>OX637532.1:154168239-155368239 GCA_951800035.1 Linnaemya tessellans | reverse complement strand
TTTATAGATTTATTGGAATGTCAGAAATAAATTGTTGAAACCACAATAGAAACATATTTCGCATACCTCTTGGCTCAGCGAGGCTGAGGAGTAAATTAATATTTTGCCAAACAATTTACAACAAGTAAATGTGAAAAATGTCCTTAAATACACAAAAAGTCCTTTAAAACGAATTACCACAAAGCAACTCATATTTTATCCATAATAATAATAAACAAGAAAAAGCCACAACCAAATAATAAATTGTCACTGTAATAACAAAAATATTTATCGAATCATATAAACCGAAATATTGCATAAAATATGAAAAGTGATTGATAGGCAGGCCACATAAATACCCGTCGTACTCATAAAACAAAAACAAAAAAGAAGATGGAAAGTAACACACAGATAAACTGTTTATGTGTTTTGACGTATGCCATTGTCACCCATATTAATATGGTATTTAAATAAGAAAATTACATAAAATAATAATGATATAATTTTATTAATATCCAGCGATTATTGCCAACAAAACTATATTAATGATTAAACATTAGAAACAATTTATTCAGCAAGACGGCAAAATACGGGGGAAAAAGCTACACATGCAGCCAATTTTATGCGATTGCGAGAAGAAAAGAAAATGTCCTTGACTATCTTAAATGAACTGCTAAAGCTTATAAGCACAATAGCCAAGTGCAGAGCAACAACAACAAAGAAAGAAATCTCTTTAATTTTATAAACAAAAGATTTTTCATAGATATCCTCCAATAAGTTGGGGGTTTTTTGTTTTAATAAAATAGATGTATAACATTTCTATTCGTTTGCCAAGACAAATGTTTAATATTTATAAAAATATTTAGATTTAGTTTCGGTTGCAGCAGTCAAATGCTAAAGACAAGGATAAATCCTTTTTGATTGTGTACGAGTGTTATTCCCTTGAATTAGATTAAAATGATTTTGATTTAAAGCATTAATTTTAAAATGAAATTGTTTTCGTTAAATTAATAATAAATATTTAATAAGGATTTTTTTTGTTACACTGGGCAACAAAATTATTATTTTTATATAAGAATACAATAATATATATTTTATAAAAATTATTTTATAGTAGTTACACTGTGTAACAATATAAAAAATTTCAACTAATAAAAAATACATATATCATGGTATTAATTTTATAATGATAAATATTTAATAACTACATTTCTTGTTACACTGTGCTACAAAACAATTTTTATAAACAAGAATACAAAAATATACATTTAAGAAAATTATTTTATAATAGTTACACTGTGTAACAATATAAAAAATTTCAGCTAATAAAAAATATATCATGGTATTAATTTTATAATGATAAATATTTAATTACTAAATTTTTTGTTACACTGTGCAACAAAACAATTTTTATAAACAAGAATACAAAAATATATATTTAATGAAAATTATTTTATAGTAGTTACACTGTATAACAAAATAAAAAATTTCACAAACGGTAACACGGGTATTATAACAATAACATGTTAACATCAGGTTGATACAGTTCTCGTATCCTTTTTCACAATAAAATTTATGTAAATGGGAACTGTTATCACATTCAACTAAGCCACCAAATAAGTGGTGACAAACACAATACACATGAGCACTGATGATGAAAGGGTTGTGTCTTTCGAAAACAGCTGTTCTGCTCTGCTGTGTAAGTTGAATAACAAAAACTTATATTGACTTGCCTTTGTGCGTTGCAATATTTATCATGTCTTTCTGAGATTTAAATTAAAAATTTCGAACAATAAATTCAATTTAATATAGCAATATAAAAATGTTCGTTAAAATGTCTTTTATACTAGTTACACTGTATAACAAAATAAAAAATTTCACTTAATGAAAAAAATTATTGTATTAATTTATAAATGAAATGATGTTCATTAAATACTAAATATTTAATAACCATTTTTATATTACACTGTGCAACAAAAAAAAATTTATAGGAATACAATAATATACATTTTATAAATATTAATTTTATTGTAGTTACACTGTATAACAAAAAAAAACGTATCATTTAAAGAAAAAAGTATTGTAGTTACACTGTGCTACAAAGTAATTTTTTTTTTTAATTCTTTGTCTGATACTGGCAGAAGGGAAAAAAAATATATCCTTGTGGAGAGAGTTAAATTTGCGTATTGATTTAGTGAGTTGTGGAAGTAAGTCTTAAATTTGGTGTAACTGCGTTCAAAAATGTAACTCAGTTCCTATATTGAATCCTCACACAACGAAAACCTGAACAATTGTTCGGAATAAAGTAATTTTTAATATTCTGAACGGAATTAGAATGAAATTTATAGGAAAAACGAAAAACTCTAATTCTTTTTCTGAAGGATCGAAATTCAAAATGATTTCTGTTTCGAAAAAGCTTAGCTGACGAATTGCGATCGCCTCTTTTACGTAAATATATCTATTTATATGAGGATAATTATATGTAATAATTTATTATCAATATTTTTATGGAATTTTTGATATGGTTAACTGTTCACTGAATGAGTTCTTCTCAGTTACATTTATGGTTGCAACTGATCATCTTGAACGCAAAAAATAAATTTAAATTTAAAATATCTTAAATGGTAAATTTTTATTTATATGGACTTTTTTTGTTGCTCAAGTAAAAATTTATTCTTTTAGTGCGTTTAGAAATTTATCTTAGATTTTATTAAAAATTTATCTTAGATTTTATTAAAAATTAAAAATGTCATTGTACGACCCTCGCTATTCTTTTTATCCTTGGACAACTAAATAAAGATAATTTCTGCTAATATGATGATTAAAAGAAATATTCTAAACCCGGTATTCATAAAATTTAAAATAAGTTTGAAATGTATTTTAATAAAATCTTTTCATACAAAATTTTCTTAAAACAGATTTCAAATGCGTTTTATTTTTTATAAATATGGGGGTAAATATTTTATTGTTAATAAAAATTCGATTTTAATACTTTAATTCTTATTTAAAAAATAATTTTATAAATTCTCGGATTTGAACTTGAGCCGGCTTAATAATTAAAATAACTCAGTAATATTATGTGCAAGTGTAAGTAATTGAAAATATTAGCATGAATAATAGAAATTAGTCAACACTGGGAGCCTGGTTGTGTATATCACATCACCAAAGTGAAACTTTTTATGTACTCTTAACAAGACATTATGAATTTCACACGCTACGATCTCAAGCTGTTCAATATTAATTGAATTTAATATACAAAAATTCGATATCAGTGGAAATTTGTATTGAAATTTCGATTTCTATTTTCTCGTCTCAATATCTATGCCATGTGGTAGACAACCCCCTGCTGGGGATATTTTTAAGCCTGGGAAATTTTTATTCCCAAATTTTTTAATAACTATTTATTTAATTATTTTCGAAAAGTAAAAATACATTACGAATTCTACTTTTAGTTGCTTGTATTAAAACTGTTTATATTCTGCCATTTTTATTTTATTCTCTTAGTATTTTATTTTATGCCCGTATCAACATTTCTATTTGTAATTATTTAATATAATTATATTCACTTTTGCTTATGTGACGAGTTAAAAAATAAAATAAAAATAAAATTAAAAATAAAATAAAAAACAACATTAAACTTTTATAGCTCTCAAGTTGGTTGGCAATGCTTGACATTTGCAAAAATGGCATGAGAATTGCATAATATCTCTACAGCTTTTGTATTTTATGAGACTGCCACGGGAGTTGGTATGAATAAAATTTGAAATTTAAATAGTGTTAATGCTTAAATACTCTACATTTGAAACAATGGAATTATCAGTTCTATCACATATTTATTTGATATTTTTTTCAAAGATTTATTTAAAAAAATATTTGTATCCATTCTGGAGCAAAAAATATAACAATTTTCCACTTGGTTTTTAATTTCAGCATGAGCTGGCTAGCAAATGATTATAAATGCAATCGTGCCACTGTGCGTTGCTATCAATTATACAATAATTTAGTAATTTAAGATTTAAAACTTAAAGCAAAATATTTCAATAATATATATGTATATATTTTTTTCATGCACCCAATGACACATGAAATACTTGTGGAATAAAGTGCAGCCACACATCGTTGCTCAGCTAAGCAAAAATAAACTTTTCTGCTTGTCTTACATAAATTTATTCGTACTTATGAAATGCACTCTTGAACAACCGCATCTAACAAGGCAGTATGAAATTACTAAAATCAACTTTTATATTCAATTAAAGAAAATTTGCATCTATTTAAGATGATCAAAGACACAAATCAGAGACAATTTTCATAATTTTTTAGAATACTTCCTCGAAATGACACCAGAAGGGTGATGGGTGGGGGGTGGTGGGTGTTATGGCATTAAGACTTGAAAGTTATTGAATTGATTTCGAGGTCTGCGGCAAGTGGCTGTTGAGAATAGCACACTAGTAAAGAATTGATGGCACGTGCATATGAGCAAGTCCTGCAGCACCTATTGTAGGGCATTTAAAAGTTTAATACAAAACATTTGTTATACAGCGTGTTCAAATCTTTCTTTAAGCTGTTTTTATTTTTTTGTTGATTTTTTATTTAGACTGTTGAATTTTTTATGTAATTTGTTGTTGTATTTTGCTTGTTTCACTTTCTGTTTTGTGTGTTAAAGCTCGACCATGATAAATCACTACAATTCATTACACTTGAAAAAGCCTTAAAATACGTTATTTTTTCGCACTGACAGTTTTTTTTTAAACAAATGGCTCTTGTTTTTTCCTATTCAAGCAAAAACTATGGCGATAGTGAGAAATATTTAAGTATGGTAATTTTTATTATTTCGGCTGTAGCGGGAAAAAATGCATAATTTTCGTTAAAAAGTGATACTTGAAAACAGACAAAAAGGCTGTGTAACAAAAGAGCTGGAGTTTGAGCAGGATATAAAATTTTAAGAATATGTAAGATAAAAAGCAGCCGGAAATGTTTAAGTTTACTTTAGGGTTTTGTAAAAACAAAACTCAAATGCAATGCTTTGACTCTTTAAGGCATTCAACTGCAAACGAGATCAAAAACCATTTAAATTTATTGTATAGCATTAAAGTCCTGGGGGGCAAATTACGGCATTCGATATTGATCGAAATTTGTATTTAAATTGTATTGAAATTTCGATCGATATCGAATGCGGTAATTTGGTCCCTGATATGACTGTGGCCTGTTAGTAACAGTTACTGACGTTTCCAGAAGATTCAAAAGCAAATGGGCTCTTGGCTAATAATCATATATTAGGATACAAGGAAAAAAGTTTTTAAGGCAGTCAATAAAATTCAGACGTTGAGAAAAGGATTTGCCCCGAAATCCTAATAATTTCTCCTGGCATTTATTTATAGGCTTCATATTGTTATATATTTTTATTTTCTTTTATGTTTGTATAACTAAAATTATTATGACATATTAGAATTAGTAAAACATTTATGAAAAAGATTTAATATGAAAATTTGTTGTGGAAAATAAATCACCTAGATTATAATTGAAATCCTGCCCTAAGTGAACAATGACAAGTTGAGTTCAGTAAATTATTAAATATATAGAAGCAGCCTAATTTATAAACCATCGTCAACTGCGCTTCGGGGTGTTTCCACTCAAGCAATCCCTCCTCCTTTACTGATGTGTTAACCTTCACGGGACCACTTTCTGCAGCATTAGTTCGTGAAGTTATTTCTTTATAATTATTAATAAAAATTTTGATTAATAACCGTTTTTTAAATAAAGTTTTATATGAAACATGTTACCACCGTTTGGGGGGAAAAATACAGATCTGTTCAAATTAAATGGGTAGAAATGTTTTTATATATTTTGGCACACGTTTATGTTTTGTGGCTCAAAGGCTAATAATTGAAATTGTCAAAATTTTGGAATAATTTTTATTAATTATTTAAGAAAAAAGTTCTTTATTCAGAGTCAAGTTCAAATCTGGAATATGAAAATTATTTCTTTTACGAAATTTTCTTAAATTCAAGCTATTTTATTAAGAATGGAATATATAAAATATTTTTATAATCATCAAACTAGAGGAACGGATCCATACAGACTTCGAGACCGCTACTCCATCTCATCAAAATTACTTTGTTCAACTTTTTCCACTTTCCACGGTGGTACTAGTCATTGTTTTTAACGAAATAGAATATAATAACTGCTTATATTAATTTTTTAATTCAACTCGCTTTTGATTAGCACGAAATTCCCAACCCTGACAATTATTATGTCAAATATCATATTTTCTCTCTGATTTTTCCAGAGTCATCTACTGCTGAAATGGCAAAGATCGCTGATGAGATGGAGTTGCGGAATTTCAGTTACTGTCAATTTGTTTGGCGTATAGGGTAAATTAAGGAATTTTTTATGATGCATATGAAGTCTACATACGAGTAACTTGGCTCTTCCTAGTTGGCCGCTGTATTGCGGACGAATATTTTTTTTATTTTTTTTTTATCTTGAGCCAGCACTCAGGGATGACCCCTATATATGCAATGCATTGCGCCGGAACTGAAAACGAGGGGATAGTATTGAGGGGACAGATTAGGAGAGATGAGAAGATAGACAGTTGTTTTTGTAGCTATTTCAACCTATTTACCTCGCCGGCTAATTTTTCCTACAGAGCCGACGAAGGTGGGTGCTGTTACTCTGCTTTTAGTACATGATAGTGTCAGTGTCGCTGCCAATTAAGTTCAGTTACCAGTGACTATGCCTTCATCATTGAAACAGGCTGGCAACAACTAACACAACCATGCACTTATGCTGATCAGAAGAATTCAACACAATATTTCATGTCTCAGCGCGGGCTCGAACTCACGACCCTCCGCTTCATAGTCTCGTGTTCTACAACTTCAGCCAACAGCACCCACAAAGTAAGAGCAGAATATTTATAATCAATAATCAATACTGATTTCCAGACCGCTACTCCATTTCTGCAAAGTTTCTTTGTTCAACTTTTTCCACTTTCCATGGTGTTACTAGTCATTAGGAATATCAACTATTTAATCAATGTTTTTTTTGCGAATTAGAATAATAATTTTTTTAAGTTAACTCGCTTTTGGTTAGCACGAAACTCCCCACCCCTGACGATTATTATGCCAAATATTTGATATTCTCAAAGAACGCTAATGAGATGGTGTAGCGGAATTTCATTCATTTAGTGCAAAGGGTAAATAGGGAATTTTTTATACTGCATTTAAAAAGTATATACGAGTAACTTGGCTCTTCCTAGTTAGCAGCTAGTAACTACTTTTTGAATGTGTAGTCCTAGTAAATACATCGCCTGTTTTTGTATTGCGGGTAAATAAGGCAAAGAAAAAATCTTTTTTTAAAAATGTTTTAAACAAGCATTTTTTATTATTATTTTTTACAGTGACCGTCGCCAACTGCGTCGAGTGGCAACTGCTCCTCATTTGCTGCTGTATTTGCTGTCTTCACGGGATCGCTTTCTGCACTGCGAAAGTTTCGTGAAGTTATTTTTTTATAATTATTATTATTATTAATATTATATTTATCATTAATATATTATTTTTTATTTATTTTTTTTCTCCTAATATCAAACTTTTATTATTACAAGTTAATTTATAATTATTTCCTAATTTTATACAAATATAAATATATATTTTATTTTTATTTGCATTGTTTCACATAATATTTTTTCTTATAACCAGCCTTTAGGACTTATAAATACATATTTTAATTATGTTCTTCTATAAATAATAAAAATTATTATTAACACTAAAACCAAAAAACGAAACTAGAAATAATATAAATTTTTAATAAAACCGCTATTTTAAATAAATTTTCGCTTTGAATTAAAATTGTAAATAAAAAACAATTTTAAATAAATTTTCGTTTTGTATTGAAATGTTAAATAAAAAAACTATTATAAATATATGTTCGTTTCGAGTTTCTGTTTCCATGGAATATATGCAACTTTTCGAATTAAAAATTGTTCTGATCAAGCAACTTTTGTTTCAACATATTCTGAACAAATTGAATTAATTGTATTACATATCATCTTTAAAAATTATTACCTATAAGTGCATAAATCGTTTGTATAAAAGAGTTTCTAAACAATATGCAGTTTTAAAGGTCCAATCAAGGTTTTTTAATAAAGTGAAATAAATTAATATACAATATGTAGATAAATGTACACAAAAAAATCTATTTTTGAAAACAATTTAATTCAGATGATTAAAAAATTTTAATCAAATTCCCACAACTAATCAAATAATATGATCATGACTGATCACTTTAAAATAAATGTCATATCTTGTGCATTATAAAAAAAAAAACAAATACTGGGATTCAATTACCGCATTAGATATCGATCGAGTTTTTAACACCAATTAAATGGGAATTTTCGATCAAGATCGAGTATCGTAATTTGAGCCTCTTATTCAATGCCAAATTTTCCAAAAAAATATATCAAATAACTAACAAAAATTTATTTACTTTTAATTCCAGAAATTTCATTTAAAAACTTCCCATTTAAAAGTGAAACCCATACAAAAAGCAGTGGCACAAACTCTTTGCTTACAGGATAGTGCCATGATAAATCAAATTCAAAAAAATAATATTTTCTTATATAAAATTGTATGTCCATCTACTTTTTACAATATATATTAAAATATATAAATCTATCTCTATCCTTAGCTACATTGTGCTTGAACATTAGAATTCAATTTGATTTAAACATAAATTTCCTAATGCCACACAAAAACACTCATCAATTTCGTTTTGCTAAAACACAATAATTTTAATTGAAATTTCCACTTGCAGTTAAAACTAACAAATTTTCCAATCTGCTATTTTTCTTGTTTTAATATAAATTTTCACTTTGGCTGCAGAGTCAATTTGCCCACAAAAACAAAAACCAACAAAAAAAAAAAAAAAGAAGAAGACAAATACCCACAGGATATTAATGTTCATGGTAGCAGTATTTTGTTCTGTTCTGTTTTTTTGCCTCTCATTGTTCAGTTTAGTGCTAAGCAAAAACTTTAAAAATAAATGTAATTAAAACACGTATTGAAATTTTGGTTGGCTTTGCGGCTGATATGCGAATATGTTCACACACACACGCACTGATATAAATGCATGTGTGTGTGCATAGCAAAAGGTTTGTAATATTCAATATTTATTATCATATGAAAAAAATATTCATTTGATTGTTTTATTAAGATAGATGAAATGACTGATTCACTCACCAACTATTTGTTTAGTTGCAAAAGCACAGAAACACACGCACGTACACTAGCAAAACTTTTTAATCACGTTTGTTTGGACTTTTAGTTGCACTTGATTATTTTCGAAAATGGCACGTAAATCTTTTGTTTAAAATAATAACTTTTTGCTTTAATTTGTGTTTTGGTTTTTTTAGGAGAGCAAAGTTCCGCAGTTGGCTGGCCAGTATTGTTTGGCGCGCGTTCGAAATAAAAGTGATGTTCTTAAGAACGCATCACAGGCCTTTTATACGTTTAGGTTGTATCACTATCCTCATCATCATCATCTCCACAAGTTCGCAATCATCATCATCATAATCACGATGATGACGGCCATCGTCGTTATCATCATTATTGTTGCTGTTGAATGAGTATAGAAATGTTTGTTTGTTTGCTGGTAACATTCATTCTGCTTCTGCTGCTGCGCATGAAAGAACTGGAATCAAACACACAAACCATTGTGTGTAGAAAGCTGCCCGGCCACAAACGATACAAACGAAATGCTTCTCTTATCGTATTTATTGCTCTACCTTCGTACACATAAATGGAGCTTCGTTTAGAATAAAACAGTTAACCGTATAATAGATGATGAGTGTGTGTTTGCAAAGACACGAATAGTTATGCAGTCACTGTAGTCGATGCGACGCCTTTGTATTCGTACACGTTGTTTGTAGCAGCGGCAGCACCAGCAGCAGTTTTTGGAGAGTAAAAATATGACAGGGAGATGATACCGTTAGCATAAAGTGTCTTTCTTTTGTGTGATAATAAAAAAAAAATAGAAAGAAGAAAAAATGAAAACATTTGTTTCGTTCTGATGTTGTTGTAAATTTACATTGTATACAAACACACACACGTGCATGCAAGCATGGATCTGTGGATATACATACATATTTCTGTTGTATGCTTTATCATCCTTACAGAATGTACGAATAGTGAGTGAGTGCATGCACATGCATGTGTTTGTATATTTTTGTAGTGCATTCATTTCAAGTGTGTATGAGTATTTGAACGATTTTGTTGTTGCCAAGTTCATGCTGTTGAGGGTGCTGTTGTGCAATTTGTTATTGTTCTTTCTACGCCGTTTTAAGCATGTATTTGTGCATATATGTATATGCATGTAGTTGTGTGCTATCTCTTTGTAAATGTTTAAGTTATTTTTTGTGTGCTGTTTGTTTCGGTCTTTGCAAAACGTAACTGTATGAGCTTGTGCATAACTTGGTCAAATAACCACGTGCATTTACGGCTTTGCGGCATTTAACACTGTTCTGGGATTTTAATTTCCAAAATGTACACTGAGGTAAAATTAAAATATGATAAAAGTAATTACTTTATCGGCAAATTTTTCATACTGGCATCATATGAATAAATAAAAATTTATTGTCAGCACTTTATTTTATGGAGTTTAAAGATGTGCTTTTAAAAATGCTTTATAGACTCCAATAAACTTATACTTGCATGCCATAATAAAAAAAATTAAAATATCTTTTTTATAGCACCTTCATTAAATTGTATTAATTTTTGTTTTAGTTTTCTTATCAAATAGCTGATTATTAAGATATTTTTATAACCATCTGTTGCACTTGAAAAAATAAAATACACATAAAATAAAAATATTTATAAATATAATTAAATTAAAAACATGCTTAATACAAATTTAATTAAAAATGTTTTAATGCTGGTACTGTAACGGTTACAAGTTTTATTTTAAAAATTAAATTTTAATCACTATTTCATGAGTTTTATTTTTCGCCTCGAAAATAAAAGTTATTTTCTGAGTTTTATTTGTATGTCAGAATATATAAGTTATTATATAATTTATATTTATTCCACAGAAAATAGCAGTTATTATTTGATTTTTATTTATTCCTCACAAAAAAAAAAGTTATTTTTTCATTTTTATTTATTCCTCAGACAGTAAAATCTATATCACATTATTATTTATTCCTCACAAAGTAAAAATTATTTCTTGATTTATAAATAAATAAACATCAGGAAACAACTTTTATTTTCTGAGGAATAAATACAAATCCAGATATAACTTTTATTTTCTGAAGAATTAATAAAAATCTAAGAATAACTCTTATTTTCTCAGAAATAAATGAATATCAAGAAATAACTATTATTTTCTGAGGAATACATGAAAATCTATCTTATATTTTGAGGAATAAATAAAAATCATGAAATACCTGTTTTTCTAAGAAATATATATAAATAAAAAAATTACTGTAATTTTCTTAAGTGTAAATAAAAATCAAAAAATAACTTCTGTTTTCTGTGGAATAAATAAAAATGAAGAAATAACTTTTATTTTGTGTGAAATAAATAAAAATCAGGAAACAACTTTTATTTTCCAAGGAATAAATGAAAATCAAAATAATATAACTTTTATTTTCTAAAGAAGTAATATAAATATAAAAATAATTGTTATTTGCTGAGAAGTAAATGAAAATTAAAAAACAACTTTTATATTCGGATTAAAAATCAAGAAATAACTTTTATTTTGTGATCAATAAATAAAAATCTAAATATAACTCTTATTTTCCGAGCAATAAATGAAATTCAAGAAATAAATTTTATTTTCTGATGAATTAATAAATATATAAAAATAACTGTCATTTTCTGAGAAATAAATAAAAAATAAAGAAATAACTTTTATTTTCTGAGGAATAAATAAAAATCAAAAACAATAACTATTATTTCTTTAGGAATAAATATAAATCAAGAAATAAGTCTTATTAATAAAACTCAGAAAATAATTGGTATTTTTGAGTTTTTTTTTATTAAACTTAAACAAACAAAAATTTATGCGTCGGAAAAAGGTTTAATTTTTTTATATTGCTTGTGCACGTAGCACTTCTCATTTAGTTTGATAATTTTATTTTAAATAAATAAAAATTATTTGCGGCTCCTGTTCGAAACAATATTGGTTTGGAACCTTTGGATCCCTCGTTATTAGTTGGATTTTGAAAATATTCAATATTGATCGTCTTGGGGAAGGTAATAAAAATTATTACTAATCGGCGTATGAGTATTATGAACACCATATTTTATAGGGTATATCATGTGCATTTTCGACTTTTCTAAGTTATAATATATAATAAAAAATCAATGAGTGTTCGAACTCACGGGCGATCTGTTTACTTATTTTATATTAAACCCACAAAAAACAGAGAGAATGCAAAGCAACAGACAAATGTACATACATACATTGTTATGTTTGTACATAAGCTACATACGTTGCTGTCTTGCTATCTCATTTTTATATATGTACGTATAACCACGTCACTATTTTCTTTGCTATGCATAAGACAAAACCGAAGATCAACATAAAACACTTTTTTAATATTACTCCAAATTAAACTCCGAATTAAAAGACTTAAATCTCCACTCGCCGATATCGGATCGCCTTAATTTTTGGCCTAAACTCTTCGTCGAAACCCGCACTAGCGTTTTAATCCAAAAATTAATAAAATCGGCTATGAATTTCCGGAGAAAATCGCGTGGGAAAATTATATGAAAATCGCCCAATAATCACTTTCAATACCGACTGCCAAGCAACGAACAAACAAACTCTTACACTTACACTTGCGTATGTATTGAAACTGATAGTTTACTGCCCTAGAGGAGCGCGTATAGATGTTAACACATCAAAAATAAAATGAAGGTACTTGTTCCTGAAATACATTCAATGGCTCTACATATATAGGGGTCATCCCCTAAATGCTAGTCCTATTAAAAAATTTATAATAGGACCAGCACTAATTCAACTGCAAAGCAGCTCTGAGTCGCTCAACATCCCGTCTCCTTGGCAACTATTTTTTTACATGTACCCAGACCACTGATCATTTACTCTCTTTCGCACTAGTTAATTTCAGCACCTTAAATAACTGTATAGGTTTACAGTTCTTCTAAAGAAATTTCTGTGGTCGTTACTTTTTATGTGAAGGCATAAGTCGTGTACAGTCAATCACAGTAACGGATAAAAATTCGGATTAACAACATCGCCAGCATATTTTCTCAGTCACCCCGTACGTATATATGCACCGATGCTTTGCAAATTGACTGTACCAGTTTAAAATTTCATTATCAGATTTGAGTTTCAGATAATTGCATAAATTCAATTTTAATGGAAGAACAATAAAAATAAATTATAAATTATATTCTTAAATTTAATATAGAGAAAGAATATTGTTTATTGATTTGTGGAATTTAAATCATTATTAAACTTGTAAAGACTTTCTGCTGCTGAACTAATTGAATCAGTTCTTTAAATGGTCCTTAAAGTATAACATATTAGCCTGCAAGAAACTCATGCATTTTTAAATAGCCTGTCTTGTGAAAAGAATTTAAAAAAAAAATAATAATAATAATAAATGCTTAAGACCATTCATTTAATATCTAGCCAAAGAAATGATGTCTTTGAATTATTAGCTGGCAAATAAGCTGTCGTGTCTTTAAGACAAATAAGGAAACATGAAAGAAACACTGTAAGCACTCATAATAATGCTGAGATAAATGCGTTCTTTGAATGTCTATAATATAATTTTATTTTACATAAACCTAAATACGAACGTTAAAATTAAACTGAGGAAATAGTACAAGTAGTTTTTATTTCTTAGATCCTGAGCAGATGTGTGTCTGTGTGCAGACCATCTTAATCTTAAGCAGTTTTGTGTTTTTTCCTTGTTGGCAAAAGTGACTCTTGCTGCAATCACTTGTGCTATAAGTTTTCTTAATGTGAGTCAGTGTATTTCTCTCAGTGCCATTTCGGAAAAAATTGTATTTTCACTTTGAAATTGCAGGAGACAACAAATCATTGACAGTTGCTGAAACTTACCAACTCTTATGGTTGTATGCAAGTGTGTGTGTATGTGTTTATTTGTGTGTGTGGGTGCGTGAGTGTGTGTGTTTAATAAGTGTAAAATGTTCAAACTGTAAATTGACCTTGTCTTAATATTAATGTTCTGGCAACATAAACATAGAATTTTATGTTAAAGCATTTGATTTGATTTAATAAATTTGTTCATGGGAAAAACTGTTCATACTCGTATGTCGCATACGACTATTTTGGACATTTTATATTTTCAAGTTAAAACTTAATTTTAAAATTGTTTGTATAAAACAGGGGAGTTTATTTAATATATAAAATAAATTATTTCGCTACACAGAATGACCATTCAACGAAAATATGTACATAAATTGTGGCACACATGTGTTGTGTGTTTTACAAATTTATTTTACTGGCTGCATGTGTATTTAAGTGGTTTAGGGGGGTGGTCATTGCTCAGTTATCAAAAAGTGTAATAAAGAAAAGACGTAAAGAGATTTTTATACAATATCTAGATGCACTATTTCTGTTATGATCATGAATTTTATTATGTGCAATATATGATATACATATATTGTATAGTTAATTCTGTGGAAATGCCAAAAATAGTTTAAATTTTTAAAATATGAAAACAGAATGCCTCTTATTCATAGTCATAAAAAAGTATATTTTAAAGTATTATTTTTATACAAAATGCTGGCCTCAAAACTTTTAAGAAAAAAATTCTTATTTATTACAGATTAGTAAAATAAATTTTTATATAAAAACAAAAATAAATATTTTTTTCTGTTAAAATTTTTAAAAATGTTCTTAAATTAATTTTAAAAATTGAAGAAGATATCCGAGATATTGGAAAATAAAAAATTCAATTTCTTTTTTTTATCTTGGACCAGCACTCAGGGGATGACCCCTACATATGCAATGCATTGCGCCGGAACTGAAAACGAGGGGATAGTATTGAAGGGACAGATTAGGAAAAATGAGAAGATAGACAGTTTTTTTTGTAGCCATTTCAACCTTTTTACTTCGCCGGCTAATTTTGGCTACAGGGCCGACGAAGGCCCTGTGATCTAAAGTTTATTAATAAAACAGATAATTAAAAATAAATTTTCATACAAAAATTAATATTTTAAACCTCTTATTAATAAAAATATTTTTTTTTTAATTTAAATTGTTACCCCGGTATTCATAAAATTTAAAATGAATTTGAAATGTATTTAATCAAATTTTTTCATACAAAATTTTCTTAAAACAGATTTCAAATACGTTTTATTTTTTTATGAATATGGGGGTTAAAGTATATTTGGTTTTTACCCTGAGTATGGGCCAATAATCTTTACTCAGTATATAATATTCTGTTATTTCGATATCTGCGCCTCATCGCCAATCGATTACGCAGTTGATTGGAAACTCAAGCTAAGAACTGGGATCAAAACGGGATCTCAGAGATCCTAATTGAATGCTTGTGGGTTACAGGCAGCCACGTATACCTCGCTAAGAACTGGGAATTTTAATAACAATTTTGAACAATTTGAAATTATGCGAAAACCCAGGCGTATGATTTATCAATTTGAATAATAATCTCCCTTTATTCTGTAACTATTTGTCGACGTCACGTCACGACAATTGACGACACTTAACTACTTCTGGTGGACAACATTTAATTCTGACAGACTATAACTACTTTTTTAGGTCTTGGATGTGGCAATAGGCTGCTGGAAATAGTTAATTGCTGAAGAAAAGTAGTACTAAAGGCTTATATTCTGTAACTAATTTGTCAATGTCACGTCGAGACAATATCAAAAATAGGACACTTCGGTACTTATTTTCTTCAGCAGTTAATAATTTCTTACAGCCTCCTGCGATATTCAAGGCAGTCAGAAAATTGTAACAGGCCGTCAGAAGTAGTTAATTGTTGTGCACAAGGAGCAGATAAACCTCATATATTTCGAATTGTCTAGAAGTGATGACGAGAGTTACAGAATAAGGAAGACACAATTATGATTAATAATAATTTGTTTTCTGGTGTTAGTAATCTCATATACAAAACATTTTTAAAACTTAGTTTAACATATATAATATATACAGATCAGCCCATAATACAATTTGAAAAAAATATAAAACTCAGTCGTATAATTATTGTGTTTTAATTCAATTATTAGACTTGGATGCAAAGTTGTGAACTGAAGAATTACTTCTTTTGAATAATATAAAGAAAAAATAGCATATGAAATAAAAATTTTCATCGCATTCACCTAAGCCAACTAATATGAGGTGATAAACAAAAATATACTTGAGTACTGATGATGAAAGTGTTGCTATTTTCCAAAGTAGCGCTATTCTGCTCCGCTGTGTAACTTGGAAATTATATTCCTAAGAATATGGATAATATGTTTCTGTCAGTAATTTTGTTTAAAATATTGGCCAAAATAAGAAAAACATTTACATCATTATTGTGTTATTTTCTAAAAAAAAATATGCCACATATTTTAATTTTTCATTGAAAAATTATTTAAAAAAACACAAAATTAAAATTTAACCTATAGCCAATTAGAAAAATGGATTTTTATATTACAATTCCGCTCATCTGAAATTTTTCCGAAAAAAGTGCAAAATTTTTTTCCACTTTTTGCAAAAATGTTGCACTTTTTTGCAAAAATTTTGCACTTTTTCTAGAAAAGAAAATGCTAAACTTTTAATTTAATTTTTAAAAGCCAATTTATATATTTTATTTATCATGGGAATATTTTTAGGCTAAAAATAGAAAAATAATTTCAAGTATAAAACCAAATAAGAATAAACAACAACCGAACACTATTAACTGGCTTTAGTGTTAATACAATCAATTAGTTTTCCATTTATCCAGTTGTAAATAAAATATGTATTTTCACCAATAATTTAAATTAACAAACTCAAGTGGGAGGTAGAATTTTCGCATTAAATCAATGTGCCTTATTTACTTAACAACAATTTTATTACTCAACAACAGTTGCAATTTTAATTCTCTTCGCTTTATTAACTAACTGGCCAACCCAACCCACCTAAAATCCAACAACTGTTTAAAAGTTCTTACTGCACGTCCCTAGTTTTATGCTGAAGTAAATGTTTCAATTTTCATTTCATACCCTGTATTTAAATGCCACCTTTTCCTGCTTCTAAAATAACAAAAACAAAACAAACCAAAACAAACCAAAACAAAAATGAAGATGAAGATGAACAGAAAATAGTAGACAAAAAATAAAAAAAAAACTTGAGCACATGTTCTGGCACTGCAGTAGCATGACAATGACGCCGATGTTGGAGACACTTGCAGGATAATGATAATGTTGAGGATAATGTTGTTAATATTAAAGATGATGACGATGACGATGATGATGATACTGATGCTGATGATGGTGTTCGCATAGTTGCAGTTGGTTTTTGCTGGCATATTTTGTCACATGATGATTATAAATACTGGCTGGCAGACTGGCATAGTTTTATTCATGAAATATTCATGGAAGCAAGAATTTGCCAACAGCTCTGCTCAGCTGTGCTTGATTCTGCACAAGTTCTTGTTGCGGATGACCATTCTACCATTGTTTCGTTCCGCTTTGAGCATTTCGCAGGCTGTCAAGCGACTGTTCATTTCAATATTAACCAGTGCAAGAAGAGCAGGCTGCTGCTGCTTAATTGTATGCATGTTGTATCTCGTAAGTGTTTTGTTAACAATTCAACAAAAAGATTTATTTGTTGGTAAAATCGTAAAATAAACACACAAAAATAATGCAGATGTCTGATTGTGGGGGCCAGCAGTTTTATTTGTGCTAGTCGTTATGATATCTTTGGCTTGAACTTATTATATGTGTGCATGTATAAGTGTATGTGTGTGTGTGTAAGTAAATATGCATTTTGTTGTTTTTTATGCTTAAATATTATGTCAGCCTAAATTTCGTTTATCACAAAAGTCTAGTATTTGTGTTGGAACGGTTTGTTTCGTGGTTTATCCTGATGCTGTTAATGTTGATGAACATTTTGGGTATTTTGCAAGGTAATAGTGAGCGAATGAGTGGCAATTGTTCTACAATTAATTCTTTCAAAACACACACTCACAGCTGGATATTGCAACTGGAAGTGGTGTTGATGAGACTGTTATTATATTTTCGGTTTTGTTTCTGGTTTTCTGGTACTAATTTGTTTTGGAGGATGATTTTATGTTGCAGGTTGGCTGTTATATCCAGTTATGCGTTTATATCAGCCATGAAGCACTGTGGCTTAAAAAAAATTAATTTTTATTTTTATATGAAGGTTAGCAAGCTGTTTGTGAGTAAATTGGGGTTTATTTTATTCAACGAAAAAATTTATTTCAAATAAGTGCTGAAATTCCAGATACGAGAGAATATTTTATTAAATACGAATTTTTGTATTTTTATTATTATTTATAATTTTTTTTTCTTGCATATTAAAGAATATTATTTTTCATAACTAATTTTGCCAAATTTTTAAAGCTACAATTCGTTTTAAATATTTTAGAAAAAAACGGTCAATATGTGTTTTCTCCTGATTTACCAAAACAAACAGAAATAACTTGCCAACAAGCCCTATGAAAATATATATAGCTGATCTTCATCGTTATATATTTATGACGGAAGATTTCTTTGATTAGATCCATAAAAGCTTATCCATGCTGCGACTGTTTTCTGAGCTTGAGCATGAGAAAATAAAATACTAGGCAGAAAAATTTTTTAAATGAAAATATTTTCCTCAAGTTTTGTAGACAAATTAATCAATCGCATTTTTATGCGATCGCAGTTATATGTAAGTATTGTATCGACATTTTTATTGCTGTATTAAATTCAACTAAAGGTACGTTCACACTTATCAAATATTTGCCCCGAAAAGCGTAACCACTAAATACTAATGAAAAATATTTTTGTTCAGATACGTGTTTATTAATTAAAACAATTTCATACAAAACTAATAGGCAGTGTCGTGAATCCAATATTATTGGATATTATTTAACTCAATAAATACATTTTTGAATTAAGAAGTTTTTTATTAGTGTTTAGTGGTTACGCATTTTTGGGCAAATATTTGATAAGTGTGAACGTACCTTAAGATTGATAGACTAATTCTTGGATAAACAAACAAACAAAATACATAAATACTTATGATGAAAGTGTAGCGGCCTTTGAAAACTGCAACTCTGCTCTGCTGCATAAGTTAAATAATTAAAGAAATCATCAGAAATCGAATATCATATTAACTTTTTTTTAAACACACGAATATTTATGATGAACCTGCAGCGGCCTTCGAAAACAGCTGTTCTGCTCTGCTGAATAAGTTAAATAATTAAAAAAATCATGAGACAGCGAATTTCATATCAACTTTTTTTTAAAACCTATGAGTAATTGTAATGAAAGTGTAGCGGCCTTCGAAAACACTTGTTCTGCTGTGCTGCATAAGTTAAATAATTAAAGAAATCATGAGACAGCGAATTTAATATTACCTTTTTTTAAGCACATGAGTAGTTATGATGAAAGTGTAGCGGCCTTCGAAAACAATTGTTCTGCTCTGCTGCATAAGTTAAATAATTAAAGAAATCATAAGACAGCGAGTTACATATTAATTTTTTTTAGAACACACGAGTACTTATGATGAAAATGTAGCGGCCTTCGAAAACACTTGTTCTGCTCTGCTGCATAAGTTAAATAATTAAAGAAATTATGAGACAGCGAATTCCATATTAACTTTTTCTTAACTTCAATTCAAATTTTATATCACAATATTAAGACAGAGTCCTTTAGATTGATATACATATATCGTATTTCAATAAAATTTCTTTAAAAAAAAAACACTTGAAATTTTGTTTAAGCTCGCAAAAATATTGAAAAATATTCAGTGATGCACAGCAGCACAAAATAAAAAGATATGAAGCAAAACTACATCACCTAGAGCAAATATTTAACATTGCAACCCACTGTGCAGCGGTATGAATTATTGTTAAGTTGCACGTAAAACACTTCCGACATTGACACACATTTTTCCATGTGCTGTAAGAATTTGTCTGTCTGTCTGTCTGCCTGTCTGTCGGTTTGTTCTTATTTTTGCTTATCTTTAATGCTGATTGTTATAATTGTTGTTGGTTTTGTTTTTATCTTGTGAAATTTAAGCGGGCGTTGTCAGCTCCTTAAACTCATGAAATTCATTTTATATTTTCTGCTAAATTTGTTCATTTCGTATAACAAAAGAAAAACGTGTATTTGAATGTGCAATTACTTATTTTAACCCAGTTTTTTTCTATTTTCTTTTATTTTTTAAGTTGGGGTATATATTTTTGGTAGTTTGTAATATAAATTGCATGCTGGTCTCTTGCATGGTACACCCCGAGCCCACCGGGGGGTAAATGAAGTGAAAAAAGACGGCATTTTCATAAAAAAAAACCCCCAAGAAAAACAAGACACAGCAAATGAGTGACATTAACTCGTTAACATCATGGTACTCGTACATTGCATGCCTGATTCGTGCTTAAATGATTTTTTTGCTTTTATTTTTGTTTTTTTTTTGTTGCTTCATGTTTGCTGGTGAATTTTGCAGTTCACTTTCCTCTTTTTTGTAGCAGAAGAGTAGCTGCAGCCCAAGATCTAATAAATATGGTTTAAAAATGTATTTATCTAGAAATGTTTCATTAAGCGTAACTTTTGCAAAATAGCACACTAGTTCTTACAAATTTTCTTATAAATTATTTTGAAATTCTTTTTGTGGTTTCTTGATATTCTTATAAGATTATAATTAATTTTTGTGGTATCTTACTTTTTTGCAACCGGTCGACGTGTTTCGGTTTTTATATGAATGATTTCATTAGTATTAAATATTAACAACATTAAGAATTAATTATGATATAAATACATATAATACAACAACTACTCGTATGCGGTAGTTGGGGTCTAGGTAGACATCATGGCGTATGAGTAATTTAAGGAGAATATATTTTTATACGTCTTCTTGCTTGTAAAAAGTTATTTTAATCGTCATGTAACCACGTGCTTAGCAAGTCATATGCACATATTGTAACACCCTGCACCAAAAATTGAGAACGGGTATATATAAGTTTGTCATTCCGTGTAAAATTTCTACAATATTATTATGTGACCTCCTAAAGTATATATATTCCAGGGAAGTCAACGGCAGCCTATCCGTCAGTCTCTATATGAAATTGGTTTTCCGAGGCCTTGAATTGCTGTATTGAAAATAGTCGTAAATTGACTGGTATTGAAGATCAACGAAAATACATGATATTGTTCCAGAGCTGGGAAACTCAATTTTTTTTTTTTTTTTTTTTAACTTATTAGTTTTATTATTAAGTTCTGTTAGTTTGATTATTACAAAAATATTCGAAATATTCCACTCTTAGTAAAATATCTTGAATTTAATGAGAATTCGTAAAAACATAATTTGCAGATTGTGGATTTGAACTCGAGTCCGAATAAAAAATTCTTATCTTAATAATTAAAATTTGTATACAAAAGTAACTAGCTAACATACATTTCAATTTTCTTTTATTTATTAAACCTAATTTGTATACCAAGAAAAACTAAAATGTTTTAAAAAAACAAAGGAAATCAAAAAGGTGGTTGCAGGGTTAAGCAATTCAAACATGTTTTCGTTCATAAACTAAAACAAAAGTTTGTTTTCATTATATATTTCATCTATTTAATGTTTTTTAAAGAAATTCCTTGATATTAGAAATCAGAAAAACCATTTATATTTTTAATATTATAATGACTAAATGAACTTAATTAAGTCATTTTTTTTTTTGGGTAATCAAACATATTTTATATTTTAGAAAAACATAAATTAGCACTAAAAAGCCGAGAGATCAAAAAGACAGTACCAGGACTCGAATGAATGTATGTATGTGTATATTCCAGACATTCAGTAGTTGTACTTGTTGTCTGGTTAATTTTGCAAGCCTAAAGAATTAGTCACATACAGGCAACGGACTACAATCTGTCAAAATTAACACACACGCATTTATATGGCAACAATTACTTTTTAGCCATCTCACAGCTGAAAGGGTACACGACTTGGGCAGATTCTGTGTTGCCAATATAATAATAACAGGTTAAAATGAATTTAAAAATATTTAATTTTATTTGATAAAAAATATTGTATTAAAAATTAAATTAAAATTTATTTAAATATATATCATTTTATTTTATAAAAAATATATTTCAAATTAAAATAAAATTTAAATTGAATTAAGATTCTATAGGCTAATTGTTGGAAATTTTAATCTAAATCTCAGAAAGAGTTTTTGTTATTCACCTTACACAGCAGAGCAGAACAGCTGTTTTCGAAAGACGCAACCCTTTCATCATCAGTGCTCATGTGTATTGTGTTTGTCACCACTTATTAGGTGGCTTAGTTGAATATGATGACAGTTCTTATTTAAACAAATTTTATTAGGAAATCGGATACGAGAACTGTCTCAACCTGATGTTAACATGTTATTGTTATAATACCCGTGTTACCGTTTGATTATTTTTCTTCATGTCCCATTTTGCTGTAAATAGAAACTGTTATCACATTCAACAACAAACACAATACACATGAGCACTGCTGATGAAAGGGTTGCGTCTTTCGAAAACAGCTGTTCTACTCTGCTGTGTAAGTTGAATAACAAAAACTGATGTTGACTTGCCTTTCGAACAATTAGCCTATAGAATCTTAATTCAATTTAATATAGCAATATAAAATGTTCGTTAAAATTCTTACTACATACAAATTAAAATTTATTTAAAAATATATTATTATATTTGAAAAAATTGTTCTTGTGAATATCGTATGATTTATAAAAACGACTCTAATCGTAGTATTATGGTCTTTTTAAATGCCATAAACTGAAAATGTCACTTAAATGTATTCACTAAAATTTATTTAAAAATATATTATTTTTGAAAAAATTGTTCTTGTGAATAGCGTGTGATTTATAAAAACGACTCTAATCGTTGTATTATGGTCTTTTTAAATGCCATAAACTGAAAATGTCACTTAAATGTATTCACTTCAACCAAGTATGAGAATTCTAATTTGACGCCAAATAGTTTATAAGTGTTTAATTGATATATTACAAAAAATAAATAAAATAAAATAAAAAGTGCGGTGGGAAAAATACGAGTAGCACGAAAAATATCAAACTTTTGTGTTTTAACTATTCCCAATACAATAAATTAAATTAGGTAAAATAATTGATATTAAAAAAAAAACAGGACGAAATTAATTTCTTACCTACTCACTAAAATAGAATTAAGAATCAGTCAGTCTCGTACATAGATTTTTCAATACGAGAATTGCATCAGCATTAAGATGGTATTTAAAAAAATAAAAGTCTCATCCTTAACGGTGCTTCATTTTCTTCATGAGTGATGCTTATGATGTGGATGTGGTGACTTTCGAAAACAACGTGGCTCTCTTCTGCCTCTTAGAGATATTAACCCTATTAAATTCGAATAACATGAATAATTCTTTCAAATAACAAGTAAGTCAATTTGTTTCAAAGAATCACTTTGTGCAAATAATTGTCTACACAGATAATTTTCCGTAGAAAAATAAATGAATAAATAAATTGTTATCAGCTATTTAACAACAAACGAACTTAAACAAACTTAGTAGACTTTGTTTAAGGTGCTGCATAATATATCACTGAAGAACTAGATTATCTTCTAAGTGAAATAATTAAAATCTTTCACAGCAGCAAAAATAGACTCCATCTTCAAAGTTGAAGTTGCAGTCATAAGGGGCGCATAAGAAATATTACTCTCATAATTTGTCACAAGAAGAAATTGTTTATCAATTAAGAAAATGTTCATATATATTTCATCAGCAGTGATGACTTTCTGCTATAGTTCCATTTAAAAATATTAATTTATCAATACAACTCTACGCACACAACTTTTATAAAAGATTTAAACACTTTTATTTTATTGAATTAAAATAATTTATTATTTTTTCAGTTCTGGTTTATTCCAATATTTTTTTAAACTGACTTATAATTTTCAAAAAGGAATTATATTAAAAACTATGTTAACATAATTAGAAATTAAAATATTAAAATAAATACAGTAACAAAGTTTTAAAGTGAACAGTTATACAATATATTATACATAACTCGCCCCTCTATACAAAATTCGAGTCCATCGAATATTTGATTAAATACTACCTTAATATTAACTTGAAATAATTAATATATATATATATATATGTATATATTTTTTTTAAATGTTTTTAAATATAATATTTGTTGTTATTTGGTAATGTTAATAAATTTACATAAGAAGAAAATAAATTTACTTGTGATTCTACAAAATTTAGTTTAATCAAGAAATTCTCTTCTTTTTATTTGCAAATAGTTTTCCTTTTTTTTTAATTTTAATTTTATTGTATACATTTCAATGGTCGTCGGAATTGGGCTACGTCGATTTTATTTGGATTACTGTAATGATATCTATTAAATCTTTTCGCAATCTTTTGCCTTACAGCAGTTGGGTTCTTAATATATAAATCAGGACTTTGCAAACTAAAAGCAATTTTTTCCCGTTTCATATTTTCCCTATCGATCGCTTTTCTCTTATTTATCTCTGATCTTTCTTTAACTTCCCTTAAATTTATATCTATCTTGTTTATAAAATCAATTGGTCTTAACTTAGTCGTACTATGTATAGTATAATTATAGTAATTGACTGCTTTTAATACCAATTCCTCAGAGTCATTAACCCTTTCAGCATTCTTTAATATTCTTATGTGCTCTAAAAGTGTCAAATGCATCCTTTATACATCTGAATTTCCAGTGTGAGAGTTTGGTGTAGTGAAATGAGTTTCTATATTATTTTCCTGACAGAATAATTTGATGAGCGCATTATTAAATTCATTATCCATTATTAATTTGTCAGGTTTACCCAAAAATGCAATTCGCTCTTCAATTTTTGTTTTAACTGTAACCATATTTTTATCATTAAGTCTGTGTGCGGTACCTAATTTTGTAAATTTATCAATTGTGGTTAAAAAATAAGTTTTTTGAATTTGAAAAATATCCATATGTACAATTGCATTTGGTTTGTCCGGTGTTAATGTATGTTGAAATATTTTATTTATAGGTTTACGGTCATATTTGTTTTCGTTACATATTCTACAATTATTGCAATATCTATTTATTAATTTAAATAATTTAGGATTAAAATAATTATCTTTTAATTCCTCATAATTTTCTTGAATTCCTCTGTGATTGCCTTTTTTGTGAATTTCGTCAATGATAGTCAGTAAAGTTTCTTCAGATTCAATATCATTTGCAATTTTAGTACATTTCACAAAACTTATTTTATTATCAGGAAATAATTCAATCAATCTATTCCTTATTATATCGTAATTGCTGTCACTTTCGGAATATATTCCCACCTTGCCTATTCTCAATTCCCTTCTAAATAAATCATTTAAATAATGTGTATTGGATAAATCATCATTAGATATATAAATTATTTTATATTTTCCAAAAAGTACTTCAGTTTCTTTATTTTTATTTTGTACTATTCGTATCTGTATCCTATATTTATTAACAATTTTATTTACCACCAAAAAATTTAAGCCGAACTCATCCTTTCTGTTTTGAACTGAATTCAAAGACGTTTGATTCAACTGAACTCTGCTCAAAAAATCGGCAACCTTATTCTCTTTCCCCTTAAGGTATTCGATATCGAAATAAAATTCATCCAACAAAATTTTCCACCTAATTATCCTAGAATTAGGATCTTTTAGCGAATAAAGCCACTTTAGCGGTTGATGATCAGTTTGAACTATAAATTTTCGACCATAAACATAAGGACGATAATATTTAACTGCCCACACAATTGCTAGCAGCTCCTTTTCCAATGTTGAATAATTTTTCTCGTGTCCATTTAAAGTCCTACTAGCATAACTTATAGGTTTGCCTTCCTGACTTAACACCGCACCAATGGCTAAATTACTAGCATCAGTGGTCAAAATGAATTTTTTATTAAAATCGGGATAACATAATAAAGGAGGATTTATTAAAATCTTTTTTAATTTTTCAAACGCGTCAATATATAATTTATCATTAAGGTCAATCTTGCTATCTTTTTTCAGATATTTTATTATAGGACTAGCTATCAAAGAATAATTTCTAATAAATTTACGATAATATCCGGTTAAACCTAAAAAGGATTTTATTTCTCTTATTGTGTTTGGTAGCTTCAAATTCTGTATTATACTAATTTTCTCCGGATTTGGTCTTTTACCTCTATTTGTTATAACATGACCAAGAAAATTTGTCTCCTTGGATAAAAATTTACACTTGTCAATTTGTACTTTTAAGTTATATTCATTGAGTTTATTAAAAATTTTCTGCAAACTCTCAAAATGTTCTGCTAAAGACGTCGAAAAAACTAATATGTCATCCATATATATAATACAAATTTTATTAATATAATCAGATAAAACGTAATTTAACATTCTTTGAAACGTTGCTGGTGCGTTTTTTAGGCCGAAAGGCATTCGAATGAACTCAAAGTGACCCCTTGACGTTGAAAATGCCGTTTTTTCAATATCAGACTCTTCCATTAAAACTTGATGAAATCCTTTTGCAAGGTCCAACGAAGAAAAATATTGCGCCTTACCTAACTTATCAAACAAAGATTCTATATTCGGCAGCGGAAATTTGTCATCCACTGTAATTTCATTCAATCTTCTAAAATCTATAACTAATCGCCATTTTTGCTCATTCACGTTATTAGATTTCTTTTTCACGATCCATAAAGGAGAATTATATGGGGACTTACTAGGACGTATTATATTTTGTTTTAACATGTCGCTTATTTGTTTTTCTATTTCATTTTCTAATATTTGTGGATGTCTATAATTTCTACAATATATTGCTCTATTAGAAGTTGTTATTATTTTATGTTTTATGCAAGTAGTTGTAGTTAAATTTTGACCTTCAATATAAAAGATAGTTTTGTTTTTATATAAAAATGTTTCTAACAAATCATTTTCCTCTTTATTTAAATTCGCAGGTATTATGTCTCTAAGTCTTTTTAACTCAAACTTCTCTAAATAATTTATATCTTCATAAGACAAATTAAAATCACGTTCAATAATACTAATTTCGTTGTTATTTACAATAAACGTATTATTTTTAAAATCTATTATGGCCCCAATAGGTCGTAATATATTTATTCCTATTATGCAATCGAATCTTTTATTAATAAATTTGGTCAGTTTAACAGACATAGTATTATTACTTTCTTTAAATTCATCCGGTACATTAACTATCACTTCTTCTGTTAAAATATTATCACCTACTAAGGTATTTAATAGCAGTGGTTTTACTAATCTTTTCCTTATTCCTATTTGAGAAAAGAAATCATAATTACCAAGGGTAGTAGCAGCACCACTGTCAATTAAACATCTGGTTTTTATATTATTTATAGTCAACATTACTATGGGTAATGATGACCCTGAGGCTGTAAATGAAAATTTTCAATGGTATTAATAGCGTCAACTTCCATTGGTTCTTGATTATTATTAAAATTTCTGTTCAAAGTACGTTGATTTTGTCCAAAATTTCCAGAAGTATAACTAACATGTTGTTGTCTATTGTTATCAGTATTTCTATGACCTCCGTTATTATAGCCATTACTATAGTTTAATCTGTTTTGATTACGAAAATTTTGAGTTTGAAAATTCCTATTAATATTAGAATTTGAAAATTGCTGAGGCTGATTGAAATTATTATATCTAT
Organism: Linnaemya tessellans; assembly: GCA_951800035.1. NCBI lineage: Eukaryota > Metazoa > Arthropoda > Insecta > Diptera > Tachinidae > Linnaemya > Linnaemya tessellans. The sequence goes on along the minus strand of OX637532.1, from coordinate 155,340,392 downwards.
TTCGAAAATCATTATTACTATTCGCATTTCTGTGGTTAATTAATTTAATGTCTTTTAACAAATTATTTTCTAAACAAAATGTATAAGAAGTGTTTATAGATTTAATGTTATTCTGAATTAAAAGTGTTTTTATACTAATAGGTAAGTAATTAATATATATATCAAAAATTAATTTTTCGTTGTTTTCAGGTGAATATAAAGTGTCAGGCTCTAAACTGTACTTTGCATTCATTAAACTTAAAATATTGTTAAGTTTGTAGTGCAACTCTTCAAAATTTTTAACTTCCACATTTAATGCATCGCTTCTTAAACTAAAAAAACTTCTCTTAACTCCAAATTCCTCTTTAAGTTTGGCAATTATACATTCCCATGTAGGGTTTATTAAGGTTTCTGCTGCTTTTAACGCCTTACCTTGCAGTCTATTGCTTAAAACAGCCTTTATAGTATCTTGATGCGATGCTGGCGTCAGCTGTAACACTGTTGATACATCTCTCAGGTAATTGCTAAGCATATACTCGCTACTCCCATTGAAAACTGGTAAACTTCTGGCTTCATGTAAACTTTCAGCTAATGTTAAAGCCATTTTCTCTATTACTGTCCTTTGATTATGATGAAACTCTTCACTTGGCTGCTTTTGCTGATAAATTTTTAGTCTTTTGATTTTATCTCAGTCAATTCATAGAAAATTCTTCTTGAAAACCACTATTGAATATATTAATTCGGGTTCATATCAGTTTAAACGAAAATTTTGTTTATATTTTCTATACTGATTATCACTAGATATGTTAATATAACATATCCCATCCTCGTCGCCACTTTTATAAAAGATTTAAACACTTTTATTTTATTGAATTAAAATAATTTATTATTTTTTCAGTTCTGGTTTATTCCAATATTTTTTTAAACTGACTTATAATTTTCAAAAAGGAATTATATTAAAAACTATGTTAACATAATTAGAAATTAAAATATTAAAATAAATACAGTAACAAAGATTTAAAGTGAACAGTTATACAATATATTATACATAACTCACATGTGTATGTGTGTACGTCTGTATGTGTGTAAGTGTTTATGCTGTTCATAGCACTTTTGAAAATTACACAATAGAGGCAGCAGGCACATTTTCCTCTTTATTTCCCACACACACTGTAGTTCACCTTAAAATATTTCCCTTGGCTGTTACAACATGAAGCGTTAATGGCTACAGATGAAAGCTGCTGCTGCAACCATGTGCTGAAGAAACAAACGGTTGCCATTTTCATAATATTTGCTATTTCTTTTTTTTTTTTTTTTTGCTTCTCTCTTGTTTGTCTTTAATGAAAGCACAACAACGCGGTCATTGCAATGACTTTTTCTTTTTATTCTTCCTGTTGTTACCTTTTGTTTCTTAATTACACCGCTTGGTTACTTCTATTGTTTCAGCAAAGACATGTTTAAGGTAGTTTTAGCAAACACACGCGCATACACACACACACACACACCTGCACATACAGCACAACTGCTTTCCGCCCACGAAAAGAAAAACAAATCAGTTTGTCACAAAATAGGCATTTTTAAATTTCTGAACATTTCCTGTAGCTACAAATAAAGAAAACAAAACTTAACAACAACAACAACGACAGTAATACAAAATTAAAAGCAAGAAAAAAGTGTCAAACCGAGAAAAGACGCATGTAACAAGGATGTGTAATAAAAAGGATTAAATTCTTTAAGTTTTCGTTTATGTTTTTTCTGGATTTTTTTCTTTTTCTTTTCATTTGTTAAATTTATTCGTTCAATAGCATTTTTAGTGAAATGATGTGGTGGCCCACAACAATTTTGTAAATGAATATAAAGGATCGGAATGAAAAGAAAATTGATATGGAAAATTTAAATGAACGCAGCACGTGTGTCACGTTTGGTAATGCAATATTATTCATTGCGAAAATTTTATTTCGCTTTTTTCTTGTTTCTTTTCAACATTTCAGTTTCTGGTTTTTTTTCTTGTTTCTTGCTACACTTAGAAAAAAAATGGTGGCTCAGCATAGAGTAATTTAAGAGCACAATGTTTTCGATTTCCTTATATGGTTGTTGCTCAATCATATTATTATCAACTTTAAGTTAGTTTTTGTAATTATTTTATTTAAAAGTAACACGTTAAAAGTAACTCCCATATTCATAAAAAAATTTATATGTATTTCAAATCTAGTTTGAGAAAATTTTGTGTGAAACATTTTGAATAAAATACATTTCAAACCCATTTAAAATTATATGAATATGAAGCTAAGTGTTCATTCTTATTGCGTATCATTATATACAATTTTCATTAATTTTTTTAAAATGTAATAGCAACCACATTTATTTTAATTAAAATTTTAAATACAAAAAAATTTGTTTTTTTTTAATTTCCATTATATTATAACCCCTTATTCATAAAAATTATGAGAGTCGAATAACAGCGTAATAAAACAAAATTTCATATGAAATTTGCTCTATTACACTCTTATAAGTCTCTCATAATTTTTATGAAAAAAAGGGGGTAAAACTATAATTTTGATTCATATGAGAGCGCTCATAATTTTTATGAATAAAGGGGTAAGAATAAGGCCTTTATTTTATAACCCCCTTATTCATAAATTATAAGAGTGTAATAGATCAAATTTCGTATGAAATTTTGTTTTATTACGCTGTTATTAGACTCTCATAATTGTTATGAATAAGGGGAATAAAATATATTTTTGATTTATAAAAGGTTTATAAAACAGATTTTCATAATAAATTGGGGGCCTTATTCATAAAAAATATTTTTGGTTTATAAAAGGTTTATAATACAGATTTTCATACAGAATTCATGTTATAAACCTTTTATAAAGCAGTCATCTTTTTTATGAATATGACAGTAGGACTATAATATTTAATTTGTTCATTATATTATTTATTAATTTTACTGTATACCCGTATGCACACAAATACGAGGTATGTTCAAAAAATTAATTCGTGTCCACAGTTTTAGGTAAGAGTTCTCAGTTAAGTGTTTTGCATGTTCCGTCACTTTCTGCTGTTTAAATAAAAAAGCATTGACTTAAATTTGTTTATAAAAATGTAATTAAGTTCTCAAAAGCTCTCGAAATGTTTAGAAAAACCTACGATAGTTATAATTTGAATCAGAAAAATATTTACAAATTGTGCAAGATTTTCAAAGAATTTTGAGCAAAACCATTGGAGTATTTTGTCCAAAAGCAACGCCGTATTCCCCAGACCCAATACTTCTGCAACTTTCCGTTCCCAAGATTACATAGACCCATAAAAGTACAGCATTTGACGATGATTAATGAAATAAAAAGCAAATCGCTGAGAGTTCAAGGTCATAACAATAACGAGAATTACTTCCAGGAATGGAACAAAATTTGGCACAAAAGCATTTTATCTCAGGAGGTCTACATTGGAGGTGACAAAATAGAGACCCATGATCAAATAATTATTTAATGAAAAAAAAATTAAAAAAAAATTTACCATATTTTTTGAACACTCCTCGTATAGTAGAAATGATGAAAATAGTTGTTATAAAATAAATTTAGTTTCTTAACACAATATATGGACCGATTATATTTCTGTAAAGCATGTGCACAGAGAACTGCTGGGCCCTTTAAATCGAAGACAATTTCTATATCAAATTGAATTAAGATTCATAGGCTAATTGTTCGAAATTTGTTTTTAAATCTCAGAAAGACATGATAAATATTCTAAGGCACAAAGGAAAGTCAACATCAGTTTTATTCAACTTACACAGCAGAGCAGAACAGCTGTTTTCGAAAGACGCAACCCTTTCATCATCAGTGCTCATGTGTATTGTGTTTGTCACCACTTATTAGGTGACTTAGTTGAATGTGATAACAGTTCCTATTTACACAAATTTTATTGTGAAAAGGAATACGGGAACTGTATCAACCTGATGTTAACATGTTATTGTTATAATACCCGTGTTACCGTTTGATTATTTTTCTTCATGTCCCATTTTTCTGAATTTTTTGTTCCAATTTCGTTTATACAATTTTTAAAAAAATTTCAAAAATATTTCAAAAAGTGTTTTTATTTTGTTTTATAAATATATTGACGGAAATATTCTGTTATGGTGTTTTCTTAGCACGTAACACATAGGCAACACATTTTTTCTTTGTTTTTTTCTAAAAATTTCCCATCAAACCAAAAATGTAAAAAAAAATAAAAAAAAAATAATTAATTTCCTGAAGAAGTCACACAAAGGAGTGACGAAATATTGAAATTAAAAATTAAATTAAAATAAAGAGACCTTAAGCATAAAAATATCAGAATACAATAATATAAAAAAATTTAACAATAAAAATAAAATATTTAACAATAGTTATTTTGAAAATAATCATGTTTTCATATAAAAAATAGTATGATTGTTGATATCATGTTATTGTTGATTATTAATAAAACTTTGGTTGTGGTCTGAACTTTTTAATAAAATTACATGCGGCCTTAGCATAAATAAATTTTTAGTCAAATTTTATAAATTTTATTCGGAAATTTTCACATGTGGAATTCATAATAAACCTCAATGTATAACACAATAATTTTGCAAATTTTTTAAAGAACATAAATTTTTATATCATATTTTAATTAATTTTAAAACATTAACTTCTTTTGGTTTCTGGACCTCTTTTTAATTATTATTACATTCTGATATTTTTAAGCTTAAGGTTTCTTTATTTTAATTTAATTTTTAATTTCAATATTTCAATAAAATAATTAATTTCCTGAAGAAGTCACACAAAGAAGTGACGAAATATTGAAATTAAAATAAGGAGACCTTAAGCTTAAAAATATCAGAATATAATTAAAACATTAACATCTGGTTTTCCACTGCTTAATAATTTTTGCTGGGATCATATTATTGCTATTGCAATTATGCGATATTTAAACCTTTTTTTCTCCTTGTGCAGTTTTTTAGTTGCCTTTCAAGCTGAAGAAGATGATTTCTGGAATTCCATTGTTTTTGTTTTTTATTTTTTCATTTGTCTTCAACACGTTGCCTTCCATGGCTGTCGACAGTAGTAAAAGACGAGAGAAAAAAAATTTTTGGGTGATTTGAAAATAGTTTCTTTTCTTTAAAATTCAACTTGCCTAGAACTTGTTCTTAACTTGGTTAGTTGTTTTTGTTTCGCACAAAAAATAAAAATAAAAAAATTGGAATTTGCATTCGTTTGCATAGAAGATTATCAAAAGTTTCAGGTAAATCTCTACTTAAGACAATTGATGGGTATTTGAAGTTTTCATTTCAACATTTTTATTTCTGTTTATACATCAGGTGAAGGATAACGTATTTACATATAGATTTATAAATGAAAGTATAGAATTGTGGAGAGAATAAACGTAAGCACAAAATATTAGATTAGGCGTTGCTCCTGTGAATGGGAAATAGGAAAGGGGGCAGATATTTAACAATATGAGTGCAACACAAAATTAAGGGCACTTGCTTTTATATAAATCCATTATTTCGTTTAACTAATTTCTGGCCAGAAATGCCCAATAGCCGGAATATGCAGTTCTTGTGCAAGTTATAAATTTAAAGCCATCAATAGCCTTTCATAACTTTTCAGGTATTTATTTATTATGATAATATTATATCTTTTTTTATTTATTATTTCCTGCTAGTGTGGAAGTTACTTGAATTTCTTTCCAAATAAAATTAGAGTTTCCATAAATTATTCAATAACTTTTTAGGCCATCAAGACACTCACTCTCTTGTGCAGAGGCCAACAAAGAAAACAAATCATTGTAGAAAGTTTCTTTAGGAAATTGAAATTTATTTATTATCGCTTTATGAAAATTCGAGATAGATAATTTTTCAAATCGACAGCTGTGGGTGGTGTGTGGGAGACAAGGTGGAAGTGATAAATAACCTTGACCGTGTTTTATCCAAAAACACATCCTTGCAAAAAAAAAAAAAACGAATGCATTTGTACAGCATATTGTGTTTTATTTTTGAGTTTTGTTTCAAATTCCTTTCAAATATGAATAGTAAATAGAAATAGTAAATGTACTTAGAAGTGCATGTTTTGAACAAACACACACACACACACACACACAGTCATCCATAAATAACTACAAAGTAGCATACAAAGTAAAGTGTGCCAAATTAGAAATAAAATAAAAAAATTGTTATTTTTCATATTTTAGGCAAAAACAAAAAGAAAACAACTGGAATTATTGCAACAAGAAATAAAAAGGAAATTCTTTTAAATGCACTACAACTGACAGAGCAAAAATAATAAATGGTCTAAACAACAGCAGCAACTGTTAAAATACATATACATTCACATACATACATACATAAACACCTATATATCACATTCATTCATACGCTTGTGTCTATTCATACATGGATACATTTTTTTATAAATGCATGCATAAATTCATACTGCTGTAGACATTCAGACAAAAGAATAAAAAAAAACAGTCATGAAAGAGTATGACTAGAGCGACTTGTATTACTTAATAATGGAAAAGTAAGATGGTGGTATGCACCGACTTGTTAGACACTCTTCTGTATTAATTCATAAAAAACAACAAAATAAAGAACTTAATTGGTTACCTTATTGTACCAAAAAAATTTCGATTTTCCAACTCTGGAATTTAGTTTTTAATTTTTTCAATTTATACACGAATGTAATTCTTCCTGAAGTATAAAAAACGTTTAATTCAACAAAAATAAATTCAAACAAATATGGGGAACTTATATGGTTACTTGCAAAAATTTCGATTTTCCAACCCTGGAATCTAATTTTTAATTATTTCAATTTACACACGAATGTAATTCTTCCTGAAGTATAAAAAACGTTTAATTCACCAAAAACAATTTCAAATAAAAATTAGGAACTCATTTGGTTACTTGAAAAAAATTTCGATTTTCCAACCCTGGAATCTAATATTTAATTTTTTGAATTTTTTACACGAATGTAATTCTTTCTGAAGTATAAAAAACAAAAATAATATATTAAATAAAAATTAGGAACTTATTTGGTTACTTTTAAGAACCAAAAAAATGTTGAGTTTCCAACCCTGGAATAGAGTTTTCAATATTTTTTGTTTTTAATATCAATTTAAATCTTTGTGAAGTATAAAATAGGTTTAGTTCACTGAAAAAACTAAAATTAGGAACTTATATGGATACTCTATGTACCAAAAATATTTCGAATTTTGAACCCTGGAATAAAATTTTAAATATTTTTTTTTTTGGTTTTTAATACAAATTTAGTTTTTGCTTAAGCGTAAAAAAGGCTTAACGCACAAAAAACCAAAAGTAGTGAAGTTTTTTTGATTATTTTATGTGCTCCAACCCTGGATTTAAAGTTTTTTATTTTATTTTTTTAAATTTTGAATAGCATATCAATTTTTAGTGAAATATAAAATAGTTTTACTTAACAAAAAAATAACATTTTTAACTTTCTTAACACTTTCAATGACCGAAAAATATTTGAATTTCCCAACCCTGGAATCGAAATTTCAATTTTTAGATTTTAATACCAATTTTATTTTTCCTAATTTCCAAAATAGTTTTAATTACCAAAAAAAACTTACTTCTATGTACCAAAAAAAAAACAGATAAAACTTCAATTTCCCGTCCCTGGAAAAATATTTTTATGTTTTTAGTTTTTAATACACATTTTTGGCTTTTGCTAGTTTATTTTGCATCCAGGGGCCAAATTACCGCATTTGATACCGACCGAAATTTCCATACAATTTAAATACAAATTCCGTTCGATATCGAGTGCCGTAATTTGCCCCCAGAAATAGGTGTAAGCTTCCCAGCTCTGGAACCTTACTTCGAATTTTTCTGAATTTCAATACCACTCTATTTAAATTAATTTCCAATTCATTAGCTCTTTTTTGTGAAGGGTATAAAAAAAGGGAACCCCTTTACGCAATTGCTGGGTTTGTTTTATAAAAAGTGGCTTCTTAAATGAAAGTAAAGGATGTAATCGCCGAAATGGCAAACCTCTATGAATGGCTTATGTTGTTTTCTTTTCTTCAAAAAACTGCAATATTTTTTGTAATTTTCAAAGAAATATTATGTCTTTTAAAAACAACGAATTTATTAGAAATTTGGCTATCACACCTTAAGTAAAAAAAAATAATAAAATATGTTACATATTTGTGGTAAAAAAATACGATATTAGAAATATTATTAAAGTTAATAATTTTTTTATTTAGTACAATTATTAAAAACAATTTTTTTTGTTTATGCAACAAACACTACCAGAAATCCGATTATATATTAACACCATGTAGGGTGCACTACATAAAAATAGCCAAAAAATTAAACACAACTAGATATAAAGAAATTTGACACGGCCTAAATACTATCGATTTTGGCAATAGCGACATAGGAAAACTAACAAAGCCCAACAAAAAAAAAACAGAAATAAATAAAAAATATTAAGAAAACATACAGGAAGTGTACTTTTTTCCAATTGAAAATTGACTCTTATTAAAAAAAAGCAACGCCGAAAATCTTACAGAACAAATTTCCGAAATGAAAATGCTGCTGTTGCTAATTTATTTTATTGTACAAGAGGTGCGACGTCCAAGCAGCCTCAGCCAAAGAAAATTATGACAAAAGAGCCATAGAAGTCAACAGTTCTGCCCGGCAAACGTCAACAGCAGCTGAGGCAAGTGTTCTCTGTCTTCTGTTTCTACTTCTTTGTAAAATCTTTGTGTGCCATAGTACCGCATTCATATCTCGTAGTAAATATGGATGTATGTATGTATGTGTGTGTGCTGTTTTTTGAAAATAGATTCTAATGCGGCATTTTACTTTTCTTAGTCAATTGCTAATTCTTAAATAATTTCGTTTTGGCCGATAACGAGAAGGAAAAAAATAATAATAAATAAGTGAAATTACACACACAACCATTTCAGATAAGTGTATTTTATAAAACTGATAGCAATAAAATAAGGTTTGTGATAGATATATAATGTAGCGATATATCGTTAAACGAAACGAAAAAGATTTTGTAATAAAAATATTTGTAATTCAGTTTATTTTTGTTAGATTTTTATTGTGTTCTAATTATTAAATTATGGTGGATCATTTTATTTATAATTTTAAATCTGTTTTAAATTAAACTTAAAATTATATGAATAAAGACACTCTACATGATGTGAAGTTTTACAACTCTGCTATAAAGCCTTACAAGAAAATTCATTAATTTATTAAATAAAAGACTGACATCTACTATACAATTATAAAGACACAACATATACAGCCTTTTTTGTTTCATATAACGATATGTGCGTTCACACATGGGCCTGTTACACACACAACCTGTGCACTATTATCGTGTGATTTTATCTAGAATAATATGCAAACATAATAAAACTGTCAGCAACAGATTAATACACAAGCAAATAATTCCTAAACGATAATAAATAAATTACAAAAAAAAAGAGAACCAAACTAAACGTGTGTTAAAACTATTCAAGAATATGTGTGTTTTTAGGTCTTCTGGTAAAATTTATATTAAACTCGAAAGCCACTTTTCAGAAAATATGCCACTAATCGAATTTTTTAAATATAATGGATAGAGAAAAGCATAAATATTAAATGATAATTGAAGACATAAATATTTCTCCTTATTCTGTAACTACTTGTCAACGTCACGTCAACACAATATAAAAAAGGCACACTTCTGAAAGCCTCTTTTTCAGCAACTGATAATTTTTAACAACCTCTTGCTGTATTCAAGGACCTGAGGATAGTCACCGTCCTTCAGAAGTAGTTAATTGTTGTTTACAAAGGGTAGTTAATCTCCTCAATTGTGAATGACGACATGACGTCATATTAATACGACAGCAAAATATTGTCACTTGTCTGTTCTTTGTCGACAAGAAATAACTATTGTGAGCATTACCGATCAATAATACATGCCTTAGAAAATATTGAGAGGTAATTAATTGTTGTCGACAACTAGTAAAAATTTGTTGATGTCGAGTTGAAGTGACGTCGAAGTCGTCATTCATAATAGGGGGAACATATTGTTTTCACGTGACGTTAACAAATAGTTACAGAATAAGGCTGATTGTTGGAATAAAATTATGCTCATTATAATCTGGCATTTATTACTGCATATATATTTGCTTTAGACTTAATTTTTTTTCCAATATAAAAAATCGAATAAATTAAATTTATAAAAGTCTTGAGCCATAAATTGAGGCTACACGTGTTCCAATTATCAAATCAAGATACAACATAATGTCAAATATACTCGCATGTTATGAATATCATTAAAAATTATATTATTATTTAATATAAACAGGAAGAGCAAGAGAGACTTTCACCAAGTGGTACAGACACAAATTAAAGCACAGTCTTGTTGTAATTATCAAATGAATTTAAAACATAATTTACAATAATAGGATTTAAAGCAAGTGTTTTAAATAGGCAAGTGTCTAGCTAAATATTTTTTCTTTTTATATCTCCCTCTGTGATTATGAGTTTAATTTTCTTCAGTAAATCTACTTATAAAGTATGTGGTGTAGGTCTCTTGTATATACGTGTATGTTAGAATACATGGAGCCTTTGTTGCCAGAAAGCCACAAGTCGTAATATTCAATTTCTTACTTAAGAATACAGAACTTATTGCCATCTTGCTTTTAATAGCCTATAAGAATTTTATAAAAATATTTTACTTTACAATTAAATCAAAATCTTTAAATTCTCATAAAAAATTTTATTTCTATTTTACGAGTATATCCTTACTAATATAATAAATAGGAAGGTCATTCTGTCTGTCTCCCTGTCTGTTACCTTTTCACGCTAAAACCGAAATTTGTCATTGAGATATTTTGAGATTCGAGCAATAACATAGAGTGTCTTTTGTTTTTGGAAACTTGCACGCCGGTATCAGCGTATAAGCTCCGCTTTTTATAATGAGTTGCACTTTTTGTAATGATTTGCACTTTTTATAAAGACTTGCACTTTTCATAATGAATTGCACTTTATGTAATGACTTGCACTTTTAGTAATGGCTTGCACATTTTTTAATGACTTGCACTTTTTTTAATGACTTGCGCTTTGTGTAATGACTTGCACTTTTTATATTTACTTGCACTTTTCATAATGACTTGCACTTTTTTGTAATGACTTGCGCTTTTCATAATGACTTGCACTTTTCATAATGACTTGCACCTTTCATAATAACTTGCACTTTTTATAATGACTTGCACTTTTTATAATGACTTGCACTTTTTATGATGACTTGCACTTTTTGTAATGACTTGCTTTTTTTGTAATGGCTTGCACTTTTTTTAATGACTTGCACTTTTTTTAAAGACTTGCACTTTGTGTAATGACTTGCACTTTTTATAATGACTTGCACTTTTCATAATGACTTGCACTTTTTTGTAATGACTTGCACTTTTCATAATGACTTAAACTTTTCACAATGACTTGCAGTTTTCATAATAACTTGCACTTTTTATAATGACTTGCACTTTTTATAATGACTTGCACTTTTTATGATGACTTGCACTTTTTTGTCATGACTTGCACTTTTTATAATGACTTGCACTTTTTTGTATTGACTTGCAGTTTTTGTAATGACTTGCACTTTTTATGATGGCTTCCACTTTTTTTAATGGCTTCCACTTTTTATAATGACTTGCACTTTTTATAATGACTTGCACTTTTCATAATGACTTGCACTTTTTATGATGACTTTCACTTCATATGATGGCTTGCACTTTTCGTAATGTTTTGCACTTTTTATAATGACTTGCAATTTTTTGTCATGACTTGCACTTTTTATAATGTTTTGCACTTTTTATAATGACTTGCACTTTTTTGTTATGACTTGCACTTTTCATAATGACTTGCACTTTTTATAATGTTTTGCACTTTTTATAATGACTTGCACTTTTTGTAATGACTTGCACTTTTCATAATGACTTGCACTTTTTATAATGAATTGCACTTTTTATAACAATTTAGAAAAACAAAAATTTACATTCATGTTTATTATTAAAATTTATATATTTTCAGTCAAAATCTTTAAACTTTTATATAGAAAATGTTATATCTAGTTTTTACATATTCTTAAAATTTTTATCTTTTTTAGTTACTACTCTCTTGCAATAAGTGCTCTATTTTATTTTTATTTTGGTATTACATTTAAACTGCCTGAGCAATTATAATGCAATTAGCAATCGTCAATTACTATGGTTTTGTTGTTGTTGTTGCTGTTGTTTCGTGTATTTTAAAATCTCCTGACTTAGTATGGCCAGTACGGATAGTCTTATTACCTAAATTGTACAATATAACTACGGTGACCATTAATATAAAAGAAAATTATTTTCTGTAAATTCTCAAATCACAAACCACTTTTTTTATGATATTTTTGATATTATATAATAAAAAATATATATATATATTTTTATTTTTTTTGAAGAAAAAAACAAGCAAAAATCTGAAACTTTAATGTGACCACAATTTTATTGAAATAAGTGTACAAGATCCAATGTTGTTTAAATAATACTAAAAGTGACCCAAATTAAGGGCTTGGAAATCGGTGAAAATTCTTATAAAAGTTTTATTGAAATTTAGCTGGCCATCAATAACCTAGTTGTATGCCCTTTTGTATTTTAATCTACATAGGCTGACTGGAATACATTTCCATTGAAATACAGGTAGAAAAATATTGTAAATTACAATAAAGAAAATTTTACTCTTGGGTATCTTTCAAAAAAAATTTATAGATTCCAAAAGTTCAGTTTAAGGAATGTTTTTTGTTGTTAAATGGATAGTTCAATATAGTTGGAATAATGTCCCTTGAGGTCTCTGTAATTAACCTTAATTTAATTGTTTACTATGATTATATCTATTATTCTTCATCTATTTGTTTTATTTTTTTTTGTCTGCAAGAATTTTAATCCATAGACATGATTAAATAAATACAAAATAAAATGCAAACCAAAATTTTATTAGCTGTCACTTTTTATATCTATTATGAAGTTTTCAGCTTAAACAGCCGCTAGATTGAACAACTGCTTATAAGTAGAATGAATAAAATATGTTTTATATAAAACTGTCCATTATAAGTATAAACGGTTGGTCACCGTATACGAGTATAAGTATAAAACATTGCATGTTTATAATGTTTTTGTTGTTGTTTTATTGCAGTTAACATTTTTGCTTGTGCTGATACTTTTCGTTTTCATATAAAATAAATTTGTTTTCTGGTATCTACAAAATATATCTTTCCTGCTTTTGAGTTGGTTGATGTTTATCTTGTTTAAACTTAAGAACTCAGTAACACAAACGTTTAGTAATATTTACTTTTATTGTTAAGTTTATTTGTTAATGGTGCAGTGCAAAGATATGAGTTGATACTTTTGTTTATTTTGTACGTCGCTATTGTACAAACTGAAAAAGTGACAATAGCGAAAATATTTTAGTGCAAATAAATACAATTTATTGTTATGGGGATATTAAATTGTTTTTATTAAATTCAGGGCTTCTTTAATCGACTGCTTTTAATTACCAAATTTTGTTAGTCAAGGACTCACGCAATTGATTTTTTTATAGTAATAATATTTTAAATTTTAAAAATAAATTCGAAACATTTTCAGAAATTTATTGTGATGAAATCTAATTTTTATGCCTTCTATGGTTCAATCTTAGATATTCAATGCATGTCCATGCTTTTCCAAAAATATTCAAACAAGAAACCAAAATTAGTTCTTATTAAATTTCCTTACTTTAAAACGAAGAGTTTCATAATTTCCAATGTTAAAGCGCAAAAAAGTTTTAACGCCTCAACTTTTTCCAATAACCATGAACAACATGATTATTATAGAAATCTCCCGCATAAAACTCGTCTTTGTTTTTTAACAAGCAAACAGACATCTCTTATAGAAAATATGCACATTCATTTGTTCATCTTAAAAATGGAAATGAATGTTAAATGCAAATAAAAATTTTAGCAAACAATGCATTTGCATTTCTTTAAATTAATGTGAGAAAAACATTATCAAGAAGAAATACATATAAGAAAAAAAAGAAGGCTCAAGACACAAAGTTTACACAAGTTCAACACACAAGTTCAAGTTAATGAATGGGTAATTAATTACAAAAAAAAAATAAAAAAAAAAATTTGCATCCATACATAAACATATGCATGCATAAATACATAGATAATTAAATTAATGAACAAAAACGTTAAAAATAACTTTTCGTAATTTATAATTTAAATGTCAGTTGTAATAAACAAAACTTCCTCTCCAAATTTAATGGCCAATTATTGTCTTTAATAGCAAAATCACTACGCGAGTACGAGTACCAACAGATTCAATACAATAAATTTATTCAGTATTTTTTTTTTTTTGTATTTTTATTAAACAAATAAGTAGTTAAGCGGCGCCAAAATCTAATTAAAGAAAAATGTGCAATCACTTGCTCAAACTAAACTTGTACGAGTATTTACTCGCGTAATTTGCTAAATAGTTCAACTAAGGAAAGAAAATACTCGTATTAGCAGGCCGAAGAGGAAAAAGCCCACTCTATACACCGATATTTTCATCAGTTTGTTTATTTTTTTATTTGTTTGTTTAATTTTAATTATTGGGTTTGAGTAATACCCAACTTGCGCTGCTTCGAAATATTAAACAAATTCAAACAGCAATCAAGCCATAACACACACTGTGTTGTTGCTGCAAGAAAAACGTCTGCGAACGTGTGTAGTTTAAAACTTGCAACATGACAACATTTTCAAATGTATGCAAGTGGGAAAACTAAAAGTGTTTAACGAATGTTGTTGTTAACACAATGCGGTACTTTGGCCGAAATTGTACTTTTAGCAACAGCCAAAGTGTAGAGGAAAAACGAAATCATTGCATAAGTACAAGAAAATAACATGACGTTCTAAATTTTAGTGGGGGTCATTTATTTAAAAAATTTAATAAAACAAAAATGTTTTAAAATTTATGCCAACTTAATTTTTTTTACATATCTACACATAAATGCCTTTCAAATTAATTTTAGTTTATTAATATTGTTGGACAATAATAAATTAAAAAGTGTACCACAAAAATATGGGTGGCATATTTAAAAGTTTAATATTTGAAATTGAATTTCTTTGTTGTGCCATTGTTCCGGTTAGAAATGGCTGATCATGCACCTGCAAGTCTTAAACCAATTAGACTTTTTAAAACGTCATAGCGAGATCTTTTCGCAAAATGCAACGTAAACTGGTGCGGGGTGTAAATATTATATCATAATAAATTATAGTAAATTTATACCATGAGTTTTGTCCATATTTTTAAATCTGATATTTTCTTATTCCATTTTGTCCCAGTGTTCGATTTTTCGAACAGTAAATTTCAAAAATTCAAATTTTTTTTCTCTGTTTAGGAAAAACTAAAAACAGACCTACCTTTTTTTATGAAAATTAAAAAAAAAATATTAAAAAAATTTTTTTTTTTTTAAATTCGGACATCTGATTCGTATTTTCTGGACCAAAATTACAATTTAACTACGAAGTTTTATAAACTTATTAAAAAAATGAGTGTTCGAACTCACGGGTGATGTGTTAACACCTTTTTGTTTATTTATTTTATATTAAACCCACAAAAAACAAAAAGAATGCAAAGCAACAGACAAATGTACATACATACATTGTTATGTTTGTACATAAGCTACATACGTTGCTGTCTTGCTATCTCATTTTTATATATGTACGTATAACCACGTCACTATTCTCTTTGCTATGCATAAGACAAAACCGAAGATCAACATAAAACACTTTTTTAATATTACTCCAAATTAATACTCCGAATTAAAAACCTTAAATCTCCGCTCGCCGATATCGGATCGCCTTAATTTTTGGCCTAAACTCTTCGTCAAAACCCGCACTAGCGTTTTAATGCAAAAACTAATAAAATCGGCTATGAATTTCCGGAGAAAATCGCGTGGGAAAATTATATGAAAATCGCCCAATAATAACTTTCAATACCGACTGCCAAGCAACAACAACAAACAAACAAACTCTTACACTTACACTTGCGTATGTATTGAAACTGATAGTTTACTACCCTAGAGGCGCGCGTATAGATGTTAACACATCAAAAATATCTCTGGGACGATATGGGTTAATATTAACCTTAATAAAATAACTTAAATTTAATGAAAATTCTCAAAAAAAATAATTTAAAGATTGCAGATTTGAACTTGGGACGGAATAATTCTCACCTTAATAATATAATTCTCCTTTATAGAAAAATAAAAAACTCATATATCTCTTAGCATTTTAATCAGCTAAAGCCACACTCAAACAAAAAAACTACCCATTCCAACAAAAACTCTTTCGTGTAAGGAATTTCAGGCATCTTACTGGTACTTTTTGTTTGCTACTAAATCCCTCATTAATGGCAAAAGCTACGCCAACATCAAATCGTTAAAACACAACATCTTTGAAATTCCGAAATCACGAGCTGATGAATAAACGTTTGGCAAATGGTGGAAAAAAAATACAAAAGATATTTACAAAAACAAACATTGTTCAGCTTCAACCACAAATAAAACGAATTTTCTCATTAGGTTGCAACAAAAAAAAATCGAATAAAAGAAGAAATACTTACTTACTGCTACTGCCGCATATTTAGCTACAAATGATGCAGTTGTCATACACTAACTAACGATTATAAACTTGCACTCATACGTTATACAATAAAGTTGCAATAAAGTCGTAATTCGTATGAGGCAAAATTAAAATAAGACAAAAAATAAAAATGAAATAAAATGAGGAAAATACAGGAAACGATCTCTTACACATAAGAGTCGCACTAAAAACTAAATAAATAAATAATCCAACATTTTGATATTTACCAAAGAAGCCAAGCAGCTGCACCAGCGTTGCCGGATCTTTGTTTTCTTTTCAAAATAAATGTTTTTTAAAAGCTGCTAAGTTTTTTTCTCGAACAGCAATGTCTTCAGGTATTGGAATATATACGATCATGCTTTGAAAACTCCTCACCGCTTGAAATTTGTGCTTGCTATTGAAAACGCTGAGATAAGAAAACGCTAAAAATTTTGACGTTTTAAAGCCGCCAGTATTTACTGTAGTGATATAGTCGATTTTATTTGAACTACACTATAAAAGGAAAATTAAACAAGTAAAAACGTTATATTCGACCGGGTCGAATCTTAAATACCCTCCAAATATTTAGTAAGTAAATTTAAAATGTTTAACTTGGTAAGACAGAGTTCCTTTATATAATATGGTACGTCAACGCCCACTAAAGGGAGCGGGGTTCAAATATATACAATATCATGTTTTCCACAGACGAACGTATGGGCACTGCTAGATCCTCTCAGATTTCCACACTGATCAAGAATATATATACTTTATGGGGTCCAATTCCCTTTGGAGGGTATTAAAACTGTATTTTGTAGGGGTCGCTCTGGCAGGGGATGTGGGGGAAACATTTCACCTTTGTCATAAAACTCTAAAAATAAATTATTATTGGGATAATTATATACAAAATAAAATGTTATATATTTTTTATAGGGTCATTTACGTGGCAAAGGGGGGAAGGGGGTAGGACAGAAATAGGCAGTCATAAAATTCTAAAAATTAATGATTGGGATGATTACATACAAAATTAAAAAAATTATTTTTTTTTTTGATAGGGTCATTTAGCGGGCAAAGGGAGAGGAAGGGGTAGGGCAAAAATCGGCAGTCATTAAGCTCTAGAAATAAATGCTTGGGATGATTGTATAAAAAATTTAAAAAAAAATTTTTTTTTGTGGTACGGTCATTTAGAGGGTGAAGGGGGAGGAAGGGGTAGGGCAGAGTAGTACCAGGTTACGTCTCAGCTTCGTCAATAAAGCTTAAACATATTATTTTTAAACAATGTAGGCTTAAGTAAAACAATTTGTTAAATTTTTATGCTATTTTTGCATATAATAACGCCCACTAAAGTGGGCGGGGTCCAAAAATTATTTTTTTTTATATTATGGCTCCAAATGTAAGGCGTTGGACCGTATTTGACGTAAAAATGTACCATTTGCTTAACAAAATAACCAAAAAACTTTAAAAATGATGTTGTGTTTTCTGGGTTGGTTTAGTTCTTCTTAGGGGAACTTTTTTCCCTCTTGCCCGATTTAGCCTATCTTCGAACTTAACCTGCTCTAAGCTTCAAAATATATTTATACCAAATTTTAAGGGTCTAGCTCTTTTCGTTTGGACTGAATCGTGATTTCCACAGACGGACGGACGGAAGGACATGCTCAGTTCGTCTTAGATTTCATCACTGATCAAGAATATATATACTTTATGGGGTCTGAGATGGATATTTCGATGCGTTACAAACGGAATGACAAGATGAATATACCCTCCAAATTCTTCTTTGGAGGGTATAAAAATTTGAATATAAGCAAATTTGTATATGCAAATTTATCCTATTAACCTATAATAAATCAGAAATTTTTTTTTAAATTAGTGCTTAAATTAATATATATTGTTTAACAATTAACTTACCATCTTAAAAAAGTTAAATTCTCTTAACTGAAAAAAAGTCCTTAAATCGAAATGAAAAATCGTTTAAGCTGGCAACACTGTAGCACGCAAGCAACCGCATTTAATGTTGCAAAACTTGGTGGCATACAACACACGCTTACCAACATACATACTCAAGTACAATGTGGTCGTATTTTTGCATACAACAATTCAACCAACGCTTGCACTTTCGTTTTCATTCAGGCGTCACGTGCCAGAGCCTAAAGCCACAGCGAAAGTAAAAATACACAGTGTAAGGTGTTCGTACGTTCACAAGCTCACTTACATGGAAGCTGGAGTGTTTCCACTTAAGATGTGAATGCTGTTGTAAGTTTTACTTATTTTTCTATTACCTTGCTGGCACTGAGGCTGATGTCGGCAATGGTGATGATGATGATGGGGATGGCGGCTGTGATGATGGTGTAATTTAAGATATTGATCAGCTGCTGTTGAATCTTCTCTCCTTTGTTTTCTTTTAAACACACATGCTTATATAATGAAGATACATCACCAATAATTGGTGTATATTTTGATTTAAAGGTATGAATTGTTTACAGCAACGATGGCCAATAGCATGCTCAGACATGCTCGTTATTTCCGTATATAGGGAATTAAACAGTTTAAACTCAAGTTAGTAATTGATTTACTTTATGGAAAATTGGGCTAAATTTGTTTAATCAAAACAATGGCAAGAATGTCTAAATTTCAAAAGAGTCACTCTTAGAACAAATCACAAGTTGTCATAAGCCCCAGGGATCTATAGGAGAGGAATAGGAATATTTAGATTTATATATGAACGTGACATCATTTCATCACATAAATCGATATAAAAAAAGACAACAACTAATTTAAGAAAAATTAAACATCCTAGGTAACAAAACAGCATTTTTGCACTGGACGTCATAAAAAAATTTAGGCGATTTGTATAGACTTGTTCAACTACTTTGCTTTAGTCATAAGAGCTTCTTTTATATTCCGGAATATTAGAAATTTATTAAAAGCATATAAATATTCAAGTTTTGAATTCCAAAGATTTCACTATTTCAAAACTCTCTACACCCCATCATCATCATTATCATCATCGAACCGATCTTTACAATGTTGATACTTATTTTCATTTGAAGATACAATTCGTATTTTGTTAGAAACTTTAATTTAATGTCATGGTTGTTAGTAACTAAATGCAAGAGTTTCTCGAACTCTGTGTGTTGGTAAAGATTTAACAACATGTACGCCCGTCCTTCACTCATAAATTCAACATGTAAGACAATGCCATTGTCAATGATAATCATCATTAAGAGACAGACGGATGTAAATATATTTAGTCGCTTGTAAGCACATACACACACACACACATACACACTCAGTTCCTATGGCATATCATGTTATTTTAAATCACAATGGGGGCGTTGGACGATGGAATGAAACATGTGAAAATTGTTTTTTTTTAATTTCAATCTAAGAACGATTTCCAGAAAAAAATATTCCAAACAATTTTTAAAAACTTACACTGTTGAACAATTTTATTTGTCAATATGCAAAATCGTTATCAAAGAAAATTCAAAAGTTTTATACGCTCCAAAAAAAAACAAGTAAAAACGTTATATTCAACCGGGTCGAATCTTAAATACCCTCCAAATATTTAGTAAGTGAATTTAAAATGTTTAACTTGGTGGAACAGAGTTCCTTTATATAATATCGTACGTCAACGCCTACTGAAGGGGGCGGGTTTAAAAATAGACAATATCATGTTTTCCACAGACGAACGTATGGGCACTGCTAGATCCTCTCAGATTTCAACACTGATCAAGAATATATATACTTTATGGGGTCCAATTCCCTTTGGAGGGTATAAAAACTGTATTATGGCGGGGTCGCTCTGGCAAGGGCTGTAGGGGAAATATTTCACCTTTGTCATAAAACTCTAAAAATAAATGCTTGGGATAATTATATACAAAATTAAAATTTCTTTTTTTTTTTAATAGGGTCATTTAGCGGGCAAAGGGGGAAGAGGGGGTAGGGCAGCAATAGGCAGTCATAAAACTCTAAAGATAAATGCTTCGGATGATTATATACAAAATTTAAAAATAAAATTTTTTTTTTGGTAGGGTCATTTAGGGGGCGAAGGGGAAGGAGGGGTAGGGCAGAGTAGTACCAGGTTTCGTCTCAGCTTCGTCATTACAGCTTAAAAATTTTATTTTTAAGGAATGTAGGCTTAAGTAAAACAATTTGTTAAATTTTTATGCCATTTTTGCCTATAATAACGCCCACTAAAGTGGGCGGGGTCAAAAAATATTTTTGTTTCATTTTATGGCTCCAAGTTTAAGGCGTTGGACCGTATTTGACATATAAATATATCATTTGCTTAACAAAATAACCAAAAAACTTTGAAAATTATGTTGTTTTTTCTGGGTTGGTTTAGTTCTTCTTAGGGGAACTTTTTTCCCTCTTGCCCGATTTAGCTCATCTTCAAACTTAACCTGCTCTAAGCTTCAAAATATATTTATGCCAAATTTCAAGAGTCTAGCTCTTTTTTTTTTTTGGACTGAATCGTGATTTCCACAGACGGACGGACGGACATGCTCAGTTCGTCTTAGATTTCATCACTGATCAAGAATATATATACTTTATGCGGTCTGAGATGGATATTTCGATGCGTTACAAAAGGAATGACAAAGTGAACATACCCTCCAAATTCTTTTTTGGAGGGTATAAAAACCAATTGGAGGATATATTCACAGGGTATATATTTCTCTAAGACCCCATAAAGTGTATGTATTGTTGATCAGAGATGAAATCTAAGACATCCGTCCGTCTGTGGAAATCACGATACAGTCCTTTGGAATTTGATGTAGGTAAATTTTGAAGTATATCAGGTCAAGTTAGTAAACGGGCTGAATCGGGCCAGAGTCAAAAAAGTTCCCCTAAGAACTAAAAAAAGTTCCCCTAAGAACTAAACCAACCTCTAAAACACAAGATAATTTTTATAGTGTTTTTGTAATTTTGTTAAGCAATTGATATATTTTTATGTCAAAGAAGATCCAAAGAGTTAAATATCAGAAAAATCCATATTATAGACCCCGCCTATTTTAGTGGGCGGGGTCTAAAATATTATATTATATGCAAAAATTTTGTAAGTATTTAACAAATTGTTATACCTAAGCCTACATTCCATCAAAATAAAATTTTTAAATGGAAGTAAGATGTTCTCTGATCTTCCTCTGTCCTACCCACCCTAAAGCCCTAAATGACCCTCAAAAACAAATTTTTTTTCTACACTAAATTATACCAAAAATTTACTTTTTACGTGTTCTCCCCCACGGCCCTTTCCGTAGTGACCCTGTCAAAATAGAATTTTAAAATTGGGCACAGAAATGTCTTAAAGAAACAGGTTAAACATTTTTAATTTTGTATTAAAAAATAAACAGATTAAACATTTTTAATTTATTTTTTAAATATTTGGAGGAAATTTCACATTCGACGCGGTCAAATTTATTCAAATATCGTACACTGTTTTATTTGTGAGGTTTTCGACTTTCCCTGTAACTGTATTTATTCGTCTGTAGTTGGCAATGTGTGCAGTGATGCAATTCATTTAGATTGCGCGACACAAGATGTAATAGTATTAACAAATACAAACTCTTACATCTCATATCTTAACAATTTGTCATTGAATTACAGTGCACATTTTGTCGTTTTTTATGATGCAATTGTTGTTATTTTATTGATGCGATATTAAATAACTTTGCAATGCTATCAAATAATTAAATTTACACTTTTTGTTATTGTCACTGCTGCCATGCAATTGGTAACAGAAATAAGTGAAAATGTTTATTTACATCTCCTTGTGCTTGTCTTTCTTGTTCAGAGAAAAAAGAAAACAATTGACATAAAAATTAAATAACTAAATAACCTTTAAACTCGGTTTTTAACCAAAAGAATGTCAAAGTCATTTGATCGTTTGTTTTATTTTCCATAATTTGCCATCCATTTTTAAAAGGTTTAATTGATATTTTCGTGTGACTTTTTCTTAAATATTTTTCAACATCATTTGGTTTTTCCTTGTTTTTTTTTTTTTTATTCCAGCGCTACAAGGAGTCAAGGTCTTTTCAATATTGTTGTTTTACCAGAAGTGTTGGTTGGTTGCTTGTACTCCTCATGCTCTGTGATGCTTCTGCTGTGCTTGTTTTTTTTTTATTTTCTTATTTATTTTTTTGCTATCATGACTTGACGACAAATCGATTTCTCTGTTTTTGGTTAAAAAAAAATATTGTTTTAAAAATGCCTTTTTTGTAATTTGTTGTTCATATAAATACATTTTTTTCTCAGCCGCTGTTTATTTTGTGTTATTTATTATTCATTGATTTTGTTTGCATTCCATTGTTGCAGCAGGCAAACAAACAGAAGCTGCAGGCTTTTGTTATAAAATTGTTCATGTTTCGCCATCTTCAATTAGTTAATGATCCCAATCACTTCCGTTTGACTTTTTTATAGTCGATTAATTGTCGTATTTCAATTATAAAATTTATCTAATTATTGTGATGACAATAAAATTGATTGAGATGATGACATTTCTGTTTTGGGTTTATACTCGTAGGACGAATGACATGCAAAAAATTTTCTTTTGTTTAACTTATGCGTCTACAACAAATATGATTACGTCAATAAACTAGGGTTTAATATGATTTCGTTTGGCAAAAGCATTATTGCGGCAACAATATTATTTTCCCTACTACAAAAAAATTATTTTAAAAAAATATATGTATATAAAAGTTCATAAAATAATATAAGTAAATAACAATTAATGAGGCTGTACAACAGAAAAATGTGCACAGTGGGACCAAAATCTATTTTTTCGATGATCATTAATTTTCTTCACAACCACAATAGTCAGAATTTTGAACAAACCGCAATAAAATTTTTTCTAAATTTACTTTAACGACAGCGAATGTCGTGTACTCAAGAGGGTAATGCATTAAACACATTCACGACAGCAGACTACCAACGACACGACTAAATAAATGTGCTTATATGGCAATGCTTATTTTCACGGCTACACGACAGGTTGTTGTCCGTGCTACTTGTCCTATACAAACACATATATTCCACTTACGTAGTCGTGTAGTGGGTAGTAGACTTGGGTCCAACTAGCTCATTCGCTCAATTTTGACAAGAACCTCTGATCAAACCCATGTAATTTAAATGGGTTTGATCAAAGGTTCTTGTCAAAACTGAGCGAATGAGCTAGTTGGACCCAAGTCTAGTGGGTAGTCTGCTGTCGTGAATGTGTAGAAAAACTAAAACTATAACAAATTTATGTCTCCCTCTTTTCATAGTTCTGGTAAAATGTAGTGTATTAGTAGGGTTCTTCTTCTAACTGCCGGTCTAAAAGATGTTGCCATACTTTACTTTTTTTTTGGAGTAGGACCAGCACTCAGGGAATGGCCCCTACATATGCACTACATTACGCCGGAACTGGAAAGGAGGCGATAGTATTGAGGGGACAGATGAAGAAAGATGAGAAGATAGAGAATTTTTTGTAGCTATTTCAACTTTTTTACTTCGCCGGCTAATTTTTGCTACTGGGCCGACGAAGATGGGCAACAACTAACACAACCACGCACTAATGCTGATCAGAAGAATTCAACAAAATATTTCATGACTCAGCGTGGGCTCAAACTCAGGACCCTCCGCTTCATAGTCTCGTGTTCTACTACTTCAGCCAGCAGCACACACAAAGCACTTTGAAAGTGTTTGAACAATCAGGGGGGCAAATCACGGCATTCGATATCGATCGAAATTTGCATATAAATTGTATGAAAATTTCGCTCGATATCGAATGAGGTAGTTTGCCATCCTGATTGTTCAAACACTTTCAAAGTATGGCAACATCTTTTTGACACCAGAATTAAAAACAATTTGAAGTTAACAATATCCTTTATTACAATTGTACAATCTCAAATTAAACTTCAATTTCATAGCTTTCCTTATTATTCAATTTTTAAAAGGTAGACTGGAAAGAAAAAAGTTTCAATTTTGAAATTTTTTTTAATATCTATAGAAATATTTAAATTCCAAAAAACTATAATAATTTGCAGATTCCAGATTTGAAATTGAGACTGAGTAAAAAAATTTTGTCTCAATAATAAAATTAAGAAAAGTTCGAAAAATAACAATTTACACTTATGATTATAAAAAGTTTAACTTTTCCAGCTCTGAAACTTTTCTGATCTCTAATAACAATGAATTTATTACAAAAATATCAAATATGTTTAATGCTAGAGTTAATGTCGACGCCGTTGACGGCGTTTCAACGCCGAAAAAGTTGAAATAGATTGAACTTTTACGGCGTTGCAACGCGTTGAGATTAACTGCTCTCATACAATTTCATACGATTCAACTTTTTTTTTGACATTTGACGCCGTCGACGACGTCGACATTAACTCTAGCATAATATAGAAAAGAAAAAATTCATTTAAGGTTTTTAATTTTATGTATACAAAAAATTTTTGTTTAACCCTGGAATCGCCTTTTTGATTTTGTTTGATTTTTTATACCAATTTAGTTCTTTCTAAAGTGTAAAATGGTTTAAATTAATAAAACATAAAATTTAAATATATATAAAAATTAATTTCACCGGGTTATTTTTATATAACGAAATAAGTTTAATGTTACCAGCTCTGGAACCGTATTTTGCATTTTGCTGATTTTCAATAGTAATCTATTTAGAACTATTTCCAAAACTTCATTCCGAGGCCGAAGTCTTTAGCTCTTATGCAGCTTTGGAAAACCAATTTCCCGTAAAGTTAGACGGTCACGCCTTAATCGACTTCCCTATCCATAAGGAGCCAGAATATACTTTATGGGATCGAAGATTAACAATGTGGAAATTACACACGAAATGAGAATTATATCTACATAAGCAACATGATCATTTTTGATGAAGAGTACAAAAAATATGTTTTACATTCTTATATAAAGATGAATTTCCATTAACCACAAGATTTTCCACAATACTTGACTTTCACTCCTACTTAAACTTAAAGCACAACTATAATATAATTAACGAATAGTTACTATTACATAAAACTATGCATTTAACTATACAACCACAATAAAATAATTAAATCATGATAAGTAAATAGAAAACGTCAGTAGAAAATTAAAATATCAAATAGTAATTTATTTGAATTTCTTATTAATTTCCTCAATATATTTCCTTGCCACTATGGTCGATAGCAAATTGTTGCCTTATCACGTTTGAACCTTTTAATCTTTTTTCCTTGGATTGTTCATTGATTTTTAATATGTTTTCCTATTAAACAAACACACACACACAAAACAAAAACACCAACAACACAAATCATATTTATATCGCTACACCTACAAGTAACCGTACGATTTGAGATTTAAAAAGGAAAATATTACAACAACCACAACGTAAACATCCGCATGAAATCATAAACGAAACAAGATTTACCAGCAAAATAAAAATGCGATAAAAACAACAGCAACCCAGCACTTGTAGTTGCAACAAATAATAATAACAACAACAACAACGATAACAACAATAATGTGTATTTAAACATCCGAATAAAACATGATATATTGCAGCATACTTCCATCACATCAACTTCCCTGTTTATATCTTATTATTACGGCCTCTTCTTGTTGCAGTTACTGTTGCTGTTGCTGTTGCTATTGCTGTTGGTGCTGCAGCTTTATAATGTTTTAGCAGCAACTAACTTGGACAAGATGCTGCTGCAACAGATGGTGGCTGGCTCTACAGTTGCTATAAGCGTCAAAATCATTATGATCATAATGTTACATTAAAGTGGTTTTTTAAACATCTTTAACCATAAAACAAACAAGACTTCGTCATTACCATGCAACTGGCTATCTATACATGTGGCAAGTAGGTATGTGTGGGGATGTAAGTTTTTGCGCCAAGAAGCCGCTTGCTGTTGCCTCACAGCAAAGCATTTGAGTTTTTCTCTGGCCTTTTTCCTTCATTTCTTCATGTAATACTAGTGCTCTTGGTGGCATTTGGAGTTTTCTTCAAGCGGTTTTCCTAACCACCAATGAAAACGAAAGTAATCGCATGGTTTTTATTTCTATTCATTTTTCTTTTTCTATTTGTCTTTGTATGTTTATGTTGCGAGTATCTGATGCAAATACGTACATTGTTTAAATACTTACGAGTATGTATATTTGTAAGCTTGGTGTTGTTGTACGTACGTACGTTCAAAGATACGTCGTACATCGTTTGTACTTGTGATCATCTGCGTTATGCACTCTCGAACACCTTCTCTTTCAAAAATGCAAACAAAAAGCCAAAAAAAAAGAAAAAAAAAGATATGCGGCACGTACCACGCTACAAAAACACAGCAAAATCCCAGGCAATATGAAATGGATAGATGGATGCCTAAATCGATGAATGTTGAATTTTCATATTAAGATGGAGCTACAAAAAGTTTGGTGGTATTTTAAATTTGTATTTGATTACAATCGGGATATCGGGATATGGTGTAAAAAAAGTCGTCACTATGACATGGTGATGACAACTATATTATGGTTGCGGCTAACTATGCTTAGATGCCATAAGTAAATTGTTACAGTAGTTCTATAACTTATGCCTTTGATGAAATATATTGAAAAGAGGTGGTTATGGTAACTATATTATGATTGCGGCAAATAATGCTAGGAAACCACAGCCAAATTATTACACTAGCTCAATAACTTAAGCATATGATAAAATATATTTTAAAGAAGTGATTATGGCATGATTACAGCAACCAAATTATGTTTGCGGCAAACTATGCATAGATACAACAATCAAATTATTACACTAGTTTAATAAAGTAGGCATTTGATTTAAAAGTATTTAATAGAGCTTATTATGATTATGATTATGGTAACTATATTATGATTGCAGCCAACAATGCTAGAATACCACAGCGAAATTATTAGATACACTAACTTAATAACGTATGTATTTGATGAAATGTATTTAATAGGGGTGACTATGGCATGATTACGGCAACTATGTTATGATTGTGACAATCAATGCTTGAATTTCACTGCCAAATTATTATACTAACTCAATAACGTATGCATTTGAGGAAATGTATTTAATAGAGGTAATTATGACATGATTATGGCAACTATATTATGTTTACAGCAAACAATGCTAGGATACCACAGCCAAATTATTACACTAACTTAATAACGTGTGTATTTGATGAAATGTATTTAATAGAGGTAATCATGGCATGATTATGGTAACTATATTATGATTGCAGCAAACAATGCTAGGATACCACAGCGAAATTATTACACTAACTTAATAATGTATTTGATGAAATGTATTTAATAGGGGTGACTATGGCATGATTACGACAACTATGTTATGATTGTGACAATCAATGCTTGAATGCCACTGCCAAATTATTATACTAACTCAATAACGTATGCATTTGATGAAATGTATATAATATAGGTAATTATGGCATGCTTATGGCAACTATATTATGATTGCTGCAAACAATGCTAGGATACCACAGCCAAACTAATATACTAACTGAATAACGTATGCATTTGATGAAATGTATTTAATAGAGGTAATTATGGCCTGATTATAGTAACTATATTATGATTGCAGCAAACAATGCTAGGATACCACAGTCAAATTATTACAATAACTTAATAACGTATGTATTTGATGAAATGTATTTAATAGGGGTGACTATGGCATAATTACGGCAACTATGTTATGATAGCAGCAACCAATGCTGGGATACCACAGCCAAACTAATATACTAACTCAATAATATATGCATTTGATGAAATGTATTTATTAAAGCTGATTATGGCATGATTACGGCAATAATACTATGATTGCGGCAAACCAAGCTATTATAGCAATTTAACAACAAATATATCTGATTAAATGTAATTAGCAGACGTGCTTATGGCATGATTACGGTAACTATATTATGATTGCAACAACCAAATTACTATATTAAAACACTTTTCAGTTGACTTATTTTCTTAAAGCTAATGACAATATCAGAAAGTAAAATATGTACATATATATATATATATATATATATCATCTAAGAAAATATAAGAAATGCAATATACTCGTATATAAAACGGCCTTAGAAATTTGGAAAATATTTGGACTTGAATGATATACAAAGTTTAATAACTTAATGGCTTACAATTAAAAATATTCCATGAGAACTTAAGGAAAAGGTACCAAGTCTTAGAAAAATGCTTGGGAAGTTGCTTTGAGATATTTTTTTCCATCAGTTTTAGGATTTTAGGTATATATCAATACTACCATGTAGCATTCATCAAAGTCGCTATATAACTTAAAAAAAATTTCATTGCCACTTTATATTCCCAAAGTTAGTGGCAGTGGAGTATGGATGTATATATTACGCTAAAAAAAATTACGTTATGAGTATTAAGTTTCCAAGCTTTTGTTTTGTGTCGCGTAATAACTGCTTAAATATGTATTTTTTTATGGAAGAGGCATGCAACACTTTACTCAATTTTGTTGTAGATTTGTTTTTACTTAAGTTTTGTTTTGTTTTTTTTTTTTATAATAACTATTAGTAGCGGCAACTGCGATGATGAAAAATCCACAATACCAAAAAATTACAAACAAATAAAACAAACAAAAAAAAATCTTTGTAGTTCAAATTTGTAATCGTATCTCAGAGTTTGTTACAGTTGCTTACCATCGTTTGTCGCGTAAACAACGGTTAATTTCTTAACAATCAACAACCAATATGAACTAAAATTATAATAAAAAGAATTTATTTTTATACATTAACAACAAACATATTTAATAAAATGCATTTAAAGCAGTAAACGATTCGGAAACCTAAAGAGATAAAAAGGAAAATGTTCAAATTAAAAGTTGTATTTTATTGAAAGAAAGTGAAGGTGTTCAATTGTTCGGTATTATAGCAAATAAAAAAGCAAGCAAAACCCTTTAAGCCAATGAAAATGTGAACTTGAAATCTACTTATTTTAAACAGTGGTTACGATTGGTTTTTGTTCTTAAGGACTGAGTTCATTTAAACTAGTAAACAAGTATTTATAAATAATTAAAAACTTTAGCATCTAAGTAAAGTGTGTTAATCGAGCGTCATATGGAATATTTTCATTCTTTGAAACTCGCTTGCTATCAATAATGATGTGAAAAGTATTAGAGTCGATCACCTAGTATTTTAAAGTCATTCAAAGCTGGCAACTTTTATATGAACACAATAATGTGAAGGACTTTCAATTGTTTGCAAGCCCAGCTAGATTATTATAGAAGACTTGTTTACATCATTTTATTGTCTGGTTGTCAAATTTGACATATTAGCTTGTGACCTTGAATTTATTTTGAGATTTCTTACACATTCATGGATTCTGCCTTAGAACTTAGCAAAAAATTTTATGAAAAAAATTTTTTTAAATATATTTAAAAATTATTTTTAAATATACTCAGTCTTATCATATATAAAATTTCATATAAAAATTTCTAAACAGTTGATATCCTGAATTACTTGTATAAAATAAAAATAAAAATATTAAGAAAAAAAAATCCAAGATTCCCTGAAGAAGAAATATTGAAAAGAAAATTGAACACAATATATATATAGAATAAAGAAAGAACTAAAGTTTAAAAATAATAGTTTAATTATATAAAAAACGAGTTCGAAAATTTAAAAAAAATTTTTTAAAATTTTATTCGTGCAAAATTTTATAAATTTTCAAATATGGAATTCATGATAACACTGATTGTATATAAAACAAGAATTTAAGAATTGCGAGTAATTTGAAACCGTTTAAAATGTGACTTCTAGGGCGAAATTCCTATATTAAATATTAAATTTGTTTAAAAATCTGCAACATATTTAAATAAAACTTATTAATTCGGGAGACACACTATGGCATTCGATGTTGATCGAGAGTTGTCTCAAAATTTTATTGCAATTTCGATCGATATCGATCAAAATTTCTATCTATATGAAAAATTATGATATTATTTTAGTTGCAAAAGAAAAAAAAATTCAACATGCGGTTTTCAGAGGGCCACACTCTCTCATAATAATTAATATTAATAAATAATTTTAAAGTAAAATTTTTCAAAACTTTATTGCTGACACATATAGAATTTCAAGTTTAAAATTTTTTTTGTTCAAATATAGCCCAGCGTGATAGAAAATGTAAAAAAAAGAATTACTGCCTTATACATAAAAAATATTTCTGCTTTATACTCGTAAGGGGATTATAAAACAAATTTTGTATGGAAATCCGCTTTATAAGCCTTTTATATCTCCAAATTATTTTTTATGAATAAGGGCTTTAATGTTTTAAGTTTTCTATAACCTAAGGGCCTTATTCATAAAAAATATTTTTGACTTATAAAAAGTTTATAAAACAGATTTCCATACAAAATTTGTTTTATAAACTTTTTATAAAGCAGAAATATTTTTTATGAATAAGGCACTAAAAGACTAACCCCCTTAATTATAACAGTTATGAGAGTCTAATAACAGCGTAATAAAACAAAATTTCATATGAAATTTGCTCTATTACACTCTTATAAGCCTCTCATAATTTTTATGAATAAGGGGGTAAAGGCCTTATTCATAAAATATATTTTTGATTTATAAACAGTTTATAAAACAGATTGTCATACAATATATGTTCTATAAACCGTTTATAAGACAGTCATATTTTTTATGAATTCGGCAGTAACCCCCTTATTCATAAAAATTATGAAAGGCTTATAAGAGTGTAATAGAGCAAATTTCATATGAAATTTTGTTTTATTACGCTGTTATTTTAATGAATAAGGCTATAATTCATAAAAAAATATGTCATATATATAACCTTCTTATCCCCTTATTCATAAAAATTATGAGAGTCTAATAACAGCGTCATTAAACAAAATTTCATATGAAATTTGCCCTATTACACTCATATAAGCCTCCCATAACTTTTATGAATCACGAGGTTATCAAATAACGATGTTATAAGCATCAAATATTTTTTTTATGAATTACACCCTAAGATTTCTTTTTCGCAAATACCTAAGCCACAGTCACATTATGAAAAGATCCTCCAAAATTACCATCAAAATCCTTATATTTAAAACAAGAAAGAACTAGAAAGTCAAAATTCTAAAACAATCAAAAGAATTTAACTTTAAAATTTTATAAAACTCTTTTTTGCCTGATCTCAGGCAATAACAACAAACAATTGCTTTTTACTGGCATCAATAATAAATGTAATTATTTGTGTCGTTGTTTTTTTTTCGGCAGTTGGTGTTAAATTTTGCAAAAGAAAAAGACAACAGCAACAACAACGCCAATAATAATAATAGTAAATCAACAACAGAATGCTTGCTGCTGTTGTTGCTTCTCTAATAGGCAATTATGTAATTTGAAGTTACCAGCAGGCTTAACTGAATGATTGACTGACTGAATGTTCATGCAGTGAAAACTCAACGCACCCACAAACTCCAAATGATTAATATCTTCAATTACAGCCAAAAAAAAATACAATACAAAGAAATGCAACAAACAAAAAATATGGAAAACAACTGTAAATAAAAAAATATATTTATATAAAACAATAATTTCCAAGCAGCGTGCCTGTAATTAGGCTAGAAAGAGTTAACAAAAAAGCCACATTAAATAATAAAAAAAGCACTATAATTTGTATTTGAACAAAACAAAACAAAAAAAAAGGGTAAAAACAACAAAGTAAATTCATAAAGCAAAAACAAAAGTTTCTAATTAAATTCTGTGTTAAAGAAAATTTGAATGCTTTTTGATTTAAAACCGCGTCAAAGTTGTTAAACAAATTAATAGCAAATAATTATAAATAATAAAAAGAAATATTAAAATACAGAAGAGCAAATATTTGTCACTTTCAATTTCACTATATTGTGCTTTTATTTTTTATTGAAGTAGTAAAATAATAAATAAATTCTATGTGAGACATTATTGAATGCAATTAAAATTAAAAAATTAAAGAATCATGTGGCATGTGAGTGACAGGGAAACTACTCGCCAATTCTGAATTATGTTTAAAGATGCGTTTCACGTTTCATTTGTTGTTGTTATTGGGGATTATTGCAACTGATCGTATAACAACAGCATCGTCATCACCATCAATTGTATCGCAGTATTATAAAACAAATCAATTTGCAACTGGTAATTTATAAATAATATTTATTAAATTAAATGAATTTATTTATCAGTAAAATTAATGTTTAAATATTAAGTAAATGAGATCTCAATCTCTGTCTTAGGACGTTACAAAACGGAACCGATCTCTATAGTGACCTACAGAATTAGTAGTGGTCGAATATATCCCTTCTCTAAAGAGAGTACAAAATTAATCAATTTCCAATTTTTACATAAAAATACTATAACAAAACTTTTACATAATTTTTTTTTCTTTGTTTTCAAAAGTTTCACAATTAAGAATTGTGTTCCATGGAGATCAGTAATTTGACTCTGTTAAAAATGTTTAAGTTTCTACTTGTCTCTCTTTAGAGAAACAAGTGCGATGTTTACGTGGCATGATATATTAATGGAGAGTCAATTCTAGTACAATTAGTATATAATTTTATTTTTAAGAGGACCAGCACTCGGGGGGTGATCTCTACACATACAGTGCACTCTAACGGAACTAGAAAGAAGGGAATAGTATTGAAAGGACGGATGAAGACAGATGATAAGATAAAAAAAATTGTTTAAACTGTTTTAACTTTTTGCTTCGCCTGCTAATTTTTGCTACAGGGGCGATGAGGGGGTGCTGTCACTGTGCTGTTTATTACTTGATCGTGTTAATCGTTGCCAATTATTTTCAGAGATCAGTGATATGCCTTCGTCACTCAAACAGGCAGACAACAACTAACACAACCATGCATTAATGCTGATCAGAAAAATTCGGCATCATATTCATGACTGAGAATCGGGGAATCGATCTCGGTACTTGACGCTTTATAGTCTCGTGGTAACTGCTTCGACCAATAGCGGCCTGTAACCATTTGCTGAACTCAAGCACATGAACCGCCCTCAACTCCTAGAAAAAAAATTTTTTTAATTCCCCCTATTACAAATGGCGACATCGACGTCACGTCAACAAAAAAATATCACTTGTCTTCTAGTTGTCAACAACATCACTTTTGACAATATCTTAGTATTCTTTAAGGCGTATAATATTAGAACGCATTAATAATAGTGAATTGTTATCGACAAAGGGTCTAGAGATAACAATTTTTTGCTGCCGTGTGGATGTGACGTCGCTGTCGTCATTTGTAATAAGGCAGAAGATTTGTATTTCTTAATTATTTAAAAACATTTCTAAATTTATGTTCCTTAATTCAAAGAATTTGCATAAAATATAAAAGTATTTCCAGCTTCAGGTTTCCACTAAAAATCAATTCAGTGTAATAAATAATCACATAAGAGAACAAATAAATGAACTCTTTAAATGATCGTATTATAATCATTCTTAGCAATCTGTTTTACATATATAAATCAAATTCCTTTTCCATCTGCTTTACTTCTTCCAGATTGCGGCATACGACCTCCTAGAAGAGAGCCCAGATCACAACCATCCACCGAAGATTCCAATAGCACGCGCACAGCCAAAATTATAGCCGGAACATACACCAAAGAAGGTCAATTTCCTTGGCAAGCATCACTGGAACTGCTACACCCATCCCTGGGTTTTCTCGGTCACTGGTGCGGTGCTGTACTCATACATCAATATTGGATTTTATCAGCTGCTCATTGTGTACACAACGATCTTTTCAATTTACCCGTGCCGCCCCTATGGACTGTAGTCTTGGGCGAATATAATCGTGCAATTGAATCGGGCTATGAGCAGAGAATACCAATCGATAAAATTGTTTTGCATAAAAGCTATCAAAATTTCCTACACGATTTGGTCCTCATGAAACTATCGATGCCGGCAGATGTCTCACAAAAATCCAATATACGACGAATATGTTTGCCATTTTTGTTTACTGATCCGAACAATGCTAACGATGAGGAGGATAATTTGCAGGATGTAGAAGATCCTTTGGCCTGGGATCTGGGCGAAGTGCCCGATAAAATGGAGAATTTTCTGAGAAGTGTACAAACAATGCGACGTTATCATAATATTACAATACCCACCATGAAGGAGCTAATGGATTTGAAAATATTAGATCGTTTGAAACGCCAGCAGGCTATGGAAAAGGAGAGAGTTGGCAAGAATTTTAAAGCATCACGCCGAAGAAATGACAAAATTATGAAAATATTTCAAAATTCCAATGAATATGATGGCGTGAGCCAGGAGAAGCATTATCACCATCGCTTCGTGGACAATAATCGTGATTTGCCGTATATTGATTGTGTAGCGACGGGTTGGGGTAAAGCGAATTTAACCGGCGACTTGACCGATTTGCTGTTGAAGACTACTGTGCCGTTGCATAACAATAGAAGGTTTGATCAATTTTGTTTTAATTTAGGGTGAAATTTTTTTTATTCGGACCAGCACTCAGGGGACGAACACTACATTTGCAGTGCCTTGTGACGGAATTAGAAAGGTGGGGATAGTGTTGAGGGTAGAGATGTGCAAATGTAGTAATTTATTCGTGTCACGCATGATTATAAATTATGAAAATCACGCGTGCGTGCATGAGCGTGATCTAATTTTTAATTCTAGGGAAAATATGTATGTACATATACATATATCTATATGCTACGAAGATATTGTTACACGTGAGAACAGTTTACTGTGCTCGATTTTACAAAATTGTTACCATCATGCGTTAAAGTACGTGATTAAAAATAATGCGTTAGTGAGAGTACGTGATCGTGAGCGCCTTAAATTTTGCCGTGCGTGAAAATAACTTAAGTTTATTAATCGAGCGTAATCGTGAGTTTAATTTTACTCACGCCCAAATCTCTAGTTGGGAGGACAGAAACCTTTTTGAAGTCATTTATTTGTGAACGGTTTTTTTTTAATTTGGAACAATTCCCCTGATATTCAGAATATTATACTCAAATAAGTGGGCTGTGTCACGCCCCTGTAAAATACATCATAATTTCAGACTATAAAAATATTGCTGTTTTAAAAAAATTGTGTTTTAGCAAATATGCCAATTTGATTATTAACAATTCATGTAATACAGTGTTCAGAGATGCATTTTTAATTGAGTCAATATTCGCTTTATTGCCACAATTATCATCCCGTTCACATATACGAAATTTAGTCAATTCAATTGGTGTATGACAACTAAGAGTAAAATTTTTTCATATTCAGGAGGAAGTCCCAATTTTTTTTCTTTTATTTAATTTTTTTGTCTAATTAATATTAAATTTAATTACAATAAGTTAACCTCAATATGGCTCGAAATATTTTGTTTGTGGTTTTTTTACTTTTTCCACAATTTAGGTGCCAAGTCTCTGCTAACTTTGTTCAGTGAGTTGTGTTTTGCTCACTAAACACACTTTTTAGCAGTGCTGCATTTTTAATTTTACTCAATATTATAAGAATTTCATATTTATTTAATAACAATTAATTGAAATTTTGTAAGGATAATTGAGCTCAATAATGCCATTTATTGCGATAATTTCAATTAGGGCGTATGACTGAACACGTTATAAAGTATTAAGGCTAAATGCAAATGAAAATATTTTATGTTTAAAAACTGCTTATTTAACAGTTTTAAATTGAAATTAGTCAAATAATATGTTAATAAAAATTTAAATTTTATTGCAGATGCAGAGAAGCTTACGGCAGCTTCGTTAAAATACATCGTGGCCATTTGTGTGCCGGCAAACTCAACGGCAAGGGTGGAACCTGCGTGGTAAGTTCAACAGTATTTTCATACTACCATATTAAATAACATTTTTGAAAAATAATATTCTTTATTAGGGAGATTCTGGTGGTCCTTTGCAATGCCGCCTTACAAAAAATGGTCCTTGGGTGTTGGCGGGTGTTACTTCGTTTGGTTCAGGCTGTGCTATAGAAGGCTATCCAGATGTTTATACGAGAACATCGCACTACATGAAATGGATACAAGATACAATAGCTTTTGAGTAAAATTTTTTAAAATACTTGTATTTAAAAAAAAAAAAACACAGAACCCCTTAATTTAAAAAAACCCCCACTACAGTACAAGTGTGATTTGTTTAAAGTTGTTTATTTTATTGTTTTTATTATAAGAATTTGTTATGTTTTAACTTAAAATACGTTCCACTTATTTATTTATTTAATTTGTTACAAAAAGAAAATAAAATATTGTTTTTATTGTTGAATACATACTTAAAAGTCGCCTGTTCCTTAAGTCAGCTTAAGCAGGATAGAAGACATAACTTAGATGTTTGCCCGGAGAAATAAAGCAGAATGTACTAAAATGTATAGCATATTTCAAAGAAGTTTCTTAAATTTATTATCACAGCCGTAAATACTTTTGAAAGTATTAAAAGAATATAAAATAGAAATAGAGAGGCTTCTATTGCTAACTACGAATAACTATCACTATCATTTTAAATATAAAAATAATCCTTCTACTACTTCTGTGCTGGGCTAGAGAAAGAAAACGACTTGGTTATTATGAGGTTGTTGTAAAGTCCTTTTGCAGAAAAGACGGCAGCAATGAGTGGTTCCTTTTGCAAAATTTTTCCTTTAGCTGCTTTAGTTTTGACTTGCTCCTTTGCTGCTGCACTTGTGGTGGCATTAACATCATCATCATCATCCTCCTCTCTGCCCTGGTGGATTTTGTTTCCACTTCCAGTGGCCCTGTTGTGTCTGGCTTGGCTAAAGTTGCTGGCAGTAATGGCACTATACAAATATTTGTCTTAGTCATTCTATTCGTATTCGCCGCTGCCGACTCCAAAAGTAGACCATTGCATTTTTGTGTCTGTCTTTGCTTGCACAAAGCAAATGATGAATTTGGCAGCCAGAAGCAGGAGAGCAGGGCACTGCCAACAAGTGATAGACCAGCCACAATTAAGGCAATAATTAGGCCACACTGTACATAAGGACAAATTTTGAAGAGTAGTTTCAAAAGCATTTTTATGCCAGGCGTAAGCTCTTCGACACCCTGAAATGAGCACAAGAAAAAAGAACAAGCAAGAATATTAAATTACTGAAGAAAAACACAAAAACAATAGAAATAAAACAAAAAATAAAATACTTAAAAATATAATGTAATGGAGAGAATTTGTAAAAAGTTTTATTTCTTCCAATTGAAACAAGTTAAGCTGCAGTATTTGTGCGGAAAATTTTCACTTAATAATAAATTTCAAATTGACATGCTGGAAAAATTTTAATTATTGGCAAATAATAAAGTGGCTTTACAATTCATTAAATAATTTCGCAAGTTAATTATAAAAATAAATGTTTGTCATTCATAAGAGCAATGAAGCCACAGGATCGTGAGTAAATTCCCCATTAGAATTGGCAGTTATTTTTTAGGAAATGTATAATGAATTTCCTTCAGAGGCCACTTACATCCCTAAGCTAACACTCACAAACCACTCATAAAGAGGCTGCGGTGAGTTTAGTTGAACTTAGGTGAGTTTTGTTAAGTTTGTACAAACTAATGCTGCATATTAATTAGTGCAAACAGAAAAGAAATTGATTGAAATACTGATGCAATTAGGAGAAGTTCACAATATTTATTTAGGATGCTCTTAAGCCGGATAGAACTTACGAGACAATTAACTGTCATACTTCGCTCACTATTTCACATTTATGATCAGCATAAGAGCACCTCGGCAATTAATTCACCTGTCATCAATTTGCACAGCTTAAAAATAAATTATATTCGGCGAAGAGACTATTTGGAATTAATTATCTTTTTGGGTTTATTAATGAGAAAAATCTTTTTTACATATGGAGAAAAATCCATCCACAACATTTTCTAAAGTCTGCATTATGTCGATTACAATTTCACACGTAACATCATTAGACCGTGTTCCTTTAAAATTTGAGTTCAAGTTATATGGTGTTCAGATATGCATTTTTAATTGACTCAATATTCAGTTTATGGCCATAATTATTTTCCTGTTTACATATACAAAATTTAGTGAATTGTATTATCGTATGACACTAAAAAATACTAAATTAGGAACTTGTATGGCTATTTTCATATAACAGACATATTTCGATTTTCGAACCCTGGAATAGAATTTTTAATTTTATTTATTTATTACACGAATATAATTCTTCCTAAGCTATAAAATAGGTTTAATTCTTTGAAGAAAACCCAAAATTAGGAACTTATATGACTGCTTTTATGTCCTAAAAATATAACAATTTCCGAACCCTGGAAGTGAAATTTTAATTTTTGTTCTGTTTTCTTTTTACCACTTAATGAGGTGTAAAATAGTTTTATGTAAGAAAAACTTAAAATTTGTAACCATGTTGGTCACTTTGATGTACCACAAAATATTGCAGTTGTCCAACCGTGGAATCAAAATTTTTATTTTTTTTTTTTTTTAATTTTAATACCAATTTTATTTTCCCTAAATTCTAAAATAGTTTTTATTAGCAAAAAAAAAAACTAAACTTACTTCTAAGTATGTGCCAGAAAAAAATTCAATTTCCCATCCCTGGAAAAAAAATTTTATTTTTCTAGTCTTTAATACAAATTTTATTCTTCCCAAAGTATGGAATAGGTTTAATTAACAAACAAACTAAAAAGCAATTGAAATGATGAGAGCGTTGCGGCTTTCGAAAACAGCTGTTCTGCTCTGCTGTGTAAGTTGAATAACTAAAAAAACTGATGTCGACTTTCCTTTGTGCCTTGGAATATTTATCATGTCTGAATTTAAAACAAAAAATTTCGACCCCATAAATCTTAATTCAATTTAAAAAATTAATTGGTTTTTACTAGTTAATATTGCGTCCAGAAATAGGTTTAAGCTTCCCTGGTCTGGAAACGTATTTCGGTTTTCAATACCACTCTGTTTATATATTTATTTTCAATCCATCAGTCCAAGAATGATGGACATCGCTCATTCGTCACCGGTCTTCATAAGGACTTTATGGGGTCCCATATTAATATTAAGGAAATTACACTTTTTTGTGAAGGGTATAATAAGAAATTTGCATTTTGTGACAAAAAGTGATAAAAATGCATATATGACAGCAATTTTCTATTTGTTAAATTTTCTCAAAATGTAACTTACAATTTCCAACCAAAAAATGGGCAGCACAGTGTTGCGAAATCTGTCCATATTACGATTATATTTGACCTCGTCTATCAGTAAATTGATTTGAAAACGGGAATGAACTTTCATAGGAATTCCCAATTGCTGAAATAAAATAAAATTATAAAAATTAATTGCAATAAATTTATTTAAAAAAAAAACATAAACTTACCGGCTGCATAACTATTTCAGTGCTATGTTTTGCCTCGTCGGGGCTCAAGCCCTCAAAGGGTTCTAATAGCGACGGATCAGCGTTGTAAAAATGGGGAAATGATATTGCCAAAGGTATATCTAATCAAAAAAATAAAAAGAAGCGGTAAAATCTTTAACAGATGCCGAATTACCACATTGGATATCGATCTCAATTTATACACAAATTTCGATCGATATCGAATGCCGTAATTCGGCTTCCGAATATTTCATTTGTAAATTTACTGTAATAACAGGGCGTGATATTGCCCAAACCCTTTTTCAGGCACTTTTTATGGGCACAAAAACACGAGGAGTCCAAATCGTCCATGTCACTATCAAAAGCACTTTCATTCAATTTAAAATAGTAGCCCTCGATGCCATCCACTTTGCCAGGATGAGAGTACACAATGGGCAAACTGCGACAAAAGGCCTTACGGTAGATGCGAAAAGTTTCCCCTTTGGTGACATTGCGCGGAAATAAAGTACCATCAAAGGCGCCTTGTATGCCATTGCAATTGGTAACACTGAAATTGTTAGCAATATGGTAATGTTATTTAAGTCAAGTTGTAAAGTTGTAATGTATTATTTCATACTTGCTCTTACTATTAGGCGTCCAATAATTAATACTTTTCTGGCCATTCCAATTGTCTATGGAAAAGTCTTTGCCCACATTTGGCGACTTTGTAGATCCCTTTGCTGGCAATTGCATGGTGACAATATTCTCGCCCTCATCAAACATGCGCTCCATTAAACCAAATTTTTGAAAATTTATAACACTCGGTATAATCTTTGAGGCCAAATGCACCAAATTATCTTCATAGCCCCACAAATATTCATGCACTGACATCTGCAGCATCGGCTTCGAATTCAATTTGTGCGTCAACGCTCTCATAGCCAATGCAGCAAATATAGAAAAGCCCGAGGCAGCTGACGTTACGCCCATGTACGGTATATTTGGTGCAATTATCTTATCCACCTTGGGATCGCCCACTGATTTTTCACGTATAAACTTCACGGTACGTCTGGGTGTATAGGTTACTGTGTTATTGGCATTGAAGGTGACATTGTGATTTTCAAGTATTTCCTGATACACATAAGGACCCACTTCGGTCACCTTCAACTTGGCATCAAGGCCGCGTGTATATGCATCCAAATTTGTAACATTAAACATAAACACTGTGATGTAGACAACCAAAGGCGGTTTCAGCCATATATTGTACAGCAAGGAACCAGTTCTCAATGCAATTTGCTAGATCATAGAACAGAAAAACAAGATAACAACAACTACAGCAAACATAAGCTTAAGGCGTAAACGTAAAGCTACTAATAGCAGGTTGTCAACTCGCAAGACACTAATAGTACATCGTGTAGCACTTTGAATTTGTAACAACGTGCCAAAACTCACGTCATACTTACAGATTCTACGATGTTGGTTACAGGATCAGTTAAGAATATTACAACTGCCAATATTGTTAAACTCAGGCCTAAGGAGATCAATTTAAGAATATCTGCAAGAGATGAAAAACAATAAATAATTAAATTGACAGTGTTTTTTTTTGTATTGTAGACGAGTGTTTTGCTCTGTACACAAGCATCAGGGTTGTGATAAATTATACATTTTATGCATAATCAAGAAATTATGAATATCATTTTTAAAAATAGTTTTTAGTCTTTCGGAAGAAGATTAATGGTTTGTTTTTACTAGCTGTCAATTATAGTTACATCCTACAACACAAAGGCAAAAGCACAATGTTGTTACTCCCTACGAACTGAAGGTTCACATTAGGCAAAAGTTTGGACAAAAGGTTTAAAAGATGTGTAATAATTATAAGATATAAAGCGATTAATTTTTTTTTATACATTTCAATTGCGCAATTAGAAGAGTTAGGCAATTTAAACCCTAATTGAGTTCAATTTGCTTAACACTAAATCACTTAAATTGAGCAATTAATACTTAATTGTTTCATAGGTGCAGTATTTTCAGTGGGAATAAAAAACTCTGTACTTTAAATTATAAAATAAAAATTAATAGTAATAAAATAAGATATATTTAATTTTAACCGAATATATAATAAGTAATTTTTTTTAATATATTTGCTCAAAAGAAAGCAGATTGAGGGCGGAATCATGGCAGTGAAATACCAAAAATTAAAAAAAAAATAAACATTTTCAGTTACCATATTATAAATGGGTGAGATAAATAAGATGTATGTAAGCTCCAACGCAATTTATAATTAATTGCCTCAATTAAGGTATAAAAAATCAAATGATCAAATCTTTAATAGACAAA
Organism: Linnaemya tessellans; assembly: GCA_951800035.1. Classification (NCBI taxonomy): domain Eukaryota; kingdom Metazoa; phylum Arthropoda; class Insecta; order Diptera; family Tachinidae; genus Linnaemya; species Linnaemya tessellans. The sequence continues at coordinate 155,298,114 of OX637532.1, read as the reverse complement.
AGGTTTAAAAGCTGTGTAATAATTATGAGATAAGTATAGTCTTATGGTATCTCCCTCTATAACTAAATATCAAATTGATACACTTTAATTGCGCAATTAGGAAAGCTGGATAATTTAAACCTTAATTGAGTTCAATTTACTTAACAGTAAATCACTTAAATTGGGCAATTAATACTTAATTGTTTCACAAGTGAAATATTTTCAGTGGAAACAAAACACTCTGTATATTAAATGATACATATATTAAAAAATAATAATAATAAAATAAAATGAGATATCAGTTGTAATTTAAGCCGATAATATAAAAAATTAATACTTCTTAATATATACACAAAACAGCTAAAATCAAAAAGGAGACTGTGGGCGGAATCATGGCCATAAAATATCACTAATTTTTTCAAAAAGAATTATTACCACATTACAAATGAGCTCCAATGCAATTCACATTTTAATTGCCTCAATTAAGTTTATACCTTAATCAAAAGATAATATATATAAATAACATCAAAAAATAATATATAAATAAAATATCAAGAAGCTAATTATTATCTGCGATTGAAATAGTAAAAAAAACATCATGTGAACTGTGCACAGACTTTTCTCCTTCAAAATTAAATTATTATGCTATCGACCTGTATACCATAATTTAAAACAATTAAATGCTTTTCACTTATATCAGCGAACTTCATTTATTTGTCCTACAGTTTCAATTTAAATACAATCATGCTGCTTACAACTAAACGATCGCACAACTCACAAAAGGTTCAATATCAAGGTAAAATAAAGAAGCAACATAAATTCCTTCAATTTCAGGGTTAATTCACATACACGCACACACACACACACACACCAAAAAATGTCAAACGCAATCATTCGTGCATCGTGCATTACAAAACGCTTCCACTATCAAAAAAAAACAAAAACAAAAAAAACGTAAAAAAATTACTTAAAACAACAGACGAACTCTTTTATCAGCATTTAAGCAAAAACAAATATATTTTTTTTCAACATGAAACCATTTAGAGATAAAAAAAATTTTAAATTGTGTACTTCATTTCACATGAAAAAAATTGAGCAAAAACCCGCTGTACGTTCTTCTGTACTTTAAAACATACATTTTTATGTAAATTAATTAATTGCTATAGGTTCACAACCACAATGACAAAAAAGAACTGAGCATGGCTTAATATAAATATAAAAAAATGGGAAAAAGTTGAAAAGAATGCATTCTTTTAAGTCGTATAACTCATTCATATTTCATTCTCATCATTGAAACCAGCGTCCGAATTACCGCATTCAAAATCTCAATATAATTTACATAAAAATTTTGAACAAAATCGAATGCCGTCCCTGATATTCTCTGCAATATTTCATGTGAAATAAACAAAACAATGGATCTGATCTCTCTCTCTTTCTCTCTCTCTCCTTCTCTCTCTCTCTCTCTCTCTCTCTCTCACTAATATTCTTAACACATATTACCATCAGAATAGGCAGTAGAACACCCACTTATCAGGACGGTGCTTCAAGAAACTATTTTGAAGTTGGTGAAGCCAACCCTAATGACTCTCTGAACATTCGGCGCAGTCTAACATCTATTTCGCTGTATAATCGTTCCTATAATGGGGTGTATGCTAAATAAATCAAACAAGTAAGACCGTTACATTCGACCTTTAGGCATCGTTACTATTCAATACAACAGAAGAGAAGGTCATTGTGTCTTTTTAAAGTTGAACTATTAAGAAAATTATTAATAAACAGCGGCAAGAAGGAATAAATAATTGCTCACAATTGACATGCGATATTCATTCACTGTTATTTCCTATTGCATTTTTTGTTGTACTCGTATGATCCGTTGGGTTATCACCTGTCTTAGTGGCCGAATGTTCTTTTGTTTAAATAATTTTGCATTACAATAACATAATTTTTATTTATTTACTTTTATTTTATTTATTTATTTTGTATATTTTTATTTTTTTAGTCTTTTATTATTTTTTATTTTTTGCTTTTTATTTACTTATTATTATTTTTGTAACTGTCATCAATAATAAAGTGTTTAATTAATTAAATGACAGTTGTAAAATTTTTAAATTAATGGAAAATTTAACACTAAATTGTGGTATAAATTTATTTTCAGAAGATCCTGTTGTAAATTAATTATAGGCTTAAAATTAATTATTATTGCATAATCAGCTTAATTTTTATGACAACATGATCATGCACAGTGGGTTCTATGAACGCGATCGGTATAAGTTAATAAAACATAATTATTATTACAAAATAGTTTTGATTACAATCAGGAGGATTAATGTACTTTCATACTTGTTGCGCCATCTATTGGTATTTATTAAAATAATTAATATTTCTGTCATACTAACAACAATTTAACAGTAATTTCCTAAAAGTTTTTTTAGTTTGTGAGTTTCAATTATATATAAGGTGCATTTTAGACTGTACCAACAAATCTGTGAATTTAGCGCCATCTATTGATATTTAGGCAATTCTTAGCTAAGTCGAGTTTTTGATATCCCTTTAGCACTTACACTATAATTCCTATTTAAGTAGAAATTCACAACTTGAAAGGTATATAGCCATCAATGTGCACAATCTATATATTATTAAGATATATTCAGTTTTTTTGAAAGATATAATATATATTTACTTTAGCATATAACATGAAAATGCAACATGGTGTTTGACATGAATAAATATATAAGGTCTAATGTAAACAATTTTTTCGATTTATAACTGGCTAATAGGACAAATTTTCATAAAAAAATTTGCTTTATAAGTCTTTTATTAAAAAAAAAATTATAAATTCAGGTGATAGAGTTTAAGGAGTACGTCGCGACTCAAATGAAAATAAATCTCTACGTAAAATAATTAAGAAAACGAAAGAGTGGGAAAACTCTGACACTCACAATTGATTTAAAAAACATCTAACTCTAATCAACCCACAACTAACTTTATTCTTGGTCGTTTTATTTCTGCCCTCAAGTCATTGTTTTCAATTTCAATTTAAAATAGTTTTTATTAAACGAAATCAAAGTTTCAAGAAATTTTGTGTTTAAACATCTGACAGCTAAAGTCTACTTATTTATTATACATTGTGTATTACAACTGAAAAATGACCGCAAAATTTACTTTAAAATATTTATCAGATTGAGCTGAGAGCAAAGAAAAAACAAAACTATTAAAAACCATAACCTTACCAAATAACAGGTAAATTTCATAGCCAGCATATTAACCCAAACGGACTGAGACTGAGTCATTTAAACGAATGAACGAAGCAACAAGTCAGCAGGCAGATGTATGAACGGACGGATGGACGGACGAATGCATCAATAAATAAAACGTCACAGCTTCATTTAACAAAATAAACCAAGCGACAGCCTAACCAACCAACCAACAATGAACCAACGAGCAGATCAATGAACCAACTTTAATGTTTTGTACGAATATTTTATGTGAGTGTGCTTTAAGTTTGATTTCGATTTTATTTATTTTTGTATAATATGCTGTCGTTGTTGTTGTTGTTATAGTCAAAGTATCAAAACATAAAGGTGCAAAAAAAAAATTTTTTATAAGAAATATAATAAAATTAAAACCGTTTGAGTGGATAAATAAATGAATGAATGAATGGTTACAATCATTATTGCTGTCATCATTTTGATTGGACGTGTATATGAATGTGTAGTCAAATGTGCGGCCAAACCAAATGATATCAACGAAAGAAATCATAATACAGCAACAATTTCAGTTTTTTGACATTTATTATTATTATTTGCATTTTTTTTTTTTGCTCTCTTTTTTGTTGGTGTTTTTCTTTTGCTACTTCTGCTTGTATATTACAATTTGATAATTTAATGCAAATATTAATCAAACAAAAATACGTAATTCATCAATGGAAACTTTTTTTGTTATAGTTGAATAGTCGCTCAGTTTTAAACAAATTTTCCTTCTCTGGTTTTGATTAACGCAACACGATGTCTCTGGGGTTTTGTGGTCTTACAATCATTCAATTTTCTTTGTTTGCCTCTTTTGACTAAAGCCTTCCTTGACTCTGTCGTATTATCTGCCATTTTACATCAGTGACTGGACTTAATGATGACACGCCACCAGTCGGTGTACAACTGATGTTTATGTTTTACTGCTAACAATAACATTATTTCATTGTACTGCCCCGCTAGACATTTCAAGGTGAATTTTTTGGTCAAGGCTGCAACTGATGCCAATAAAATTATTAATAATCATGTCAATTTGACAACAATTCTATAATAAGCAGTTACTAACTGAAAGGTTAATTAAGTACATAGGAAATATACTTTTTGAAAATTTGTTTTATGTCAACTTCCATTTAATATGATTTTTTTTTGTTTGATAGGCCCCCCTTATGAAACTGCACCGGGGCCAGTAGTTTATAAATGGCAATAATTTTATATGCTCCGATCGCTAGCGATCTGATAATAAAATAATATGAGTTTGATCAAAATAATTTCATAGAACGCCGATTGCAATTCATGCAAAGCTGTGGGATTTTAAAGTGAAAGACCTCTGGTATCAAAAGCATTCCAGGGTTCGTAGCTTTCATTAACAAATAGGAATTTTACTATCTGAGAATTTTAAAAAAACTCTTTGTGATACTTGAAGTGAAGATTTTTATTGCCATTATCGGTTAATTAAGTTATTTAAATTTATTAAAGAAATAAAAATATTTGAGTCTTCCAATTTGTGTTTAAGTTAATTTTTTGTATTAAATTTTTGGGGTCAGCATAAGAAACTTTGTAGTCCTTATAATTTACATATGATCAGTATTTTCATGTAAAACACTACAATAAATATATCTGTGAAAAAATTTTAAGGTCTTATTCATAAAAAATATTTTTGAATTATAAAAAGTTTATAAAACAGATTTCCATACAAAATTTGTTTCAAGGTCTTATTCATAAAAAATATTTTTGAATTATAAAAGGTTTATAAAACAGATTTCCATACAAAATTTGTTTCAAGGTCTTATTCATAAAAAATATTTTTGAATTATAAAAGGTTTATAAAACAGATTTCCATACAAAATTTGTTTCAAGGTCTTATTCATAAAAAATATTTTTGAATTATAAAAGGTTTATAAAACAGATTTCCATACAAAATTTGTTTCAAGGTCTTATTCATAAAAAATATTTTTGAATTATAAAAAGTTTATAAAACAGATTTCCATACAAAATTTGTGTTATAATCCACTTATTCATAAAAATTATGAGAGGTTTATAAGAATGTAATAGAGCAAATTTCATATGGGAAATCTTTTATAAAACTCAAATATTTTTTATGAATAAGCTAATAAATATATTGCACTATTGTGAATGAACCCTTTATCCCTTATCGAAAGCTCCTTTCAAAGAATGATGTAACCCAAATATATTTCTCATTAAATTCCATTATAAATGATCCCAGAAATAAGTGTAAAGATTATCCGCCGTATTCATAAAAGATGTTTTAGGTTTATTTGACAAATTTCCCATAGAAATACGTCAAATAAGCACTTAATAAACCTAAAATATTTTTTATGAATACGGCAGTATATGTTCTATAAAAAATTTATAGAACAAATCTTGTATGAAAATCTGTTCCATAAACCTTTTATAAATCAAAAATATATTTTCTGCATTATTCATAAAATATATTTCTGTGTTATAAAAAGTTTATAAAAAAAATTTTGTATGGAAATCTGTTTTATAAACCTTTTATAAATCAAAAATATTCTTTATGAATAAGGCCGTTTACGAATAAGGCCTCTAACTAATAATTAAAAATTTATATAACAGGTTAAGAAGACAAATTTTCATACAAAAATTTGTTTTATAAGTCTCTTATTAAACGAAAAAAATTTTATAAAATAGTCTGTAAATATTTTAAAGGCTTTCAAGCTGTAAATTATTTCGGCCATTCAGGTTCTCTTATAAATCAAGGACTTATTCATATTTTCTAATTGCATATTATCAAATATATACATATTCTTGCGTATAAATATTTCCTGGTTATTTTATATCAGCCCTCGTTTTTATTTAATTCTTTTTTTCAATTCGTTCAAGTTCAAGTTCACCGCTGTATATTAATCTGAAGGTGTGAACAACTAATCTTGTTATAGGCGCACTTAACTTTACTGCAACTTAAAAACTACATGAATACATTAAATGCCGGCATCTCTTTTGATTAAGATATATTTATTACAAATAAAAAAATTTACATTCAATTAATAGCTTTTGTTGTCACGATTTAAAGTGGACGGGGGCATTAAGCTATTTGTTTAGCGTAAAACGTTTATAAAAAAAATGATAAGCAGACTAATAAAAATATCGCTTACAAAATACAAAATTTTAGAAGCAATTATAGAATTGAAAATTTTCAATGCAAATTAGTGGTGTACATTTGTGTTTCTTTAAACCAGTTATTAAAAATTTAAATTTTGTATTCTTGAAAAATTAAAAATTATATAGGAAAAACATAAAAACAACATGCAATTTCGAGCATCGTTGATCCAATTGAAAAATTAATTAGTTTTCAACCAGTCATTAGTTTGAAAAATCTGTCCTTGATGCAATTTATACAAAATGTGGCTAGTGGACATTATATTTTTTTATTTTTATAGTATATTGATTGAAATGTATATTATTAACTACATGCTTTGAAATTTATATTTTACGAGTAGTCCTAGAATTAAAGTCGAATATATTAAACGATTTAAAATCATTTCAGAAGTCGTAACAGTTCCGGGACAGCGATTTCTTTGCCGGAAGACATGTAACATTTTATTCCTATTTTCCTAAAAATCTGCAATTAGGGGTCAATTTTAAAATAAACCAGATTTTTATTAGGGATGGTAGATAAATTTTTAATAAATTCACCATTTTCAAATTTCCATTGAAAAGCGCAAAAATTTAGCATTCTTTTTTACAAAAGAAATCAAAATTAAAAACGTAGTGTTAAATATATTTGCTGGGGATTTGCATTTTTTTTTTTGTTAATATTTATTTTATATGCATTTATTAACAACAATATTGAATAATAATTTTTTTTTGTTTTAACTTTTTTATAAATTTTTTTATACAATTTTCTTTTAAAACTTTTTTTAAAATTTTTTATAAAAATTTTTTATAAAATTTTTTTTTTAATTTTTTATAACATTTTTTATGAATTTTTTTAGAAAATCTGTTTTTTTATAAAATTTTTTTATAAAATTTTTTTATAACATTTTTTTTATAAAATTTTTTATAAAACTTTTTAATAAAATTTTTTTAAAATATTTTTTATAAAGTTTTTTTATACAATTTTCTTTCATAACTTTTTTTATAACATTTTTTATGAAATTTTTTTATAAAATTTTTTATGAAATTTTTTTATAAAATTTTTTTTTTATATTTTTATAAAATTTTTTTATGAAATTTTTTTAGAAAATCTGTTTTTTATAACATTTTTTATAAACTTTTTTATAAAACTTTTTTATAACATATTTTTAAAAAATTTTTTATAAAATTTTTTCCATAAATTTTTTTTTATAAAATTTTTTTTTTTATTTTTTTTATAATATATGTTTTATACAATTTTTTTATAAAATATTTTTATTAAATTTTTTTTATAAAAGTTTTTATAAAAATTTTTTATAAAATTTTTTTATGAAATTTTTTTTACAACGTTTTTTATAAAATTTTGTTTATAAAAGTTTTTATATAAAATTTTTTTATAATATTTTCTTAAAAAAAATTGTTTATGCATTATTTTTATAAAATTTTTTTATAAAATTTTTTATAAAACTTTTTTTATAAAATTTTTTATAAAATTTGTTTAAAAAATTTTTTATAACATTTTTATAAAATTTTTTATACAATTTTTGTATACAATTTTTTTATAAAATTTTTTATACAATTTTTGTATACAATTTTCTTGTAAAATTTTGTTTATAAAATTGTTTTTATACAATTTTCTTTTATAACTTTTTTTATAACATATTTTATAAAATTTTTTTTATACAATTTTTATAAAATTTTTTATAAAACTTTTTATAAAATTATTTTCATAATTTTTTTTTTTTTAATTTTTTTATAAAATTTATTTAATAATTTTTTTTATAATTTTTTTTATACATATTTTTTATAAAATTTTTTTGAGTAACTTTTTCATAAAATTTTTTTATAAAATTTTTTTATAAAATTTTTTTATAAAATTTTTTATATAAAATATTTTTTATAAAATTTTTTATATAAAATTTTTTTTATAAAATTTTTTTATAAAATTTTTATAAAATATATTTTATAAAAAATTTTTTAAGTAATTTTTTTATCGATTAATCGATTAATTTTTTTAGCTTTAATCGTTTAATCGAAGAAACGCAAACAATTATTTGAATTATTCAAACAAATTTGAAAGGCCAATAATCTACAACTCTAATATTAATGCAGCCGGAAAGAACTCTTAAGCGATGTCATATTCTTGAATTACACTTCCGGTTGACCTTGCAGTTATGTTAATTGAAATTATAATATATAATAATATGTTAATACATAATTAAAAGTCATTTGTATATAATTTACTTATTAACTGGTAGACCAAACCCTATTGTTAGTAAGTTGTTGCACTTGTTGAAATATAAAAATTATTGCATTAATAAAATTTATCAAAATATAATTATTAACCTAATTATAAAAGATTGTAAATAGACTTTGCCATAGAGGAATATAGATATTTGACAAAATTTTGTATAAAAACTTGTTAAATAACAGGTTTATAAATGTTAACTATTTTTTATGAATTAGGCCTAAAATATAAACATATTACATTTCAATAGATTGTGTACTAACAGAAAAATCAATAAAGTTAGAATAAGTATTAGATTTATATACTCGTATCTCTATTATGAATTTAATAATTCTCAATTAAAGCAAATTTTATATTCTAATAATATTTGATCAAAAGATTCACTTTCTAGCAACTTTTTTATTATTCTCCTAATAATAAAATTAATGTAATTTTATTTAAGTTAAGCTAAGATGTCTAACAAAAGGAACTTAATGCTCTTATTAATTTTTAATTCATAAATTTTTTAGGCTTCTTAATAAGATTTTATAATCACCTATGAGCACAATGCATACATACATACACACATGCATACTTTCATATGCCACGTTTTCCATTAAGTATTGCTTACCGACTGACCCACATTTGATTGGAGCTTTGACGTAATAACATGATATTTAATCATTGCAAAAAAATATGTATATAAAACACGCACACACACACACATTCACACAAGACAGCAACATATTTTGTTTATATAAAAATAATAGCTATTATTTACTGTTAACTAATTAAATATGAGGCAAAACAAAACAGAATGAAACGGAAACAAGCTCAGACTTGTCTTGACAAAGCTAACAAACAAAAAATAAAGAAATCTACTATTTTATAATACAAGAGTCATTGATCTGGTCATGCATGCTGTAAGTTTAAATAAAACACACTTAAATTTGTGCTAAACATTTTATTTAGTTTTTGTATAACCAATTGAGTTGAAAACAATATGTTAACGAAAATTGTTAAGATATGATACTTCCGAAATCGAACTCTCAAGTTGAGGCTAAGAAAACAAACAACCAAAATCATTAAACTACATCGTTAAGAAAGAAATAGTTTTCAGCAATTTTGAGCACTTAAAGAATTAAATTAAGAAACAATACAAGACATGCGTGATCACTAGTGATCGTATGCAATCGCCAAACCAATACAATGTCGAAATTCACATTTTCTAACTGGCTGAAAGTGTTTGTTTGCTTGTTTGTGTTTCTTAACTAAAACTCTATTCATTTAATAGCAGGCAATTGATGCGAACCAAAAAAGAATTATGCATAAAACAAAATCCAAAAACCTAACTATTAACAATTTTTTGTTGTTTGCGTTGGAATATACTATTTCGATGTAGCACGTTTTTACGGTAAACACTCTTGCTCAGCAAAGCAGCATGTGCAAGTATTTAATAGTATTTCATGTTTTGAATTTTTGTTTGCTCTCTTATAAATTATTTTGTATCACTTTTGATTAATACTTGTTAAAATTTTGCAAGCAAAGCTAACAACAACAACAACAACAACAAACACAAAAGATAAGCAATTTCAAAATCTAACTCTGTATCTTTGGAATACTTGTCACACGGGTGAACCTGTTTGGGTGCAATCTGGCAGGCTACTGCAAACCTGGCAACTAAAAAATTATTTTAGTTGTCATTAATTCATTTATTATGTTGCAAATCAAATATATTAAATCCTACAAAATATGCATTTTTTATTTCTCTTTAACTTGTGCTTTTTTTGGGAATTAACTTAAATTTATTTATATATTTCTCTTTTTTCTTTTTGGGAGAAACCAAGTTTGGATTGCACTTTATTTATTCTTGGCCAAGTTTTGTTAAAGAAACCGGCTTTTGTTTTATTAAACTTTTTTTATTTTTTGTGCTCAACCCAAAGGAATTTCAAAATCCAATTGTGTGCATTTCTAAAAATTTGCAAGTAAATAATAAAAATTGTAACATTTACAATTTGCTGTTGCACTCTACACATGGTGTGATTTTAAATATTAGTTCATTATTGCGTTGGTATATTTATTTATTTTACCAACTTTATTTTTTATGATTTATTTATTATATTAAATTCTAAAGTTTTGTTAAAACTCAAATATGTATTATTAATTTAATTTATATATAAATTTATTTTATAAAATTCTTCGACCTTATTTTTTATTAATTTATAATGTTTATTTAAGCAAAAGGTCAATTATTTTTTAATTTTTATATAAAAATTATGTTTTTATTCCAATATTTCGCTACTTCTTTGTGTAGCTTCTTCAGGGATATATAAAATTGTGTAATTTGATATAAAAAGTTTTTCCTTTTTATAATTTAACACATACAATCAAAAATTATTTGAAACAAAATTTTTTCAATTTACAAATACAAACAAAATATTTTTTGTCAAAACGAAAAAATGAACAATTTTTTAAACATATGTAAGCAAACAAAAATATGATTATATCCTAAAAATTTTTTATTTTAATAAAAATAATCATATTTTTGTTTGCTTACATATGTTTAAAAAATTGTTCATTTTTTCGTTTTGACAAAAAATATTTTGTTTGTATTTGTAAATTGAAAAAATTTTGTTTCAAATAATTTTTGATTGTATGTGTTAAATTATAAAAAGGAAAAACTTTTTATATCAAATTACACAATTTTATATATCCCTGAAGAAGCTACACAAAGAAGTAGCGAAATATTGGAATAAAAACATAATTTTTATATAAAAATTAAAAAATAATTGACCTTTTGCTTAAATAAACATTATAAATTTATATATAAATTTTTTTATGTTGTAGTATATGCTTAAACAAATGAACTTATTAAATAGGTGGGATATAGGGCAACTTGAAAGAACCAGTTCTACTTCAGTTGTTGGCATGAAATATTCAACATTTAAGCCAAATAGTCAAAACAAATTATTAAAATATCTATTTATATAAAACACTTTTTTTCTTTTTTCCACCAACTTCAGACAAAATACTGAGCTACAAAAAAAATTAATAATAATAACAATGATAACAAATCTATGATCCTCTAAATACTAATAGCCTTAATTTATAAAAATAAAAGTTTCTGGCTTAAAACACTTTAATTAAACAAATTATCATATAAAAAATTGTTTTGTAAGCCTCTTATAAATCCCATACGGTCGTAACTATGAGATTGCTTTCTTGTTTTATTAAATTTCGAATTTATGAAGTGATTTTGTTTACAGTCTGATAAAAAAATAAGCTATTAATTATTTTTAAGCTAATAGGATTCTTATATCTATTTCTTTAATCTTTTTATTTATCACAACTTGTAGTTTTTTTTAAGCTTTTAAGTTTTACTTTTATTAGTTATTAGTGTTTTCAATATTTCATTTCAGGAAATTATACATCTTCCCTTTTGTTATTAAGTTATTTTATTATTATTTTGTTTTTTCATTTATTTATTTTATTAAGTAAAACCACCTGATTCTTGCAAAATGTTCGTGTGTCAAACAAGTTGTTTAATGCGTTATTGTCACGTGAAGTCAAATCGTGCGCAAACTGCAATACAAATCGATGTATTGCAAATTGTAAAAAAAAAACAAAGTAAATAAAAAATAAATTTAACAAACGTGCCATACACTCCATTCCCAATAATTGGCGCTTTTTGTTTAAATTCTGCAGATTTCTTAATATCAATGGAAATATTTTATGAATTATATTTCACTTTTACTCGCAAAATCCAAAATATTAAGCAGCAGGATATTCAAAAAAAAAAAAAAATTAAGCAATAGAAATAAATTTAATTTAAATGATAAATATATATTATACTAGATTATTATTCGAACTTTTTTTATCTTGGACCAGCACTCAGGGGATGACCCCTATATATGCAATGCATTGCGCCGGAACTGAAAACGAGGGGATAGTATTGAGGGGAGAGATTAGGAAAGATGAGAAGATAGACAGTTGTTTTTGCAGCTATTTCAACCTTTTACTTCGCCGGCTAATTTTTGCTACAGGGCCGACGAAGGTGGGTGCTGTTACTCTGCTTCTTAGTACATGATGGTGTCAGTCGCTGCCAATTATGTTCAGTGACCAGTGACTATGCCTTCATCATTGAAACAGGCTGGCAACAACTAACACAACCACGCACTAATGCTGATCAGAAGAATTCAACACAATATTTCATGACTCAACGGGGCTCGAACTCAGGACACTCCGCTTTTTTACATTATTTTCAAATTGCACAGTTTTATATTTTTTTATTTTAAATTTATAGTATTACACAGTGCTACCACAGTGGTATTAATAACAGGTGGCCTCAACACCACAAGTGATTAGTTTTGTTTATTTTTTTTTTGTATTTTTGATCGGATAGAGATGTGAACTGATTTGTGGGAACATGTTTTGTTTCACGTTCCGTTATGCTGCCTAAACGGGCGGAAAGGGGGAACGTCAACACCCTAAAATAAAATTCCGATGTAATTTTGCCATATTCCCCCCATATTTATTTCCGTTGTGTTTGCTAGCAGAATTGGTTGCTAGAACCACGAAATTTTGAAAAAAAAATTTTAATTGTTGCATAGTGTAATTAAAAGTCCAAAATATTAGGGTCAGATTCGGATATAGAAAAAGAACATTTTTTTTGTAATATATTTAAGTGTTATTTTAATAAACAATTGAAGAAATTCTAATGGAATGTTCATTGGCGCTACTACCTCTATCCTCCCTCCCACAACCAATTTTCTTAGTTCCAGCACAATGTGCGCATGAGTAGGGGTCACACCCTGACTGAACGGTGCTAATTAAAAAAAAACCATCAATAGTATGATGTTGATGAAGAACGTTTTTTTTTATTGAATAAGAATTTTTTTTAGTTGGGCCCTACAAAAATTAGTTGGGAACTGCAATAACGGCTTAACATTAAATTATATGGCTTTAAAACAAACCTGACGTTTTAGCACACTTTGTTTTAAATTTAGCACTTTTTTTTCTTAATAAATATAATTACGCTGGTACTTCTTCAGCTTTTAATACATCCAGAAATGTATGAACACACGTAGGCATGTGTTGATACATCTGTATGCATGTAAGTGTGCATGTCCAGTTCAAACCCCCCTTCTTGAGCGCTGTTCTAGATTAACAAGATACAACACAAACGCTGATTTTATAAATTTTGTTTATTTTTCCACAAGATGCATGAAGAATTTTAATGACAAAATTGTTATTTCATTTGTCATTTGAATTATATTTTTTTTATTTTCAACAAATTGTTGTTCATTTCTAATGATGTTTAGCACCCTATTATTAACAGTGGGCTAAAGGTTGCCAAAATACAATTAATTTTGATGGTTTTTGATTTTGCAATTTGCAGAAAAACTAACAAGATTTTTTAAATTACCATGCCAACCAATTGCAAGCAATCTTTAAAGCAATAACTGCATAAAAAAAATTTAACTAGTACAATTGGTCAAATTGTATTTTATGGCACTGTAAGAAAATTGCAAAAGTGTAATATGTCAAAAATATAAACATTTTGTATTTCTTTGCTAGGTTAAAAGCACGTCATGCCAATTAATTGGCAGGACTAAAAAGTTTGAGTATCTCTATTTTCAGCCGTCATGAATACAAGTCAAGGAATAAAAAAAAGATAACACAATTGAGTGAGTTTTATTTGTTTGTGCTAAAAATTAACATTATTATCGTTTTGCAACAGATTAGATTATTACGTATTCATTTAAATAAGCGGCTGTTCGCGGAAAGTTTAAATTTTGTTTACTTTATTTTTTATTTTATTTTTTTGATTCTAAATAAATCTAATGATCACATTTTACATTTGCAGCACAGGCACACCAACTATAATTGACAACAATTTAAATATAATTTTTATGGCACTTTTTGTTTTAACTGATATTAGATTTTGTTTGTTTAAGAGGGCGTCTTTAGTTCCAGATTGTTGACATTAATTTAAAATTTGTTTTTCTTAAAGATGTGAGTAATATGTGGCGCTCGAATGAAGTAAAACGTTGTTTGCCTTGGCTTTATTTTTTTATTTAAGAATATAACAGGAAATTCCCAGGGGTTTTTTTTATTTTTTATTTTTTTTGTCATCAAACAGAATATAAATAAACAAGAAAATACTCATGTAAATAATGAGACAAGACTTTTGGAATTTCTTGTCACAATTGCAGTGTCAGGTCAGGACAAATTTAAAAAAAAAAATAGGACACTTACATATATGGTGTTCACATATACAGCAATATTCAAATTATAACAATTAAGATCATTATTGAGACTAAACTTTCATATAGAAATTACAACTAACTTATTGGTAATTAAGAGATAATTGTGTTTAATAATGAGTAAAAGCTGTAATGCAACACTGTCAGAACTGTGTTCAGTGAAAAGCTTTTACAAAAGTGAAAGCTTTTACAACGAAAGTACTTATTGAATGCACTTTTTTGAAATTTGACTAATGCTGTTGGCTGAAGTAGTAGAACACGTGACTACGAGGCGGAGGGTCCTGAGCTTAACCCCGCACTAAGTCATGTGAAAATGGAAATAATTTGAATTAAGATTCATAGGCTAATTGTTCGAAATTAGTTTTTAAATCCCGGAAAGACATGATAAATATTCCAAGGCACACAGGAAAGTCAATATCTGTTTTATTCAACTTACACAGCAGAGCAGAACAGCTGTTTTCGAAAGCCGCAACACTTTCCTCATCAGTGCTCATCTGGATTGTGTTTGTCACCATTTATTAGGTGGCTTAGTTGAATGTGATAACAGTTCTTATTTACACAAAATAAGAACATAAATTTACTGACTGGCACACAATGTCACTCCATATCGTTCTGTCCAATAAATACTTTTTTTTAACAGTCTGCCAGTTTTTTTATTAACAAATCCAGCACAGTTGGGTCCTAGGAGATCCCTTTGGATCTCCAGCACACTAATAAATACTTTTAAAACAAAAACAAATTTGTAAAATATCTTTTGTTTTAAATGAAATTGTGCAACAGAACGATATCGAGTGAAATCGTGTAGTCTAGTGTAGCATGACTTGTGCCATCAGCTTAAACAGTTTTTTTTTAAAACAAGATCCCAAAATAAATAGTAAAGCAAAAAAGTTTTATAATAAAATAGAACATAAAATTCTTAAATAACATTCTTAAATTTGTGTGCCATATTTCAATAAGTTTTATAACAATTCCAACTCGTAATTCACCAAATTCGTTTATGCATTTTGATTATTAATTTCAGCAAACAAAATAATCCCAATTTTTTTTTTTTTTTTTTTTTGAATTAAGTACGATTTTGTAGATGAAATTACTAAAAAAAAAATTGTCTGGTAAAGACAGTGGGAATAGACTGGACTACGTTTAGCTACACCGTGACAATTTTGCATATTCATAATGAATCCTTATAGGAAACCATGCAAGAATTATGTCGACAATGATTCAAAACTTTGTGTAAAGAAGAAGAAAAAAAATTTAAAAAAATATTAACGGAATAGAAGCTGATTTTGAATTGTTTTATATATTTTACTTTCAAAGATTTTGATAACTAATACACTTACAACTTAATTGAGCTTATCGCAATTAATGGCATAATTAAGCTCAATTAACCATATAAAATTTTGATTAAGTGATTGCTCAATTAATATTTAATTGCTATAAAATCGAGTAAAATTACAACTACAGCACAGGAAAAAAGTGTGTTTAGTGAGTAAAGTACAACACTCTGAACAAAGTTAGTAGAGACTTGGCACCTAAATTGTGGAAAAAGTAAAAAAAAATAGCTAAATATATCGAGCCATGTTGAAGTTAAATTATTTGCATTAAATTTATTATTAGAAAATTTAAAATAAAACTCCCTGATTAGAAATAGAGGTCCTCATGGGTATGAAAAAGTTTTACATTTAGCTGTCATACGTTAATTGAATTGACTAAATTTTGTATATGTAAACAGGATGATAATTATGGCCATATTAGCTCTTTTGGATCTAAATTCATCTAGGTTTTTTTTTTCTTTTTGTTTTCATATTGTTCTAATTTTTTGGCCTTTAATTTTTTATTTAATTTAAGTAATAATATTGAGCTTGAGGCCTTTTTTATAAAATAATAACTTTAAAAAGTTTTATTTATTTATTTTTCAATATTTCTATATATTCTGGAATTCAATATATTTCAATATCTTCTTGAAGAACATATCCAGAGGATATCGATATATTGAAAAATTAATAAATAAAAGTTTTTTAAATTATTATTTTATTAAAACAAAGGCCTTAAGCTCAATATATTATATTAAATTTTTTTTTTATAATTTTTTAATATTTTTTTTAGCTTCAAATTTCATATTTAGTTCTTTTCGTTATTTTGGCTTTTTTAAATATCACTAGCAGGATCTAAAAGTTTACAAGAAAATGTTTTATAGGGTAACCTTTCCGAAAAGGGTTGCCAAACTATATATATATTAACATAAAAAAAATCGAACTTAGCACAATAGGACACCAAAAACATTAGAATATAGTTTAAGCAACAAATATATAAATTGTCTGAAAATTTTGGTATTGTTCAGCGAGCCTTCTTATGCTTTCGCCAATAATAGGCAATCCATTATCCATTAACAAAAATCAGAGAACTTCATGATCTAACTTTTATTTTCATTGCAAATTTGTTAAAACGTTTTAGTTTCTAGTTAATACTTTAATATATAAATAAATAACCTGATTAAAATGAAATTCCTAAATAATAATATTTTTATTTCAATGTTTTGCTTTCTTTTCAATAACTAGTTCGAAAATATTAAATTTCAAGTTTAATAACTTTCAGCAAAAATATTTCCGACGACAACAGAAGTTGTACAAAAATATGATATTGCTTATACAAAAGCATTAATTAATAAATTAAAAAAAGAATAAGATGTGAAAAAAGACAAAATAATATGTTAACAAAAAAATCTGATGTATAGCAATGATCCACAATAGCCAAGTTCAAAACCTACTTCTTAAATAAGCAACATCTTGAACCCATACCTCTATACTCCTAAAATTTAAAATGAATTTGAAATTAATTTTATTAAAAATTTTTCATACAAAAATTTGTTAAAATAGATTTCAAATACATTTTATTTTTTTATGAATATGGGAGATATTACTTAAGACAATCTTCTTCATACTAATAATTTAAAGTTTATTGGAATGCTAATAAAAATTTCTTCCCACAAAAATTTCTCCTCAATATTTTTTTATTCATACTTATATTTTTTTCGCAACTTATAAAACGTTTATTGGAATCATGTGTATGAGTTTCTTATTGTTGTTTTAAAAACTACAAAAAATTTTCCATTTCTTTACATTAATTACTGACCTTTATCAATATTATTGTTATTGATAATTTTAAGAATTCAGGCAAAAAAAAAACAATTTGTTCACGAAATCCGCCTGTCATTTAAAAAACACTTCTGGTTTAAGATAAAAGCGGAATATTATAAAATAATTTTTGTTTTGTCATATAAAAACAACTTACTTGCAGTTTTTGTAGAATTCGTTGTAAACAATTTCATGTTTTGTAATTATGAATAAGTAATTTTTGAACGGTAGTTTTTTGTATGTTAATTAAAAACTTAAATTTGCTTTTTTTTTCTTTAAAAATCCTTAATGAAAACTTTTAACTGTTTGGATTAATCGTTTGCTTTTAATTTCAGTTACCACTTTTCTAAAAAATATAGTTAAATATATTTTTTTAATTTTATTGAGACGATTTTAATAATATTTCGTATGTGTTCAATATATTTTTTTATTTATTTAAAATTTTATTTTATTCTGTTTTTTTTATTTTAATAGATTTTTATTGTTGTAATTTGTGTTATTTGGTCAACTTCTAAACCGTCCGGCACAATTGAAATCAATGTTCATCTCATAACTGCTGCATAACCCTTTTATATAGACTTTTTCTTAAAAACCCAATAACAGCAGCAAATAAAAAACACTGTGTCTTGATAGCCAGCGTAGTGTTCATTAACCGGTCTGTCTATTTAAGCGGAGATTTTATTTCATTTCTGTGTTCAGTTTGTTATACGAGTATTTTCATGATTTCGGCAAAAATCCACATACGGCAAACATTCAAAAACCAAAAATATAAATAAAAAAAAAATTAAAAATAATTGAAGACTGAAAAAAAGCTACACCAGCCACAGGCTAAGCAGCTCAATAATTCTTGGTGCGTTTGTTCGTAGAAACTTAGCCTAGACTTAAAAAAAAAACTAATGGATCGCATGGCAAAGCACAAAATCAAAAGCAAACAAACAAACAAAAAATTAGCCAAAACAGCTAAAAGCTTATTCTTGACCAACCTGATCAGCTGGACAACAGCAACAACAAACACACAAAAATTTATAAAATAAACAAAACACAAATTTTAATAAAACAGCGTTAGGCTGTATGACACTTTAGGCAATTAAAGCTTTTCCTTGTGTTTATTTCTAAGTGATAAAGTATTGCACTGCGTACACGTGCCTCACAAAGTCCAATTGCATGATATAAAAATTAAGGGGTTGCTAGAGATATGAATACTTTTTTTGTAAGACCAGGTCAAATTGTCATTTTTCTAATTCGTTATCGTTGCATTAAACTTTACAAGTCAAATTTAAATGCAGTTGCCTTAGAGTAAAGAATTAATTTCCCTAGTCTGGATTGTGGAACACAATTTCCTTTAAATAACTTTTTTTATATATAAACTTTCAAAAATAATAACGGTTTTTGTAAAGCTTCACTGGAATCGAATTAGTCCTATGGAAACCAAAGATATGTGACATTAGTAACCTCATTTTTGTTTGCAAACTCCCCACTGTGCGGGACATGATAACTAAAACTCATTATGTAAATATGATACCGATTTCTTTCAGAACGGCACACAGTGGGATTTTTTGTGCAATAAGTCATTTTTTCGACACATAAAATTTAAAAATGTAATAATGCAGTTTTGCAGAAAATTGATTCAGTATGAAGAATTCATAAATTGTATCCCAAAAAAACGTTTATTTGTCTTTAAAATAATGAAGTAAAGTCACATGTAAACTTGGATCCAAAATATTGAAAACTGTTTACGCACTTCTATAGTGTTTGTACGTAAGATAATTTTATTGCTCTGATCTAAATAGTGATATTTTTTTCAAATATAGGCTTCTTTAAAAAAAAATTTTTATAAAGTTCGCTCATATGGTTTAAAAGATGTGATAGAATAAAATTTGTTCTATAATGTGCCGTGATTGCAAACTTCCTTGGAAGAAAAAAAGGGTTGCTCAGTCGTGCTAGGTGCTCCCGCTACAACAAAAGGAAAAATAAGACTCCGTATTATCAATTAAAATAAGTTTAAATAATTAATAATCTTTTATAAAATCATAAAATTTGTCTCCAAATTCATAAACTTTTTAATTTTAAAAAATTACAAAAAGTAATTAGGTTTGGTAAAGAAACAAAAAGTTGTGGCAAAATATATAATATGGGTTATATGGGCGGTGAGTGGTGGGCGTTAATTGAGGGAATAAAGGCTTTGTGCCAAATTTCAAAAACTTTGGGCCAAAAATAAATTTTGGTTTCTATGGGCCATGGGTAGTGGGCGGTGGGTAGTGGGCTGTGGGTAGTGGGCGGTGGGTAGTGGGCGTTGCCAATTTTGATTAAATTTTATTTTATTTTTTATTGAGGTAATAAAAGCCGCTGTGCCAAATTTGAAAAACTGTGGTCCAAAAATAAATTTTGGTTTCTATGGGCGGTTGGTATTGGGCGTGGCCAATTTTGATGAAGCTTTATTTTGTTCTTTATTGAGGTAATAAAAGGCTATGTGCTGAATTTCAAAAACTTTGGGCCAAAAATAAATTGTTTGTTCCATGGGCGGTGGATAGTGGGCGTGGCCAATTTTGATGAAACTTTATTTTATTCTTAATTGAGGTAAGAAAAATCTCTGTGCCAAATTTCAAAAACTTTGGGCCAAAAATAAATTTTGGTTTCTATGGGCGGTGGATATTGGGCGTGGCCAATTTTTATTAAACTTTATTTTATTCTTAATTGAGGTAATAAAAGGCTGTGTGGTGAATTTCAAAAACTTTGGGCCAAAAAGAAATTGTTTATTCTATGGGCGGTGGGTAGTGGGCGTGGCCAATTTTGATGAAACTTTATTTTATTCTTTATTGAGGTAATAAAAGCATCTGTGCCAAATTTCAAAAACTTTGGGCCAAAAATAAATTTTGGTTTCTATGGGCGGTGGATAGTGGGCGTGGACAATTTTGATTAATCTTTCTTTTATTCCTAATTGAGGTAATAAAAGGCTGTGTGCCGAATTTCAAAAACTTTGTGCCAAAAATAAATTGTTTGTTCTATGGGCGGTGGGTAGTGGGCGTGGGCAATTTTAATGAAACTTTATATGTTTCTTAATTAAGCTAACCAGAGCAAAATTTCAACATTCTACGAGCACTCCTTATATTTTCTGCCAAACATTGTATGAACAAATCCCTCTGTGCGGCATTGGGCCTAAACCCTTATAAAAAAATTAAATAAAATTTTGAATATTTATTTAACTTTTGACCCAGCTGAAATGTATTTTAATTTTTTTTACTTAATAAATTTAATATAAAATTTTAAATTGTTATTGTTTTAATTTTTTTTTATTTTTAGCTGCCATAAAAAAACGATTAGCAAAAAGCCCATTTTTTGTTTTTTTTTTTTGTACAAATAATTTATTTGCGAACTTTTGACATTAACGACAGACAAAAATATTAAAACCATAATATTTGTAAATTAATATTTTTTTAAATACATTTTCATATTAAATATCATATACTTCTTTCAAAAAGCTGTAGCTTGCAACAATTACTGTTTCTATTCAAATAACCCGTTAGCAAAAAGCTCAAGCTTTAATTGAAATTATAAAACGTTTCACCAATTTTAATTATTTTAATACAATTATGCAGTTTTTTCATATATTAAATTTTAAAAATAAAATATTTTCCAGTGAATGAACTTTTAAGCACACTAGACAAGATAATTAATATTTTTTTTCGCTTCTAAAAGTTCTATTATGCCAAAGTGGTGATTGCTTTTTTGACTGACTTCGTCTGCACGCAATTATCCAAGGCCAAAATAACAATAATAATTGTTTTATACTATATTAAAAAAAATACTCCTAATTGTGATTTGGTAGCTGTAAATGTCTTTATTGCATATTTGCTACTTTCATATCACGAGTAAAAAACTTAATATGCTTTTGTCTAAAAAAAAAATTAGTAATAATTTTTTTATATTTCACATTTAAAAAATTTTAATTTTATGAAAACAATTTATTTCTTTGTGTAGTGAATAATTTAATAAACATTGAACGATTATTTAAGCAACCTGTGGCAATCTAATTTCAAAGCTTATTTCATATACCAAAAGCTTTATATTGGCCGTTAAAGTTTCGTAACTATAAATGTACAGAATTAGGGGAAAAAAGCTACTGACTGTTCAGTAAGTATATTGAAAAACTGCAATCACTGTTATCTTAGCAGTATTCCTAAAATGAAAGAAAGCTTTTTCTTGATTGATAAATACAGGTGGACGATAACAGTGTTGCCAACTTAATCTTGGGATATAATATAAAATTTATTTCAAAATCGAGAAAAAGGTTTTCATTCTTAATATATACATAAAATTAATTTATTTATTATTTTCTTTTTTATTTTTTGTTAAATAATACTTCTTATAATGGATTTTTTTTTTAATAATTATATACAGAGAAAATCGCTAGAAATAGAAAAAATTGTCAGATAAGTTTGTTATCATGTATCTCGTATATCATAGCGAAATTAAAATTCATTAATCAGTTGATAATCACAATTGATATTGAATATATTTGTAAACTTATCATCAGATTCATAATGGTGTTTATGAACACTGCATTAATTTTCTTTAAACTGTCGACATGGGTGCATTCACAAATGCAAATTAAACAAAAGGGAAATATTGAAGTATATAATTAAAATTATATTTAATGTATTAAATAATTTGTATATATTTTTATACAAACATTTGATATATAATAAATAAACAAATAAAATTAGATAATTATATATATTTAAGTATATTAATTGTCATAATATCATAAAAATTAAATGATTATACAAGCCACCATCTCACTTTTGTAACAATCAAAACAACAACAGAAACAAATCAAAATTCCCATCGTTTATGGGGATTTTCTGATAACACTGCATTCCAACACCTACAACAATATATTAATTACGAATCAGACATTGAAAAGAATGAAATAATTTTACAGAAGAAGCAAAAAAAATATATTCCATGAAAAATTCCCCAAATCATGTCAACCTATTTTAAGTTTAATTTCGGAAGGGATACACATATAGAAGAGAACCATATTGTGAATACATATGGGAACAAAATGTAAAAATATTTTTCATAGAAATCTTCCGCATATCTGGTTTGCAAACGTTCTGATTTCGATAAGGTACAAAATTTGACTTGGGATGATAGAAAATTATTATACATTTTCGGGCCGATAGCCATTAGTTGCTAGTGCCTTCACTTCTTTTTGTTTATTGTAATTTTAATTATAATAGACTTGAAATAATAATAATAATATTATAAATTTTTTTTTTAGTAGGACCAACACTCAGAGAATGGCGCCCCATATGCACTGTATTGAGCCGGTTAACGAAGATGTGTGCTTTTACTCCGGTATCTCAAGAATAAATTCTTCCAGTGCGTCAACCGTTTAGGGCTTGTCCGTTTAGGGCTTGTCCCTAATTTCGAACAATTAGTCACATGTCAGCCAAGTCCTGCTCTTTCATTTTCAGAAGAAAAAAATGTAATCATCAAAGTGCAGCGTTCGCCATTCACAGTAACATTTCTGCCTTCTTGCTTATTGAAAAACTAACCCACCGGCCTATAATCCACATCACACAGTGAGATGTATTGGCAGTGCTTGAAATGCTTCTGGCAACTCTTTAAAGCAAATATTTAAATTTTGCTTGTTCACGTATCCATTCCACCAGAAAGGAGCTCGATGCGCTTCCTTAACCGAACATGAATTTTGATAATAAAATTCAATAATCTGCAAGAATTGTTCGTTTGTAAGTCGATTTATGATGAAATTTTAAACCAAACTGAACATGTTTAACGAAAACAGCTGAACTGTTAAAAACAGTGTTGCCAAAAAGAAAGTTACTAAAAAATCGCCTTTTATATATTTTACATATTAATACGTGCAGGTCTTATTAGCTTTAAAATAATGCGATAAATAAATATAATTCATTAGTTTGTAGCCTCTAAAAAATAATTCCTCATTTCACAATCGCCCATACTTCTTGCTGGGTGAAAATGAATTAAGTTTCAATTGAATAGAAAGTGCCGTAAACTATAACTTTTACACCGTAACCGTTTTATTTATCTCTGCTAATTAATCCATATAATACAAGTATTAGCAATAATTTTATTGCAGCCATAAAACAATAACGAATATTAGAGTGCGGTAAACATGTAGTGGCTCTTCATACCAACAACAATCAGCTTCGACTGATAATGAAAATTATCGCTTCTACGTATTCGATGACAATCAATGAAAATTGATTATCAAAATTAGTTGAAATATTTAGCATGAGTGTGTGTATATTTCCCCTCTTCATTTTATGATAAAAACGCACTGATTTTCTCTTTGCAATTTTTTTTTTTTTGGTTTTAATCTTATCAAACAATCGTCATTGCTATTTATTTGTGTATTAAAGCTCTTTCAGACGAGGCAACTTCTATCAAAATTCAATTTATTTTGCATTAGATTTAATCCTTTAAGACCGTGCAGAAACTAAAATTTTTTATAGTGGGTGCTCTATTCATGTTGGCAAATATTGGCACTGTTTCAATGATGACATTGAAAAACTTCAATACATACTTTAAATCAAAATATTAGAAAAAGTCTGGCATGATTTTAATTTTTAAATATTCCAAATGAAATATTTGTGTACGCACTCTGCTGTAATATTTTACAATAATCATGTTTATAATATGGAAAAAGTTTTTAATTAAACTGGAAAAAATAAAGGAACAAAATGTCATGGAGTATTAAAGTTAATAAACATACAAAAATAGATGTAGTCGTATGATTTTGTTAGAATGGATGAAGCTGGCTGTTATACGAGGGTGAGAGTGATAATGTGTTTAAATTTTAAACACTCTTTATACATACTGGAAAAAACAAAACAGTTTTTTTTAACTAACCTGAATCCGATTGATTGAGAAGTAAGAAATAATTGCTTTGAAAACATGAATTTTTAAAAATATCCCAAATTGAATTAAGATTTATAGGCTAATTGTTCGAAATTTGTTTTTAAATCTCAGAAAGACATGATAAATATTCCAAGGCACTAAGGAAAGTCATAATAAGTGGTGACAAACACAATACACATGAGCACTGATGATGAAAGTGTTGCGGCTTTCGAAAACAGCTGTTCTGCTGTGTCAAATTAATTTGACAAGACTTCGAAGCATATTGGCATCCAAAATTTCTATTGCTATTTAACTTCTTTAAATTAATAAGATAAATAAAAACCCATTAACTTTTCTTTAAAAAAACTAAGAAAAATTGCATATTTAAATATTCTGGTATTCAAGTTTTTTTTTTTTTTTGATAAAATTAACTCAAGTCATTTTTGTGTTTTTTTTAATAGTATTTTTATCGGTTTATTTATTTAAATATTTTATTTGTTTTTTTCTTTTTTTTTTTTTTGTGAGAATCGAACACACGACTGTCATATTAATTGACCAGAATCACCACTAACCAGCCATGCTGTTCTATTCTAAGAAAAATTGTTGCCTGGAAAATAGACCTAGTGTACTTCTTAATCGAAGGTAAATATTTTAATTATAAAATCAGTTTTATATGTACTTAGAGTTTCGAAATTAAACTAAATTTAGCACTAAAATATATGAAAAGGGCAGCATCTTACCCTGTACCAAGGCAGAACTGAAAACATAATCTATTTAAGGGGTAGTTAGTGCAATATGTTTCAAATATTAAATGCTGCTTGTTTTGAAAATATCGCTTACATTTTATGTAGTTTTCTATTCTAGAAAAAAATGCTCGATTTTTGCACTTTTTTTATTTTGTGATTTAGAAATAGTAAATTTATTGAGAATTAAATTACCTTCCCTTATGAATATGAACTGCATTTTTTTTAGAAAAATTGTGTAAAAATTTTACTTGTTTTCAAAAAAGGAAAAACAGCACGAATATGCCCAGAGCGTAGAAATTGTTGATATTTCGTGAGAAAAGAACACGCCTGTACTTCGTATTTTGCAAAGTCCCCGAAACCGATGTCTCTATCATTTTTAGTTAATAATACAATTTGTGTTTTTCCGAGTGTCTTAACTTATTTTTTTAAATAATTTTCATTCTACTCTCGTATTTCTATTTGTATAAATTGTCATTTTAAAAATGAAGAAATAATTAAGCATTAATAAAGCTTCTTTATCTATAACTTTTAGCATAATTCAAACAAATTTGTGTGGCTTGCAAATGTACTCGTACGACTGACTGACATGTACGAATCTTACAGTGCGACAGTGTGACTATAAGCGGAAGTTTGTGAACTGAAATGCAATCATTTGTCTATTTGAGTTACCAAATTGAAAAATATAAATTATATTTATGATTAAAATTGTTGGTTGCTTTCGTTTGTTTCCATTCTCATTTCTCTCTAACAACTTTTCATATAATTTCAAATAATATTACTTATAATTCATTATGCATTTAATAACAAAATCCCAAGTTAACTTTTGTAATTGTGTTTGTGATTTATTTGGTTTCGTTTTATTTTCGAGTACTGCATACGAGCAACAGGATGTTGCGCCTGTTAATGTGTGTGGTTTATGAGCACCTGGCTGTTTGTATATATTTATTTTTTTTTCTTCTTGATTTGTTGTTGCTATTTTTGTTATCATCGCTAATCTATTGTATTTTTTAGGCTTTTGCCATTTGTATAAAAGGATGTTCCCATTGTGGTTTAGAATCACATTTGTTCAAAAGTTCACTGTGAGTGCAACAACTTAACGAACCTAGCGAACGGTTTTAACCAGCAACACGCGTTAAATAATTAATAACCAAAAGCTCATTGATACTCAACTTATATAACAGTTTTTATATTTGGGCGTCATATTTTATTAACAAAAAGAAAATTAAAAAAGGTAAATAGTTTTTATATTAAAAGAAATATATGTATATGTTGTTTATTAGAAGTAAATATTAAATTTATTTGGGATATAGTGCCAAGTTAAATCATTTCGAAATAATTATAAATATGCCTACAAATGTGTTTTTTATCCGTATGTTGCTTCTGCAGAAAATTAATATATTCAATATTAAGAGGAAAAAAATTTAAATTGGCAGCATTGTTTTTCTTCAACTCAAATTCAAGCAGTATGAGTTATTTTATTTGAAATTGTAATAATACTCATACGCCTTTCATCCATTTTTGCAAAATTCGGGATATGTTCGAAATTTCTCAGATATATAAAATACACAAAAAAATAATGTATATTTTAGAAGAACTCTTTTGTAAACAAATTTATCAAAAAAATATTTCATATATATATTTTTTTTTTAATTTTCTATTCGACATATTAATTCAATTATATATTTTTTCATATAATTATATAAATATATATATTTCCATATAATTGTTTTTAATCAGAAAAATTTAAACTTCGGCCAGAATCTAAAGATTTCACATCAAATACGTGGTTGGCAGCACTGCAATAAAATAAAAGGAAATTTCCCTAAGTTTAGGCACTAAAAGCCAAAGGAAAACTGTTTCTTAGCAAAATAAACTCAAAATCTGAAGGATCACATTCTCCAGCATGATCCTAATGGGGAAAAAGTTGTGCAGTTTCAATGCGATGTGAATTACATAAAAGACTTAACAAAACTGAAAATTAACGATTGATAAGAGAACTCGTGATTAAAATAACTGAACCATCGCCTGAAATTAAACATGATTTTGAAAGCATTTCTAGCGATGAAATGGAAAATGAGTTTAACAAAAAATTAAATCTAATTTATAATGGATTTTCACTTATTTGAAATGTTTATGATGATTTTCACTTGCTGGAAAATTATGCAGTGCAACCGAAATAACAAAAAACACCGTAATTCCTAAAAAAATTTTAGAAAATCCCCAAATGGGATTATCATTATTGTTCTGTATATGGCGTATTTAAAATTTTGAAAAATGACTAGAAAATTATACTAAAAAAAATTATTTTTGCAATTAAATTTTGCATAAGGGGTCGCAGTAACAAATAGTTTGAAATAAATTTTATGTTATTAAGATAAACATTTTTTATTCAGACTCAAGTTCAAATCTGCAAATTATTTTTTTTAGTACATGATCATAAAAGAGTGGTTTCTCAAACATATCCTCTCTTTGGACAAGTGATCGCCGTTCTTACTTTAAAATTTTTATATTTTATATTAAAAAAAATTGTGATAAAAAAATCGTTATTTACACCAAAGCTTGTCCCACTATATCGCACAATTACATTTAAAACAAAAACAAATTCTAAAATTATGTTTTTTTATTTTAAATGAAATTATGCGATGAAACGATATCTAGTGTGATCGTAAGACAGACAGTAAATGTTATTAAAACTTAAAATCGTATTTCAATTTAAGCAAAATGGTGTCCAATTGGCGTCAAGCATTCATTATCGTTACCATGATTGCACTGCTAGCCAGCAGTGCAGCGGCCGTTAACTCCAGGTCTCCACGCAACAATGATATCAGTAATATGGCTGATGCTTTAAAATATCTACAAGATTTGGATACGTACTATGGCGATAGGGCTAGAGTCAGGTAAGTAAAATATAATAACAAAAATTTTAAATAAAAGTCATTGGCTTTAATTAACATGTAGATTTGGCAAGCGTGCTTCCCTAATACAATTGCTAAGAAATCATCTTAATAACGAAGCTGAAATGGTAAGAATAACGGCAACAATTTTAAAATCGAAATTGTATTAATAAAAAGTACTATAACTTTATAGCAAAACCATCCCGTTGACTTAACCGCCGCTGAAGAGCCCTTCTAAAAAGAAGTTCAGCAAAATCTCATCCATTATTTGCTAATTAACGTAACACTATTACAACTGAATGGAAAATCTCTATTAAACATATTATATATATATAAGATATCAAGATATAAAACAGTAATTTATAATGTAATTATTTTTTTAAGAAAACTTGTTTCCTTTTTGTTTTTGGAGCAACCATTTTAATAAAACGTGCAAACAAAAATACTTGATAAGATGGATGATGCGAGTATCCAGTAAGAGCTCAAGTTTTGCAAATATTAAAATTTATTTACTGGATATTATTCACAATCATACATACGAGTATTTTAATAGTTTATTTACATATAATATTTTTGTTAATATAATAAAACAGCTAAAATAGTTTAACATTAAAATGTTGTGAGCCAACAGAATATAAACTTAAAAAAAAATGTTTTATTTTTAATTTCCCAGATTACACTATCCACTTCAACACTTCATGCTGTTGCCTGAAGTAGCAGAACACGAGACTATGAAGCGGAGGGTCGTGAGTTCGAGCCCGCGCTAAGTCATGAAATATTGTATTGAATTCTTCTGATCAGCATTAGTGCGTGGTTGTGTTAGTTGTTGCCATCCCGTTTCAATGATGAAGGCATAGTCACTGGTCACTGAACATAATTGGCAGCGACTGACAGGATCATGTACTAAAAGCAGAGTAACAGTACCACCCACCTTCGTCGGCCCTGTAGCAAAAATTAGCCGGCGAAGTAAAAGGTTGAAATAGCTACAAAAACAACTGTCTATCTTCTCATCTTTCCTAATCTGTCCCCTCTATACTATCCCCTCGTTTTCAGTTCCGGCGCAATGCATTGCATATATAGGGGTCATCCCCTGAGTGCTAGTCCAAGATAAAAAAAAAATCAAATTTTTTTTTTGTTTTTGTATAAAAAATACTTTGCAAAGTAAAATTGCCAAGTATCGGTAAACAGCTGCTGACCGGTGGCATTTCCTTCGGGGTATGTTTATTAAGATGTAAACGAACAGACCTAATATTAGTATGTACATTATACATATTAATTTCTATATTTTATGCATTCTGAGAAACTCTATCTTTGTTCTATTTGTATTATTATAGATAAACTGTCAAATATATTTCATAAATACTCCCATGGAAGCTGAAAGCGCAATGGGCTTCTTAATATCTGTATAATCCTTGTGCACGAAAGCCGTACTTGGCCACCCATTCTCTTCAGATTTGAGTCGTTGAAAAAAGAAACAATTGAGTGCCTCCGCAGATTTATTTCTTTTTTTTATTTTTATTTATTATGAGAGGCACTATATCAATCGACCTTGAAGTAGGTGATGTTGGGATATAAAAATCTTTCAAATTTATAAAAGTTATTTTAATAATTTTTTTTTTAATTTTTCGCAACACGAAAAAAAACGTGATATTCATAATTTATGACAAAAGAATCACCTAATTTATTGCTTCACTATTGAGGGTAATCAAACAACCTTTTTTTACTTAATTTGCCTTGGTGGAATTTTGTTTTCCATAAATATGCAGCTTAACTTAATTAAATCATTTCTATTGATTTAACTTTTACTCTCTCTCTCTCTCTTTCTCTATCTCTCTCTTTCTCTCACTCTCTCCCTCTTTACTATAATTAAATATTTCAAGAATTTTTGTTTTTTGTTTTATGGAATTTTTTTCTAAAGAAAATGGGAAAATTTTGAAATGCTAACCCTAATTTTACATCCACAAAAGAACACAAGAGTCGGTATTACACAACAAAAAAAAAGGAATACAATAACAAAGCCAAAACGAGCTGTTGATATAGTGCTGCACTCATGCCCTTTTAATGAGAAAAAAGTGTGGAATATGTAAAATTTTTTTTGCCTCTTAAGGGGAACATCATTACAAAAAAACATCTTAGGATTTTAAAATAATGTAGTGATAATATATACATATATTTCAGAAAATAACATGAATAAAACAGAAAAAGTGCAGCATATTACCCAGAAACACAAAGCAACTTTTACGTAATAAGTTGTTTAACAAAAATATTTCTCGTATTTCTAATTAAATACAAAAATAATGATAATTTGTAGATTTGGCTGTTTCTTTAAGAAATAATTACACCAAAATATCAACATTTTCTTAAATTGTTGCAATAAAATATTTTCATATTTTTTTATTTAATTTTTCCATAACTCATTAGACGCTTTAAGATGTTTTATATAATTTTTATTTACTTAAATAGATTCTGTACAAAAAAAATTAAATGCGCCTCCCACGATGTCACTAGATATCCTTCTGTCCAACAGTTACATTTAAAACAAATTTTTCAAAATTGTTTTTTATTTTCAACGTAATTGTGCAACAGAAGGATAACTAGTGATATCGTGGGACACACAGAAGCTGGAATCCTAAATAACTTATCTTAATAAGAGACTTAATTTCAATAGATGAAAAATAAGCTTACAACTTTTTTCTCTCTCTCTAAATTGGCAGCAACAAAATTAATACTGAACACACTGAAATTTTATAAAGAAAAAAAACGTTCAAAGAAAACTGGCAGTTGACAACATTTACTTAACACTTGCCTAATATTAAACCGTAGAAAACACCAAATGTTGTATTACAATACGATTCCAATAAAGAGCCAATAATATTGCTGCCAATAACACTGCCCGAACGGCCTAACATTAAACAGATGCACACCGCTTTGCCCCTAGAAAGAGCAACATAACAACAACAATATGTTGAAATAATTCTAATTCAAATAAATTACCTTAAATGAGTGGGCACCAAGTCCACCACAGCTCCACTTAATACCGATATACACAGACCGGGCAACATGAGAAATAATATAAAACACACAACAATGGCAATGGGTTCCAGCAGCCAATGTAGCAACAGACCACAAACGGCTGCAACAACTAACAGCAACATTATAGTCAATTTCCGCCCTAGATTATTTATAATCAGACCAAGGAAAACATATGCCACGGTATAGCATAAACCAAAAGTTATAGAATCAATATAACTCTTGTTATTTATTGTATCGTCGCAAACCTGTACGGGAAAATAGTGGAAAAATAATTATTTTATTAAAAAACAACTCTTCAATTTTACCTTTACAGTCTCGTTTTGAGTTTGCTGTTCTATAAAGGAATCAATTACTTGACAAATAGTCATTTGATTTTCATCGGTACTGCTGCCTAAGCGATTTTGTATTTCCGGATACCACAGACCCATGCCAGAATTGCTGAAAATAGAATTTTCAGTTAAAAGAGTTTTGCAATTGTCTTGGCAACACCCGCCATTTTGTAAAACACAATATTTGCAAGCAATGAGTCCGTTTTCCACACAATCTTAAAAGGGACTTTAAAAACTGCAAAAAAATAATCTCTAATAATTTGTTGTACTTAAAATTTTTGTTTAGCTAAATTTTATAATAATTAAAAATTATATTATTAAGATGAGAATTTTTTATTGAGACTCAAGTTCAAATCTGCAATTAATTTGTAATTTTTTTTTACGATTTTTTATTAAATGCAAGTTATTTTATTAAGAGTACAATATTTATTTAAGTATTGATTTGTTAATAAATTAACTTGAATTTAATAAAAATTCTTATAAAATAATTTGCAGATTGCAGATTTGAACTTGAGGCTAAATAAAAAATTTGTAATCTTAATAATAAAAAGTCTAAAAAAAGTAATTTGCAGATTGCAGATTTGAACTTGAGTCTGAATAAAAATTTTGTAATCTTAGTAAAAAAAGTCTTAAAAAACTAATTTGCAGATTGCAGATTTGAACTTGAGTCTGAATGAAAAATTCGTTGTCTTAATAATAAAATTAATAAGTTCAAAAAATAAAAAATGTATATTCAAGTTTAATAATTAAAAATTTTACAACAATCTAAAAATGAATATATTTTTCAAAGCTCTTATTCAGTTCCAAAGTGCGGCAAATATATATGAAATATTTGAATACACACCGCGATTTTAATTTTTATTCCCTCGATATATTTTATCACTTAAAAAATTTTTAATTTTTCAGCCCCTAAATAAATGAAGTCATCAAGTCATCATTCTCAAAAAATTCTATTTTGTCCCCACAAAGTGGTCGGATTGTGGCAGCATTTTTTCCAATCCTGTGAGCCGTTCTGCTATGCACTTTTTAGCATGTCCTTGAGTTCTTTTAGGATTTAAATTTTCATCAGCCGCCGTAAAACCCCATCTTTTCTTCAATATTGGTAACAGAAAAAAGTCTCAGGCGGGCCAAATGTAGTGGAGACCAAGAACGAAGATTATTTTAGTTAAAACTCAAACAATTTTGCTGTCACTAGCTTGAGCACTAAAATTTCTGAAAAATTGGGATGGTATGAGCCAGACAATACGATATGTTGACCTTCGGCGATTCTTCCACAACAATTTCTTTGACTTGTTGATGTGGCGGATCATCCAGGACGAGCATAGTCCTTCACATATTCTCGACTATCTTTGAAAAGTTTGTTCCGCTTGTAAATACGACTTTCAAAATGTTTTAAATTTATATGAAAAACAAAAAGCAATTTCTGAATCTTTTGAAATTTTATTTTGTTTGGCCACATCAATTTTATTTTGGTGTCGTGATTTACAGTATTTAAACCTAATATTTTTTGGTCAAAAATATCAGCTAAAATTACTTTAAAAGAACTCACCAGAAAAAGAGGCCGCACATAATGGTGCAGCTAATTAAAAAATTTAAAGCATGAGGCCTTTTAAATAACGGTTTCGTTTCCCGCCACATTTGCAATAAAACTTTGGATCTAAAATATAAAAAAAAAAATAATACAAATAGCATTTTCTAAAAACAAACTCAGTTAACACTAGACTTACGCCGACTTAGAAGTTAACAATATCTTATCGCTGTCCGCGGGCATTTCCTCCATCAATTTAAAGACTTTGAAATCCTCCAATAATCGGCCCGTATTACGTTTTGCAATCCAATTAGCAGCCTCATAAGCCTTGTCGCTTTTGCCCATAGACATTAAAACCTTTGGGCTGTCGGGCAGTGTTAACATTATTAATACGGCTATAAAGCCAGGCAATAGATAGAAGATGTTAAGCAAACGCCAAGGACGAAATACGAAAGATTCTGTTATTGCAAATGACCATGGCATTGGCAATATCAGCCAGGCTATTGCCGGCACATAAGTCATGGCTACACCCACAAACATGCAGGCATAATTTATAACCACTGGCCTATAACGCAAAGTAAGAAATTCTCCCAAATAGGCGTACGTAGTAGAGGATGCACCCGCTATACTGTGGACAAAAGATTCTATGAACAATATAAATGCTAAATAATTTTGCGAATACTTACAATATGCCCACAATAAATCTTAAGGCCACAAAAATCCAAAAGGTTGGCGCTAAGGCAGATATAAACGATGCAATATTTCCCAACAACGTTGTGTACATCAAAATGGGCTTACGGCCACACGTATCGCACAGATAACCCCAGAAATAGGAGGAGCATAAAATACCTGAATATGAAAATAATATGAATTAATACTTAAAGTTACATTTATTTAAATTTGGAGTGTTTCCGCAGCCTAGAGAAGAGTACGGTCACACTTGTCAAACATTTGGCCAAAAAAGCGTAACCCCTAAATATCAATAAATATATTTTGTTAAAGGTACCTGTTTATAAAACAGTTTCACATTTAACTAATAGGCAATGCCTTAAGCTACCGTCACCCTTGGCAAACAGTTGCCAAAAACAAAACGTAACCACTAAATACTAATGCAAGACCATTTAATTCACACAAGTGTTTAGGGGGTTAAACTGTTTCCGATAATATTGGATTATATGATACTGTTTCTTATTTATATATGAAACTATTTTACTTAATAAACACGCATGTGAATCAAAATATTTTTCATTAGTGGTTACGCTTTTTTGCACAAATATTTAACAAGTGTGGCCATATTCCTCTCTAGGCTGCAGAGACACTCCAACTTTAAAAAAATCTAAGTGACCGTACCTTTAGAATCCCATTTTAATCGAAACCAAGGCGAATTCATACAAGGTGAACTTACTTATGCAACTCTGTGTAAAATTTATTGAACTGTCAAATGAAATGCTTTGGAAAACACAATGGCCGCACACAAAAACGAAAAACCAGAAGAGCACTTTGACAGTTCAATAATTTTGCCTTGGTAACAGCTGATCACCAATTTCTGAACTAAGGCTACCTGGTATGAATTCGCCTTGATCGAAACTGTTTAATTCAATAAACATTTGTCTGATTTAATATGTTTCTCATTATTATTTAGTGGTTACGCAATTTAGGTCAAATGTTTGGCAAGTGTGACCGCACCCTTAGCATATCTGTGTCATTACAACGAGTGGAAGTTGTTGTTACAGTTCGCTTAATTACGTTGTGATATAGTTTGTAATTGTATTTGTAACATTTAGTAAATAAATAAAAATCAAGTCAATGTACTCCAACAAAACACGTGGTGTCAAACTGAGAGTATGTACTATTCCATACAAATGAATGAAAATGGTCTTTCAATATGCATCTGTATGTATGAGTAATTATTAACATTCACAGATGTAAAACTACGTTCACATCTATCAAATATTTGATGAAGTAGGCGTCACCAATAATCTCTGTTTTATTGTTTTTTTAACAGGCTGCCAATTTTTTATTAACAAATCCAGCACACTTGCGTCCTAGTAGATCCCTTTGTGTTACCCGAAAACATTACAAACACCCAAGGTCCTTGGCGGGAATCGAAACCACGACCTCTGTACTAATAGACTAGCATCGCTACCAAACCGCCACAGAGGTATCTTTTAATTTTTTATAGTTTTAGGAAAATATTTTTAAAATCAATCACTATTGTCTTTTATCGTTTCATTTGTCGGTCATACATACGAAATATTAAAAAAACGTTTGTCAAAAAATAGTGGTTACACTCACTTCGTCAAATATTGGATAGATGTGAACGTAGCTTAAGTTCATGTTCGTATTGTTTATAAACAGGTACGAGTTGAATTGAATGTACTCGTAGTTAATAATTATTTTAAATTATTTCCTAGTCTTGCCTTTGGCCACTATTACTTTTCTAAGCTTCAATGGCTGCATTAATTTTCAATATCAAAGATCAGTGTTTTCTTAGAAGTAATAATTATTAATTTGTAAATATATTTCAAGTTTATTGCATTATTAAGGGTATTCACATGCGACAACAATTAATTTAATTTGTGTCTTCGAGCCAGAATTTTTTTTTCTTAACTCGGACCAGCACTCAGGGATGTCTCCTACATACGCCGTGCATTGCGCCGTAAATAGAAAGGTGGGAATAGTGTTGAGGGGACAGATGAAGAAAGATGAGATGAGATATTTTTTTTTAGTTCTTCGAAACTTTTACTTTGCCGGCTAAGGAGTACAGGATAGTGTCAGCAGCTGCCAATTATATACAGTGGCACAACCTTACACTCATGATGATCCGAAAAAAATCGAGACAATATTCATAACTGAGTGCGGAGTCGAACTCAGGATCCTCCGCTTCATAGTCTCGTATTAGCTACTCGTACTTCAGCCAACAGCACCCTCGTTAATGGTAAGTAGGAATATGCTCATGTTATTCTGATCTGCTTTAATACATGATTGTGTGTCGGACTGTTTAAATGACAAAGTCATAGCACTAGTCAATAGACTGTACAGATATCAATCATACTAAACAGGGTATTATAGCACCCAGCTTTGAGACTATTGCAGTAAAAATTCCCCGGAGAAATAATAAAAATAACATAATGCCTCTTTTCGTAGAGGTGATAACATGCAATACATTGCATGTGTAGGGTACAGTCCCGGAAGTGCCGGAAATTAGCTGATATCTGTTAAGAAGAACGGTGATGCAAAAAGTCAGGGACTTATTTAACCACCCTTTACTCACAAATAAAAAATTTGCGCTTGTAAGAAAAAGTGCACATGAGTACTGATGATGAAATTGTAGTGGCTTTCGAAAACAGCTATTCTGCTCTGCCGTCTAATTAAATTGATGTCGACTTTCACTTGCACTTT
The DNA here is from genome assembly GCA_951800035.1 of Linnaemya tessellans. Taxonomy (NCBI): domain Eukaryota; kingdom Metazoa; phylum Arthropoda; class Insecta; order Diptera; family Tachinidae; genus Linnaemya; species Linnaemya tessellans. The sequence goes on along the minus strand of OX637532.1, from coordinate 155,261,335 downwards.
GGTATATTTATAATGTCTCTGAATTAAAACACGTTACGAACAATAGTTTATAAATCGTAATCGAAATTTTGCACCATTTGTTTCAAAATGAAAAGTGTAGTGAAGCAATCGGGGTATCAACAATTTCACATTAACGCTTTATACACAATTTTTTCCATAAATGACGATTTATTCGCTAAATGACGATTGTTTCCTTCGAATCACTCATATATAAAATTCAGATTAAACTTCGGAGTAACATTGTGATCGTCAGCGATCAGGTTATTCTATATTGAAATGGATATATATAAAAGTAGAAATTAAAATGTTTCAAAACAAAAAAAATTTGAAAAAAGTTTAACCTGAAACTGCCTGCTAATTTTAACCGCTAAAAATGGTATTATTTGAATTTTAAAACTGCTATAACTTTCGATTCCCACGTAGACTGATGTAGATCTTCGATATCTATAAAAGAATCGAGAACACTAATTGATCACATACATAATTTTGGAGTGTTTTGAAAAATTCACTTTTTTCGAAATTTTCATTCACAATAATTTTTTCATAATAATTTTTTTAAAGGCTCAGAAAATAATAACAAACTGACCTTTCAAAAATAAGGTTTTAAAAATTTGTAACTGTTTAAATTAGAAGAGTTTCAAAACAACTTTAAAAAATAGTAATAGACAAAATAAAGGGGTGTTATTTGCAAAATGTAAATACAATCCATGTCCAATTATTAAAATAGTTGAATGATGGTTTCTTGCAAAATGTTCTTGATGATAATAAAAAGAAATCTAATAATTAAAAGAAAAAGAAGAGAAACTCGTTACTGGTAGAGACTGCAGCATCCGAGGGTACAATTTCTAATATTTTGAAACTTGTGTCGTTTACATATGTAAACACTTTGATATTCAGAAAAAGTACATTTTATTTTCATGACATTGACCTAGATTTTGCCTGATGCTGATCTACATAATTATTGGGGATTTTTATAAAATAAAAATGTTGTTCTCAAAATACTTTGCATTTGTGTAGATTGTTGTTTACTTACCTACGTAACAAGCTTTTTAAGCTATTAATTTATTTTATTAACTAACAAATTTATATAAAAAATATTTGGAATTTTTTTTGTTAATAATATGTCTAAGTACATATACGTTGGAGGTTTCTTAGACTGTAAAAGGAAATATCTTAAGTAAAAAAAAACAATAATTATAGATAAAAATGAACTCTGTCAGCCGCTATTACAGACCCACTGTGAAATACGGGCACATCGAATTTAATATACATATAAGTATGTATGTATGTATGTGTGCATTTGTATAGACAATACTGGGAAAATATTAGTGATGAAATTATAACTATCGATTGCTTTAAAACAAATTCATATAAAATTAAAACAGAATTAATAATAAATTAATTTATCTGTAAGGCAAACATTTTATTCAACTTTAAACCAGTTAATTATTTCAATATTAATTATTAATTGATATATCACTCCGGCACTTGCAATAGATTAAAATAAGTTTATATGATCCCCTATACATTTTATTAAATTAAATATTTTAATTACTAAATTTAGATTTTCTATTTTTTTTCTTCTCTTTAATTCATTAATAATATTTATATGACGTGTATTTTTTTATAAAATATTTTTTTAAGGTGCACCACATGCGGTCTTCATCCGTCAACAAAAAAAAAAGTACAGCCTTCACCCCACACGGAAAGGGTTGTTTTTTTTCAAAATCGTATTAAAAATCCAGCTACACTGGGAAAAAAACTACAAAAAGTCATTATGATATCAAGTCAATATGCACATAACAAGGACTATTATAGAGAGTTGATTTTAAAAATCGGAAGACACTTAATTTTTTTTAAGTTTAACATTTACATGGGAAACTATAGCAAAAAGCGTCCAAGAGAACAAACAGTCTTGGAAATTTTGTTTTGTGAATAAATTTCATCTAAGCAGAGAGATTTACAAAATTAGATCGTTAAGCTTTAAAGTATACTTTAAGTACATATTACTTTATATGAATATGGCAGTAAGTTTTTTATAATAATTTTGAAAAAAATTTAACACTTTTTCGAACTTAAGATTTTATTTAATTTTTTTATACTATTTTTAATGTTTTTCTTTTTTTTTTGTTACCAATTTGAAAAAATTTTAAACACTAGCTGATATTAAGTTTTTGTGAATTATTGGTATTTGCTTTAAGGGCGATCGATATTAATCCATTTTATAATATTTTAAAACATTTTTGATAAATTTCACTAAAAAAATTGCCAAATTTTTTACTTGTTCATAATTTTTGGTATTTGTTTTCATTTTAAAGTCCCTTTTCATTTGAAAAAATGTTGTTCAACATTTTGAAAATTTTCTATGAAAGAGACTGATTTTGCTTTCACTAATATATTTCAGACTTTTAGGGATTTGAATAAATTTTAAAAACATCAGCGTTTCTACGAAATTTTATTATTTTTGTATGTAAACTATTTTTTATCTATTTTGTTTTAATTTCCCACTAAGAAAATCGTTATTTTTAAAAAAATTGGGTAAGTTATTGGTTCCACCCCGTTTTGCAAAAAATTGAGTTTTCACCAGATCTTGTCATTCTGAGTTCCTAGGAGACCTCCTGACTACTCCTGAGAGGTTGTCACTATGTTTGTATGTGTGTGTGTGAGTGTATGTAACTACGTGAACCGATTCGGACCGGTAAATTTTAAGAAATGCCAAAAAAAAAATAACAAAACATTTTTTTCAAAAGCGGGATTTTTTTGGAATAACATTTAAACGCCCTTACCGATCGATTCCACAATGACAACCGACGTCAATCTGCATTAACCGGCTCAAAATCGTTCAATGCTTTCGTGAGATATCGTTAACGAAACAAATTCGAAACAAGCGATTTATTTTTAAAACCCCGAATTTATAGATGCGATCAATTTGTGCTCCCAATTCTTTTATAAAACTAGAAGAAACTACATCAATCTGCGCATCTCACGTGGGAATCGGTTAATTTATCCAAAAGTTATAGCAATACGAAAATTCAAATAATATATACAACTAATTATTTAATTGAAATTTTTAATAAATCCTTGCTATAAGTAAATATAAAGCAACATCTTCCTCACTAAAGCCTAAAAGAATTGCTTGTCACGGTAATAGCACAGCAATAAGATAAAAGTGTATCAATCATAATATCCCGCCTCTTGTAAGAAAGAGAATAAAAATATTTTCCGACAATTTAAAAAATTTTATAACATTTTGATAAACAGACATGATGATAACACAACTTGTAAACAATTTATTTATGGCACTAGTAAAAAAAAAATATTAGACGTAAACTAATTCATCAATAACATCTTGCGAGTTTCGAGCAGCCGGAACAAAAACAAGCTAAGTCGACGCGAAAGAAAAGGCTAAAAAAAATGTATATTTGAAAATTAATCCTAATCGATTTTGAATACCGTTTTTGGAAAGTTAAAAGAAATCAATAATTTGATGGCTTAAAATATTTTAATATTCCACTCTTAAAATTTCAAAAATAATTTGCAGATTGCAGATTTGAACTTGAGCCCAATAAAGGAATTATTATCTTAATAATAAAATTAATAATTTCCACAAATAAAATTTACATTCATGGGAATAAAAAATTTTCAGTTGAAATTTTAGATATTTGGGCCTGTGCTATATTCCATGTGAAATAAATATTGCTCCCTTACTGCAACATAGTCATATCTCAAAATATATCAAAAATATATATTTTGCTATAACTGGAGTTCAGTTAAAGATAAAAAGCTTGATGATTTTTATGTATTTATTTTTTTACTTAAAATTTTAAGTTTGAGGGTGCTGTTGGGTGAAGTACTTAACACGAGACTATGAAGCGGAGGGTCCTGAGTTCGACTCCGCGCTCAGTCATAAATATTGCATCGAATACTTCTGATCAGCATGAGTGATGGTTGTGCTGGCCACTGGCTACTATCACAGCATCCTTCCACGTCGGCCCTGTAGCAAAAAATTAGCCGCGAAGTAAAAAGTTGAAATAGCTACCAAAAATTCTCTATCTTCTCTACTTTCTTCCTCTGTCCTCTCAAAACTATCCACTCCTTTCTAGTGCCGGTGCAATGCATTGCATAAGTAGGGATCATCACTGAGCGCTGGTCCGGGTTAAAAAAAATATTTATTGAGATATGACGATGTTGCATTAACTGAGCGATATGTACGTTGTTGTATATGTATATTAATTTGCTGCACTAAAATCTTGATAGTTTTCAAATAAAAATTCCGCCTGGAATACGGAACACGTGGGCACCCATATATAAACCTTTTCCTTGCAATAAACTTTAAAATTATATTTACCTATAAAAGCAGCGGCACTCATTATTGCCTTATCCATGGAAGACGAATTAAATTCACATTGTGAAGCAATCGTTATTATGCTCATGCCCATGGTTTCATTGATAACCATCATCAGTAAAAGGCCGCAAGTTAAAAGCATAAGCCACTGTGTCTTGCCGATGCCAATTAGTTCTAAGACATCTTCATATGAAAACTTTTTTACAGGGTCCAGAGAATCATTGCCCTTGCTCTGCATGGACACGCGTGGAGACACTATTACCGAACCATTTTCAACGTTAGCAGTCACTTCTACGTCGCCAGTATCAAAATCCTTTTTAATATATGACATTTTTTTTTTAATTAAATACTTTTTAATATTTTACACAATTAAACTAATATTATTCTTTATTTTCTCATGCATAAGAATGTGCGAGTTTATTCAATAAACTACGTTCTTTATAAAATATTTCTGATCTAATTTTAATTTTAAATATTTTGCTTAACTACAATTTGTTTTCAAATCAACTATTCTAACTCACGTTACGTTTCAGACTGATAAAGTATTTCAGTTCAGAGTTAAATGAAAGCAAAACATCTACCAGCAACAGTTTTTTTTTGTCAGCACGTCAAATACTTCTTTAAACCGTGTCAATTATTATTTTTAGTTTTAATAAAAATAATAAATGTTTGCTTCTGTAGAATGCAGTTTTGTTATATTTAAAAAAAAAAGTTAAATGAAAAGTCATTTCTTAAGGCATCATATCATATTGATGTAATATAATTACGATAATTTCATTCATCAAGCAGATAAAGTTAGAATAAGATGCAAATAAAAAGTAAGTTTTTAACTAAAATGTAGGACATTCTAATGCTGATTAAAAATCTTGCTGATGAATGAGCCTCCATCATTGATGTCGCTCGGATGTTGTAAATTTAACCGCATTATGCTGTCCGTCTTTTATTCTTATTGGCATTATTTACCTTAAAAAAATAATCATACATTTGCTAGTTTTATTACCACTTACTGAGTTGCTAAAGGTGCGTTCACATTTATCAAATATTTGCCCAAAAACACGCAACCACTAAATACTAATGAAAAAGTAATATTGAGTTCTATGACACTGTATATTAGTTTTGTATTAAACTGTTTTACTTAATAAATACGTCTCTCAGCCAAAATATGTTTCATTAGTAGTTAGTGGTTACTCTTCTTTGAGCAAATATTTGATAAGTGTGACCGTACCTTAACTAACATTGTCATAACCAGGGAAACCAGAAAGTGCGCTCTGAAAATGCAAAAACAATTTACACATTTAAAGCATAATTTATAAAAAAAAATTTACTATTGTTATAATATTATTTTGTACATATTATACAAATTTAGTAAATACATAAATATTATTTTTATAATCTTATATGAACAGTTATAAACATAGAAAATGTTTTATGGATTAGGCATTTAATATAAAATTTTTATATGCAAACAAATAAGAACGTTATATTCGACCGAGTCGAATCTTAAATACCCTCCTAATATATAATAAATAAATTAAATATGTTTAAACTGCTGATTCAGAGTTCCTTTAAGACATTTTTGTGCCCAATTTAAAACTTCATTTTGACAGTGTCATTCCGGGAAGGGCTAGGGGTGAGCTATCTCACCTTTGCCGTAAAAACTTAAAAAGTATATTTTTGAGGTAAATAAGTGCAGAAAAAATATTTTTTCATTTAGCGGACAAAGGTGGGTGGAAGGGCAGGGCAGGGGAAATATCAGAGAACATCTCAGCTTTGTCATAAAAGCTTAAACATTTAATTTTTAAGGAATGTAGGCTAAAGGAATACAATTTTTAAATATTTACACTATCTTACGTCAACGACCACTAAAGTGGGCGGGGTCCCAAAATAGATTTTTCTGATTTTTTGGGCATTATTTTTTGTTATTTAATTCAGAAAAAAATATTTCATGGTTATAACCTTCTTATTTGATAATTTACAGAGTGATTTATAAAATAAAACGTCTTAGAGAGATATTTCACTGCGTTACACACGGAATGACAAAGTGAATATACCCTCCAATTCTTTTTTTTTTTGGAGAGTATGAAAATATTAGAAATTATATATAATTTTTATTTAGACATGCTTAATGCGCACCAAATAAACCCTAAAAACATAATTACAATTATTAAAATTACTTAAAAAATTACCCCGAATATTAATTAATACGCATAAGTTGTAAAGTTATTCAACTCTGAATAACAAGTTTTTTTTTAATTCAATTCATTAAAAATATAATTTTAGAATATTTACGCATCATAATTGCAGAACGAATCCAGTATTATTTGTGAAAACAAAGAGAACGAAAATGTTTAATATATTGCAAAATGTCTTTTTTAACATCAAACGTATAGTAAAATTGTTTATTGCTGTGGGGCTTTAACAAAAATAGTGTAATGAATATCACCAATTGTTTCAAGTGCACTCTACTTGCTGCATTGATTGAACTACGGAACTTTTACCACTTATTTTGTATATTATGCCACTGAGTGCCGTTACATCAGTTGCTTGTGCTAATTTTGTTCTTACGAGTGTTAAAATGCGCTCGATTTTAGTGAGCAAACAGCTACTTGTTGTTCTTAATTGCCACCATTCTTTTGCTATCACTTCTCCTTTTGTAACCCAGTTTAGTGAAGTCAATATTTTGTCGGATGTTTTTGTTATTTCTTATTAAATAACTACTTTTAATATGTATCTTGATTTTGTCTTTTCCTAAATTGCATTTATTAATTTACTGCGTATCATAAAAGTATTACTAACGTGTGTTATTATGGATGTGACAGAGAAAATAAAGATATTTGTGTCATTTGTTGTTAATTACCCGCGCATACGTAAAAATGTATATTTTAAGTAATCTGTGGCCTTTGGAAAAATTTTTTGTTCTTTTATATGTATATGTGTATAGTTTGACAACAACAACAGCAGATATATATTTCAAATAAAACTGCTAAATATTCATAAGCATTGCAATAAAATTAAATCTTACAAAACAAAGAAACTGCATTGTTTGTTTCACATTGGAAGAACGAATTAAACGAAAATGATATTACTGCTTATATTAAGAGGCTGGGTGTTATATTTGAAAATATTATGCAAATTAAATTAATAACTATAAATAACGGCATGATTTATTATGTTAATAATAATACTTTAACAAATTTTTTCAATTATCTTCCAAGTGAAATGATGTTGTGCTTCATCTTTACGAATCAGTTCCTGCTTTTGAAATTGAGATCATACTTTCGCGTGATATATATGAATATCAAGTTAATTTTATCGTTAAATTAAATAAGAAATATTTAACTTATATATAACACCAATCAAATATAAGGGTCAATAGTTGTGACCATGTGGCCTCAAGTAATTAAGACCAGAAAAAAGTTGTTTGTATCTCTAAAAATTGTAGATTGCTAATAATTTTTTATGAATTTTCCAATATCGCTTTTAACAATTTATGCCAAATATTACTTGTAAGGTGCGCGATTTGAATGCGTTTCTCGAGTTTGTGGATGCTTATGTTAAGCTGGAGACACGTAGGCACAAAGATTTCGACCACCAATTAAAGATGAAAATTCCGTAAGTAGCGTTTGAACACATTTAACACTAATTACTTCTACTTATAATCAATTCCGCCTTTAAATAAAATCTAAGAAAATAATACACAATTAAAAATTGCTCTTCTTAAATTCATCTACTGTAAATAACATAAAAATGAAGTAATTTATTTAGCAAAAGTCGAATACAATCTAGATTGTATTATCAACTATTTTACCAAGTTATCACGAACAATTCAAACAAGTTGTATATTTTCTACTTCTTTGATCAAGTCCATATGTTTAAATTCATCCGGTGTTTTGGTAAATGTTTCCAAAAGTTTTTGCTTAGCTGCATCGTTTTTACAATAAAACATTTGTAATTCATTAGCTAAGCATTGAGCTTCGTGAGGTGTCAATACTTTTGTGTCATATTCCCCACGCATAAGAACAATTCCCTTGTCACTCATCTCTGTATAATGCACCAAGGTCAAGCACTCTGGAGCATTTTCGGCATGAACCTTAGAATATGTGTTGCTGAATTTTAAATGTTTATGAAAATATTACAATCTATTTACCTGATAGGCCAATAAAGGTGTAAAATGAACTGTATTGCTGGCGAATTGTAACATTATGAACTCGAATCCTTCACTTCTGGGCAAAGGTAACAAAAAGACGGGATGTTTCTTGGCTCTAGCCATTAAGTTGTTAAATTGTTCCAATGTTAAAGTGGCTGCCAAAACATCTTTAGTTTTATGATACTCTACCCAGATTTTAGAGATTTCTTCTGCACTTTTATCTTGAATCAGCTCGACTTTCATAATATCTTCCAGCTTTTTGTATGGAATTTCAGCTTCTACTTGTTGTTTAGGTGCTTTGGGGTTCAATAATTCAGAGTATGATCTATTTTATAACATCAACTAGTTTATATAAGAGATAGTTCATATTAAAAATACAACATACCGTGCTTGCGATTTACCATCCTTTATTGGATTTGTTACCTTATCCACTCTCTCAAGAAATTCTTCCGGAGAAGTTTTCTGTAATTTTGCTATTTTATCGGCATATTTTTCATAGTAGGGATTTTTGTCTTTTAACTTGTCCAAAGCTTCTTCTGCACGTCTCTGGGCAGACATTGTTATATTTCTAACTAATGTTTTATTCACGCTCAACAATCTCAGTGAGTTTTTAATACAGGCCATGCCCCCAGGAAGAAAACACACGGAATTCCGAACAATTGACAATTTTTAATTATACAACACATGAAATTCTTATTGGAAATTGGTCAGCTGTCTAATGTTTTCTTTCAAAATGCAGGCGGGACTACACCATGCACAGTGGTGTATCAACTTAGATATAGTGCACAATTTGCATATAAAATTCATATTTAAGTATCTGACTATTTACATATGTTTTTATGTAGTCTCTCAGAGATTTACTTGCCGTTGTTATTCTAAAAATATGGCCACTCTGATTATTATTACTGAAATAACTCTGGCAAGGCTGGCTACCAGACAGCGTTGCCAGATATGACGCTTTTACTTAATTTTGACGTTTTTTTTTTTCCTTAAAATACAGCAGTGCCAGTTGATGAGTTTCATTATAAAAATTAGGGCATATTAAAGAGCAATTGTTTATTATTTTGGAACAAAAATAATTTTTTAGCGAGTGAAGATTTTTTCCGTTTAGTTTACTACGTGAAAAAAATTACTAAATGCTACTAACGTTTGAGAAATTCGGAATTCTAGTGTTGTTTTTTGTTTTAAATATATATATGCTTTTTTAATTTCTTTATTAAAAAGTAATTATAATTTGATAACAAAGAAAGAGCACTAATTCATATTTAATAGAATAAGAGAATTAGGGTTATAAATTTAGGCACAAGTTATTTTATATATATTTTGCAACAAAATAAGTTCACTAAATATATCAAACAACAAAGCAGTTTCCAAATTGTTTAGTTTCACAAATAATTTGAAGGTTTAACCAATTTCATTTGATAACACTGAACGAATACTTAGGTAAGGTTAATTTAAAAAGGGATGCCCGCAGTCAGTGAGAAAACACTCGGAGGCCATAAAGACCCATTGTGATGCCCATAGGACTACACCCTACACAATTCTTTCAAAATGAATTACAGGTTCCTGAGAACCACTTAGAACTTCTCACAAAACCTGCCAGGGTTGCCGGCAGGGCAAATCTGAGACAGTTAAGATGTCGCAGGAAACGAGAGCCTAGATGTCTAAGCCTACGCTTTTGCAGGGCCGGGCAGTCACAAAGGAACTGCTGTACTGTCTCTTCCTCCTATTCATCGAAACAGCTCCTGCAGCGACCATCATGGGGAAACTCCAAACGCTCCGACATGTGCCCAATTGCACGGTGCCCCGTCAAGACCCCTACAAGCAGTGCCAACGACCTCTTCCCAAAAGTTAGAAGTTAACCCTAATAAGTGAGGGCCATAGAGTTTTGGAGACCCTACCCCTTTCAGACTGTGATACATCGATTTTGCGGGTAGGTTTCGGTTTCAATATTTTTGTTTCTGTTAGCCCAATGTGAAATAGACTAGCATGCATTGATTGTGCATCGATTTTGCGTGTCCTGTAAATCCTTGAAGGATCGTTGATTATATTTTCATTCGCTGTAGAGACCACATATTCCACAAATTTAAAAAAAATTCCTATTCCTGGTAGTTTTGCACCACGTCTGAACGGGCTACAGGTGGTAATTGTTGACCACCTGCTTGTCACCTTCCTCTGTGCCCACTCCTCAAAACTGAGAGAATGTCAATATCCCTACGGGAGACTGCTTTATCCAAGGCCGAACCTGCCCTTGCGCATTCGTTCGCCATTTCATTTCCCTGAATGCCTTCAAGGCCTGGAAGCCAAACTATCTTGACGTCATGTCTTTTAAGTCGAGCGAGAGATTGAATGCATGGCAGTACACATTTCGACTTTATCATCCTCGAATCCAGGGCCCTAATTGCTGCCAGACTATCTACACAAATGTCAATGGCTCTAGCCTCTAATCTGAGCCCATTAATTCTTAATGCTGCCTGGGTGATGGCATATATATTCGCCTGGAAAAGTGTTGAGGTATCGGGTAGCATAAGTGATATCGAAAGGTTCGGATAATACCCCCGAACCCTTGCCAGTGTCCATTTTCGAGCCCACCGTAAAAACCAAGATTGCATTACTTCGAGTTGCAGAGTTTGAAAGAATACTTAATCATATATGTAAGTCATGGCAACAGCTAATATTCTTTGCTTTCTTTTGATACAAATTCTGAGTTGTTCATTATTCGATTAAACGAGATTTTTTAAATGTATAAAGTTACAATAGATTAGAGATGTGCGTGTGAGTAAAAATAAGCTCACGATCAGGAAACTCAAAATTTTTCACGCGCAGCAATATTTAAGACCCTCACGATCGCGCAAAGCATTAATTTTAATCACGTACTCGTGTATGGATATGTCTATAATACATAGATGTGTTTGTGTATATGTACATACATATTTTCCTTAGTTTTAAAAATTCAAAATAAAAACCTTATCTTCTAGATCTTGATATCAGAACATTTTAGTATGATTATACCTGACAAAATTTAAATGAATGTACTTTTATCGATTTTGACGCTTTTCGGTTCAATTTGGACGATTTTTAGTTAAATATACCTAACAACACTGCTGCCTGAGAATGACAGCCTTGCCAGCGCAAAGTATTTTCCGGCAATAAGTCATCATATATCTGCATACACGAGATTTCCAATAATTAGGTGAATCTTTGGGTGAAACATTTGTTACGAATTTCTCAAATTTACTTAAAATTAGTGTATTAAACAGTTAATAAACAATGTCATCCAGTGAAGATGCAAATAAACCAGAACAAATCAACTTAGCCAACTTGAGTTTGGAACAATTAGTGCAAGTGAAACAAGAATTCGAGCAGGTAGGCAAATCGATTCCGAAATATTAATTTAATGATGAATAAAACAATATTTTATCTGTAAAAATATTTCGTTAGGAAATCAGTGGCATACAAGAGTCTTTGCAGACGTTGTATAACTGCAAAGCTAAATATGCAAGTTCCAAAGAAGCTTTAGAATCATTTCAGCCAGATTGGGATAATCGTCAAATTCTTGTACCCTTAACAAGCAGCATGTACGTGCCCGGTCGCATTAAAGATTTAGACAATTTTGTTATTGATGTTGGCACTGGGTATTATGTGGAGAAGGTAATATTTTATTAATTGTACTATTCTGTCGTTGCTTTGTTGTCCGAAATCTTTTAGAATGTTTCGGACACAAAATTAATATTGGAAATAGTCGTAACTGTAGGTTCTTTATCTTCACTTTATTTTAGAATCTTGAAGGATCCAAAGATTATTTCAAACGCCGTGTCGAATATGTACAGGAACAAATTGAAAAAATTGAGAAGATTCAGATACAAAAGAGTCGCTTTCTGAACGCTGTGATAGGAGTAATTGAAATGAAACAAGCGGCGGCCGTCAAACAAATGCAACAGCAGCAGCAAGCTGCTTAAAATAACTTAAATGCTGGTCTCTCATCTTTTTTTATTATTTTAAAGAAATTATATGTTCAATAAAAATATAATTCAAAATAACACATTATTTAAATATTATGTTTTTAAATGTTAATTAATTACATACATATGTACATATTTCAAATTCTGTAAACAACAACCTAGCACAACAAACTACAACATATTTGTATGTACTGTTGTTATTCTTTAAGTTTTTCTATAGTTGCATTTAAAACCTTAATCTTCTGTTCATAAATCTCTTTTAATTCTTTATGAATTTTTGTTTGCAGCTCATGCTCAACTTTAAGTTTATCATACACACTCTTTGATATTGCCAATTTCTTCTCGGTGATAAGGCATTTTTCTTTTTCTGCTTTAATCCACAATTGAGATTTTTCCAATCTTGTTTCCATGTGCTCGCATTCGGCAGTTTTTAGATTTAACATGTCTTTTGTGACTTGTACAACATCCTTCATGGCTTCTACTTGATTTTTTAGAGTGGCTATTTGCTGTTCTTGTTGTTTATTTACTTTCGTCTTTTCGAAAAGTAAAGTTTTTGCTTTTAGCAATAGTTCTTCTTGATCTTGTTTGGTTTTGGGTGCATCAACACCACCCAACATTACCGACTGTTTTAGTGATTGTTCTAATAGATTTACTTTTTTCTTAAGTTTTTCATTTTCTCCCAAAGATTCCTGCAATACAAAAGATATTGTTTTTTTTACATACAAAGTTTATAGATCTAACCTCCAAATCTTTGCGCAGAGCTCCTATACGTTTACGTGATTCTTCTATCAATTGCTGTTTTTCACTTTCCAATGCGAAAACCATGTCCAACAAATCGTTATTTTGATTTTCTTGTTCATTTTCAATAATTTCATGTGCTGGTTCATTGTTGTTGACGTCTCCCAAAATTTCACCGTTATTTTCTGCCATATTTAACACTTTTCCTAATAGTTTTTATTCCTGAAACGTGTTTTTTTCTATTTCTTTCTAATACTGTGTGTATTGAGTGAAAAATTTTTCTTTTTGATTTTCTACACGTAATTTTGTTTGCATGTTCTATTTATAGCCTCATTATGTGTATATTTTGTGAAAATTCATTTTTATTCGTACTCTTGAGTTGTACCACAAAATTTATATCAGAATAGGATAGGATGGAGGGATTTAAATTCGTATAAGTGTGAACTTTAAATGATTTAATTTTGTTTTAATTATTTGAAGGAAATCGTAATGAAGTGGTTAAAAAAATTATTCGTTAACTTTTTATATTCTATAATTTCGAAATATATTCAACATATAATCCATTCCCTTCAAATACTTTTATGATATCTTGATTTCAAAATCTGCTATTTATTGCAGTGAAACGCAACGATTTCAATTTATTTGAACATTGAAGATCCGACAAATAAAACTCGATTTTCTTTATAGTATTTTTGGGTTGATTTTTATTTATCAAATTTGAACCAATATGGATGTTATATATTTTTTATTATATAAGAAAGATGAGAATTAGAAGTGTTGATTTTAAAATTAAACACAAAAGCATTTAGCAAAACAAAAGTTTCTTATGAAATTAAAAATGCATTATTTTTAAAACAATTTAATTGTTAAGTGTATCTCTTTTTTGAGGTTATGATTTAGTGGTTAAATGGAAAATAAGACAATAAAAAAAGATAATGATAAGCTACACTTAATAATAGTATATTAAATGATGAAAGTTTAAAGTTCGCCAGCTGCGCAAGCATCTCCATACGATTTTCCTTGCTTTTCTTCGGGATTCAATTTAATCATATCATCAATACGTAAAATGGTAATAGCGGCTTCAGTGGCGAACTTCAAAGACTTAATTTTTGACATTGCAGGTTCCAATACTCCAGCTTTTTTGTTGTCACGCACAACACCTTCTATCAAATCTAATCCAGTCCACTTTAATAAAGCATGTTCCGCTTTAGTTTGACTGGAATTATGGTAGGCCCGCAGTTTTGCAACCAAATCGGTGGCATCTTTGGCGGCATTAACAGCCAATGTCTTAGGAATAACCAATAAGGATTTTGCGAATTCAGCGATAGCTAACTGCTCGCGGGAGCTCTGAAAAATAATAAGACAAATAAAATCCCTTCTAATACTACAAAAATATCTTCGATATTATTTTTGGTACAATACTGAGTAATTCAGAAAAAGTAAGTCACAGGATTGTTTTTCAGTCCACGATTTATTTAAAAATTATTATACTTACTATGGATGTAGCAAAGTTTTCCAAATAGATGGACAATGCAGCTTCAACGCAGCCACCACCAGCTACAACCTTCTTGCTTTCCAGCACACGTTTAACGACACACAAAGCATCATGAATAGACCTCTCCATTTCATCGCAATAAAAATCATTAGGACCACGTAAGATAATAGAAGCAGCAGCTCTAAAATTAATATGTTAAATTTGTGCTTTCTAGTTGACAATAATTTTATTACCTAGCTTTAGTACCCTTAATAAGAATTAGTTCATCATCGCAAATGCGCTCCTGAGCGACTTCAGCAGCTTCACCTACCATCGATGCTTCGAAGCTTTCTTCGCCTTCCATATTGGTGAGCGATGTGAGGAAAGCAGCACCTGTAGCCTTAGCAATAATCTTCAAGTCACTCTTTTTAACACGTCTTACAGCCATAGCGCCTGCTTCAACAAAGTACTTCATACACAAATCATCGACACCACCAGAACACAAGACAACATTGACGCCAGTAGACAAAATTTTGTTGATACGTTCTTTTGTAATGTCCAACTCGCGGGCGCGGATACCTTCCAACTTGTCGGGATCGTTAATAAGTACTTGAACGCCCATTTTCATTTTTGTCTTTTGTAAAGAAAAGTCCAAACATGCGATTTTGGCATTAACAATCTTTTTAGGCATTTGTTGTGATGCAATAGTACAATTTAAGGCATAACCAGGAATCAATAGAGATTCTCGTGCTGATTTGCCATGAGCTTTAAGAACATTAACAGATTTAATGGAATAGGCTGGGTTTCCCTTGAGGTCAGTAATCTACGAAATTGTTACAAAAAATTAAAAAATGTTTAAAATTAATATTTAAGTTGATATACCTTAACAGCCTGGGCAGCATCAACAACCATGGCTGAGAAGAAGTCAGCATCAGCGCCAATGATTTTGGAGCTCATGGAGGTTTTAGCAATATTTATTAATGAATCACGACCTAATTCATCAACAGGGGCAGTCAAGTGTTCTGAAATATATTTGCAAGCTTCCTTGCAGGCTAAACGGTAACCAGATATTATAGAAGTGGGATGAATCTTTTGCTTAACCAATTCGTCAGCATTCTACGTCAAACCATGCAATGTAAAATAAAAAAGTTATACCAATTTTTCCTTTCTATTCTCAAAGCAAACGTACCTTAAGCAATTCGGCAGCTATTATTACAACCGAGGTTGTACCATCACCAACTTCGTCATCCTGTAATTGAGCCAGCTCAACTAGGACTCTGCCAAATATACGTTAAAATATATTAACTTTACCATTTTGATATATTAAAAATTACCTAGCAGCAGGGTGTTCAACTTCCAATAATCTTAATATGGTGGCACCATCGTTAGTAACTGTAATATCACCAATATCATCGACCAACATTTTGTCCAAACCCACTGGACCCAAAGAACTTTTCACAATGTTGGCTATAGAGCTAGCGGCCATTACTGTAATATGAAAAATAGTTGGACCAATTACCAAATGCTATTACAGTGATATATATTTGACCATAGAAATATTCCACTTGGGAAACAATCTGAGAAAAGGGGCCAACATAACCTCAAAATTCTAAGAAAATAAAAATTTCAAACGAACTCTAAATATATATAAATCCCTTGCAGTATATTCTATCAAGCTCATATTTCTTTGTCTATCATAGAAAAATGCACACGTTTTTACATTTTGGATCATGCCGGCTGCACCCTTTCTTAACACTTCATTCAATTAGCATCTGTTCCTGAACTGCTTAATAACTTACCGTTTTGAGTTCTCACCGGTTGACCCGACTGACGAGTACCGGCAATGGATAAAGGACTTGCCATTGTTGACATATTTGTATAGTTTATTTAGTTTTTTCCTTTTAATATAATTAAAAATCAATTCACAATTTCTTCCAACTGAAAAGACAAGACCGCCTGACTCACAATTTCTTACACTCT
The DNA here is from genome assembly GCA_951800035.1 of Linnaemya tessellans. Classification (NCBI taxonomy): domain Eukaryota; kingdom Metazoa; phylum Arthropoda; class Insecta; order Diptera; family Tachinidae; genus Linnaemya; species Linnaemya tessellans. The sequence goes on along the minus strand of OX637532.1, from coordinate 155,244,689 downwards.
TTTTTTCTGAAATAAATGTGTTTTGAGAGCAGTTGTATTAAATAGTATTGTGTGTCTATGCAAAAACTTGGCTGCACTTTACATAAAGCACATTAAAACGACTACTAAAGATAGAGCAGTTTCTCATAAGTAATAACCCGTATATTATGTATTATTTTATGATCATTGAGAGCTATTTTTGGTTAACTCTTAAAAACACATAATTTTTTAAGCTTTCAAACAGGTTTTTAATTTTTAATCCCAAAAAGACCACGAATTAATTACAAATCTATTGATCTCCATTTATAACATAATCATATATTTTTACTAAGAAGAGTATATAAAACAATTACTGTTTTCTACATATTTTTCACGTTTGAGAGTTGTGATGTAAAAATTTTATTCATTGTAATGGCCCTATACAAAAAACTTAATTTCCAATAAAATAAATATTGTGTGGGAAATTTGACGGCCTAAACTTTTAAGACAAAAATATATTTATGTATAAGGTTTCGAATTAATAAAAAACTTTTATGTTAATATATATGCATGTATGTATATACAGATTTTAACCACATTGCTTGACCACCAAGAAATAAATTTTATTTAAAATACAATTATGACAATATGTCAAATAAAAAATTTCATAACAGTTTAATTTAGATTTTGTTTTTCATTTTGCCTTATAAATACTTTTCTTGTTATGCAATGGATTTCCAATTGTATAAAGGTGTAGAAAAATAAAATAGATTCATATCGAATATAATTTATATGTTGGGTTAGTTTTGTATGAGTTACAAAGCCTACTATGCTTATTCTGATTTAATTTTTGAAAATAGTCTGTAATTTACAAATTGGGAATTCTCAGATGGTTTTCAGAAGTATGTGCATAAGATAAGAGGTTTTTAACTTGTAAAAACTGTGGTTAAAGTCTACTGATGATTTGGTAAAGCACCAATGAAATACATATAGACATTGCTTGACCACCAACAAATAAATTTCATTTAAAATAAAATTAATTATTTAAACTTTTTTTAAATATATTAAATTTTGAATTTCGATATATGTATATTTTCACATTTGGTAACGTTTCCAAAAATGCAGTTGAAATAATTTTTGGGACTTGGCAGCACTGTGAACAGTTTATTTGAAGATAAACAAAGAATGAAAAACTCTTGTTCAACAAAGTGCAGCAAAGTTCTAAACCTGTGTATTAAACAAAATTAGTAGTGATATTTTTGGAGATTGCAAAATTTGCAATGTTAAATACAAATGAATATGTTAAATTGTGTGTGCTAGATCTGTAAAGTGAAAAATGTATGTGACAATGAAGAAAAGTGTTGAATTGCAAAAGCGTATATACAAATGTATGTCCATATGTACATACATACTTACGAAGCCATGATGAAATAAATAAAATCTAATTAAAATGATACATTAATTAAAGTTTTGAACAACAATAAAGCTAGGAAATTCACAATTTTACAAGGTAAGATAACTTATTTTTGTCCAAACATGTGTTTACAATACCTATGAATATACGCACATATATACATAAATATACACATATGTATGTGACAGCGCATAGAGAAAGGGACCTAAGGCCAAAAAAAAAATCAATTTTCACTTTTTTTTTTTTGATGTGGACAACATCTGAGCATCGAATGAGACCGATTCCATGCCCCAAAAGTGTTCCCTCCCAGAGATATGCGCGTTTTATGAAGTGATGGTATACCAAAGATACACGTATTTATGTATATCTTTAAAATGACTCTCCAGAACAAAACCGGGTTTTACCCTTAGCTCCCTTTCTATTTTGCGCGTCACATATGTATGTATGAATGTACACTGCCCGGAGTCTGTCAAGAGCAAAAGTTATTGTAGATGGGCGGAGGGAGAAAAAAAATTGTTTGTAATTGCAATGCCCTTCATATAGAAAACGGATGTTTTATGTTGCATCGATTAGATAGAATATAATTTTAAACAACTCCATCCTAATCGTATTGCGATTGTACTGAAATAAAATTTTTGATCGCAAACAATACCGATGTATTTATCATTTTCACTCCATCAAGCAAACCAGCTGGAGATTATCTCGATAGTTGACGAAATTGATGTGAGTTCACCAATTAAGATAATCCAGCTGATTGCATAAGGTGTTCGTGTTTACGCCTCAGGTGTTTTTCGTAGTAGATTAAAGAAACCCGCGTGTGTGTTCCTTTGTGGACGTTAAGTTGCACTTCAGCTGCTATTAGCAGAATTTTATGACGAATAATTTTGTAGAACATTTTAATACGGATTGATCGTTGTTTAAAAGTATTTTGTGGTGTTTTTGGAAGAGGGTTACGAACTATAAAGGGTAGACTCACCACACACCCCCAGTGCAATTCTTAAAAGTATGAATTTTAACCTTAATTATGACTTCACCTTTCTAATGAAATTTTTTTGGACCTCTACACAAGATCCTTATCTAAAATCATTTTTTTTGTGTACACTGTAGTAAGAAATGTGTACACCGAAAGTATTACAGAAAGATGTTCTAAAATGTAATTTAAATTATATTATCGTTATTATTTTTGTTATGATTTTTATATTCTTCAATCGTTTAATATATTATGTATTTGTACCAATACATTTTATGATTATTAAATTTGTTGTTTTTTTTTTAATTTTGTGGAGCCCAGTTAAAATTGGTGTGGGACGTATTTAACTCACGAATTTAACTTCACAGCCAACTATTGGGCGTCCCATAAGAGCGTAATGCTTACAAGCTTCAATCATTTTTATTGGCCCAGGTATTCCCATTTTAGTGACACGTATATATTTTAAATAAATTCAAAATATGAAATTTCACTAAAAATTCAAATTCTTATTAAACATCCAACTGTTTTGACTATTGGACTTCATAAAAGAGCATAAGGTGTACAAGCTTTACAAGTTTTCCTGGTATGTATTTTTTATGTAAATTTTAAATATGAAATTTTACTAGAAATAAAAATTTCATTACTAAAAATCTGATTGTTTATTTTCGATTTGGAATACATATCCTGGTAAAGCGCTTAATAGCGCTATGTTACAGAGCACTTTAACGCACTTGGTTTGAGTCTAGGGTTATACATTTTACATTTATACCTAAAGTTATATTGAATTTTCCTGGTAAAAATGTTACATAGTAAAAACAAAAATCAAATATAACAACGCACTGTATAATATTTCCAATGAAATCTTTTACCAATCGATATGTCAATAGTGGTTACATATTTTAGTTAAATCTTTTATGAGGACAAAAGCCTTTGTAAGGACGTATGAACTTGTATTATATATCAAAAAACGTGTTTTATTTTTGTGAATGTCTTCTACCCAGTATTTATGTATATCGTAATGTGAGCTCGACAGCTAGTGTACTAGTTAATAAATAATCGGAATACAGTCCATTTAATGAATAAAATATGTTTAGTGTGGCATTTGCTTGGCATAATACGTACAAATTTATATATTTAGTTATGCCTACAGATAAACAAAAATTGTTTTGTCCAGCACAAAATTATTACTTCCCCCTCCGTCACAAAAATCACACAATATAGGATTCCATTCCTACCTTTGACTTTCAAGTTCGATAGAAAAGGAAAATAACAGAAATAACATGCAGCACAATTCGTTTATAAATTATTCTGTTTTCTTTTTTTTTAACTTTTTTCTTTTGTAAAAATTCTTGTACACAATCATAGAACTGCATGTTTGATGGCATTGTTGTTAGTATTGTCTGCCATTGGTGTTGTCATTGATGTAGTAAACAGAAGTAGTTGGAAGTAATTTTAGTGGTTGCTTATTGTTGGCATTGGTGTTCGTTTACATGCATGTAATTGAACACAAATATTTCTTGATATCAAATGGACCTTTCACAACAATGTTTTACATGTGTAAGACTACTACAGATACATGAATACGCACTAATCCCCAGCAAACATGATATGATTGCTTTTCTTTGTACTAAGAAACAGTGTTCTTAAACGGCCACAGAGACTAGGAGGTTCAATTCAGATTATTGTCAGTTTGATATTTATAGTTCTTTTCGAATTAGGGATAAACATTTCATGTTTGTTTCCTTAAGTCTAACAAAAGACTCAATGAAATGCAGTCATATAGACAACAACAAATAAAGTCTATGTTTAATGAAAGTTATAAGTTTAATTTTGTATAATAAAAAATTTTTATGAAATCATTTTATTTGACACATTTTTGTCACAAACTACTATATATAAATGAGATTTATATAGACATTGCTTAACCACCAACAAATAAATTTCATTTATAAAAAATTTTTAATATTCAGTGAAGATTATCCTTTCTAGTTCTTGAACGGTCGTAGTTTAGCAAGCAAAATAAATACTACCGATTTATAATTGGAGTGGGCAGATTTTTTTTTGCGAGAGTTTCCCTAATGAAAGTAAATACTACTTTTCAAAAATACTATAATATAGTACTTTTTTTTCAAAAAATAATAACAATTTCCTAAAGAAGTTAACCAAAGGTTAACGAAATATTGAAAAATAAATATATATATATATATATATATATATATATATATATATATATGTATATCATAAAGACCTTAAGCTTAAAAAATATTGTATTATTATGATATAGTACTTCTAGAAAAAATGGTTTTGAAAATAAGAATATATTAGCCCTATTCACAATCTTGTGCAAATAGTCGTGCATCATTGCATTTGCAAAATAATTGTACTCTACACCAACAAAATACATTGAAAATGCTCTCAAATACTCTCTCAATTTGCAAATGCAATAATGCAAGACCATTTGCACAGGATTGTGAATAGGGCTATTATTTGGTAAGTGAATGCTGTAAGGTACTATGATATGCCGCAAGATTATTTGAAATTTAAAGTTAAAATAAAAGTAAATTTTTTGTATTTCTGTAGTCATTTTATAATAGCAAGTAAACCAACAGCTTTGCTAGGAGTTAAATCCTCCTCTCTATTTTTTACATACAACATTTTGTAATCGAATCAAAAAAGATATCAATTGATTATATCTACGATCAACACCACTGTGATGCAATTGATAGTAATTAAAAAACTAACTTAATCCATTATTCTAAATTAAATAAAATAATTTCATTTCAAATAGGCTTGACCCTAAGCAATTTGTTATAAAACTTTCGCGTTTGCTGGGTTAAGGTGTCTGTATGAATCTGTATTGTTGTTTCGTGTATGAGACTTGTTTATAATTTTATTGTGGGCGTTTTATACATTTGCAATGTGGTGCTACAACAACAAAAGAATGACATTGTGTAGTAATTCTATTTTTCAATTATATTTTTTTATTCAGCAACTCTAATGGAACCATTCATTATTGATTTAAGAATAAAATCAATTCTTAGAATTGAATTCTTTTAATAAGATGTTATTTAATTATTGAGCAACAAGTGGCTTGTAATCCAAGTATATAATTAGAACGTATCTAATGTTATTTTGTTTCCTAGAAAACAAAATGAGCAATATTTTTTCAAGCAAAAATTATCATATTAATGTATTTTGAAAACAGTGAATTTATTAGAAATTTGTCTGCCATTTATGGTTTAAAATTAATTTTAATTGGATATTTTTAGTAAAAGAAATAAAAAATGTGTTACATGTTTGATTTGTAATTATAAACAACATTAAAGCTAAACGTTTCAATTTCTCTAAATTTAAGTGCCTGTGTTCAACGGGACCATATCTTTTAAGCGTTCTTTTCGAACTTGTGTCTGTGCTATTTAACTTCCGCTACCAAAAACTTTTCCCCTAAAGCATATACATAAACTGTGAGTAAAATGCAACAGTTGTTGTTCCCAGTAGACTGTTTGTATGTGTATGTATGTATGCATGTATACATATAATAGCTGTCACGTAAAATTATTACTTTGTAAGTTTTGAGAACAAATGTTGCTGTAATAATTTGTTGCCAAAACTTTTCACTTTGAACTGTCAAAAATATTAAGAATTTCAAAACTCAGTATGAAACGAAGATAATTATTTCATATGTATATATTTAAACACATACTCGTACATATGCGTGTATGTATGTATATGTACTTTTATAATTGTGGAGCACCATAAGTTGTAAAAAAACCGATACATTATTAAATACTAATGAGTACGAATACATGTTTTTATTATGAATTTATAATATTATTTAAAATACTTTATCGATAATCCTTTTATTAAAAACTGTATATTTCATTTGAAATATAGACTCCTAAATATTTAGTATCTATAGACGACCGATAATCGAAAATTTTAGTTAATCCGCCGCTATTGAAAATATTGCTGATGTAGTGACTTTTAGACTCTAGTTGGATGTTTGTGGTTAGCAAGCCACAGGTTGTATTTCTTGCCATAAGTTCTGCACTATGATTTTGTTAGAAAACCAGGGCTGTACTTCTCACACAATACACATTAATTTGATGGTTTTTTATGTTATGAGCTGTTTATATGGCTATTTAAAAATTGTAAAATAATATCATTAACTGTTTGCTTTAAAGGCTGTTTTTAAATTTAATAAAATTTTTTACAATTTTAAAGCGAAACTTTCAATAGAAGTAAAATCATATACATATGTATATTTTGCATTTTGTATAAGGAGTAATTCAGTGCTAGCAATAAAATAATAATTTAAAAAATACATGTACATACTCGTTTGTTATTTATGTATATAAACAAAATTACGTATGCAATATGTAAATACATACTCAAATTATAAACGTTTAACCAAAAATTAAATTTTATTTCTTTATTTCAGAAAGTTATGATGTCTACTCCATTATCATATACATTCTCAAATTATCATGAAGGTAAGTCTATTATATTCTATTGAATAAGAGCAGGGCATAAACGTATGTAAATATTAAACAAATAACAAATTCAAATATGTTACGTACTTTGCAAATATTATGCACAATAACAACAAACAAGACTTTAACCAATTTAAAGGTAAACCAATTTAAAGATAAAATCATACGTCTCAAATTCACATAATGGCATACGTACTCAAATATATACATACTTACCTCTACATCTATTTATGTTAGTCTTTATTACCTTATAGTTTGGAAAACTTGCTTATTTGTACAAATTAGCTTCAATATAAATTTTGTAAACATGTTACAGTATCGTAAACTTCTAAGAGTTTGCAAGGAAACCAAAGACCATCAAGCATTATATTTTTCAATTAAATAGTTTGTTTGAAATTACACTGTGTAACAAAAACTTTAATACACGGAACGATGAATTTTGTGTACTTATTATTCTGCATAGCACGTGTGATTTTTAATATTTTTTAAAATTAATTCACAATATTTTATTACAAATTTTGTTAAAAAAATATATTATTGAGATAATGCCCCTTATTCTGTAACTAGTTATAAACGTCACTTCAAGACAATTGGGGTATTTACACTTCGTGCTATTTTATCATACTGTTGTTGTTGTGCTGCATACAAAAAAGTCATAAAATAATAGCACTCTTTCAGGTAGGTTTTTGTTTTGTCATAAAATAGCTCTAGAGATCTGAGTCGAACGGCTGGAAATCTTTAGGCGACACGGCGAAGGTATATGTTTGCCGCCGTTACTTATATATGATTCACGACTAAAAAACGGCTAAAAAATTATTCATTCTTATATGTCTGCACATTAAATCGCATTTTTATAACATAAAAAAAATTGAAAGACAACTAAATCGCAAAAACTAAATACATACAAGTGAAAAATTTTTCTGGTTTAACTTACGTAGCTGGCAGCCACTGAATGTTTTTCCGTATGCCGCCTCAAAAAAAAAAAAAATGTATTCAGCTCATATCAAGGCAGCAGCTGTTTTAGTTTATACATACAAATTTCATAATTTTAAATAGAAATTAAGTTTTTCTCATATTCAAACAACTTTATTACAACTATCTTAATTATCTCTTGCTTTGATAACATCTAATTACGAATGTGTTGTTTTCTTATCAGCTGATCGATGTTTGAAATAGCATACTAAGTTATGACGGGTTGTTCACACTAGTCATATTTTTCGTGCTATTATTTTATGACTTTATGACTACAGTGTGAATCCCCCAAATGTAAAAACTAAAACATCTGTATAATCGTTTTTGTCAGCATTTAATTCCTTTCAACAGTCGGTACTTATTTTCTAGGCATTAGAGAATAGTAGGAGGCTGTCAGCATTACTCCATAGTTGTGCACAACCTGAATACAACTGCCCTATTTTTGATATTGTTGACGTGACATTGACAAACAGTTACAGAATAAAGGGGAATATGTCAAATAGTAGTTTTTAAAAAAATTATATGCGTATGTATTTGTGGGATTTGTAAAACAATTTAAGAAAATGTGCTTTGAAGTCCTTACCTTAAGATACCTTTAAAAATTTTTATTTAAAAGATTTTTGGTTGGTATGTCCAATTATTCATGCTGAAAAATGGCGTTGAGCGGTGTTGTATGCATGCATATATACACATACATATAACGATTCTATAGCACATAATAGCTACAGAATCTATATGTACTGATATTAGTACTTATACCTTCATTGTTTATTTTCACATACACACTTTTAAATAGAAAACAGAAACATTGAAGAAATTAAATTGCAAAAAAAAAACAACATAAACAAAAAAATGCCACAGAAGTAGCAGAAGAAGAAAAAAATACAAGAGCTGCAAAAAAAGGAAGCATAACAAAAATTCAAGAATTAAGTGCAAAAGGCACGAACTGAGTAAAATACAGCGAAAGCTAAAGCGTCAGCACAGTGTGTGTAAAACTCAATACTCCGATTTGACTTGTATATAAATGGCCACAGCAATTCCCAAAATGTGCCTTGTTTAATGTAGGAAAAATTATATAATTTGAAATTGTTAATTTACATAAGAAAAGTTCGACTAATAAAAATTCATAGATAATTTATTTATTTATTATTTATATATATAAAAATAAGTTGTCCTATGTTCGTGATTTTATAACTCGAGAACCACTCAACCGATTTTCAAAGTAGTACATGCGTTGGAAAGGTCTACTTTCACTGATGGTTTATAAAAAAACGTTGACAAATTTCTACGAAAAGGCGTTATACACGCACTTTTATGATTTTTAATACAAAGACGTAAACGTATGTTATTGTATTGTCCAGCATCGCGCTCAGGGTTACTCTAGTTTATTATATAATTTTTTTAAAAGGTATCTTGCTTTATTAAATAAATTTTAATTACAATTATACATTTTTGTTTCCTCAAAATGCGAGGAATTTTTATTATCAATAGAATTTATACTTGGACACATTTGTATGTAAGTCTGTAAATTATATGGAACTGCAAATTATATGAAACTGAATTTATTAAGGCAGATTGTATGAAAGAGCACTTTTGTTTAAATAACTAAAAATTTAAATTTTTTGAGATATGACTATGTTGCAATAAAGGAGCGATATGACATTGATATTTTAAAAATGCTCAAAAATATCCATTAATTCACAACTACTACATTATCATGTCACTAAATCTCTAAGTAGCACTCCCATAGAGTTCTTACTAATTGATATATCGAATAAAGTAAGAAAATTAATTAAAATTGTGTTCATAATCATTTTATTAACTTTAAACTTTATACAATTACTTAGTAAAGTTATTGAAGAAGAATCTTGAAGCTGTTGAGAAACAGATATGTAATCCATTTATATCTTTAAGAAAATTTTTCGAGATACATATTCTGGAAAACTATATTTTTCCATATTCATGGCATAAAATCTTGGGAAATGTCTAGGTTATATTAACACAATGTTCTCTCATTACAAACCCACTGTTTAAGTTCGTAACATCAAAAAAAGAGAATAGAATAATAGAAATCAAAAGCCAACTGTAGATTCAGAAAAAATCTCAAACAAAAGCCAACAAGAACAGAATAGCAAAATGACAACAACGACAAAAACTTTATTATTCTTTTTTCTAACAAACAACAACAACACATATAAATGACAAACCAAACAGAACAGTGCTGTTAAGTGTTTGAAACTCTTAAAAAACCATTTGTTTTTATTTACCGTACTCCCATCGACATCCGTACACACATCGACACATCCACAGGTATAAATCGCAAGCTCACTTGCAAAAAAGAGAAAAGGAAGAGAGTACCAAAAACATAAATTCTTTCGTTTATCTTCGGCCTTTTTAAAAACGACAGGTTTCAACAACGAAACAACGAGAACAAGTGGCGCCTTGATTATACCCTGACACTGTAATGTTTTAGCTTAGACAGGCATTCGCCAGCTTACAAAGCTGTCTAACGGTCACAATTATCGCTTTAACATACAGGAGAAGCTATTACTGCTGTTTTTCTATTTACTCGTGCACATGTATGTATGTACAGCAAAGCCACGTGTTTTAAAATTTCATGACGTGGCTGAGAGTTGATGTGTGTGCGGCGTACGTGAATGTTTTGTGTGTTTGTTGAAATTTAATAAAAAGTAAAAGCGAAAAGTTGTTTGAAAAATAAAAGTTATCTGCTTATACACTTACATACACATGCAAATATAATAATAATAATAAAAAAAACAACTTGAAATAGAAAGTGTTGCATATTTGAAGGCGTTATAAGAATTAAGAACAACAATATAGCGGAAGAATTCCTTTTTTTAATAAAACAAGTGTTAAAAATAAAAAGTTAAACAGCAAAATAACAAAAGAAGTCTTGCATACTTCTTTACTTAGTTACCGTGCACATATACACACATACAAGCATACACACAGTGTAGTTATATTTGTCATCGAAAATGCTGAATACCTGGAAATTTAAGCAATGAGTTTTTATAAAAGTATTAAAAAGAATGTTGTTTTCTAAAATTAGAAATAGAAGAAAATCATTTTCAAATTGTATTACAAAAAAGGTAACATTTGGAATTACTATTACGTAGATTTTGATTTTCAAATATTTAGATGTAACAAATATTTTATTTAGAATCTAATTCGTGATAAAATAATTCTGAATTTTATAAGTGGATTTTACAAGTTTTAAAACTCTTTTCTTTCTAAAATTTATTTGATAAATAATAAATAAATAAAATTATACCTCAAAAATATTGTGAATACGAGCACTAATAAAATTTGAAAAAATCTTTGCGTGACAACAAATAAATTAAAAAATATAAAGTACTAAGTTGAATAATAATTTATAAATTTTTTGCAAATTTGTTTGAGTTTTTCTATAAACTTTACTAACGAAATGTGATTTACAAAATTGGTATAGAAACTATATTTTTATAATATTTTATCCCGTCATGAGAATTCGTGTTTAGATCTTATATTGATCTATCAGTAATAGAAATAATGAACAAAATCACGTTTATTTCTTCAGTTTTTATAGAAAATTATAAATTAACACATACTTTTTATACAAAAAAAAAAAAAAACATAAAAACTTGTTTATTATTTTCCAATATTTCGCTACCAACAATGTGTAGCTTCTTCTGGAAAAGAATAAAAAACTTTTTCGTTTTTTGTATAAAAATAAAGTCGATTTTTTTTTGTTAAAAAAATATTAGAATATAAAAATTAACACATGTGCTTTAATAATTAGACACCACATGACACCAACCGCGTAAATCGAATATCATATGATATTACACACATATTCATCTACATAAATATATTGTAAATAATTACAATATAAATAAAGTTTAGCCATTAAACTTTGGTAAACTCCAATTAAATGAAAGTGTTGGCGAAATTTTCTTGTTTTGCTATCAAATTAAAATTAAAGCACATGCTGTTAATTATTGTGTTTATTTTTTGCGATATCTGAATCATAACGATATAAAGAAAAACTTTGCCAAATTAAAGATCTGGTTTTTATGTCAGTTTATTTTATTGCAAAAGTTTTCTGAAATGAAAAGGAAAAAATTGTACAAGACATACATACAAGAGGATGGTAATTGAAAAAAGAAGAAGAAACATTATACAAATGATTTAATTGATTTTCAGAAATCGGCCACTGCTAGATCTGACCAACTCTGACTTATTATAAAACTTATGTAAAATAGCAATTGATATGTATGAGGAGAGATATGATCATTCCAATTAAAAAATAGTTCTGTAATAGTTGCTGGAACTGTGAAAAACTGCTCAGCAATCCAATATTTTAAAAATCTTTAAAAAACGTCAATCAATATAAAAATTTTAATTTTTCGTAAATAGACCGATTGCCCATCGTACAAAAAAAAACTAGGAAACCAACAGATCTTAATTTTTTACTGTAATACTAAGGAACTGTTTTATAAAAGCAAGTTCATTTGCACCGCTTCGTTTTTAGATCTATGTTCGAAATATTCACAAAAAACAACACGCCTGTAATATATTTATTTTTTTATTAAATATTTTAATAAAGTTTATAGTATATGAATTTAAATTTACCTGTTCGATACGTGTACTATTCAAAAAGATGTATGAAATATTCCCGGGAAAAAGGGATAATTTTCAAAACAAATTTAAAGCACTTATTTATTTACTTATTTTAGAAAATATCTTCGGCAATTGCAATTTTTATTTATTTATTTTTTAAGAACAAACACAGCCCAATATAACACTAAAATTTGTTTAGACATCATCTGTACCGCAAACTTTTCTGAAAAGTTCACTTAATTCAGAAGTCCCATTTTGAAACGGCAGATTTATTTTCGCATTTCCCCAAAGTGCAACACGCATTTATTCTTTATTCATTCATTCATTAAAAAATTTTAAAGACATACTGCTGTATTCACAAAAACTAATGTGTACTTCAAGTGTGCTTTAAAGTAAAAATTTCATAGAGAATTTATTTTAAAGTGTTGATCAAGTCTACTTTATTTTTTTGTGAATACTACTGATATACTTTTGCAATAAAAATAACAAAGCAACAAATATTCATTGCAAAGTTTCTCTCACACAAATAGTTTTATTTTTATTGTATTATTAACATTCAAATGCATTTATTTATTTAAAGTCTCTAGAGTATATCAACTGTAAAACATTTTACCATATTTTATATATTTTTGCAGATGTTTTTTATCTTTTGAAATATAGGTTTGTTCTTTTTCTGTTTTATATTTTTATTTATCTTATTTTTAGAAATGTGTTTTTATTTATTTAAGATAAGGGCTTTTGTGTTTAGTTACAATTCACTTAACTTGGAGTTTAATTTGTGCTGAAGTGTTTTTCAATTAATACTTTAAATCATATGCACAGAAAACTATTTTTATCTTTTTAAAAAAAAAAGTGTTATAGTGTGACGATGAGCAATAAATATGAATATTTCAGTGAGCTTAACAACAAAAAATTATAGTTCGAAAGTATGGTTCACTGCACAAGTTGGAGGTATAATATTATTTTTTTGAAATCTTAAACAAAAAAAGAATAATAATATGTATTATTGTTAGGCTAAATAAAGTTTGAAATATTTTTTTTTTTGTGTTGGAAACGAGACCGGCAATATTCTAAATATCAAGGGAAGAATTGAATTCATATATTTCCATAACCTACACGACAAAATGTAGCAGCGCATATTATACACTTTAGTATTCGTGCGTATTGTATTACACAGTAATTTTGTCTGAAAAATTATTCACGTTAAATAAACGATTAAGAATTTGTTTGGCATATTAAACGTGGAAACTGCAATTGAAAGGCGTATACTTTATATTCATAGTATTAAATGGCATGCTCACATATAACTTATACGCTGTGGCTTACTAAATATTTCTAAAAGGTAAAACTATTTGCCATACCATTATGAATACACACGGATATACTTACATATAGAATAATTAATTTAATGATATATTATAAATAATGGTTAATGGAGATATTCTCTTAATTAAGGTTTTAAAAATTATTTTAATTATTGCGGTGTAAACAAACTCTATTTAAGAATGTCATGGTTTATACACTCATACGCAATTTGGCATATATATGAAAATTTCTTACTGAAGGTTTACATGTCAATTCCTTCATTGCTTGTAAAATAGTCTATGTTTATTTTTACGAACAGCTGATCTGTGTGCAAATTTCATTTAAATATATATATATATATATATATATATATATATATTTATATATATATATATATATATATATATATATATATATATATATATATATATATATATATATATATATATATATATATATGTACATATATATATTTTTGCGTACACCAACTTGGTTCTTGATTTCTTCTTTGAATTTATTATAATAAGGAAACTGTATTTATAAAATTTTTCTTAAATGATTATTAGAAGGATAGAAATATACTGCCGATTTCTGATCCGTTCTGCTGGTTTGATGATTATTGAAAATATTCTTAATATTCCAATCTTAATATAAAAAATAATAAATAGAATTTGAACAAATTCATTTATTAATAAAATAATAAAAAATCATTTGCAGTCCTGCAGATTCGAACTTAAGCCCGTTGAAAAATTAACAAGTGATTTAAAATATAAAATTCGGGAAGCTAATGCTCTCACCAATAGTGAACCACTGTTGTCTGTTTTCTCCATATGTGATGTCAGATGGTTGGTTAAAAGAAAATAGAACCCCCTCCAATTGAATTTTTTTAAAAGACTCTGGCTTTTGAAAAGCAATATTTTAAACACCGATTTGTATGAATGCACATCTTTGGCGTGGGAAAGTTTGACAAGTCAAATAACAAAATCAGTAAAAGTCGGGAACCGACAATTGTATTCAATACGAAGTTTGAATTCTCAGAAAAAAATTCTTCATATGTGACGCGCAAAATAGAAAGGGACCTAAGGTTAAAAACCGGTTTTGTTCAGGAGAGCCATTTTAAAGATTTAAATACGTGTATCTTTGGTGTATTTCAATATCATAAAACGCTCATATCTCTGGGAGGGAACACTTTTGGGGCATGGGATCGGTCTCATTCGATGCTCAGATGTTTTCAACATAGCAAAAAAAAAAAAAAATTAAGAAAATTAATTTTTTTTACCCTTAGGTCCCTTTCTCTATGCGCTGTCACATATGATATTTCAGTGTAGTAGTGTTATGTTAATTGGCTAAGTAATAAAAATCTAAAGCAAAAATCTGTATAAATATAATAATAAATTATAATTGTAATATTAATCAAGCTAGTGGTCGTTTGTAATAAAATTTTAGCTCTTATAATTTTTATTCAATATTTCGTTAACAACTTGTTAACATCTTCAGGAAATAAAAATTATTAAACTTTTTGAACTTAAATTTTATAAAAAACGACCACTAGCTTGATTAATATTACAATAAATGGATAAGGTCAATAAAAACAAATCAATAAATTATAATACTAAGGGGAAAAAATATGGGTTTTATGGACTATCAAAGTACTGGTGGCAAGTGTGGAAAAATTTTATGTATCAAAGGAATGGCAAGAGAGCTTTTTCAGGAAGTATAATTTTAATGAAAATCTTAGAAGACAAAAAAATAAATAAATAAACAACATATTCTTACTATTCATCAGTATGTTTTTGGGCAGAAATAAAAGTCACAGATTAGTCTTAGATATTAATATTAATCTTTATCGCCGTCATGCCCTCAACAATGGAATGGGGATTGAAATAAATGAAAACACTATCACGCACAGACAAGCCAATACTGTGAATGTCTTCTACTCAAGAAATGTCTCTTATGTGACTAACTGCGGACTAGAGAGCGCTTTCTACAGGCTTGGCTTTGATATATTGTGAAGAAAATAAGAGCACAAACAAAATATTATGGTAGTTATTAATGTCTGTTATTTTTCTTTTTGCAGTTCATAGTACACTGTGCGTACAACCATTTGTTAACTTCACTTTTTCCTATGTTGTAATTAATTCAAAATATGTACAAAACTGTTTGTTTTACAACAGCATTATTAAAAATGTATAGGTATTTTGATTTGATATTAAATATAAGGTCATAAACATAATAACAACCCTTTAAAATCCCTGTTTAGGTAAATTTATTTTTAACTGACTCTTGTTTCCCAAAATAAGATGAAGTTTCAAGTGCCTTAAGATAAATTAAATTTATTTTATACAAATTAGTTTGTTAAATAGGTTAACTTCAATATTAAAAATGGCAATATTAATCTTTAAAGCTGTAAAAATGAAATATATTCTTCTTTGATATTGCAATAGGATAATAGAATTTTCTGTTAAGTTCGCTTACATCAAACTAAAATTTTTTCATTAATTTATTTCTTAATAGAAATATTTCTAATATTTCCTTTAATTTGTTTCTACTTATTATTTTCTGTAGAAAATTTATTATCATTGTAAAGCAAAAGTTTTACTGTGTGCGTATAATGAATTCATTTGTCTAATCTTTTTTTTTACAAGGTGAAAGGCTACACAGAAATAAAGTTGTTGGGGTTTTCCCATCATAATAATTTGCATAAAATTTGTATTCACCATAAAGAAAACAATGAAGCAAAGTGTTATTGCATTAAACGTTTTTTTTTCGCAAAGTCTGCTAAAAAGGCCTTTAATTTTTATTTTTTCGCTAGCAAACAAAGAAGGATTTTATTATTATAATAATATATTTTATGCTAAACATATATTCAAATGCACTGGAGCGAAGCAGCGGAGATAGAAAAAGGAAAAACAGTTTAAATTTAAATTCTTCTGGTTTCTTGACCTCTTTTTAATTATTATTGTATTCTGATAAAAAAATTTGTTTGAATCTTTTTGTATTTTGTTGACAAATAATTTTGTTTCATAAACAAAATATTTTTTCATAAATAAAATAATTAATTTCCTGAAGAAGTCACACAAAGGAGTGACGAAATATTGAAATTAAAAATTAAATTAAAATAAAGAGACCTTAAGCTTAAAAATATCAGAATACAATAGTTTAAATTTAAGATTAATTAATTTTGCGAGAAGTCACAAAACGTATTGTACCTTTTTTTGTTAGCGTTTAATCTTATTATTTTAATGAAGTTGTCACTCAAACTGAAGACAACTTTATTAATTAAAACTGTTGTTATGTGTCGACGTTATTGTATTTTATTTGACGAATTTACACATCTAGTTTTCACCAATGAATTCATCATATTGGACGAAATTCGTTGTTCGTTCCAGTTGTCTATCGAAAAAGTCTTATGTATCAAAGAAAAAGCTATAAGACCGTTTTTAAACATCGGAAAATTTTTAGTTATTGTGCTGGCAGAAAATACGCAAAAAGTACAAAACTTGAACTGATCCAAATCATCACCGACCATTGTGAGATACTTAAAATACTTCAGCAAGTTGTCATCGACCATATTGAGGGAACTAGAAAAATTTTTCTACATTAGGGTGTCCAAAAAATTTTTTTTTCTGATTTTCATAGGTGCTCAATAAAATTTTAAAAGCTTATAGGGTAAATTATTTTAGATTTTTTTTTTTAGAATTTTCAGAATAGGTTTAGAGGTCGCGCAAATGGAGTTTTCATAAAAAACCGGAGTTTTCGGCCTTTTTTCTAACTTTACTCATGACTTGGTTAATAACCACAGTTTTCTACACTCCTGAGGAAACAGTTTTAAAGAAAAGAATGCAAGCTTTCTTCCTGTGTGAAAAACTTATAAGTTTTGGTGATGAGTTTGCTCATTTAGACACCCTAAATTAAAATTTTTTTGTAAATTTTTCAAAAATTTTGTAATAACGCTTTACAACTTTTTAAGTACACGCACATATTTGAAATTATTTTATCTTTAACATACTATTAACAGATTTAATTTTGAAAGTATGTATGTATGTTGACTTAATTATTATGTTTGGTTTGTTAAAAAAAATTCCAACTTTTTTAATAATCGCGTTTTTTAAACTACTTTCCATGGCAGCTAATTAATTAATGGTTTACAGTTTTAATTAGTTTTCAAATAAGTTTTCCCAATATTATTGAAGAACATCGAATACATTTTATTTAAAATCATTAATCTTCTATACAGACGTTGTAAAATGTTGACCACATAATTAAGTTTTAGTATACGAAGAGGAAAAGAGATTAATTTGCTGCCAAGCACATGGTAACACAATGCGATGTTTTGATAGAAGTCATGTAGAAGACAGAAGTTTTAAATATTTATTTATTTTATTTTTTGTAATGAGTGCATTGCATTTTGAAAATTTATATAGCATTCTAAATATTGGAGCAATAGCAACACTGGCATCAATGATATATTGTTTCTTAAATTTTATAATTATATTCTGAACGTTTGGGCAAAAATAAAATTCTAGTCAAGCAAACAGATCTTTAACTAATAAATTAAGCTGCTGTAGTTTTTTGGAAAGTCAATTTCATATTCCCCCTTATTTTGTAACTATTTGTCAACGTCACGACAAGACAATATAAAAAATAGAAAACTTCTGTACTCCTTTTCTGCAGCAATTGACAATTTCTTATAGCCGGGATCCGGCGAATAGGCACTAGTTATATGGTATTGAAAAAAATATGCTGTCACCTTTTTATGTATTGTAATGACATCTCGATATCTGCAAAAAAAAAAACATTAGGGTAAAAGGTATAGATTACGATAGAGATGTCAATCGAAATTTATACTGGATATCGAGTGGGTGTAAATGCTCTATTAGAATATTTATGTTGAACTGGCAAGTCTCACTGATCATATTTGGCATTGCCAACTGTCACAAATAATTTTTTTCACTGAAACAATTTAACCTAAACAAGTAAAAACGTGATACTCGACAGGGTCGAATCTTAAATACCCTCCAAATAGTTAGTAAGTAAAATTAAAACTTTTAACTGGGTGGGTCAGAGTTCCTTTATATAATATCGTACGTCAACGCTCACTGAAGGGGGCGGGGTCCAAAAATAGATTGCATCGTGTTTTCCACAGAGGAACGTATCGGCATTGCCAGACCGTCTTAAACTTCATCACTGATGAAGAATATGTATACTTAATGTGGTCTAATTGTTTTTGGAGAGCATTAAATCTGTATTTTTTTGGGGTCTCTCTGGCAAGGGCCGTTCGGGGAGACATTTCACCTTATGGCAAAAAATAAATATTTGGTATAATTAAATGTAGAATTTATTATGTGAGTGAAGATAAATATTTCAAGTTAAACATGTTTTGACGTAAGCAGTTACGAAACAACGTATTTAGCTGTGAAGTTAAATATTTTATGACGTAAGAAAATGGCAAACAGTGAAGTTTTTTTTTATGAAAATCCATATTTACTAAATTTTTTGAGCATTTTGTGAACATATTAACAGGCCATGAAAGGTCAATTTACAGGCCATGACAGTGCCGGAAGTGAAATTACTGGACACCCACCAACAATTTCCTGGATTTAAAAAAATATCCTGGACGAATAAATATGTAAGACGTCAGAAGTAGTGTTGTATTCTATAGCGCTGAATGCAGAGTTTGAAGTCGATGGGAAATTATCCCATATATGTTTATATTTTTTAATTTTTGTTGTTGTTACATTGCATTGTTTTGAATTTGTTGTCCACTCCTTGGAAAAAAAAGTAAAAATCTAATATTTCCTGAACATACGTAATATTTTCTGGACCCTGGACAAGATCTAAAAAAACTGGACAATCCAGGCGAGTCCAGGGCATATGGCAACCCTAATGATAGTGTATGTGATCTTGGAGGTATTTTGCCACCAGTGGCCAAATAAAGAGTTGGCATGCATAATCATTTTATATATAAATATGGATTTTCATATAAAAAAATTCCTCTGATTGCCATTTCGTTATGTTAAGTTCACTTCGTAACTGCTTACGTCAAAACATATTTAACTCGGCATATTTATCTTCACACACATACATTTATTTGTAATTTTATTTTTTTGTGAAGGGTCATTTAGGAAGCAAAGGAGAGGAGGGGGTAGGGCAGAGGAGTACCAGGTTACGCCTAAGCTTCGTCATTAAAGTTTAAAAATTTAATTTTTAGGGAAATCACTTGCTTAACTAAATTACGAAAAAAACTTTACAAATTATGTTGTTTTTTGGAGGTTGGTTTAGTTCTTCTTAGGGTAAGTGAGACGGACGGACATGCTCAGATCCTCTTAGATTTCATCACTGATCAATATATATACTTTATGGGGCCTCAGATGGATATTTCGCTATGTTACAAGTGGAATGAGTGAGTATGCCCTCCAATTCTTTTTTGAAGAGTATAAAAAGAAAAAAAAGCACTAGATAGTAGAATATAACTGAAGTGAAAATATCATATTATTACGTTCTGTTATGGTTGTTTAAATAATTAGCCTTCAATTAATTTCCGAATATTATGATAACAAACCAAAAGCTGATTGAACAATAACAAGTTCATTATATGTATTAAGAGTTTATTTGTATAAACGAGATATACATAATTATATTTTTGTGTCTGACACCATTTTAATAGTTATCTTTGTGATGCTACTTAGAAAGGATATAAAGGATAATAATAAATACTTCGAAAAGACATAATAGATAAATGATTTGTTTTGTTTCAAATATATTAGCAAAGATACACAAAAGCATGTTTACATACATACGCCCAGAGCATTATATGTATTATAAAGCAAATGCTACTTACATTTGTACATGCATGAGTTTATAACATGGCAAAGTGTGTATGTATGTGTGAACGTATGTAGACAGACCCAAACAACATTATTCTGTAAAACTTGAATTATTAAAGTGACAGAATTGGTCGTATACATATTGTCATATAAGAACCATATAATTAAAAAGATCTTTAAGAGATATTGAATTAATATAATTAATTTTAATTCGAAAATAGGACAGATCGGAGAAGATGAGAAGAGAGATACAGTGTTTAACAAAAAGGTTTTAGTAATATTTTTAAAACTATTTGTCAGCATCATGTCCAGCTAGAAGGTGTTAATTGTTGTGTACAACGGGTAGGCAAGTGTTGTATTGTCTTGAGGTGACGCACAGTGGGGGTGAATGATAAAGAAAAAGTGGCGATTAATTTATAGAACTCGTAACATTAAAATGTTGTTATTTTTTATTGATGAGTATTAATAAATACATAAAAACCAGCATTTAACAAAATGTTTTTGAAAAATAAAATTTTTTTAACCTTTTATGGGCTTTTTTGTATATTGGAGAAAATGGTCTTAATTGACTATTTTTGCTGTAACTTTGGAATGAAAAACGATAAATTAGTAAATTAAATTGTAAATTAGAGCATACTTTATGTGCCTTTAGAACAAATAATAAAAAAATAATAAAAACAACTCGTTTTTTTGTTTGGTTTTTTCACATTGATTTTTAGCAACCGGAATTCTCTCACAAAAATCGCACAAATGCGCAAATAGGTATTCTGGGATTTATTAGCTAAAATCTTATATTTTAAGAGCATGAAATCACTTTTTCCTGCACTCATCCGCAAAGTTGTTGAAACTCAATGTATACATATATCAAAAATACCACGTTTTTGGTAACATTTAATTTTTTTCCTTTTAAATATTTTTAAAACATTTATCTAAACAAAACATAATTTTGTAAATGCTCATATACCTCAAGTTGATGGTTCCATTATAAAACTTTCACTTATAGAAGTCTTAACAAAAACTATAATCGTTTGAAATATCAAAATGTTCTCTTTTAATCAATGCGCGCAAAAAAACATAAATGATTGAATTTTGAAGACACTGGAAATAAAGTAAACTACCAAGAACTTTTACTTTTGCTGTTAGCGATGTAGAATTTTATCTACTTTCATATGGTACCAAATACGGTTGTGAAAGTTAAAGTTAATGTTTTGAATTAACCGCCACTTTTGAGGGATTTCAGCCCACAGTGTGACGTTGAGAATAGTGACAGAATAAGGGAGTATATGTTTTGCATTTGATTGGAAATATCTGGAATTGCTGAAACGGTATAAGTTTCATCTTAAAATAACTCAATAATAAATATGTTTTTAATGCTCAGAGTATCAGGCATCGTTAATGAGAATCCAAATTGTTTGCTAAACCAAAATTATGTTTGTCCTCTAACTGAAATGGCAAAAGTCAGTATGAACAATTGGAATGCAAATGAAAATTGCTGTAAATACATTTGAACATAACTGATTGTATTGTGAGTATTGGTATGTCCTTTATGACAACAGTTGCTACAGTAAAGCACTTCTAGTTTGTTTCACATTATTGTATCGTTTGTATGCCATTTTCGTTTGAATGAGTTTTAAATGAATATTAGAAATCTGTGCAAATACACAAATGGCTAGTAAATCCTGTATTTGTCACATTTATTACATATGTTGTTTATAAGTTTGTCGGAAAATTTTCTTTTTCATTATGCCGTCGCGTCACCAGAGTTTTTTTTAACATTAATATTAGGGTGGTAAATATTTGCAAATTCTTGGGTTTCTAAAGAAAAAAAAAAAGAAAAATGCAAATGAAGAAGATCATTACAAATAATTAATGGAGACTTCAAAACTGTTATTAGGGCACTTTTGCCTGATATTCGTTCTTAACTCAAGACATTTTCATTTGCGGCTCATTCTTTAAACAAACATTTCATATGTGCAATAGGCTTCCTACAGGAGTAGTTTTTGTCAATTTTATTTTGGGGAAGTTCAAATAAAATTTTCACATGCTCAACATCCTGTATTATTTTTATTTGTGAGTCTAATTTTGATCTAATCAATAATGGAGAAACAAATTTGAATTTCTGTCTCAGAAGAATCTTCTGACCAGAGCTCAGATTTACTCGCGAGTGAAAAATACTCGCGAAGAAGAGTACTCGAAGATTACGAGTGTTACAAAAAGTTCACTCTCCACTCGTTTGTTTTAGGTGGGAGTACTCGCGAGTGCTCCTTTTTAAAAAGTAAGAGTGGGAGGAAAAATCTTCGAAATAGAGTGAGAGTTCACTCTTAAGAGTAAAATCGGGTAGAAAAATAGAAACTGTTTGTCTTTGCTGACTTGTGTGTGCGTGTAGTTTTGTGTACTCTTTCAGTCTTTCCATACAGTGCGCGTGTGCGGAGCAATTAGTTGGTTTTATAAAAAAAGTTTTATTATATTTTTAGAAGTTTACTTATATTTTCTATATTATAATGAACAATAAAGACATAAATAATACTATACTTGCTACTACTCACACACACACACAAATCGGCAAAAACAAACAGTTTCTATTTTTCCACCGTATGAGAAAGACTGAAAGAGTACTCGGTAAGAGTATAATCTGCTCGATTTCGATCGTATTTTACTCGCACTGGAAATCGAGCAAAGGATATGCGCTCTTATTCGAGTGGCATAGAAAAGAGTACACTCGATATTTTTTTTTCACTCGCAGGAGTACTCGTGCTCGAATTTGAGCGATTTTCACTCTCTACTCGAATTCGAGCGAAGATTTTGGAGCTCTGCTTCTGATAGAAATTCGGCCTAATGAACTTTTTTAATTTTTTGCTTCAAATTAATTATCAAGTCGTCAAAAATGGCAACAACAAATCCAGAGTCGTCTCAGCACGATATTGTCATCAAATTATATGTTGGGAGTCATCAATTGAAGTAGGCAACGCAAGAGAACATCTTTATCTTCTTAGCAGAAATTATAAATATTTTTTTTATTCTTATGAAATTTACATTGCTTAAATTAAATTTCATTTAAAATATTTTTTTATTTCCCCTTATTCTGTAACTATTTGTCAACGTCACGTCAAGACAATATCAAAAATAGGACTCTTACCTACTCCTTGTGAGCAGCAATTAACTACTTCTGACAGTCTGTGTCTACTCTCTATGGCGTCTAATATAGCAAGAGCTTGTTAGAAATTGATAATTGTTGAAGAGAATGAGCACAGAAATGTTCAAATTTTGATATTGTCTTGACGTGACATTGACAAGAAGTTACAGAATAAGGGAATATATGCTTTTCTTATTAAACACTTTTGCTAAAATAAAATAGAAAATTCTAATTTTTATTTTGTTCCTTTCGGAATATCACTACGAATCCTAAACTAATAAATTCACTTCTGATTCAAATTGAAATTATTTGCAAATAATCTCATTGAGAAGTAAAATTTAGTTGTACCCCAATTCCCGTCTTGCTAAATAGCGAATTGAAAATGATTGTCTAGTACAAGAGTGAATTGATGTATAAGAGTTTGTCTTCGTACTAAATGTCCCATCATGTTTTCGCTAAAGACTTGATGTCCTATTTATCAAAATTTCCAATGCCGTATTGAAAGTGAATACAGAAAGTAAACAGTAATACAATCGTCAACATGCATAAATTGTTGTTGCTTGTTTTTTTTTTGTACGTTTGCTTTGGCAGGAGAGCAACTTTGATTTGGTTATTGTCAAATTGCAAAGTCGTGTCAATCAAAAACTCATTTTGAGCGTCATGTGCGTTTGACTATAAATTGATTTCTTTTTTCTTCAAAAATTTTATATTGCTTTTGAAATTCATCTCGAATTGCTACTTTTACTTCTTTATAAATTCGTATAGCTATCAGTTTGATATTATTTCTTATTAAATTTTACCAAAGAAAGTAGTTTATTTTATTCAATGATGTTATTAATATCTGAACATTTATTTTGTATTTTGTATAAAATTTTTTTTCTTTAAGAAACCCAAGTAGATTTGTGTGCTATGGAAATATTAAATCTTTCTAGGAGTCTGAGCTTTGTATGTTGATTTATTTCTGAAGATTTTTTCATATGGCATAATGACTTGTCTTTTTTATTTATTTTTTTTTATTATTCATTTATGATTTTTATTTACAAATCTGCTTTGGTGAACATTGAGAAATGACATTTAATAAATGCCAGACAAATCATATAAATCTTCAAAGTATAAAAGAAAGAATGAATGTATTTAATATTAGAGATGAGCACTGCTGACGTGATTAGTCGCATATATGCATGACTTCACGTATAATAGTGAGTATTATGAAAAAAATGGAAGGTATGTAAATAACAATCAAGGAATAACTTTTATTTTCTGAGGAGCAAATAAAAATCAAGAAATAACTTTAATTTTCTGAAAAACAAATAAAAATCGGGAAATAACTTACCTATATATTTTCTGATGAATAAATAAAAGTCAAGAAACAACTTTTTTTCTGAGCAGCAAATGAAAATAAAGATATAACTTCTATTTTCTGATGTATAAATAAAAGATAACTTTTATTTTCTGAGGTGCAAATAAAAATCAAGAAATAACTTTTATTTTCTGAGGGACAAATGGAAACAAAGAAATAACTTTCATTTTCTAAAGAAGAAAAGAAAATCAAGAAATAACTTTTATTTTCTGAAAAAGAAATAAAAATGTAGAAATAACTTTTATATCTTGAGAAACAAATAAAATTAGAAATAAAAATCGAAAGGACCAAATGAAAATAAAAAAATAACTCTTCTCTTCTGTACAATAATAATTTTTGTTATTTTTTTTATTTTTTATGTTCAAGGAATTGCATTTTTAGTTAACAATTTGCAATGAACATGTAAACAAGTGCGCGTGCCCTCGCAATGTTTTTTAAACTAATGTATGAATTTCTATTTTAATAGTGAACCTTTTATTTATGTAAATTGTATTACAGGATGTTAATTTCCCAACAGGCTATAGGTTCAAATCTGCGATAAATAAAACTTAGAAAATAACTTTTATGAAAAATAAGACTTAGGAAATAATAATGAAAATGTAATTTTTAAAATAAAACTTAAAACCGCTACGGTCCCTGAATAATTTTCATCCCGTTCTGTAAATTGCATTATGTATTCACACTTATTCTGTAACTATTTGACAACGTCACGTCAAGCCATCACACGCCTGTATTTTTCTTCTTCAGCAATTGATTATTTCTAATAGTCTCTTAATTCTATATTCAAGACCTTTAAGCGCAGTACTAGGCTGTCAAAAGTTGTGAAATGTTGTCCACCAGGAGTAGGCAAGTGTCCTTGCCTTGATGTAACCTTGAAAAGGAGTTACAGAATAAGGAGTATTAACAATAAACAAAAGTTTAAAATTGTTAACGAAATTGTCCATAGAGTAAATGAAATTAAATAAATAAAAGAAGATGTTTGGTGTCATGGGACAGCCGATAGGAACGAAGTTTCTTAATATAAAAATATAAATTTTAAGTTCTATTCGTGGTATAAAGAAAATAATTATTCGGGTATACATATTTTATTATGATATTTTTTCCGCCGACCCACAACAATACAGAATCAATTTTGTTCCCAAACGAAATTAAATTCTGTCACGGCACGGCTGCGTATGATTAATATTTGTTTGTATGGAATCGCATACTCATACGTCTTAAACATTGATTTATATCAGGGACCGTAACTGTTATGACTTTTATCAAAAAAATCAAGAAATAAGAGTTATTTTTGATTTTTATATTTTTAGATAGAAAATAAGAGTTATTTTTGATATTTATTATTTTAAATGAAATATAAAAGTTATTTTTGATTTTTATATTTTTAAATGAAAAATGAAAGTTATTTTTGATTTTTATATTTTTAAATGAAAAAGGAAAGTTAATTTCGATTTTTATATTTTATATTATATTTATTTTTGATTTTTATATTTTTATATCAATAATAAAAATCAATTCAAAATTCGTGACATAGGTAATATGTTTGTGTTTCCATGGCTTCGAAAATTAGCTTTAATTGTTCATTCTGTACCTGCCACTCAAGTCAGTGTAGAAAGGTCATTTTCAGCACTCAGATTAATATTGGGAGATTTGAGATATAATTTATCTGAGGAACATTCAAAATCAATTATGATGGTAAAATTGAACACCTGAAAACGACCTCTTAACACCGACTTGACTGGCAGCCAAAACTTATAAGCTATTTCTATGCATTCATGTTTTTATAGCTGATAATGGATAAGTCACATAATATATTATATTCATATAGAAATTTGAATGAAGCAGCATATTATAATACATACGGCATCAACAAATAAATAAGAGTTTTTTTTATTGATTTTTAGTATTGATATAAAAATATAAAAATCAAAAATAACTTTTATTTTTCAATTAAAAATATAAAAATCAAAAATAACTTTTATTTTTCATTTAAAAAAATAAAAATCAAAAATAACTCTTATTTTTCATTAAAAAAAATAAAAATCAAAAATAACTCTTATTTTTCATTTAAAAAAATAAATATCAAAAATAACTCTTACTTTTGATTGTTAAAATAAAAATCAAAAATTTAAAAATCATGCAATATGTTGGATGCATTTCGCCTAAAAATCATGATGGTGTAATTAAAAGTTTTCTACGAAGTTCATTTATGTATGATTTATTTCTTCAAAAATTGAAAAATAACTCTTATTTCCGGTCCCTGATTTATATAGAAACAAAAAATCTTACGTTACGGTCGGTTTTTTCCCGGTTAGAATACCCGTCCGCATCGTGCCATAAGGAACTTCGTTCCAATAAATAACTCTTAATTTTTTTTTTAATATAGCCTAATACACATGGCCACAATTTTTTTATGGCAAATTCTAAATTCTAATACAAAATTATTTACTAGTTGGTTATATTCTAATCTGACGTTGTATAGTTTGCTGGTTCGTTTCTTAACATTCATGAGAACGAGCGACTAAAATCGAAAGTGTTGTATGCAAATATATAGACGTGCTCACTAGCTCATCTCATCTTTTAAGTGGATAACGATGATTAAATAGAAAAAGATATAAAAGTTTCTATGAAAAATTTATTTGCTAAATTTAATACAAAAAGCAAAACATCAGCAACCAGCAAATAAATTCTATATGCTGAATAAAGGAGCTAAAAATATGTGTGTATTTTCCTGAATATATGGATATTTCATAAAAGTATTTCTATATTTAAATTTCTACAAGTCATAGCTGAAGGTAGCTCTTTTCAATGACATTTTTTTTTAAATTTATTTTTATTGTGTTATTAATATGTCTTTATTCCACATATCATTGGTCTAGTGGATAAATGAATAATTAAATCCTGTTCTCATAGTCACCGCTACAGTGTGCAAATACATATAAATAGCGCGCCCTTATTTAGGATATGCATGGACGCGTATATTAAAGTCACATTATGAATTAATGGCACGTATATGTTTCATCGCATTTAATAATTAAAAATAAAAAAAAATCCCTTATATTATGCTTGTAAAGAAATATATGAAAAAACGTATGGTGTGTTCTACACGAAACGAAATTAATGCCAGTTCTTATAAATAATTTTTTTAAATATAACGTTAATTTCGATTTCGAGTAAGAGACAGAATAGGGACAAGAAAATACTTGCTATACAAATCGGAACAGCTTTATTATTTATTGAATTGAGTTGCAGAGTAACTCCCCTGAGCTCATCATATAAATGGATATTTCATTTGATTATACAATTCAAAATAACTTAGCGGCAGAGTGATATTTAAAGTACAGAATTTCTGAATTTACCAATTTCTAGACAAGCTAAATAAGCGAATTATAAATTAGGGATTCCACACTTATATGTATGTGGATTTTGGTGGTTATGACACTACAAACAAATTTACTCATTTGTCGCGGTTTATTTACCAAGACAAATCTGGAAACCTTTTATTCCACTCTCCTCATAATGCCATGAGACACTTCAAAATTGTTTCTATATCAGACATCCACAAAACACGCAGATCAATTCCATAGCAACGCAGAAATTGCAATCCACTTTAACAGTTTTCCACAAACATTCTTTTGTTACTGGCAGACAAAATCAACAATAATAATTACCGATTGAATACTTGTTTGAAATTAAATTTTATTATTAGAATTAATGTTTCTTTGAGTAGCAGAAATACTTTTCAGCTGCACGCAACTACTTAATGTGTTATAAATCTCTCTCTCGCAGAAACATCAAGAGTAAAGTTATTTAATAAACCTAATTAGTCCTCATAAAATAAATAAAACTTCTGAACAAAAAATAAACAAAATTAATTGAAATCTTATCGTAAGTTTGTTGCATCTACGTGTGTACATCGTACTTATGATTTTTGTGTAAAAGTAAATATGAAAGTTTAAGGCGCTACTGTCAAAAGAGGCCTTAATATTCTATAAGCACAATTAGAATATATCAAAAAGATTTCCGTCTGTCCGTCCGTCTATGGAAATCACGATACAGTTCAAACGAAAAGAGCCAGACAATTGAAATTTGGCATAGATACATTTTGAACAATAGCACAGGTCAAGTTCGTAAATGGGCTGAATCGAGCCAGAGGGAAAAAATTTCCCTAAGAGGAACTAAACCAACTTCGAAAACACAACATTATTTTTAAAGATATTTTTTTTTTTGATTTTGTTAAGCAAATGAAATATTTTTATATGAGAAAAGGCATTAATATTGTATGCTGATATTTTTAAGCCTAAGGTCTCTCTATTTTAATTTTTAATTAAAAAATTAAAAATTAAATTAAAATAAACAGACCTTAAGCTTAAAAATATCAGAATACAATAATAATAAAAAAGAGGTCAAGAAACCAGAAGAATTTGAAGAGGCATTAAGCGTTAAAATTGAAGCCAGAACATTGGAAAAAATCTATTCTTGGACCCCGACCGCTTTAGTGAGAAAAGGCATTAAGCGTTAAAATTGAAGCCAGAACATTGGAAAAGTCAATTATTGGACCACGTCCCCTTTAGTTGGCGCGTAATATATGGAAAAATAGTGTAAATATTTAACGAATTGTATTCCTTAAGCCTACATTCCTTAAAAATTAAACCTTTAAGCTTTTACGACGAAGGTAAGATGATCTCTGATCCTCCGCCTGCCCTACCCCTCCACTTTTGCCCTTTAAATGACCCTATAAAAAATATTTTTCTACACTTATTCAATCCAAAATTTGACTTCTTAAGTTTTTACGGCAAAGGTGAGATGTCTCCCCTACGACCCTTCCCGGAGTGATCCTGTCAAAATAGACTTTAAAAAATTGGGCACAGAAATGTCTCAAAGGAATTCTGAACCACCAGGTTAAACATTTTTAATATATCTCCGTCTTATTTTGCGCGGCTTGATATAAATTTTTAAATGCAAAAATAACGTAAATTGATTTTATGCTGAAGGAAAGGTTTTTATTTACTATTTAAAATTCGATCCGGACGTATATAACGTTCTTAATTCTTTATTATATATTTTTCTTGGACCGGCACTCTCAAGAGCAGCCCTACTAAAGCAATGCCTTGTACTCGAAGTGTGAAAGGAGGTGATAGTATTGAGGGGACTGTTAGAGCAAGATGACAGGGTAAAGAATTTAAATCTTACAGCGTCAACAAAGGAGGACGCTCTATTGAGTTCTTTCATGTTCATGACGGAGCGCTGAATCGAATCTGCATCTTAGATGTCGTTGTCTACTTGTTAAATACTTTTTTTAAATATATAGTCACATGCGTTCACACACAACTGTGGCCTGATTTTATCCTGAAATATTTCAGCCTCTCGACTAGCAGCGCTTATAATGCGTAACTTATACCCAGCCCTTTAGAATTTAATAAGATCAAACATTTGTTTGCATTAATGGAACACAACAAAATATTATTAAAGAAAATGTCTAATAAGAGAAACCACAAAAACAAACCCCATTTGTTAATTACAAAAGTTTAGTGTGGTTGTTTGTTGTTGCAGCTTTTCCTATTTGTTACTTTATGGATTTTTGCTTGCTTTTTAATGTTTGCTTATACACATGCTGGCGTAAAGAGAAGAGCATCATCAAGTGTACAAACTGCATAAGTTTGTTACATTTAAGGCTCCTTAGCAAGTATTTAGAATTAACAATTAAGTAAATACGCTTAAGAAATTTGTTAACATCACGTCTGCGGAAATGGCAGGGGAGAAGGCGTCTTGAGAAAGTGCCACATTTAGAAGCAACAGTTTGTATGTAAGAGCATGTAGTCATATAATAAAAATTAATTTAATTATTATTAGAAGCATATTTTTTCAACAAACATAAACACAGAATTTTGTAATTAGCATCATTTCTTTGTCCAATCTGAAAATTTGAAAACGTCCTTGAGAAGAAAAAATATTAAAAGTATACAAAATTTAGTTCAAAAATACTTTCTTTTATATGTCCAATTTGACAGTTTCTATTTTATTTGTTATATTTAACATTAAAGGAAAAATATTAAACAACTTAAAGTTACAAAAGTCAGATACACATCATACACAAATGTTTCTAATGCATCCACAACATTAAACAATTGAAATCTAAAACATTCTCTTTGAATATCATAAATATTATATATCTGATATTCATACAACTTTTTCATATAAATATGTTGGAACAATTAAACTTTATACAACTGAAATAAATGAGGTGCAGCTATAGAAATCATTTACAATTCAGACAAAAGTAGAAATATAAAATCAAAGTTTACATTTCATTTAGCAACAGAGAGGTCAAGACTAAAAAAGAAATATCAAGAAATTTTGTGCTTCATCCATGCCATCTATAGAAGTTAAAGTCAATTGCTGTTGCGGAATATTAAAAGAGAGTATACGACAGTTTATTTGTGACGCTAGAAAAGGACCAATTTCTTAACGAATTGTGTTGTTCTGGTTGCAATTTTTACGTTTAAGCTTTTATTTGATAGTAGTTTTTACACAATTTGGGATTTTAAGAAAGTTGTTGCAAAATATACCAATAAATTGCAATCTATGTATATGTATTTTTATATAACCGATGACTTGCACTTTTCATAATGATTTGCAATTTTAATAACGACTTGCACTTTTTATGATGACTTGCACTTTTTATAACGACTTGCACTTTTCATAATGACTTGCACTTTTTATAATGACTTGCATTTTTGATAATGACTTGCACAATTTATAATGACTTGCACTTTTCATAATGTCTTGCACTTTTTCCGATGACTTGCACTTTTTATGATGACCTTCACTTTTTATAATGACTTGCAGTTTTATAATGGCTTGCACTTTTCGTAATGACTTGCACTTTTTATGATGACTTTCACTTTTTATAATGACTTGCACTTTTATAATGGCTTGCACTTTTCGTAATGACTTGCACTTTTTATAATGACTTGCACTTTTCATAATGACTTGCACTTTTCATAATGACTTGCACTTTTTATAATGACTTGCATTTTTCATAATGACTTGCACAATTTATAATGACTTGCACTTTTCATAATGTCTTGCACTTTTTCCGATGACTTGCACTTTTTACGATGACTTGCACTTTTAATAATGACTTGAACTTTTTATTATGACTTGCACTTTTTATAATGACTTGCACTTTTCATAATGACTTGCACTTTTTATGATGACTTGCCCTTTTTATGATGACTTGCACTTTTTATGATGACTTGCACTTTTTATAATGACTTGCACTTTTCATAATGACTTGCACTTTTTATAATGGCTTGCATTTTTCACAATGACTTGCACTTTTTATAATGACTTGCACTTTTTATAATGACCTGCATTTTTCATAATGACTTGCACATTTTATAATGACTTGCACTTTTCATATTGTCTTGCACTTTTTCCGATGACTTGCACTTTTTATGATGACTTTCACTTTTTATAATGACTTGCAGTTTTTATGATGACTTGCACTTTTTACCTTTAACTACTGTGGTGGTGGTAAATTTTACGCTCTCTATATTATTTACTCTCTCCAGTAGAGCGCTATTAATATTATTGTCCTTGTTTTATTTAACTAGAAGTTTGATTTCTTTTTTTTTATTACTTTATTCATTTAAAAATGTGTCATCTAATTCCAAATAAAAGCAAATAAATAAAAACAAAAATATATTTTTTGACCAAATTTTCTAAAAATTAAAAAGGGGTAAAATTTACCCCACCACAGCATATACGCCAACATATTTCACCTCAGTGGTTAAAGGTTTATGATGACTTGCACTTTTTATGACTTGCATTTTTTATAGTGACTTGCACTTTTTTTGATGACTTGCATTTTTTACGATGACTTGCACTTTTAATAATGACTTGAACTTTTTATTATGACTTGCACTTTTTATAATGACTTGCACTTTTCATAATGACTTGCACTTTTTATGATGACTTGCACTTTTTATGATGCCTTGTACTTTTTTTACTTACTAATATAATAAACATGAAAGTCTGTCTGTCTGTCCGGCTGTTTCCTTTTCACGCTCAAACCGCTGAACCGATTTAGATAAAATTTAGCATAGAGATAGTTGGAGATCCGATGAATAACATAGGGTGGTTTTCGTTGTTTGGGTATGATTTTATTAAGTGATCAATGGTGTTAAAAAATTTTTATGGACATATGAAATTATGAAACTGGTAACTATGAACATTTTTAACATTAATACAATTGACCTAACAATGCATGTGTTTTTGGCAATGACTGACTTTATGAGTGGTCAAGGATGGTCTAAAGATATTAGGGAATTTATGAAACTAAGAACGTTTTAAACTTTGATACAGTAAAAGTACAACACATCATTGACATAAAATATACATTAGCTGAAGTTTCACATATTCTTCGCGGTTAAAAGCTAGTGTAAAAAATAATATATAAAAATAGGTTCCAAAATTTCAAATTTATTTGTTAAAAATTTATCAAAAATAAATCCGATTAAAACTTAAAATTTTTATTATAGTGTCATGTACCCAAAATGGAATGAATTTTTTTTTATGAAAAACTCCGTTGATTTTTGACCTCAGCTTATAGCAGGTCATCAATCAAAACAATTTTCTTATTAACTTTAAATATATTAAATTGGAAAGAATTGACCTTTTTATGCCATGTTATTTTCAATGCAATCTTTTCAAAAGCTGTTTCTTAATTGAAACTAAAATTCCATAGAGCTAAGGATGGTTAGAAAATCTCTGATACAGTGAATAATTTGTCATGCGAGATCTCTGTCTGTCGTTTATAGTAATATTTAAGTAAACAAATTAAATGTTTTTGCAAAAATTTTAAATCCATTGAAAATCTATAGAAAATTAATATCTTCTGGTGCCTAACATTTTATTTATACCTATTTATTTTATGGATAAACATATTTATGTGAAAGAACAACAAATGATGCCACAGACAACGATAGACAAACAGATGGCGCGGTCTTTGTAAAAAATATAAAAATATGCTCAACAACAAGGACTGTCTCTCCATAAAATGAATATTACGATTTGCTAGAAAATACTATTAATAACTTTTAACTGTTTATGTGTGGGTATATTAAATAGCTTCAGCTGTTACTGTCTAAAGGCCTTTTAATTTAATACTCGTTTTTAATTCAGTGAGTTGAACGGTTGAGCTTAAATATAACAACCATGACCTCGTTCACTCCACTGTTAGTAAATTTTCCCAGCTTTCACTTTCATTAAAATTCATCGTTGGTTGTGCTTTTTGTTTATTTTTTGAACGTTACTATTCTATTTCTTTTCACACAGTATTTATTACTTTGTTACTGACATTGATTAAATATTAACGACTATTTAATAGTATAAAAGTTATTGTTCTTCGTTATCTCTATAAAGCAATTAATCTGATACCGAGCACGAAGTAACTTTTAGTAATTTTAGTATATTTTGTAAGTATTTTTTAACAACAAAATGAAAACAAAAATTTAAGAAATTCTATTGTATATTAAAGGCTTTAATTTAAAGCCGTTACGGGCAGACTGGTATTTTTTAGGATACTTTTTGAAACTTTATCTGATAAATTGAACTTAAATGCAATTTTTTCTAAATATCCAGGATCCCCAAAAACTCTTTACTACATCAAATACATTAACCAAGCACACCTATATTTTCTAGACTCATGAACAAATGTAAAACCTTGAAGTGGCACAGAAAACTTAAATACATGAATAAGGGTCAATACCCTTATTCTGTAACTATTTGTCAATGTCACGTCAAGATAATATCAAAATTAAGACATCGGCACATTTTTTTCCTAGGCAGTAACTAGTTGCTGTCACACAACCAGAATGTGACTGCCCTATTTTTGATATTGTCTTGACGTGACATTGATAAATAGTTACAGAATAACGGGACAGCTTGTTACTATTGTACGACTGTTTCAAATTTGTCTAGTAGGCATTACATTAAAGAAAAAGATTTATTCATAACTGTTTCTTTTCTTGTCTAGAATTTAAGGGTAAATAGTTTCTTTGTCCAGTCTAAATGACTCATGTGCACAAATATTTCTATCTATAAAGTTTTATGTAATTTTATTAAAAACAATCTCTATCCCGAGAGCAATCAAGAGATTTTTTGTTGCCCAAACAATCCAATGACATGTTATTTTTGTAGCAACCTACTCTACTATTATTTCTATTCACTCTATTTATTTTCTTGTTTTTCAAGATGATTTTTTTCCAAATAAAATTCAATTGTCCAGTCCCAAATGCTCTTCTATTACTGTACGTATAGACACTGAAACAATATTTATTTAATTTCTTTTTTCTTTTAAAACTTTGAGCACACCAACAAGAAGTGAGTGCTTCGTTTTATTCATTATCACAAAATTTATAGAAAATAGTTTCAAATATTTTCTTATTATTTTTTATGTCTACTTCATGCTCTCGTGTCGGTCAAAAAATTTTGTTTTTTTTTTCAGACCAGTTGCATTGTAGTGAAAACAAATTTTTTCCCGAGCATAATACTACAGGGTGGCTCAGAAAGACCGAACTGGTGTGAATTCCTTATAACTTTTTATTTAAGACATATTTTTTTAATTTTTTGTTTTTTAAATACAGTAAATTTATAGGGAATATTTTTAGATTAGTTATTAAAAATGATATCCCGCAAGTGGTGGCCATTTTTTGCTTCGCACAAATGTGCTCTTTCCAACACATTTTCCATGACCTTTAGCAAAACTTCCGGTGTTATGTTGTTAATTTCGTCTCGAATATTGGTTTTTAATTCCTCAATAGTCCTAGGCTTATTAACATAAACTTTCCCTTTTAAATAACCCCAAAGGAAACAGTCTGGAGCGGTTAAATCCGGGGAACGCGGAGGCCAATTAAAATTGCTTCTACTCGAAACGACGGTATGCACGCTGAGTCAACACAATGGACCGTTGATTTGAAAAGTAAATTTAAACGATGTGGGCACGTTGTTCAGTTGTGTATTGCTCCATTATAAATTGTCCAAGTCTTCTTTACAAAATACTGAAAAGAAAAAAAATTATAATAAAAAAGTTATAAGGAATTCACACCACTTCGGTCTTTCTGAGCCACCCTGTAGTATATAAATATATTATAATAAAGGGTCCGCCATATAACTTTTTCTTTTTGAAAATGCTATTAAAAAACTACTGAATATTTTCTCAAATTTCTTTTTTTATTTGAAAGTGCAATCCTTCCTGTTAATAATTAGAAAAAATTATTTCATTAAAATGGCTGCATGGCCCGATAACGATCGTCATTGTCTGTAACGGCCACTCCTTGCTCATTTTCGAAGAAAAATGGCCCAATTATGCCTCTGGACCAAAATCCGCACCAAGCAGTGACTCGTTTTGGGTGCGTCGGCTTTTCAATGTATGCGTGCGGGTTTTCCGTGCCCCAAATGCGACAATTTTGCTTGTTTACATACCCGCCAAGATCAAAATTAACTTCATCTGAACAAATGATTTTTTTTTTTGGCAAAATCGGCATCTTCTGTAAGTCGATCGCAGGCCCACTTACCAGCGTTGTTCAAGCTTATACACAACCATATTCGTTCAGTGCAAGGATAAAACTAATTATCTGTCAAATCAGACATGAGCTAAGTATTACCATTCACGAAATAAGCACTAGTTGAAAAAAAGCGTTAGATTGCCGACCCCATATAAGTATGAGTACGTTGATATACAAGAATGATAAAATAAAGATTACGCCTTGCGCATGATTTACCGTTTGATGACGTATTTGTTCCCTCGAAGAGATTACCAAATGATTATTATATGCAAAACTAATACTTTTTCGTACAAAATTAATATTTTATGCTACATTTGGCAGCTCTTCACACAATTTACTCAGAGAGATTTCCGAATTACTCAGAGAGTTTTTCAACAAGCAAACTAAATCGGATTTATAAAAGTGCAAGTTTTGTGTTATATTTTATAATAAATTGTGTTATATTCTAAAATAAATATATTAAAATAATTATTAATAACTTAAAGTGTAAAAAACTTATTAAAACTTGATTTTTAAAGCTCATAAACTGTAAAGAAAACCCCTAAATTAAAGAGAAAAGAGAACAAAAAGACTAATCATGAAATGTGCAGTGGGCAATTGCAAACAAAGTAACAGCAAAAAAAAACAAGTGAGAAATAATTGTGTTAAAATGTAATATTGTTATAAAATTACTTTTTGTTTTCAAACAACTGTGTCATTTTATAGTTTTCCAAGAGATGAAGCTCAAAGGAAGTTATGGCTGATATATTGCAAGCATTTGTTTTGTATGGGGAAAAAAGAAAAATAATTAGCACTTGGGTTCAATATTTATATAAAACAACTATAAATTAACAATTTCAAATAAAAAAAAGTGGAAAATAAAATAATTTTTTAAAATTGTTTATTATCAAACAAATTTAATTTAAAAAATCGCAATTTGCCCCACTGTTCAGTTTTTATAATAACATAATAGTTCTCCACTTGAATTTCATTAGCCAATCAGAACACATGTCGAGTGACGTCAGAGTTCCATCATGCGCAGAAAAGTATTGTTATTTCAGCTTGTTGGCGTAATCTTTATTTTATCATTCTTGGTTGATATATATATATATATATATATATATATATATATATATATATATATATATATATATATATATGTATATATATATATATATATATATATATGTATATATATATATATATATATATATATATGGGGTTATTGTTTGGAAAATTATTTAATTGTCAAAAATATTTATTTGTTAGTCAAATACGCAAAATTTTCTATTTATTTCGATCTAAAGCATTTAGATCGTATTAAATAGTCGAAGTATAATTGTTTGTTGTTTCATAAATATTCATAATTTTCTTTGAAAATATCAGAAATAATTTAACTGCCTATTTCACCATGTCGAAGCAGTTCTTTCTTTCTTATAAATACATTTGGAACAATAGAAATTTATAAAATTTAGTTTTTGTTTCAAATATATTTGCAAGAATTCATTCGACATAGTGAAATAGCTAGTAAATATTGAATTATAATTATAAGTGATATGATATTTTTATAATTCCGACTTACTACACTTTCAAACTTAATGGCTCTTATACATATACTATGCCAAAAGAATTTTTTTTTGTTAAAATGTTTCAATGTTATTTTGTAAAGTTGATACGAAGTGTTCAAATTTGCCAGAAATCTTAATTCAGCTGTTTAATATAACATTTGGTGTCATGAAAAATGAGTAAAGCAAGAAATTTATATTGAACACTATGAGCGTTAGGAAACTTTTCCAAACTTTTATTTTCAAGCAGCAAAAACAAAATAAACAAAAAGAAAAAAAAAGAACAGACAAAAAAATTCTTGCTAAATGTTTTAATCTCAAGTTGAATTTAGTAACTAAATTTTAGTTGTTCTTTTTTTTATTTATTTTTTTTTTTATTCTGAGAAAATATATGTGTGTGCTTTTGTGTTTGTATGACACATGAGTTATTTAATTGAAAAGTTTAATAACGGTACTGATAATTTTTCTTATAGAAAATAAGTTTTAGCAAAAAGTTGTGTCATGGTGTTACCCTTGTTAAGTACTAAAACACTATTTTCGGAGTCTCATGCAGGCGGCAACATATATGTGCCAATAATTTGGCCTGTCATGCGATAAATAGCGTTCTAAATCTATTAGAAAACTTGAACTGGAACAAAACTTCTTGATTTTTTAGAAGCCTTCAAATACACAACAGTGCTGTCAAAATGAAAATGTATTGCACTGAAAGAAATCCTACCGTTTTAATTGCTTTAACCAAGGAACTGGAAACGTGCACAGCGAACAGTTCCACAGTTAAATTGTTCTTGCTAAAGATTATTACTAAGATCGCATAAATTGAAGTACTCAAAACTTGAAGAACTAACTTTTACTTCATATGAATTAAAAATTATTTCTATTTATAACAAACTAAATTTATTACACTTAGAAAATCTGAAAATGAATTCCATATGCAGACACTTTCAGTGTTATTCATTATAAGGCCGTGTTATCAAAATCAAGAAAAGAAAAATGTCTTCACTGTCGTTATGAAATATAATTTGTATTTGTATAAAAAATTCTTTGCAAAGTGAATTTGCAAAGTAGCGGTGCACAGCTTCTAACAGTTGACTGAGACCACATGTCGGCGATGTTGTTAACCCGTATTTTATCCGTCATTGTGATTGGCTGCACAGGACTTATGTCTTCACATAAGAAGTAGCCACGCACTTAAACACGAAAAAATCCTCAGAATACCTGTAAATCCATACAGTGATCTCAGGTGTTGAAATTACCTAGTGCGAGTGAGACGCAAGACTCTCGAAAGAGAGTAAATGATAAGTGGTCGTCTGCCTGCACTTAGAAAATAATTTCCAATGGGACCTGATGTTGAGTGATAATATATAATAAATTATTTATTTTCCTCAAAACCTTGGAATACATAAATTAATTATTCAAATATTCGAAAAAAAATACAACTCATCCATTACGAGTATTTCAAAAAGAAAATTGTCATAAACTGTTCTTACAGCAATTTGAAACTCGAATAATTTGACAACTTTAATATCTTAAGTAGATGCTTACATATACATATGTATAGACATATTCATTTACTAATACAGAGGCAAGCAGAAATACGTGTTCTGTTTTGAAAATAGGTTAAAAAGAAATTGAAACGTACCAAGATTAAGTAACATCAAGTATAACACATGCATTTACGAATGTAAACCTTTACTCATACATGTGCATGTACAATTAAATGAATACACTAGTGTGTATATATATATGTGTGTGTGTGATTCAGTTTGCTTAAACGATTTATAAACACGTGTGTATGTATGTGTGTGTCTGTGTGCAGGAGCATACATTCAAGCCCAGCAGTAAACATTTCCAGGCATAAAAAATTTTAACATTTCCCAGTTTTGTATACTCCGCTCAACTATTAAATACCGACGAATTCATTTAAGCGAGAACAGAAAATTATAGACATATTGTTCGCTTCTGCGAAATTTTCAATGAAAAGATGTTTGTTTGGATAAGGGAAACGAGTTTCGGTTGAAAACATTCAACAATTTTGCTCTATAAAACGAACACATGCCATTCAAATTAAAACAGATTTATAATTTTATTAAATTCAGACTCATTTTATAAAGTAAAATCCGTAAATACATATTTAAAAAAATAAAAGCTTTTTTATAGAAGTGTGATAAAATAAAATCTAAAAAATATCTATAACCTATTTAATCGCTTGTCCACTACTGCTATTCCATATACGTGATTTTGACCAAATCATTTCATTTGCCCAAATTAACTAATTGGCGACATGATTTCCCCTATATTTTTCATATGAACAAATTATCTCAAATACCTTGATTTAATGCAAATTATGTCGAAATTTGTTGGCATAACACTGCATGGCTGCAAAATGCAATTTTGGGATATCAATCATTGGTGATTTACAAATCCGAAAAAGTGACATTTAAGTACAAATAAAATTTCATTTGTTATTTTGAATTTTTGTAGTTTTTCTTATTTACATATTTAGAAATTTGAAACAATTACTGAACTAAATTTTGCTTCATTTTTATGTTAAAAAATAAATTAACAATGCTAACGTCAAATTGATTTCGAAAATTCGAACATTAAATTACTTAGAACATAATGGCAACACTTCCACATGATTTCCTCAAATCAGCTTAATTTGCTCTTTTAGTAAATAAAATAAGAATTTTCGTGTGAGAGTTCATACCGAAACAACACTAAAAAAGCTAAATTTCTTTTATTACTTTCAGTATAAAATTCCAAACAAAAATTGTACTTTAAAAACCAGGCCCTTAGTTTCCTGTAACTTTTAATGACTTAAATTAGACGGGGCTTTGATCACAAAAGTAGGCCCACAATAAAACTTAAGAATATATAATATCAATTAAACGTTTTATATCTTAAAAAAACATCCGCCCTTATCCGAATGCTACGGCATGTATTCAATTTGATAGAGTATCCGTTAATTTGTATGCCTTTGTGCTTGTGTATGCGTGAGTATGTGTGTGTTTGGCTTGCCTACAACGAAAGGAAAGTAAACGAATAACCTGCGCTTGAAGTTTTAGTTCTAAAGACTGACTACTATATAAATTAACTTTAATGAAGAAAAAGTTAAAGTAACAGCACAAACTGGCAGATACAGGAAACTAAAAAACTATATTCAACTTAAGTTTGTTACACGAGTATATGTTTGTAAAAGGTGAAGAAAAGAAAGTTGTTTTAAGAACTTTTTACGGCATTTGATTTAAGCCACAAAAGTTTTGGACTTAATAAAAATTTCATTGCAATCATTTTTATGCTTAAAGTTAAAGAAAGAGTTTTAAAGAGTGACAACGAAATGAAAGTTTGATAATCATAGTTATTAGCTTTTATTAAGTAGCAGCTAAATAGTGAAATATATATTATGGAAAGTTGTATTAGTAATATCGAGCCATAACTGTCAAAAACACTTAAGGGACATGTTCTGTGAATATCGTAGTAGAATTTTATCAAAAATTCTACTACGATAATTTGGATAATCGGTGAAAATAGGAAAGTAGTGTTAACCACCCTCACGGAAATACAGCAA
Source organism: Linnaemya tessellans (assembly GCA_951800035.1). Lineage (NCBI taxonomy): Eukaryota > Metazoa > Arthropoda > Insecta > Diptera > Tachinidae > Linnaemya > Linnaemya tessellans. The sequence goes on along the minus strand of OX637532.1, from coordinate 155,202,952 downwards.
AAACAATTTCAGCTTAAATGCATTTTCCCTTTCAATTTTTAACTTGCTCGAACTTTTTTGTAATTCCAAAGAGTCGGTTAAACTAAAGTTCTCTTTTTAAAATTAAGCAAAACTAGTGCAAGGAAATCAATGAAATAGTTAAAGTACAATAATTACAGTTTCAAAATTATTTGATTAAACTAACTGATTTCTCATGTCATCAAGAATATCTAAAAATAACTTAAATGCCACAAGAATGCGTTGGCTTGTAGGAAATTTATTAAGTCTGTAAACGTTACATATAACAGTTCACCACAATCCTATATAGTTAATAGTAGGGCACTATACTTCGATTTAAGCCACGCGTAATAAGAAAAAAAATACTTCAGCAAAATTTAATTTTTTTTTATTATTATTTTTTTTTGGCGACTATGAAAAATATTAAAAACCAACAAAAGTTTGTTTGCCACAATTATACATTGTTTGTCAGAACCATATTATGGCTGGCGCTAACAAAATACAACCATGTCTATGCTATACTCATTATCTATCGGGTGGGCCATCTGTCGATTTAAATTTGAACCACTGCTTATTTCGCATCTGGCAACACTCATGTCATTCTATTCGGCCACAAAATTCAGAATATTATCTCCACTGAATGAAATGATTCGCTTTACGCTGGAGCAACGTTGGAATTTATTGGAAATTGATTTCCAAAACAAAGACAATTGGTCGGAAATCGATTTTTCCAAAAAAATAATATATATAAATAATATCGAAATGAGGACGGCGCAACCATTACGCTCAATGGAGACACTTATGTTCGTGGTATTTGATGTGAATGATGTTTGATTGCATCAGAATAGTGCATCTTGCTACACATCTCATCGATTTATTGCGTCAAACGTTTAAAACCGTTTAATTAGCCGAAATGGTGATGCCAATTTGTCCTCTAAGGAGATGCAGTTTGACACCGTTGGACTATTTTCTGTGAGGCACTGTTAAATCTATTATGCCAACAAACCGGGGAGAATTGAGCACTTGAAGGTCAACATTCGTGGCGGCATTGCCGAGATACCACCATAAACACTAGAAAAACTGCTCGAAAATTGGTCCGATCGATTAAGGTACCGTGAGACCCGTCACGGCAGCTATGCGAATGAAATTATATTAAATCTCTAACCAGAATTATTACAATTCACAACCAAAAAATTAATGTGGGTGCTGTGGCTGAAGTAGTAGAACACGAGACTATGAAGCGGAGGGTCGTGAGTTCGAGCCCGCGCTGAGTCATGAAATATTGTGTTGAATTCTTCTAAAACAGCATTAGTGCGTGGTTGTGTTAGTTGTTGCCAGCCTGTTTCAATGTTAATTTTCAATGGGCTTAAGTTCGAATCTGCATGACTGCAAATTATTTTTTGTTATTTTTTTATTAATAAATGAATTTGTTTTTAAATTCTATTTATTATTTTATATTAAGATTGGAATATTAAGAATATTTTCAATAATCATCAAACCAGCAGAACGGATCAGTACTGATTTCGAGGCCGCTACGCCATCTCATCAGCGTTCTTTGTTCAATTTTTCCACTTTTGCAAGTGGTGCTAGTTAGTAGGAATATCAACTATTTAACCAATATTTAACGAAAATTGAATATGAGAAGTTATCACATTCATATTATTAAGTTATTACATTTTGGTTAGTACGAAATTCCCCAACCCTGACGATTAATATTCCCAATATTCCAATATCTCTTTTGCTTTTTCCAGAGCCATCGGCTGCTGATAGGTAAAGCTTCTTTGTTATTTATGTTCAAGTAATTGAATTTAGTTGTCAATTTACTTTGAACAAGTGCGCGTGCCCCCGCAATGTTTTTAAATTATGTATGAATTTTTGTTAGTCGAACTTTTTTCTTTATGTAAATTGTTAATTTTTCAATGGGCCCACTGAACATAATTGGCAGCGACTGACACTATCAAGTACTAAAAGCAGAGTAACAGCACCCACCTTCGTCGGCCCTGTAGCAAAAATTAGCCGGCGAAGTAAAAGTTTGAAATAGCTAAAAAAAAAACAACTGTCTATCTTCTCATCTTTCCTAATCTGTCCCCTCAATACTATCCCCTCGTTTTCAGTTCCGGCGCAATGCATTGCATATATAGGGATCATCCCCTGAGTGCTGGTCCTACTCCTAAAAAAAAAAAAAAAAAATTAATTTGGCAAAATTTCAAACCGTTTTTGTTTCATTGCATTTTTAAATTTAAACTTTTAAATGGCTCACCCTTTATTACTGCTAAAATCATTACTAAAGCTTAAGATCGACTACCACATTTTTAGTTTAAAGAAATATAGATCCTAAAACGCAAAAAAAATCCCATTGTTGAAACCGGTCTGCTTACAGCCCAAAATTAACGTGGAATAACAGACAATCATCTCCAACAACTTACTGACCTTTAATTACCTTTCTTTATAGGAATTAGCATTAGTGGTATTTGTGATAAATGTTTCATTTGAATTTAGTCAAACTAAAAACAAAAGCTTTTGAGGAGTTTTAATCGCATGAGAAGTTTTCTTACTGAATTTCCTCATATTCACAATATAAATAGAGTTATGGATTTAATCAGCAAATGGTGACTTTAATTCAACTTAATTTGATTAACATCGAACAAATCGTATTTTTTGTAGAGCGCACAAATAATTCTAGTACATCTAAAACCCACGTAGACACAATTGTCTACGCTAGTCGATCACCCTAAAATTTAAACACACAAGTGCTGCCTTAGCATGGATAAGTGTGTTAATACTAAATTGTGTTTGTTGTTCTACGCCTACATGCATTGAAAATGTTTCATGGTTAGCGGCACATGCCAATAAAAATGAAAAATCAAAAATTGTTTCAGTTGAAGCACTTGCAGTCATGTTGCCTTGATATTGAATTTTCAGGTATTAAATTATTGTATTATTATAGTTTATTTACTTTCGACAAAGTTTTTTTTTAATATAATTTTTCTATTTCTACTGATTGCTTTCCCCCCCTTTTTTTTACTTCGTTACATTACCTTCGTTACACTTACAAATTGCCCTGAGCTTTGGCAAATATTTTATTATTGTTTCCGGAATAAAAAGAAGAAAAAAATCTAATCGCAAACTCTTTTAAAATTGCGAATGGAAGAAAATCTTATTTCGTAGTGCGTGTGTGTGTGTGAGTGCTAATGCAGCGGTTGGCTTTTGGCTAAATATTAACGTACGTGATTGCATGTTTATTTTGTAATAAAATTTAAAAAAATTATTATTATGTTTTATTGAAATAGAACAGATGATTAGCACACGTAATAAAACTGTTGGAATTATTGACATTTGCTTTACAAACAATGACGAGTTATTGAAAACATTATTATTGTTTTCGTTCGCTCACGTAAACGATTCAATTACAAAATTAATTGACACTTATTTTGTGCTTTGATAAATTGTTTTAATGGGGCTTTCTAGGTTAGAAAAATTTCATACATGCACTGAAAAAAATATCAGTAAAAATAACTCGTTAAAAATTAATTTGCCAATTAAATTAATTACTTGCTCATATGAATTAAATTGTTTTTTTACTACCAGTGTTGATGTAATGAGTAATTGAAAATTTGTATGTTATTTAAGGAATAAAAATTTTTTTTCGTAGTTTATATTTTTAATAACTCTATTTATTAAATCATAGTTTAATTTTTCCGGTGTAGTTGTTCTAAAAATATTTTCTTGTTGTTGTTTATATTAAAAAAATCTTCCCTAGTTTTGCCTACTTTTGGCTTAAATTGTTATTCTCCTATAATACACGTGCAGTATATTGATTTCTTGGAATATTTACTTGCCCGATGCTACTCTTGAACAACTAACAATTACTTCTCTAACCACTACGTGCGTTCCAGGTTGGCAGAATGCGGTTAACGTTTATTTGTTATTACCGACTACTAATCACTGTCTGTTTGAAATTGGTTTTGTTGTCATATTGGCTTTTATAATATTTATGTATATATTTAGTTCGTAGTAAATGAAACTATTAAAGGACATTTAATTCATAGCTATAGAATACATTAAAGCTAATGAAATTTTTAAAGACACTTACATAAGCTTCAACGATATATATTTTTTGTATGATAGAAATATTTGAGGGCTTTATGAAAAATGAATCAAAACCGTCTAATTGAAAATGGGCCTCATCACTAAAGATGATTTCGTTGAAAAATGCGTTGTTTTTGTTCAGTCTTTCAAACAGCCAATTCACAAACCTTCGATGCAAACAATAGTCGGCCGGCGTTCCAACCTTAAAATTTCCCCACTTTTTACTATAAATGCCAAGGGATGTCAATTTACTTCTTAACCTCAAATTTCCCCATTCTTTGTATTAGTCAGCTACTTTTTAACTTCCCGCTAAGAAAATTGAAAATTTTCAAGAAAGTGAGAAGACACTGGTTTTACCTCGTTTTGAAAAAATCGATTTTTCGTCAGATCTCGACATTGTGAGTATCTGGGAAACTTTTCTGACTACTCTTGAGAATCTGGCAGTATGTATTTTTTTTTTTTTTTTTATAGAACCGGAGGTGGTAATCTTCAAAAGATACTTATGTTCATCATAAGCATGCACGATTCACCATAACTGGTGCCTACGTACTAAACCCACCCCCTGTTTCCTTCGACCACTCTCCCTCCGCGGGACTGCCGCTAGGTATTACTTCGCGGAGGGCTGGTTAGCGATTTCGCTTCATGTTATGTACGTTCGCTCGATCTCTGTCTTTCCAGCCTTCGTAGTTCCTGCATAACTACATATATATGGCGGTTACACTCGTTCCATTTAATTTCGGAACCCAAAATCTCGTCTAGAAGCTGGCGGGGATTAATATTCAACTCCCAAGGCCCCCTAAATCTCGGGCAGCAAAATAAAACGTGCTGAGCGTCCTCATCTTCCTCAACACAATTTGGACATGTTGGGGATCTATCGTGCCCAAATTTGTGCAGATATTTCCTGAAACAACCATGTCCACTCAAGAACTGCGTCATATAAAAGTTGGGCTCGCAGTGTTGTGCCTCCAGCCAGGGAATTATGATGGGCAGAAGATAATAAGTCCATCTGCCCTTCGAACTGCATTCCCATCTAGACTGCCATCTGCAGAGAGAAACACTCCTCTCCTCTCTCCTTATTGTAGCAATTTGCCCTGGATCCTTAAGACGACGAAAGTAGATTCGCCTCATTTCATCCGCCAGTATATCTATAGGTATTGCTCTTGCCAATACCATTGCTGCGTCATCGGATATTGTCCTGAAACCACTTATTTGTCTTATTGCACTTAGACGGTACACCGAGGATAGTTTTCTTCTTGTCGTCTCCTCGGAAAGTGCTACAGACCATACTGGGCAGGCATATATTATTATCGAGGTCACAACCGACAATATTACCCTTCTTTTAAATGACGTTGGTCCTCCAATATTTGGCATTATTCTTGCCAGAGCTGCTTGTGCGCCGGATGCCTTTTTGACAATGAACCTTACATGTTCCTTGAAATTTAGCCTGTCATCGATCATTACGCCTAGGTATTTTATGGCCCTTTTCGATTCTATTCTTGCATCGCCAACTGTTACAGTCATCTTTTCTACTGTTTTTCTGCTACTTATTAAGACAGCCTCTGTTTTATGGGCAGCTAGTGTCAACCCAGCCCCATTAAGCCACAATTCAATCCTTTCGACTGCCGCATTTGCCTTCACCTCCACCTCCTCCACGGTTTTTGCCACTGAGACTATGGCAATGTCTGTGTCGTGTGTGTGTGTGTGTGAGTAAGTATGTGAACCGCTTATAACTTTTGAACGGTTGAACCGAATCCAACTAAGGTTGTCGCCTTTCAAAGGGTTTCTTCAAACTTAGATTTCCTGTGAATTGGAACCGCTTAGCCCCGGCAGATATTCAGAAATATAAAAAAAATTGAAAAAGAAATTATTTTTCAAAAGTGTTTTTTAAGAATAACTTTTAAATGCCTTTGCCGATCGATTCCAAAAACTAATAGAGCGCTACCAACAGGTCCTAAATACGTTAACGCGTTATATCGTGAACGAAAAAATAAAAAAAACACTCCGAAATTATATATGTGGGCAATTAGTGTTCTCGATTCTTTTATAGATATCGAAGATACCATTTTAGCGGTGAAAATTAGCGGAAAGTTGCAGGGATGGCCGTTAAGGTCAAGCGTTTTCCATATTTTTCTTAGTAGGATCAGGTTTCAGGGGTGGACACCATATGCGTATGCAGAGCATTTTGCCAGAAACTAGAATAGAGGTAATAGTGTCGAGAAGACAAATAAAGAAAGATTATAAGATAGAGAATTTGTTGTTTTTTAATCCTTATAACGTGATACAATTTTAAGTTGGCATCACTGCTTTATTTTACCATCCATTTAACAGCTGATAGTTGCTTGTTGTTTAGTTTGCTTTAACATTTCAATATGGATTGACTTACACCAGAGCAACGCGTGCAAATTGTAAAATTTTTTAATCAAAATAATGGTTCTATTCGTCAAACTCATCGTGCACTTCTTCCATTTTATGGCGTACATAATCGTCCTTCGAAGAACAATAGAGCGTTTTCGGACCATATTTACTGTTACTGATAATGTGCATCGCGTGAGACGCCAAACAGTGCTCACTGAAGAAGCTGTAGCCTCTGTACAGGAAAGCATTGAAGATAATCCTCATCAAGCAATTCTTCGCTGTCCTCAGCTACTGGGATTGTGTCCTTCCACTTTATGGACGTTTTTTTAGTTGTTAAAAATTGGTGTTCCAGATTACGACCTGTACGCGCCAGCCGTGGGGGCCACATGGCCAAAATCATATATAAACATTAATGTCATAAAATTTTCTATCCAATAAAGACGGTTTCATTCATATACTATGTTTTATTATGATTTAAAGTTGTATCACTCTATAAAAAACACCCGATATTTAGCACATGGTGATTTCAATCGCTGTCGGTAGTATTAAACGGCCACTACTATGCCTTCGTCATTGAAACAGACCGACGACAACTGAAACAAAAATCCACTAAAGCAGATTAGGAAAATCCGATTCTTTATTCATAACAGACTGAGGGGTGGAGGTTCGGTATCTTAGGTCTCGTGTAGACTTGTGTCCAACTAGCTCATTCGCTCAGTTTTGACATGAACCCCTGATCAAACCCATTTAAATTACATAGGTTTGATTAAAGGTTCTTGTCAAAACTGAGCGAATGAGCTAGTTGGACCCAAGTCTAGTCTCGTGTTAACTAGACTTGTGTCGCTTTCTTTCATTCGCTCGTTTTTGACAAGAACCTTTTATCAAACCAATGTAATTTAAATGGGTTTGATCATAGGTTCTTGTCAAAAACGAGCGGAGTTCGACACAAGTCTAGTGCTACCAGCACCTTCATTTATCATTAACTGTGAATGCTAAATGCGATTGTATTAACAACTTCAGACATGTGAATGATGCCTTCAACTAAAGTTTGTTTTTGACATTATTCGCAACTCAAAACAAAAAAGAAGAAAGTTTTAAAAATGTTCTAAACAAGAGAATGCATTATTGTTCATACAACATCTTAAAATTAATTATGAAAAATTAATTGTACTATGCAGTTCTTTTTATATAACTAAGAGTATCCAAATGGTGTGGGGAAGCACCAATACAAAATGCTTTAACACTACAAATTTTGACAGGTTATTTTGGCAAGAGGTTTATCTTTAAAATGTAACAGTTGTGTTTATTATAAATATATCTAGCAGCATGTTGCTGCTTCCAACCAAAAAGGCCAAAACGCATACACTCTTGGTCTAATACTCTAACGCTGTATTTGTGATTTGTGTTGTCTGCTTTAATTTAAAGAGAACTTGCAACTGCCACGAATTGTTTTGCAATCTGCATTTTTGCCATCCCTTTTCAATTTTCAATGTAGTGAAGAGAGAGTTAACTTTCATGCATAGTTTTATTTCAAATTAATTTCTTATCGAATTTCTCTGAAAGTAGTTTTAAAATTAAGTCTAAAAATATGTTTGTCCTTGTTGTCTAAAACTATTTCACAAACAATTTTCCATAACTGAACTGAACCAGCAGAGCGCCACAACTCAAATCACTGTACATTTTATCATTCCTTTTTTTTGCACAAACTCAACGACACACTATCCGGCCGTAGAAACAAACCTAAACACTAATGTGCATGCAAAGGCAGAGACCGACCGCCACTAACAAAGAAAACAAAAACATTGATGCCACATAAAAGTATCATTAGGGTTGACAGTTTTTATGCACAGTTGCTTGTATGGATGAAATTTTCTTGCATGCTTGTATGAATGAGTCTGTGTGAGTGTGCGTGTTTGTGTTTGTGTTTGTTTTAATATAAATGGTTGCATATCCTTGTTATCCATGCTGCCAACAACAACAACAACAGCAACAAGAAAATCCTAAATAGTTAAACAAAAAATATTAAAAATGAAGAAAGGCAACAAAAAATATTTACTTTTTGATACTTTTGTTTTTAAATTGTCCTTGATAAGGATGCTTGGTCTTGTTCTGTGTTTGTGTGTGGATTTGCAGTTGGTTGCCTTTGTTTTTGCTGATGCTGGCTGTTGCCGTTGTGTTGGTGTTGTTTAGTGTTGCTTTATGTACAGCAGAAGATGTTGTTAAATAACAGATTTTGTTATTTCATTTTGTTTTACTTTTTATCCACTTAAATTGTTGAAGGAAGTGGTTTTTTCTGTATCTATTTTTTTCAAACAGCTTCAATTTTAGTTTTGCCTTAAAACTAACTGCACATTCTATATTTATAGTTGTTCTATAATTTTTCATTTTCACTTAACTGGACTTAAATTTATGGATGAAATACTTGTTTTAAACAGCACAAGCTTTACACCATTTTTCATAATTCCTAAGTAAAATGAAAGGATGTGAAAAATTTTCAAAAAATTTTAAGCTAAAAATTCAATTTGAAATAACACAAAATTAGAAATTTATTAACGGGTTAATTTATAAAAAGTTTTTAATATCATCATGTCCTGCCACATAACCACATACGCGTAAACACTTTGCAACACATTTGTGTCATTGTTTAACTAAATATTCCCTTTCTACTGGGAATTGGTGTAGTTGAAAGTTTCAATTTAAAATATCTTTGTTAAAATGTGCAAATTGAATTTAAATATTTTTGCACTTCGTGTACTGACTGCACTTGAGAAAAACTTTCTCTTACGATTTTAGATTTAAGTGCTTTTGCTGGGAACTGTAGCAGACGTTTGTTTCAATTCGTTAATGTGTGCTAAACAACAAAAATATGAAAATAAAACTTTTTTAAAACAAGAGAACTCAACAACTTAACTTTCTTAATCCTCAATCGATTGTTCTTTCACTTAAGTGTTTAGTAATAATATAAAACTTATTTAATACTTTAAGGATTTTTTTTGTTTTGCTTTTCAGATTGCTGGATAAATTATTTGTTTTTGCATTTGATTAATTTAATAATGCAAACACTTCAATATTAATGCAGGTAAGTGATGACAGTATAAAAAAGTATTTAATATTTTTTCTTTTGAAGCACTTAATACTGAATAATATTTAAATAAAAATTTAAAATCACTGAATAGTTAATATTATGTATTGATGTGTTTATGCATTCAGGAAAGTCTGCAATGTCTATATGAATTTCATTCGAAAAAAAAACTGTGGTTAAAGTCTACTGATGATTTGGTAAAGCACCAATGAAATGCATATAGACATTGCTGGACCACCAACAAATAAATTTCATTTAAAGTACTATTATACTCTGATTTTTTTAAGCTTAAGGTCTCTTTATTTTAATATAATTTTTAATTTCAATATTTCGTCACTCCTTTGTGTGACTTTTTCAGGTCAAGAAACCAGAAGAATTTAAATAATAGTATTCCAATCAACTAACTCATTCCTGATTTAAAAGGGGTTTACAGTCATAAAATAATTTTTATTGAATAGCTTTTTAAAAACCAGGATTATTCACACATTTTTCCTGAAATATATCCTTCAAGGACATTGATTGTTGTTTCTTGGAATCTTCCAAAGGCATTTGTTTAAATTTGAAAATATATTACATTCTCTTTTCTCTTATTTTGTAACTATTTATTAACTGCATGCCAAGACAATATGCAAAAATAGAACACTTTTGTACCCCTTTTATTAAGCAATTTAGAATTTATAACTAGACTTGCATCGAATTTGTTCACCTGATCGTTTTTAACAAGAACCTATAATCAAACCAATATAATTTAAAGGGGTTTGATCATAGACTCTTATCCAGAGCTCAGATTTACTCGATTTTACTCGCGAGTGAAAAATACTCGCGAAGAAGAGTACTCGAAGATTACGAGTGTTACAAAAAGTTTACTCTCCACTCGTTTGTTTTAACTGGGAGTACTCGCGAGTACTCCTTTTTAAAAACTAAGAGTGGGAGTGAAAATCTTCGAAATAGAGTGAGAGTTTACTCTTAAGCGTAAAATCGAGTGGAAAAATAGAAACTGTTTGTCTTTGCTGACTTGTGTGTGCGTGTCGTTTTTGTGTACTCTTTCAGTCTTGCCATACAGTGCACGTGTGCGGAGCAATTAGTTGGTTTTATAAAAAAAGTTTTATTATATTTTTAAAAGTTTACTTATATTTTCTATATTATAATGAACAATAAAGACATAAATAATACTATACTTGCTACTACACACACGTTTCTATTTTTCCACTGTATGAGAAAGACTGAAAGAGTACTCGGCAAGAGTATAATCTGCTCGATTTCGAGCAGATTACTCGCACTCGAAATCGAGCAAAGCATATGCGCTCTTATTCGAGTGGCATAGAAAAATAGAGTACACTCGATATTTTTTTTCACTCACAGGAGTACTCGCGCTCGAATTCGAGCGAGTTTCACTCTCTACTCGAATTCGAGCGAAGATTTCGGAGCTCTGCTCTTATCAAAAACGGGCGAATGAACGAGTTAGATACAAGTCTATTTCTAACAGCCTCTTCCTATATCCCAGAACATATGAGGGTTGTCATTGCCCGTCAGAAGAAGTTAATTGCTAGTCACAAGGAGTAGGTAAGTGTCCTATTTTTATACCCTGCAAAACAGAATTGGAGGGTATATTCACTGTGTCATTACATATGTAAGGCATCGAAATATACTTCTAAGATCCCATAAAGTATAAGTAGACCCCAAAAAATATATATGTATAGTGTATTCTTGATCAGTGATGAAATCTAAGACGATATGGCCATGTGCCACCGTCCGTCCGTCTGTGGAAGGCACGATTTAGTCCAAACGAAAAGAGCCAGACACTTGAAATTTGGTATAAATAAATTTTGAAGGATAGCACAGCTCATGTTTGTAAATGGGCTGAATCAGGCCAGAGGGAAAAAAATTTCCCCTATGAAGAACTTAAACAACCCCTAGAAAACAACACAATTTTTTAATTTTTTTTTGTAATAAGCAAATGATACATTTTTATGTCAAAGAAGGTCAAAGGCATTGAACTTGGAGCCCAGAAATCATAAAAATTAATTTTTGGACCCCGCCCTCTTTAGTGGGCGTTGAAGTAACATATTACATGGAAAAATAGTGTATATATTTAACAAATTGTATTCCTTCGTTAAAAATTAAATTTTTCAGCTTTTACGACAAATATAAGATGTTCTATGATCTTCCCCCGCTTTCGCCCCCTAAATGGCCCTATAAAAAAATGTTATTTTTACACTTAATTACCTGAAAAATTTACTTTTTAACAACGGTGAGATGTCTCCCACCTTCCCGGGGTGGCCCTGTCAAAATAGAGTTTTAAAATTGGGCACAGAAATGTCTTAAAGGAATTCTGACCCAGCAGGTTAAACATTTTTAATTTATCTCCATTGCTTTTTGTGCGCGCTTATATAAAATATTAACTGCAAAAATTATATAAATTTGCTTTTATGCTGATGGAAAGGTGTCTCAATCATGCTGCTTCCACTTGCAGACTTTTTAAGATTCGACCAGGTCGAATATAACCTTCTTGCTTGTTGATAGTGTCTTGACGTGACTTTAACAAATAGTTACGGAATAGGGGGAATCATTTTTTATGGTAAATTCTTTTCTGAAAAAATGTAACATTTTATCACTGTTTTCCTAAGAAACTACAACTAGGCGCTTTTTTAAAATAAAACAAATTTTTCGTAGGAGATGGTAGATTCATTTTTAATAAATTCACTATTTTCAAATGCCAAAATATTGAAATTTTTTATTGAAAAGTGCAAAATATATAGCATTCTTCTTTAAAAAAAAAAATCAACATTAATTTAACAAAAAGTTCTATAAAATTAACTTGAAATTTATTTTGCTTTAAAGTTCACAAATGAACACTTCTGTACTCCTCTTCTTCAGCAATTTATAATTTTCTAACAGCCTCTTGCTCTAGTAAAGGCCTTAGAGAGCAGTCACTGGCCGTCAGCACAAGTTAATTGTTGTCCACAAGGAATAGGTAAGAGTGACGTTAACAGATAGTTATAGAATAAAGCAAATTCTTAATAAATATCAGGAAGAAATATGAATAAAATATTTCAATCCCTGTATAACGAAATATACTATTGAAATGTTTTACTAAATATATATTTTCAGTGTGTGGAGGCTATTTTATCACTTTTCTCTGAAATATGGCAGACCATTACTCTCCTGAAATTTCACTATTCCTCTGAATAAAAACTAGAAAGTTAAAAACTCATGCAAACAAAAAAATACTGGTCAAATCTAATCTTCTAAAAAACAAAAAGGACAAAGTGTCCTGTAAAAATATTTGTATATGGATACGTTAAAAGATCCAAATTCGTCCTGATTGATGGCAATAACACAAAACTTAAATTTCTCCATAAGTAAAATATCAACAACTTTAACACATTTTATGGACTTTCATTTATTCGATGACTTGAATTTGATTAAAAATATTATTTTATGACATTTCAATTTGTAACTTTTTCCCCTTAGTGAACAAAACTCATATACAAAATACAAGGATTATAAAATTTCCTAAGGCGATACGCTATAATATACACATACTTTTGGGTAGCCTCTACCGAAGTCAATTGTTAGAAAGTTTGTTTTCTTATTCTGTGTTGTTCACTGCACTTGATATAAAAATTAAGGTGATATATTTTGCTAACGACTCAACCTTTTTAGTAAATAATTTTTTTCCTTTTCTTGTGTATAAACATCTCCCAGCTATAAAATGTTTCTCTTTTGCGGTGTAACATAATCAAATTCTTGCCAAACTTTTTGTTATTGTTTGTTTTTTTTTTGTTCGACTAAAAGTGTTTGGCTTTCAATTTAACTTTGAAAAGCAATAAATTTTGGATAAAATACGCTATTCAATTGCGCTGCAAGTGGCCAAAGAAAAGTGAACGGTGACAGGCACAGAAGATTTTATTTTAAGAGATAAAAATGAGAAAAAAAATCAATTCAATTAATAACAAGAGTTGAAATAAATTTTGCCATACGGTGCAAAATTGATTAAATATTCCAGCGAAATGTCACCGTTTTGCCCATAATATATCCCGAAACAGACCGACGGCCACAGCAACACAATACCGTTTGGCAACTATAAACTTCTTTTATGCAAAACTAAGTTTGGCCATCAGCAAAAAACAAAAAAGAACTTTTCAACCATAAAATTACATCATATAAACCAATATTTGTTAGTAGGATATGTGATCGTGTATGCATGTGTTTTTGTTTTATTCACTTTCCGTTGTAAGAGGGAGTAGCAATTTATAAAATATATTTCATAAACAATATTTTGTGCAATTTAAAATGCAAATTGATGCACGATGGCTGAAAAAAAAGAAGAGTAATATACACGTTCAAAATGCCAAAACAAGTACAAACAAGTAAAAACGTTATATTCGACCGGGTCGAATCTTAAATACCCTCCAAATATTTAGTAAGTGAATTTGATATGTTTAACTTGGTGGGACAGAGTTCCTTTATATAATATCGTACGTCAACTCCCACTAAAGGGGGCGGGATTCAAATATATACAATATCATGTTTTCCACAGACGAACGCATGGGCATTGCTAGACCCTCTTAGACTTCATCACAATTCTCTTTGGAGGGTATAAAAACTGTATTTTGGCGGGGTCGCTCTGGCAAGGGCTGTGGGGGAAACATTTCACCTTTATCATTACACTCTAAAAATAAATGCTTGGGATAATTATATAATTATATGATAGGGTCATTTAGAGGGCAAAGGGGGAGAGGGGGTAGGGCAGAAACAGATACACATAAAACTGTAAAAATAAATGCTTGGGATGATTATACACAAAATAAAAAAAAATGTATATTTATTTTTAATAGGGTCATTTAGCGGGCAAAGGGGGAAGAGGGGGTAGGGCAGAAATCGGCAGTCATAAAACTCTAAAGATAAATGCTTGGGATGATTATATACAAAATTTAAAACAAAAATTTTTTTTTGGAAGGGTCATTTAGGGGGCAAAGGAAGAGGTGGGAGGGGGGGGGAGGTAGGGCAGAAATCGGCAGTCATAAAACTCTAAAGATAAAAGCTTGGGATGATTATATATAAAATTTAAAAACAAATTTTTTTTTTTGGTAGGGTCACTTAGGGGGCGAAGGGGAAGGAGGGGGTAGGGCAGAGTAGTACCAGGTTTCGTCTCAGCTTCGTCATTAAAGCTTAAAAGTGTTATTTTTAAGGAATGTAGGCTTAAGTAAAATAATTTGTTAAATTTTTATGCTATTTTTGCCTATAATAACGCCCACTAAAGTGGGCGGGGTCAAAAAATATTTTTATTTTATTTAATGGCTCCAAGTTTAAGGCGTTGGACCGTATTTGACATAAAAATATATCATTTGCTTAACAAAATAACCAAAAAACTTTAAAAATTATGTTGTTTTTTCTGGGTTGGTTTAGTTCTTCTTAGGGGAACTTTTTTCTCTCTTGCCCGATTCAGCCCATCTCCGAACTTAACCTGCTCTAAGCTGCAAAATATATTTATACCAAATTTCAAGAGTCTAGCTCTTTTATTTTGGACTGAATCGTGTTTTCCACAGACGGACGGACGGACGGACATGCTCAGTTCGTCTTAGATTTCATCACTGATCAAGAATATATATACTTTATGGGGTCTGAGATGGATATTTCAATGCGTTACAAACGGAATGACAAAGTGAATATACCCTCCAAATTCTTTTTTGGAGGGTATAATAAGAGTAATATACACGTTCAAAATGCCAAAAGAAGTACAAAAAATAATTTTTTATTGTATGAGTAATTTTTTTTTTGCAGAATATGATTGTGATTATTTCAATTTTTCTTTGTTGTTTCGGCGGCTTCAGGAGAAAGAAAAAGTTACGAAATTGTAAATATAAAAAGTTCTAAAACTCACAAATAATGCAGTAATTTTTCATTCACAAAGTTTTCAAAGAAAACAGTATGCGTCATATATGATACCATATACTCATACGAGGGTAGGGAAAATTTTTAAAGCAATTCAAATTCGCTATTAAAATTATTTTCATTAAGAATCCTATTTTTTTGTTCTAAATACTTGTATATACATTTTTGAACTTCCTTCTAAGGAAATCTTAGAAAGACGATTATAGTGTCCGAAGATATCACGAATTTTGCGAATGCAAGTTTAACAAACAACTTTTCAGGCAATCTATTGTATGGAAAATTTTTTTTTTTTTTTAGGATAGGATCAGCACTCAGGGGATGTCCCCTATATATGCAATGCATTGAGCTGGAACTGAAAACGAGGGGATAGTATAGAGGGGACAGATTAGGAAAGATGAGAAGATAGACAGTTTTTTTTTGTAGCTATTTCAACCTTTTTTTTACATCGCCGGCTGATTTTTGCTACAGGGCCGACGAAGGTGGGTGCTGTTACTCTGCTTTTAGTATATGATTGGGTCAGTCGCTGTCAATAATTGTTCAGTGATCAGTACTATGCCTTCATCACTGAAAACAGGCTGGCAACAACTAACACAACTACGCACTAATGCTGATCAGAAGAATTCAACACAATATTTCATGACTCAGCGGGGGCTCGAACTCAGGACTCTCCGCTTCATAGTCTCGTGTTCTACTACTTCAGCCAACAGCACCCACAATTGGATTAGTGGCATAAAAAGATTCAAAAAACCCTCGTATATTTAAATAAACCAGTAGCAGAGTACAAAATAATCTGCAATAACGAATATTTGAATTATTAAAAGAATAAACGAATGACTGTGTGACTGACTGGCTGGTTGAATGAGTTGTAAGTGACTGAATAAAAAATGATTTTGTGTTCATAACAAAGAATGGAATTGAAAATATTAGAACGAAATATATTGCGATTTCTGTGCTATATTTAAATTTACTATTCGTTTGGTAAATTGCTCAAGGTCAGTGTAAAATATGTATGTATGAATTCTTGATTTTTGCTTTATGACAAACTTCTCGTCTGTTACTGGGGGACAGTGTGTCATTGTGCTGAGTGGTTACCAAAGACAGCGCTGGCCAATATCTCAAAACCACTAAACCTAATCACATTAACAACTCAGAAAACAATCAAAATTACATGTTTGTGATTTAGATTGGAGAAAGTTGGGAGCTTTTAAGGGAAAATCTTGGTTTACTTAAAGCATTACATTAAAATTTTAAACAATAAAATGGGGTAATTAAGACAAAAGTTTAAAATAAAATCCTTAAATGGATCTCTGTAAACTTAATTTTGTTTTGTGCATTTAGGACTAGAATTATATTTGTTCGAGTTTTTGTTCTTTCTTACTGTTCCAGATTTTTTCTTGCATTTTTAGTATTTCAAGCATTTAATTATGTCCTTCTAATATTGAAATATATTTAAGTATTTATTTATTTATTCAACCCGTTTTCTATTATTAATAATTTGTGTTTATTTAAGAAAGAGTTCAATTATTTTTTTTATAAAAAACTTTGCTTATTCCGATATTTCGTCACTTCTCTGTGTGGCTTCTTCACATATTACACAATTTTATATATATATCCCTGAAGAAGCCACATGAGGAGAGAAACCAAAGTTTTTTATAAAAAATAATTGACTTCTGGCTTAAATAAACATAATTTATTTATATTAAATTCAATTAAGATTTATAGAACAATTGTTCAAAATGCTTTAAATTCAGAAAGACATGACACATATTCCTAGCGACAAAGTAAAGTCAACATCAGTTTTTAATTCTTCAACTTACACAGCAGAGCAGAATAGCTGTTTTCGAAACACGCTACGCTTTCATCATTACTATTCATGTGTATTTTGTTTGTTACCATTTATTAGGTGGCTTAGTTGAATATGATAACAGTTCTTATTTATATAAATTTCATTAGGAAATTGCATACGAGAACTGTATCAACCTGATGGTAAGACATTTTTATTTAATAACGCGCTGCCGTTTGATTATTTTTTTCATGTCCCATATGTCTAAATTTTTGTTCCATTATACGTAAGCCAAACTTTATTGGTTTGATTTCTTTTATACTTAAGTAAAAACTCATTTACATTTGCCAAAAATAGGTAATTAAAATAATTTTAAACATTAAAGAGCTGCACAGCACAAAAACATTGACAAAAAAAATTTTTTTTTATTTGTTTTAGTGATAGTCATATTTTGTTGTTTTTGGTACGAATTTTTTATTTTTATGGAAATTCAGTGATTGGAAGTGAAATACAATATACATATTTATGTATAACTTTTAGAACAATCAACAGTAAAATATAAAACAACAAACATACAATACAATTTTTACATTTTAATACATATGCTTATGTATTAAGATGTAAAAAACTGATCAAATAAAAAATATTTTCATATAAACAATTTATTATTTTAAATGAAATGAAATTGTAAATATTGCGCACGCCACTAGCAATATTTGGACTGTTTTGTTATGATATTTTAACATACTGGAACAAACGAAATATATTTTATTGAAATAATTTACAAATAACACCGTTCAGCAAAAAATCATTTTTTGTCTCTCCTTTAAATAAAACTATGTGGACTATATGGATTTTGATGCGCTAAACTTAAATCCGTTTTCGGTTTTTTCCATTAGGTCGGGTTTTTTTTTATAGGCGTGGAAAATTTTTTCGCCTAAATTAGTCAGGTACGGGGGATATATTTCACCCTAACTCGAGAACGAGTTATCCGATTAAAAACCAGAAGATGTGTAACAAAATTGTATTTATTTTAGTCGAATATAATTTTTCTTTATTTCTTATCATTTTGGAGTTATTCAGAAATTAATAGAGAAAAAAATTTTTTTCGAGCAAAATTCGTATATAAAATTTCTGTTTAAAAATGTAATTAAAATAAAGATAAACCGAATACTCAATATTTCCCATTTTTCTGAAAGCTACATATCTTAAAAATAAAGTACGATATAAACCATAAAAATCGGTTAAAAAATGTGGATTTTATTGTCAATTTACCGCAGGTATCCACATAATTTTATTTAAAGGAGGATTTTGCTGCTGAGCAGTGTAATTTACTTTTAAATTTTTCCCCTGGCAACTGCAGTAAAGTTGTGCTGCTATTGAGAATCGAGCTATTGAATATACTGAACTGAAATTTAATAGGCCTAAAACTATATATCCGATTTTTATAGAAGATAAGGCTACTTTCCAAATTTCTTTAATTAAATTGTTAAGGTCTAATTTATAAAATTTTTTTCTTCTGATTTATAACACTTTAATAAACCAAATTGTTATACAAAAATTTATTTTATAAGCCTCTATAATTCAGAATGTTAATGTTTTGCTTAGTCTGCGAGTCTTTAAAAAGTTTACAGAATTTTTGCCTTCTACTGCTTTTAAATTCTTGCAACTTGATAATAGTTTATTAAAAAATTAAAAAAAAAACCGTAAAAGGCAAATATTCTACCAACTTTTTAAAAAATCTAAACGCTTTAATATTTTAAACCTCCACTTCTTTAAATTTCTAAAATTATTTTGAATAATAAAACCATTCGGTTGTGTAAAATATAATTTTCATAAAAAATGTTATAAAAATTTTCACGTTTAAAATTGTTATATAATAAATAAGAAATGTCCTTCAATTTCGTCTTGATTGGCAGCTGTAATATGCATTTTCCTGTTTGATATAAATTCAGGTTCATTATCAAGAAAAAAAAGAAAAAGTGCTTAAATCAAGAAACAAAAGGTACTTAAAATATCTAACGGTTCTTGCATTAAGAGCTTTCTATTTTTATATATAAAAAAAATAAAATGTTGAAATTTTATATTCCTTTTTTTTTATATTCCTTTGAAGAATATAACATCGTTCAAATGTTCGCCACGGCTTCTGTGTGTTGCGCGCATTCGAAATGTCCAATTTCTATGATTATGGCGCATAGAAACTGTGGGTGGGTGTTTTTGGCTGAAGTAGTTAGTATGAGACTATGAAGCGGAGAGTCTAGAGGTCGACTCCGTGCTCAGTCAATGAATATTGTGTCGAATTCTTCTGATCACCTTTAGTTCGTGGTTGTCTTAGTTGTTTTCATCCTGTTTCAGGGATTAAGGCATAACACGGAACACTGAACAAAATTGGCAGCGATTGACACTATCCTGTACTGAAGAGTGGAGAAACAGCACCCTGCTTCGTCGGTCCTGTAGCAAAAAATTAGCCGGCGAAGTAAAAGGTTCAAATAGCTACAAAAAATTATCTATCTTCTTATTTATTTTCATCTGTCGTCTCATTACTATCCCCCTCCTTTCTAGTTTCGGCGGAAGGCATTTCATATGTATATGTAGGAGTCATCCACTGAGCGCTTAGTTAAAAAAAAAATAATATTAATAACTCAGGATGAATTTGACCGATGGCAGTGATGACCAGAGTTCGAAATAGTGTATATATTTTATCCTCTGTACGCACAAGTTTACATCAACGACATGGAAAAACATGACATTGAAAAAAGTATGCATGCGTCACTTTATACACAAATAAATCTTGAGTGTACAGGACTGTGCATCATACCTCAAGTGTATACATTGAAGACATTAAAAACATTGAATTCACTTTATGTACGTATGCACATTTGCGGAGATAATAACATTGTATTTGTTTTGTAACTTCATAAATTTAATTAGTGTGTGTGCGCAGTAAAAGCAAGCACTGAAAATATTATGCATACACTGACAAAATTATGACAGTAACGGAATGTATTTTGTTCAAGAAGTTTTCCGTTCAGTCATTTTTAAATGCATAAGCATTTAAAAATGTAAGCAAATTTATTTTTAACTGATTCTAACAGTCATTCAAAAAACTAACTACACATTAATACGGATTTTCTGTTGCTTTCAATATTGTCCGTTGTTTATTTGTAAGTATATTCACAATATTATTAAAGAAACGGAATGTACTTCATTCAAGAAGTATTCCGTATAATAATTCTTAAATGAACAATCATTTAAAATTTTAAGCAATTTTAATTTTAACTGATTCAAACAATACTATTTCTCTTAGAGCTAACAAAATAAAAGAGAAAAGCAATATTTTTTACAGATTTAAGTCTGTTAATTTTTTAACATTTAAAATTAAATGATATTTTTGTTAAAGTTAAATGAATAATAAGTTGACCGGTTTTTAATCGAATATTCATTTATTTTATATGACAATTTCAGTTAATTTTACGTACAGAATATTTTGAGTGTACGCACCAGTTTCAAATAAAAAAAACATATACACGAGATGTACACGAGTACACTCATAGTTTTACACAAGTATTAGGTGTACACGATGAAAGAAACACAATGTCTATAGTGTATTCAAGGTGTACATTGTATTAAAAGGTGTACAGTAAATTTTGTTGTACATATCTGAGATCTCTGGTGATGACCACCGCTTACACTAGATGACCATTATGAACTGCCAAAGTTGGGAAATCTCTGTAGGAAGACCCTTTATAAGCAATATTGCTTATTAAGTTCTATTTCTTTTACACAGAAAAAACACAAAAAACAAAAAGTAAGTAAAAACTCGGTTGCCCACTTAATTCAATAACGTTCACTGCCATAAAAAACATACACTCAAATTTAAAATGCAAATTATTAGGAAATTTATTTTGTGTGTGTGTGTGTGTGTGTGTGTGTAGGTGAGTGTTTCTTTTAATATACCACTTACACAAATACGATTGTTTATGGATTTGTTTTTCTTTTAAAAACTGAGTTTGTTAAATGGGGGAAAACCCCAAAGAATATGGTAAGATTAAATATTATTTATATTAGCCAAGTAAGAAAAAAATAAATAAATATGTAAATAAAAAACGACAACAAATTGTTTATCAGCTTGTATATTTCCCTGGCTTTTCATTGGCGGAAAATGATTAATTATAATATTCTAAACAAAACTGGAGGTGTTTTTCAAAGAACAGATAAATTAGTTAAAGCGTTCTTAAGAAAGGAATAAAAATAATGCTACAATTTTTTAAAGAAATTGTAATACAAATTTTTAAATTTCACTATAATGAGGGAAAGTCTTTTTTAATACTTTCTTTTAAATTAAGTAACAATATAATTTGTAGTTGTATTTGTAGCAACAAAAGAAATATATAATGAGAAAGAAACGTTTACATTTTTTTTTCTATATTTAGACAGATGATTTGATGTAGGTTACAGTGGGCATGGGGTTATTTCAAAATATAGAGTAGAATATTTCAAAGTTGTGATATCTGGGAGAGGTGGTAGGGTTTCTAAGCAATGTTTAAAAAAATTATCTGTCAGGCTTTTATGATTGGCTTTTGAGGGTGCCCTTTGCGAGCTGTTGGTCAAGTAGACTCTAGAGGAATGTTTTTTTTTTTGGGACCACAAAATATTTTTCACTGTATTTAAATCCTTTTTATTAGTTTTGGGTTTTTCTTTTATTTATTATGTTTTTCTTCACCAACAGAAGTAAATAAGGACAACAAATATTAGTAGGCTATCGAACATTTGTGTTCGGCCTCGGCGTTCGGCAGAAATCATGTTCGGCCAAAGTTCGGTGCTTGGAATTCTTACCCAACTTTACAGAACACCGAATTTTTTTTAAATAAAATTACATATATTTTACCAACTGTATTACATATATGGAAATACTAGGAAAAATTATAATGGCGGTGTTCAGTGTTTGTTGCAAATAGTTTTGCGTAAATGCAAATACAAATTGGGAGAGTAATTGAGAGAATTTTCAATGTATTTTGTTTGTGTAGATTACAAATGTTTTGTATTTCCACTTATGCCAGACCGTTTGCACCGAATTCTGAACACCGCCAGTGATTAAACACGTACAAATTTCGTTTTAATAATTAAAATTTAGTTTCAGAAGTAGTTACAAAATAAAAAAAAACTGTTTAATTTTATTTCAACTAAAATTCTGTTATATGTTTATATAAGGTCAGTTACATAAATGTTTTTATGAATTCGTTAAATTTTATTCTATTTTGCATTAAATAAATAAATTTTAATAAAAAAGTACAACTGAAAAAGTGCGTTCGCTAGGCCACTAACGTTACTTTTTTTTTGTAAATAGTTGCTTGTTTCACTTAATAAATATTATTTTTTATATTATTAATGAATCACTTAACAAGTATTATTTCTTATATTATTAACGAGAGTATAAATGTTTAATATTTCTGCGAGCCAGACTATACCTCAAGATTCAAACACGTGGATCGCATTTAAAGGTTTTAATATAAAAGAAATCAATGAAAATTGATTCCTTTTATGTAAAAAGAATTTCATTCATTCTCATATATATCCTTGAACCATGTGCCAGTGTAAGAACTCAGCAATTATTGTTCAGCTTAAAAGAAATGTAACCGCAAAAGCACCTGAATAGAATTTATCAATAAAGATTTGTTGTCTTTTTTTTCTATTGGAAAAAAATTCCTGTTGCAAAGAAATTCAAGAAAGCTTTTGAATCAAATAATATAATAGTGCTTTAAAATAAAACTCTTAAACTTGTATGCATGAATGAATTTTTGCGGAAGTAAGCTTGCCATGTTTAAAAAGAAGAAAAAAAAATCATCCGAGATGTTATTGCAAAGTAAAAAGTTTTCCTCCTTGTAGCGAAATTGTACGTGTTGAATTAAAAGAAAATGTAAAAAAAAGATTAAGAAATTACTAAAAAAAAAGAAATTACACAAATTACACGAATTTAATTTACTCAAAGGTAAACCATATTGAAGTTTTAAAAATGGGAGAAATAATCAGGATATATCCTCCCATAACCACCAAAAAAGCTTAAGTGACAAAAATTAGATTTTACAAAAAAAAAAATTTTTTTGTTTTAATTTACCTTACGAACTTGGCTACATGAGATTGTATGCAATTTTAAAAGTTTTAATCAATTTCCTTTAAAATAACTTTTGTTTGAGACCCTTAAGATATTTTAAAATATTCTTAATATCAGAAAAAATCATTTAATTTAATGAAATTAATTAAATAACAAGAAATTTTCAATAAAAAACAACTACTATTTGTAATAAAAATTACATTTATAAATTCTAGATTTATTGCATTAATCTGCCAAAATAGTTATATTATTTAAATTCATTTGTTTAAATAAAAATTTATCAAATATTAGGTCCTTTCGTACTGAAATACTTTAATTATTTAAGGATAGAAACCTACCTGGCTTACACCGGTTTGAACTCAGATCATGTAAGATTTGCAATTGCAATTTTTTACGCCAGTTTTGCTGTACTTGATATAGAGAGAGATTTGCAGTTGCGAAAAAAATTAAAAAAATATTAAAAATTTAATGGGAAAATGCATTTGAGCTATAATACATTTCTCTCTGCCGCAAGAAGTCGATTGTAATGTTTTTCCTTTGCTCAAAATAGAACTTAAGCAAATTATTCACGAAACGTTTGCAACCTCAATTGCGGACAAGATTTCTGCATGTCCTTTTCCACAGTCAAAAAACATGAAATTGTAGTAGCACAGCCAGGCATCTAATATCTCAGTTTGCGTGAGTAATTAAGATGCCACTTGCTGGAAGAGGTAGCATAATTACCCACCATGAATGATAAAAGTTAAAAATATGTTCAGAGAAAAACAGCATCAACAACCATTAAAAGCACTTGTGCATTTCGCTTGAGAAATTAATATTTTAGTATTTAATTAATTCAGAATTAACTATTAGCAATTTCCATGTTAGTCCAATTATATTTAGCAAGTGTAAGTGTATGAGTGTTTTCACGTTACTTTAAAAATTACTTTAAAAATACTTCTCGATTTGCTTGTGGGGAAAAACGAAATAAAACAACTAAATAGGCTTTTAGTAAATTCACATTTAGAAAAATAAGTGCAGATATATTTCCATTATTTATTTTCACAAAAAGATAAAGAATATGCGCCTGTTTTATTTTTGCTTATATTAAATTTTACTAAATGATGATAGAAAATTAATGTGTTGCCAAGGATGAAAAGTGGTTTTGTTACATGAGTCCTGTTTGCAATAGGAATAATGGCAAACATATGAAATGTATCCTCCTACAAGTATGCAGATTAGGGACTAAACACACACACGTGCCAACAATCAGTCAGTCAGTCATTCTTTTCTTTTTCTTTTTTTTGTAAATCTAAACATGTTTTTTCCTTATTTTAATTTGTGTTGAATTTGTATCCCCTTCACCAAATATATAAAGGGCATAAATATGTTTGTCATTCATTTGTGACTCAATAAAATATGTTCATATTCTGAGTCCTTACAGATATGGAAGACGAATAAATAATACCCGTCTATCCAATTGTTAGATGTTTAAACAACGTTTACGAACAAATCTACTGGAATAATACACTTTTTCAAAATCTTTCTTTGAATGTATTTCCCCAAAAATGGATTTTTCTGATTTTGTGACTCCAAGTTAAACGCTTTGGATCTTCTTTGACATAAAAATATATCTGCAGTAAGAATTTTAACAAACATTTTATATTGCTATATTAAATTGAATTACGATTTTATAGGCTAATTGTTCGAAATTTTAATTTAAATCTTAGAAAGACATGATAAATATTCTAAGGCACAAAGGCAAGTCGACATCAATTTTTGTTATTCAACTTACACAGCAGAGCAGAACAGATGTTTTCAAATTCAGAAAAATTGGACATGAAGAAATATAATCAAACGGTAACACGAGTATTATAACAATAACATGTTAACATCAGCTTGATACAGTTCTCGTATTCTTTTTCACAATAAAATTTGTGTAAATAGGAACTGTTATCACATTCAACTAAGCCACCTAATATGTGGTTACAAACACAATACACATGAGCACTAATGATGAAAGGGTTGCGTCTTTCGAAAACGGCTGTTCTGCTCTGCTGTGTAAGTTGAATAACAAAAACTAACGTTGACTTGCCTTTGTGTCTTGGAATATATATCATGTCTTTCTGAGATTTAAATTAAAATTTCGAACAATTAGCCTATAAAATCTTAATTCAATAAAAATATATCATTTGCTTAGGAAAATTAATAAAAAAAAAACTTTAAAAATGATGTTGTTTTTTGAGGTTAGTTTAGTTCTTCTTAGAGGATTTTTTTTTCCTCTGTACCGATTCAGCCCATTTAAGAACTTGACCTGTGCTATTCTTCAAAGTTTATCTATAACAAATTTTAACTGTGTAGCTCTTTTCGTTTGGACTGAATCGTGATTTCCACAGACAGACGGATGGGCGTATTCATCACTGATCAAGAATATATACATATATT
This sequence comes from Linnaemya tessellans, assembly GCA_951800035.1. Classification (NCBI taxonomy): domain Eukaryota; kingdom Metazoa; phylum Arthropoda; class Insecta; order Diptera; family Tachinidae; genus Linnaemya; species Linnaemya tessellans. The sequence goes on along the minus strand of OX637532.1, from coordinate 155,177,212 downwards.
TTATGGGTTCTCAGATGGATATTTCGCTGCGTTACACACGGAATGTCAAAGCGAATATACTCTCCAATTATTTTTTGCAGGGTTTAAAATAGCACTTAACATGTGGTGATAAACAAAAGTACACATGAAGTACTGGTGATGAAAGTGTAGCAGTTTTCGAAAATAGATCTATTTTACTCTGCTTTGTACTTTAAAGATTAAATTAATGTTATTTGGATTATTCCCCCTTATTCTGTAACTTTTGGTTGACGTCAACTTCCATACAATATCAAAAAGATATTTCGATACTCATTGTATTGAACAATTGAATTCTGCTGGTGGCCTTAAACTATTCTGTAATTGCTAAAAAATAGCAAGAAAAATAGTGAAGGAAAAGTGTAAATAATTGTGCGCTTTTTGATATTGTCTTGACCTTGACGTCGACAAATAGTTATAGAATAAGGGGGATTGATCACGTCTCTCAGCCTGTAAATCTTAATTGAAAGTGAATAAAAAAAAATCAATTGATGTACAAAACATGCCAACAAAAATATTCAAATAAGAAATTGTAAAAAATTTCTGTCCATGATGCACTGGCAAAAATAAAACCACTGATAATGTGTTGTACCATTTAATGAAAATCCATTATTTAAAAAATTAACTAACACAATAGCACGAATAAATTTCATTAAATATATAAATTCTTTTTTTCTCTGCATTGCCGAAGGGTATAGAAAATTCGCTGCACCTTCTTTTTTTTAAAGCATTCTAGCTTCTTTCTTTGTGTATTTCTATGGAATTTTTAAATAAAAGTTATTTTCATGTTTGTTTGCTGATTAGCTTGTTTACTTATTTTCCTAAATGATAATCAAACACATGATGCCAAGGCAGGCGAAGCATACAACATTTGCCAAAAAAAAGAAATTTGCATTATACAACAGAAATATAAATATGTAAATGTAGTATGTGAACAGAAATTATGCAAACAACTAGATATACATACTCGTACATACACTGAAAGTATATAAATATTTCTTGTTTTTTATAAAACTGCAGAAAAAACATATTTTCACAGACAGGTATCATCCCCGTTGTGAGGCAGTGGTTTGTCCAATTTGTCGTCAATTCAAAATTATTTCGAAGATCACTACAACTCCCTAAGCAAATATGCAAAATCCCAAAATTGGGATTTTTTCGTATTTAAGTCTTTTATATTTTACAGTTCTTTTACTATCACAGAAGTTAATAATACGAGCGTAAGTGTAACAGTTTAACTTAATTTTAAAGATTTATAGAATTAAAAGTGCAGTCGGTGTTCCAGTGACGGTGCCTGCGATGTGAAAAATTGCCATATTTTCGATTTTTTCATAGAAAAAAATTAAACCAACTCCTGCTGTTGTACGAATATAATACGCCAATCATTTACGTCAGTACCTGCCATACGGCTCAAACTGACGGTGCTCTTAACACCGGGTGAAAAAATAAGTGTTACCAGCACCCCTCTTAGTGCCCAAGAACCACACGAAGGTGACCTCGGGTCACCCAGGTGGCAATTTCTAGAACATGATTTGGTAAGTCCCATGATCTAACACCTTGCTTAAAGTGCCGATCCTATCTAGATGATCTTATATTTGTTGATTCACAACAACATATAGGTTCAGCTACTATCAGCCGGACCGAAGTCCAACCACAAGGATTGAACATCAATCCTTATCTGACAAACCTTCCACCAAATTGGTTACCACAGCCACCACGTGTACTCCGGAGGGAGACCTCACCAATATCCAGCCGCAGTAAACTGCGGGGCTTGTACTGGATCCCGTGGCACCAGTTGTAACTACTGGTAAAGCCTCAAAAGTCAAACCAGTGTAGGTTCTATAAACTTTCTATCGACTTTAGTTTCTTTTTTACCCAAACTCAGGTGTCGCTTCAGCTGCCAATTCTTACTCAGGCTCGTAGGCGGACCTATACTTCTTTTAGATTCTTATATGAACATCCGTTCCACTGTTTTAGAGATTGGGCAGTAACATATAAGTTTTACGGGGCTACCTGCAAAAGTTATGCCTGAAAAACAGAATAACCCCTCGAAAGCCAACCATTATAGGTTTCAACTTTCTATTGACTTTTGAACTCTTAATTAGATCGAGGCGTCTTTGGACCTCCTTTCTTATTTCAAACTTACGTAGGAATACGAATATGAGCACAAAATTTGTGAAACAGCTGGCACCACTTTATATATCGTCTTCGAATTCGGTTTTTCAGAACAGAACCGAACTTGCTAAAATTTTCGACCCGTACAGTGTAATAATGCCATGTACTCGTAGTTAAAGATCAATGATACGAATATTTCTTTTCAATAAATTCATTTACATTTATGAACTGCAAATAGCATTAAGTCCAGAAAAGAAAAATTATGCAATAAACTTCGTCGGCCCTGTGGCTAAAATTCGCTTGCCAATTGAGTTTTAAAATAGCTACAACAAATTCTCTATCCGTTCGTATTTCTTCATCTGTCCTCTTACTATTATTAACTAGTTCTGGCGCAATGCACGGCATATCTAGAGATCATCCCTGAGTGCCTGTTCTACAAAGAGTGCTGTTGGCTGAAGTAGTAGAACACGAGACTATGAAGCGGAGGGTCGTGAGTTCGAGCCCGCACTGAGTCATGAAATATTGTGTTAAATTCTTCTAAACAGCATTAGTGCGTGATTGTGTTAGTTGTTGCCAGCCTGTTTCAATGATGAAGGCTTAGTCACTGGTCACTGAACATAATTGGCTGCGACTGACACTATCATGTACTAAAAGCAGAGTAACAGCACCCACCTTCGTCGGCCCTGTAGCAAAAATTAGCCGGCGAAGTAAAAAAAGGTTAAAATAGCTACAAAAAAGAAAAAAAAACTATCTTCTCATCTTTCCTAATCTGTCCCCTCAATACTATCCCCTCGTTTTCAGTTCCGGCGCAATGCATTGCATATATAGGGGTCATCCCCTGGGTGCTGGTCCAAGATAAAAAAAAATAAAATTAAATAATATGATTCCTATTTAAAAAAAAAAAAACATAAAACAAGTTGTAAGAACATGGCAGAAAATTATATATATTGCGCTTACCAAATGAAATTGGAAACTACATACCTGTTCCTTCCATAGTTACAACTCTGGCTACTCTATAGTACATAAAAATTTTCTATATTTTCTTTTACCGTTTGTTTTTTTTTTTTTTTTTTTTGATAATAATAAAAGTTTTCCAATATTAATTCGAGCGTAAATGCTGTCGAACCTCACACCCCGTTGCTTAAAACGAACAAATAATTTTGTATAAGATTTCTTACAAATTATATTTAAAGTTAACTTGTAGGCAAAGAAAGAGACTAATAAATTCAAAACACGTTTCTTTCACATTGAATTGAAAAGGAAAACAAAAATCAATATGATAAAATTATCAACAAAAAAAAAAAATCATTTTTCAACTACTCGTACATCATTAGCAGAAGGTTCCACCTATTGCGCATCTACTTATAAAAATTGTCTTAGTAGAATAACATTTTTCTATAATATCGAACTCTGGTCGCACAAAGGAACTTCCTTCATATTCTGTTGTTTTTAATTCGAATTAATTATAATTAATATTAAGGATAATTATCCTTGGGAATACAGACAAGGGGCAGTGGAGTTAATTTCAACAATGAGTTCCCTATGGACAATGGCTCAAAATGAAAATACTCGTGAGTAGTTTGAAATTATTATTTGCAGTTAAATGAAATTTCAAACATGGAAATGTCCTTCCATGGCAGCTGACGAAAGAAGCAAAGACATGTTCTTCTTTCTTTGTAGCCAAATGATTCTAATGAAATTTTATAAATAGAAATATATAGCTAAATGCGAACCCGAGCCTTAGACTTTGCGTATTAATAAAAATAAGTCCCAAGGAAAATGGCTACGAGTGGGAGGTGCAATTCATCGTGTCCTGTTACTTTTTTTTAACGAAATTCAAAATGTGGAAAAGCATTCATTTGAAGGGATTAATAGGAATAATTTTTGTAACAAAATAATAATTTTGTGCAGTGGGTTAATATGTTTTTTAACTAACGAACTCATTGCAAATAAAATTCGTTGTTTATTGTTTTAAAATATATTTATTTTTCATTTCAATTTTATTTATTTTTATTATAAAAACATGAATACGTATATCGAGAGCGTATATTCAATACCGACTATGAACCAAATAGAATTTTGTTAAGGAAAGGCAAAAAACTGTTTAATATCCAAAATATTTAAATAGAAGTCAATAGTTCTTCTACAATATATTTAAGTCATGGTTACTGAATCAAAGATTTCTTCTCTCTGATTTTTATTAAAAGAGATGTAACTATTATAAAAAAAAACAGTTTCCCAATAAAAAGTGATTTTGAAAAAATGGTTCATAGACGGTATTGAATATAGGCTCTCGATATATTTTATTTTTATTATGGGAAAACTAAAACACTTTCAATCAATTACATCATTGTGTACGATATAATGAAGCTTTTCATATTGTTAAGAATTAACGTATTCCCCCCTATTCTATTTGTCAACGTCACGTCAAGACAATATGAAAGTTAGAACACTTCTATCCTCATTCTCTTCAACAATTGTCAATTTCTCACAACTTTTTGCTATATCCAACGACATAGAGAGTAGTAAGAGGCTGTCAGAAGTAGTTAATTATTGCAGAGAAAGAGTTTGTAAGTGTCCTATTTTTGATATTGTCTTGACGTGACGTTGACATTGACAAATAGAATAAGGGGAATTATAAAAATTTACGTATAATAAAAATTAATTTTTTTATACGTAAATTTTAAATATAAAATTTAACTCCCGATTTAACAATGACGACAGAGTTCGTTGTCTCGTAGAATTACATTTGAAACCAAAACAATTCATAAAATTTTGTTTTTGTTTTAAATACCGGGTTTTTCAATAAGAGCGCAACAAAAGTTTTTTTTTTCAATAAAACAAAAACGGTTTTGGATATCAATGAAATTCTTTATTCCTGTGAAAGTAGGTTCGATGCTATTATGAATGGAAATCGATTTCTTTTGCATGACCACCACTGGCACGCTTGCAGAAGTCCAGACGCTGAACCCAATTTTCGACGGTTTTCAAGCATAAATCGGCCGATAATGCTGCAATTTCACGTACGATATTCGTACGAAGTTCATCAATAGTCGCTGGCTTGTTGGGATCGACCATAGACTTGACGTAGCCCCACAGGAAATAGTCTAACGGCGTCAAATCGCACGAACGAGGCGGCCAATCGACAAAACCATTTCGTGAGATAGCACGTTCTCCAAACTCTGTTTCCAATAAATTTATTGTGAAATTCGCGGTGTGGCTTGTGGCGTCGTCCTGTTGGAACGACATGTCCTCCAAGTCCATATCATCCAATTCGGGCCAAAAATATTCGGTTATCATTGAACGGTAGCGAGTGCCATTCACAGTAACGTGCCGGTCTTGATCAGCACGGAAGAAGTACGGCCTAATGACGCCGCCGGCCCATAAACTACACCAAACCGTATTTTTTTCGGGATGCAATGATGACTCATGGACTACGTGTGGATTGCTGTCTGACCAATAACGCATATTTTGTTTATTGGCGAAGCCATTCAGCCAGAAATGAGCCTCATCGCTGAAGATGAATTTTTGATGAAAATTCGAATCATTTTCAAATTGTTGCTCAGCCCAATTCACAAACATTTCGGTAGTAAATTTTAATAATTTCGACTCGTTGTTGGCTCTTATATCTTTCCATCACGAAATGGCAAACCCTACTGAAGAGAAATGTCAAAAGAGCGGCAAGAAATATGGCGACGTTTGGTGTCCCTGTCGCTCTACTTTTGTAGCGTCCCTGTTGAAAAACCCGGTATTTTTGTAAGAAAGAAAGAATTCATTAGACATTGTGAAATATGCAGTAAAAAGAAAAAAATCCGAAATAAAGTTCTCTTACAACTTAAGAAAAAAAAAATTAACTCCTCAAAAGAAAAAGAAAATAAAATTCGGTATGAAAATAAAATTTCAAACTGCTTCAAGTTTACGAAAATATTCGAGTCTTTTCTGACTCCTGGAATCGTTTAAAATACTCACTTATGCTCACGCTTTTTGAGCCGAAAATTACTTCCCTTTTGCGGAAAAATAACACCGTGACCTAGTTTTTAATATGAAACTATTTTCACTCACTTGATCGATTGGAATTACTAAAAATTTTCAATAAAACAGCGAAAGCTTTAAAAAAAACCATAAAACCAGTGATCTGTTCTGTAATGCAATCAATTTTATACTCATGCAATTCTCGTACGCAAATTTATCATAAAATTTGTATAAAAACTAGTTGACATTAAATTCAGACGAATCAAGTAACAAATAGTGATGCAGATAAACAGGAGCGCCAAAGATCGGCGAAATTAATATATTTCTATTTTGCACTGTTAAAATATTCATTGAGACTAATTTTTTCCCTTGTCCTTTGGAATATTTATTGATCATGTCTAATTAAGAATACAACTTTTTGAACACCACCCTAATTAATTCGATTGAAAAGAAAATGCTCTCAATAAGTGTTTTCTATACGAAACGAATGACAGAGTCCCCCCCTCCCCCCTGTGTGGATACAAAAAAGTGTATTATTTCGACGAAATCACTTGAAAAAGATTAAATATTTCTATCCACATTTTATGTGGCAAAAAATATAGAATCAAAGGATATGTTTCGGCCTGTAAAACATTTTCCATTAACCTTTAGACATGGAAGCCTTGAAATAATCTCCTACAGTATTGAAGAATATACTCGTATGTCGTATCGGGAGAAACCCATCTTATGCAAATGATTTGTGCAGCTTAAAATAACTTCACTTTGTTGTTAAGAACAAAACTAATTCTCTTTTATACTTTTATATCTTGAAATCTTTTTAAACAAAATATATATTTTCACTTCCCTTAAAAGCATAACACGAAAAAAAAAACATAAAAGCGAAAAGTTATCCTTCAATCTGCAATTTATTATTGAATGAAATTTTACCTTTAACTGTTTTGATTTGTAAATAAAAAAAAGGAACCAAAGGAAAGGGAAAAGCCCTTAAATAACATCCTGTATTGATTTTTATATGTATTAGCAAAGACTTGCTTGCCTTGGCTTTTCGAGGAAAGAAAAAAAGGTAAATATTTTAGAGAACAGTGACTTTGGTTAGAATGATGTAGAGCTTTTTAGTGTTTATATTATTTTGTAATGAAACCACAAATCATTGTTTATATTTAAAACCACAAGCAGTAACTGAAAAGGTTATAAATCTATTTTGCTTCAACGAAAGGAAAACTAAATAAATTGGCAGAACATGTATTTTTATACAATCAAAACAAAATTTACAATAATCATTCATAAACCAATAATTAAAAAAAATTATTAATAATATTGAGATGAGGAGGAGGAGGAGAAAACAAATTTCTATACAAAAAAAAAACAATTAAATATTTGATTTACAATTCAATTGATTATTATTTACGGGTTTTTAAGGAACTCCCTGCACATTGTTCTTGTCTAAAGTCCCATGTCATTGTATTACGCCTTAAAATTAAAATAACGATTTGCAATTTCCACGGAATAAACTTTTTGCTAAAAATAGCAATTTAAGAGTTTCCAGCTGCAAGACTTTAGATTGTAGAAAACAAAGACCACTCTGAAATGTAGACGTTTGTATTATAATGGCATTTGCAAATAAATACTTCATTGTAAATGCACTTTAATTTAATTTCTGTTTGTATGTGCGAATGTATGTACATGTTTGTATACGTGAAAGTAAATGTATTGAAATATGAATGTATATGTAGTTGTCAGATATTTTCATCCTTTTTATATTTTTCCTCTGCAACTATCATTACGTGTTATCCTTCCTGCAGTTTAGCAACCTTGAAATCGGTATATAAAAAAACAGAAAATAATGCAAATGCTTTGGTACAAGTATTTAAAAGTAGTTCTTTTCCACCATCATTCATTGTCATGCAAAAGTATTTCTTGTGTGCAAGATGTGAACGTTGTAATTTAAATACTATCACTTTTTTGTCTCTTTGAAATTTAAGAAAAAAAAATGATGAATATGCAGCCAAACTATTTTTTATATGCCGGGGGGCAAATTATGACATCCGATATGGATCGAAATTTGTATACAAATTGTATTGAAATTTCGATCGATATTGAATGCGATAATTTCGCCCCTGGCTATAAACAATATATTTTAAATATTTCTCTATTAAAAAAATTTTAATTTAACACGAATTTTTAAAATAATAAGAAATTTGTAAATTCACAGATTTGAACCTAAGTCTGCATAATAATTTTTAACTTATTAATCAAAAATTTTTAATTTTATTTTATCAGATCCTGTTTTCCACACTGTTTTAAAAATTCAAATTGATCATTGATAAAATATTTTTATGAATAACTCCATTAAACTCCTATTTGTAAATTCACAGATTTGAACCTAAGTCTACATAATAATTTTTAACTTATTAATCAAAAATTTTTAATGTTATTTTATCAGATCCTGTTTTCCACACTGTTTTAAAAATTCAAATTGAGCATTGATAAAATATTTTTATGAATAACTCCATTAAACTCTTATTTGTAAATTCGCAGATTTGAACCTAAGTCTGCATAATAATTTTTAACTTATTAATCAAAAATATTTAATTTTATTTTATCAGATCCTGTTTTCCACACTGTTTTAATAATTCAAATTGATCATTGATAAAATATTTTTATGAATAACTCCATTAAACTCTTATCATTATAATAAAACTCAACATATAATAAAACTTTACTCTGAATTTCTTTTGACGCGCGATTTGTTGGAATTGAGAAAATGTTGCTTTCAATCGGAAATTGGCTTTATTAATAAACACAATTTTTTTTGATAAAAATGCACTATGAACAGTTTTATTGTTGTTAAACCCTCAAACCCTCTTTCCGTGTGTAACACAGGCGAAATATCAGTCCAAGATCCCATAAAGTATATATAAGAAGACGCCAAAAATTATATATAGCGTATTCTTGATCAGTGATGAAATCTAAGACGATCTAGCAGCGTCCCTCCGTCGGTTAGTCTATTGAAATCACTATACAATCCAAACGAAAAGAACCAGAAAATTGTATGTATATAAGTTTTCAAGGATTGTACTGGTCAAGTTCGTAAATGGGCTGAATCTGGCCGGAGGGAAAAAAAGTTCTCCTAAGAAGAACTAAACCAGCCTTTAAAAAAACAAAATTTTTTAAGTGTTTTTTTTTTTAATTTTGGTAAACAAATTATATATATTTTTATGTCAAAGAAGTTCCAAAACGTTGAACTTGGAGCCAAAAAATCAGAAAAATATATTTTGGGACCCCTTTAGTGGGCCTTGAAGTGTCACATTATATGGGAAAATAGTGTAAATATTTAACAAATTGTCTTCCTTAAGCCTGCATTCCTTAAAACTATACTTTTTCAGCTTTTACGACGAATGTAAGATGTTCCATGGTCGTCCCCTGCCCCCTATCTCTCTCTAAATGACACCATATAAAAAAAATGTTTCTGCACTTAATTCGGCTCTTCCTGGAGTGATCCTGCCAAAATAAAATTTGAAAATTGGGGACAAAAATGTCTTAAAGGACCACTGACCCAGCAGTTTAAACATATTTAATTTATTTATTAAATATTTGGAGAGTATTTAAGATTCGACCAGGCCGATAACGTTCTTACTTGTTCTTTAATAAATTTCCACAATTTGGAGGCGTTGTCTTCTGGCGTTAAAGGATTAATAATTGCTTGTCAAATATTACTGAACAGAAATGTCAACATAATTTGACATTTTAAGCTGTAAAAAAATATAGTCATTAATATCGATAGTTTTCTTGCTGCTTAAAAGACACTCCATAAAATATTAGATTCATTAGATAGAAATTCTAAAACTAAAGCTATAAATAACTATATTTATAATTGTATGTGTGCATGTATCTAAGAAAAGAATATTTCAATAGAGTTCTTTTTCAAACAACCCACATAAATAATTGCTTAAATTAAAAACTCAAAATAATTTAATAAATTATCTTAAATCTAATTCACATATATAAAAAACATTTATGGAAAATGCACATAAAAAAATATATATTTCCGTTTTAGTAACAATATTTAAATTTCAATGTGTATTAAAGTCATGTGGTACGGGGCAAAGAATATCCTTGTTTTCACGTGCCATTTCCATCTTTAGTATTCAAATGTTTTTGGCAGGCATTTTTAAATATATAATATATGTAAGAGCAAAAAAAAAAATAAAAATAGAAATCACATATAAGCACATCAATGAATGAAAATGGCTGACTACGTGCACAGGCCGAAGGTATTAATAATTCGTAATTTATATTTAATATATACAAAGTAAAATATGTGTATTCAAAGACAAAACTCTATGAAATAGAGACACTGACAGAATTTTTGGTAAGTTTGGTACGAAATTCGATAGTGACTCAATTAACAACCACCTTAAAAGTCAATCCGAGTAAAAATAGGTATACAATAAATTTTATTAAAATTATGTTATTAGAACTTTTGTTTTTAAATATATGAAATAATGGATTTCTGAACCAATGAAATAATTTCGTTGAACTAATGGAAATATTTAATTTGCTTAGCAACATTATTTTACAGGTTCATTGTAATATATTTTTTTATTATGATTATTAACTACTGAGTCTTCAATAACTATTTAAATCTGAACTCTAACAACTTTTACTCTGATATATCTAAGCAGAGGACAGAAAAATAAATTAAAACTTTTAATATAGACATACTCGTATCTACACATCTGTTCTAAATAAGTATCTTGTCTCTTACAGCCATGTGGCAATCGATGAGAAAACATCAACAACTGCGACACCAATCACTACAGCAACATCATTATCATTTGAAGAATTTCCACTACAAGAGTGACTGCTGCAATCATCATAATCATCAACATTTGTCTCCGTTTTATCTTTTAAAGCTTAAATATTTAAAATCATTGCAATCATCAGCAACACACCAACAACAACAACAACAACAAGCAAATCTACAATTATTCAATAAAGCAAAAAACCAAGAGGATACACAACTGCAAGCACTTAAACAGTGGCGGCACTCTGGCCACAAATCCCTTATGCATAACAACAGCTGTTATATGGATCTAACTGCCACTGCTGTTTCAATTGCTACAACTACGAATTTGTCTTTAGCTCTTGGTCATCGCCACAATCTGTGTAAGTTCCATTATAAACATACAAGTTTATGTTGTTGCATATTCCTTTGCTCTCATGTAAATCTGAAAAAAAATTTTATAACAAAAAAGAAAAAAAATGTAGGGAGGATTTTATTTTAATTTTCCAAAAAAAGAGAAGAAAAACGAAGTCGTTAGGGTTAAAGCGTTCTGTAAACCTTTCAAATCGACTTGGAAAAATCAGCATATTTAGTATGTATACAGTTTTCGTTCTTAAAAATTTTCGGAAATACTTTCTGCAATACGATTTAAAATTTATAAATAATTATTAACGCATTCGAATACTCGAGTGCTAGAAACCATGACCAACTTTTTAATTATTTGAATGGTTTAAAATGCCTAGTGAAATAAGAGCATAAAAGCATTGCCTGTCGTAAGAGCCCGCTTAAATGTACAAATTTTACGACTATAAGTTAAAAGAAGAAGCAGGACAGCGTTACCTGTCATAAGAGCCGGCTTATATGTACTCATGTTACGATTATAAAATCACAGAAGGGATCATTAATATCTTGTAGTTTAAATAAAAAGAAAAAATTCTGAAAACAGCGAACTAAAAGTGTTGAGATAAAAATAAATTCCATGCATAATTCATGGGCTTATGGAACTCCCCTCGTTTCTTTTATAATGACTTGAATTTTTTATGATGACTTGCATTTTTCATAATGACTTGCACTTTTCATAATGACTTGCACTTTCTATAATAACTTGTATTTTTTATGATGACTTGCACTTTTCATAATAAATTGCACTTTTTCATAGTGACTTGCACTTTTCATAATGACTTGCACTTTTTATAATGACTTGCATTTTTTAGGATGACTTGCATTTTTCATAATGACTTGCACTTTTCATAATGATTTGCACTTTTTATAATGACTTGCACTTTTTATAATAACTTGCACTTTTCATAATGACTTCCACTTTTTATAATGACTTGCACTTTTTATAATGACTTGCACTTTTTATAATAACTTGCACTTTTCATAATGACTTGCACTTTTTATAATGACTTGCACTTTTTATAATGACTTGCACTTTTTGTAATGACTTGCACTTTTTATAATGACTTGCACTTTTCATAATGACTTGCACTTTTTATAATGACTTGCACTTTTTATAATGACTTGCACCTTTTATAATGACTTGTACTTTTTGTAATGACTTGCACCTTTTTTGATGCCTTTTTCAATGAAATTTGGCATGGAAATATTTTATTTTTGGAAATGAAGCTATTAAGTGGTCAAGGGTGGCCGAAAGCTTGAAACTATGAAACTGATAACTATGAACGTTTTAAATTTTGATACAGTCCTTAACAAGGAATTTGTTTTTGTAAAAGCAAGTTAAAAATAATTTCACTCCGAAAAATAAGTTTTTCATTTCCTGGGGAAGCAAAATACAAAATGACTTCCGTTTCCGAATGGAACTCTCTGCTATGTATATCAGAATCTAAAAGGGACAATTAATAAATAATACATTTTGTTATCGAAAAATATATATTTTGTAAAGTTATTATTTCGATTTAATTAGAATAAAAGTTACAAATTATAAAAATTTTAATTTTGTTAAAACTTCCACTAAATTATAAATTTCAGTTTAAACCTACACAACTAATATTTTTCTAATAAAGTTAGATAAATTCTCTCTGTCATTAGTTTATAAGTTTCTATTAATAAAAAAAAACAAAAATAACCGTTTATTATGAACTCATCTACTTTAAGGTATGAATAAAAAACGACTTAACAGCTACAAAATGTCAACCAATAACAAGTATAAGGAAAGCAATGGCTCTATTAAATAAAACATTAAGGGAACATTTGGTGTAAATGATACTAGATAATAGAAATCAAACAAACAAGCAAACCCACAGACGTAGTACGGAATAGATAGACACACAAACAAAGCAAACAAAAGAGAAATTAAAACTAAAACAAAAACAAAAAAAATATTCATATTAAGATTGCATAATAATTGCTCAGCTTACTATAGTTATATCTTGTTGTTGGCTATAAGCTGCTATTGTCAAGGGCTTTTACAATGACCCCCTTGATAACAATAGCAGCCACAACGACGATACCACCACCTGTTATATCAACAAACACCGTTACATCCACCCTGTTAATGTATTTAATAAACATGGCAAATATTAGTTCTTCTCTGAAAAATTCTACCTCCTCGTTACAACAACTTTACACTGAAGAACAGCAGCCGCAGCAATTACAACAGCATCTGCAGCATCAGAAGCAGCAACATCATCATAATCTGATACACACTGATCAAGATGCCAATTCGAAATATTTAAATTTTGTTGCCAATGGCCTTTTGGACACAAGTGGTGTCATCGATGGTGGCGGCGGGGCCAACAGTGAATCATTTAGCATAAGTGGCTTTAGTGGTATGGGCGCAAGCGAAAGTAGTGGCGACGTTGTAATTATTGGCAGCGCGGAAAGTGTTACTAGCGTGACTGAGGCTAATGGCGGATTGGTTGCCAGTGGAGGTGGCAGTGCCGGCAGTATTTCAGTTCCTATTGATGCCTTTAGCGAGTCACATTTAACATTTGTCATCATCAAGTGCTTCATTATCGGTTTCATCATTCTCGCTGCCATACTTGGTAACATGTTGGTGATTGTATCCGTCATGCGACACAGGAAATTGCGGTAAGTATGTGTATGTGTGTGTGTACATAAGTATATTCGATGTCATGAAACTGTAAAAGGATTATCGACCATAATTTATATTATTTGTTATTTGTGTGCGTGTAACACATACATGTGCATGTGTACATATTCGGGCAACTTGTAGTTGATTGGCTCTCTCAAAACTTGATTTTCTTCAAAGCTGGATAAATATTAGAAATAAGTGTGGAAATTATTTCTACAGCTTGCTGAATTGCTTTAGTCTATGTTGTATTTCTTGCACTTGTTACACACTTCCTTACACACGTCAAATTCTGTTTTCTAATATTCTATTGTAATTTCCCCTTTACATTATCACTTTTAAATTATTTGGAATTTTTTTAACATTTTTTTAGGCACTTTTAGTTTCTTAAACTTAAAATCAATTTTAAAAGACCTGAGATTAAGAGGCTATACTAAAGATATTAAGGAAATGTTACTGGGGGCTCACTCAACTGAAATACCAAAGTCTGTGTGACCCACTTGAATTTAATAAAAGTTTTTAAAAAAATAATTGGCAGATTGCAGATTTGAATTTCAGTCTGAATAAAAAATTCTTAGCTTAATATTAAAACATTTACTGAAAAAACAAGATTTTATAGTGCTAATACTCGCCTAGTGGTTACGTTTATTTCGTCTATCTACATAAAACTCATAAACAAAGTTTGATATTTAGATGATGATGGAAAAACAATCAGCTGCCTTGTCAATTACGTCAAGTCGATGTGCCTGGTTTGATGTATTAAAATAATGTCTCAACATGACATGGGAATAATTTTCAGTGACACAATAAATCTTTGTTTGCAAGAGTCAATTGTGTTGTAACAGACACAGCGAAGAGTATGAATCGAATTTAATGGATTTAATGGTATGAATTGGTTGGCCATGACAATTGAATAACGCCATTCAAAAAACTTGATATACGACTACAGGAGTATGTGTGCAGAACCTTTCATTGTGGTGCGTCTAAATCTAATTGAGGCAAAAGAGATTTTACAAAACCGTGGCGGGAGTATTTTGAAATATTGTGCAAAATCTTTAAGTAGTTTTTCGAACTCTTTAATATGTGAGGATATAAAGCGTTTCGGTTTCAAAAGTAAAGTTAAATAAAATACATCTAAAGCTACAAGTGTGATTTTGTTCAAAGTTGTATTTAATTTTAATGCTGGTTCTTGGCCTTTACGAAATACGAGTACAATATCATGTATATGATAACTAGATTAGTTAATCGTTCCTTTTCATTTGCAATTTGGTGTAAGTGCCAATGAAATATATTCGTATAAATATGATTGCCTCGCAATAAGTAAAAAAAAAATTTAAATATTTTATTAACAGGATGTTAATTTTTCCAACAGACTATAGGTTCAAATCTGCGAAACTGCAAATTATTTTTTATTTTATTTTTATTTTTTTATTTTAATAAATTAACGTGATTACATTCTATTTATTATTTTTGAGAGTGGAATATTAAGAATATTTTTCAAAGTCATTAAACCAGCAGAACGGATCAGTACTGATTTCGAGGCCGCTATGCCATCTCATCAGCGTTCTTTGTTCAATTTTTCCACTGTTTCAAGTGGTGCTAGTTAGTAGGAATATCAACTATTTAACCAACATTTTAACGAAAATTGAATATGAGAAGTTATCACATTCATATTTTTAAGTTATTACATTTTTTTGGTTAGTACGAAATTCCCCAACCCTGACGATTAATATTCCCATTATTCCATGTATCTCTTTCGCTTTTTCCAGAGCCATCGGCTGCTGATATCTAAAGCTTTTTGTTATTAAAAAAAATTTCATTTCTTGAGATATGACTATATTGCATTAAAGGATCGTTATGAAGATTTTTTTAAATTAGTTTCTGAATATAGTTAAATTCAGTTAAGATTAAATTCAGCATGACGTGACAAATATTATTGGGAACAACAGAAAATCACCATTAATATAATTTTCCAACATATACACCAGATCAGGGCAATGCTATTTTCGGAAGTTGTTATACTTCCATCATCAGTACTCACATGAATTTTTAATTATCACCATTTCTTAGGTGGCTTAATTGAATATAACAGCAGTTAATTGTTGTGGGAACTCCCTCCTAAAAAATATGGTCATTTTTCTTTATTCTTGATTTTTCATTATAATTTCAGTAATAAGTTTTTAAGTTTGACGTCCTTTTATATAAAAAAATTTTTAAGTATTTATATATTCAATATTTCGCTACTCGTATGGGGGGTTTTTTTAAGAAAAGATAAGCAATATTTTCTTGAAGAATTCACCCAAAGGAATGGCGAAATATATTACATATAAATTTTTCAATTTTTTTTATATAAAAAGATCTCAACCTTAAAAAATTAATACTAAAAGAAAAAATTGTTGTCTTACTGTAAAACAAAGGCCAGATTATATTTCTATATTTTTTCTACTTTTATTAGATTTTTATAATATATTTTATGGATCGCCCTACAATAAATAGCACATGACAAGCATAAATATTGATCCATTTTTTGTATTAAAAAATACTTTTTTTATATAAATACTACTCAGTTAATGTTACTAAACTATTTGTTGTTGTTATGCCGCAGGATATGACTATATACTACTATTCCTTAGTAGCAACAGCTACGAATTACCATGTATAAATAAACTAACTTCTTCATAAAAGATTTTAATAAAAGATTAATATTTACACAGAAAGAAAATAGAAAAAAAATTATATTCTATTATAACAGGCATCATATTCTTTTTCCCTACACAATTTCCTTTTGATAAGTATTTTTGAAATAAGATAAGGAAGAGAAAAGAAAACACATTTATAAGATTATTCACACTATTTTTAATCAAGATACCAGCCCCAAACAAACCAAAATTATAAATAAGGATATTAAATAATTTATTTTCGGCAAACTAATATTAAAATTATACCCGTATTTGCGGCAACGGTGCGGATGCAGGGCAGATACGATTACAAGTTTAATATTAGTTTGGCAAGAATAAATAATTTAATATCCTACTTTAACTGTTTGGTAAATGACGGAACGAGTAAGTTTTCTTGGCTTTATTAGGCCGATTGCAAAAATAGCATGAATATTTTATAAATAATTAGTGTACGAGTACATAAGAACACACTCAGCTATAGAAACACATACACACAGTGGGCATATGTGAGAAAAAAGTGATCTATTAGTTTTAAAATGAATAAATGAATTTGCTTAGACTTTAAAACATTCAAAATATTTTCCTAAAAATTATACACAGTGTTTGAGAAATTTTGCGTGCCTCTTCATTTCTTCTAAATTTAACGTATTTGGAAAATTATTATTTTCTTAGGTAAAAAACAAACTTTTTAATGACTCTTTTTTAAGGTTATCGTAGTCGTAGTCGAAATAAAACTACTGCAGTAATAAACATGTGCCAAGCGTTGCCACATTTTTATCGATTTCGTCACGATTTCGATAACCATAATAAGACGAAGTGATTTTTTCGTGTCACGAGTGTATAACGTGAATCATGATTATAAATTATTAAAATCACGCATGCGTGTGTCGGTGTGATTAACTGTGCGTGATAGTGCGTGGCTTTTAATATTCAGAAGATAAGTTTTTCCTTTGAATTTTGAATACTAAGGAAAATATGTATGTACATACACACATATATGCATACATCTATGTGTCATAGAGAGACATACTTTCACACACAACACCACTTTTATTATGAGAGCAAGCGATTTTGTAAAAAACTTTACCATCGTGCGTTAAAGTACCTGATTAAAAGTAATGCTTTCGTAAGCGTGCGTGATCGTGATTGCCTTAAACATTGCGTGGCGTGAGCGTAAAAAGATTTTATCTTCGTGATCGTGCGTGCTCATAACTTAATTTTACTCACGCTCTATATTCTACTAACAAATATTACAATGTTTTGTTAAAATAATAATCCTTTTTTTTTGCCGAAAATGTCCACAGTACTTGAGTATAAAAGTATTCAATTTATTAATCTGAAACTAGGAAAGTGTGTGTGTGTGTGTGAGGTCGTTCGACATAAATGTTCCATCTCGAAAGCGGCAGCTGTATTCCACATCCAACCAACTGACTAAAAATGTTTTACAGATAAACATGGAAAAATAATTCTTGGCGGCTATTTTTCATTGGAGCTGTTTTTCTTTTTTTTTTCTTTTTGTGCTAAACTTCTTGTAATCTTGTGTGGCAAATTATTAAAGTTCGTCAATTAATGTAAATCCCTATAGCCGTACTTCAAGCTGCCTATTTTGCGGCATAGACTTGTGGCTGCATTGAAAAAGGTTTAATAGCTTAATTTATTTAATTACTTGTTAAGGTCATTAGCAAATATGTATACAAAGCTCGAATGTCTTTTCCAAACTTTCTCAACTTTAGGGTGTTTACAACAAACCAAAAGTATATGCAAAAGCGTTAAAGTCTATGTGTAACTGCGTGTGTGCGTACGCATAAATTAGTGGTTGCTAAGAGGTTTCCTATTCGAAAAGCATATGTCTTTTACAATTAAGTTTTGTTGAGTCTATTAAAAATTTCCTAGTTTCACTTACTCTCGCTCTCTCTCTCCCTCTCACTCCCTTGCTCCGAGGGTTCATTATGGCAGCATTTCCAGCAGGCACGTGTATGTCATAATAAATGTGATTTTAACAAACTCTTGTTTTATTATGCGAGTATTTGTAAGTCTGTATGTTTTTATTATTCTTTCTTTAATAGTACATACTTAATATATATTCTGCTAGCATTAATATAATGTTGTGGTTAATTTTGATTTATGATCATTTACAATTCTGTTGATTTCTTTATAATATTTTATGCGGTTTTTAGGAAGAATACGCTCAAATAATATTTACTACTGTATAGTGTTTTGTTTGTTCACTGATACATTTGATTTTTTTATAAAAATTTTGGCGAATATTGATATTAATGCGAACACTTGATATTTTAAAAGTTTGAATATAAATTTAAATGTTGCTGTGACCTACAGTGTTATACAGATAATTGTTTTCATAATGCCGTTTTCTATTTGAAAAACTTAAAGGGTTAGATGATATTGAAAGCAAGAAATTAGTTTCAAAAATTAAATTTTATTTTCTTGTATACACACATTTTAAAATGTTTCTTCCCTTCACCAAAACTGGTAGGTCTGTCATTTCGAGTGCAATTCCCACGATATTAATATTCTGTGTCCTTATGAATAGGGAAGTCGAATAAGCCATGTCCGCCTGTCCATCTGGCTGTATGTGAAATCAGGTTTCCAAAAAAAAAATTTTAAGCGATTTTCAAAAAATATAAATTTTAATAAAAATTGTAGTTTTCGTATCTTTTACATACATTTTTTAACGAACCTAAGCAGCGCTTACGAAGTGCCAGAATTAAAATTTTGAAGTTGCGCGCTATTTTTGCAATATATTGATATACTTTTATAACAAAGACAGCGATTCACTTGTCTGAGGAAAACAGCCATACTGTGGCTGCCACAGTCTTCGGGGGGAGTCGAAGTTAGTACTACTGCACAGACAGGCTGGCATTGCCAGAGTCGCAGCCATGTTCAATGAGGTCTGAAAGTTTTTTTAGTTCTATGTTTAAACAGGAAAAAATACATTTTATGTGCTGAACGTTACCTTATTTTGTTTATAAAGAAAGCCGAAAACACATTATGCCATGTTGTGCCAACGCAAGCAAACACAATTTATCTCCTGCATAATCGCCCCTATTATGAATGACGACATCGACGCCGTATCAAGACGACAGTAAAAAATTGCAGCTTGTCCAGTCTTTTTCGACAGCAGCTGACTACTATTGACATGTTCTGTCGATATTATATGCCCTAGAGAATGCTAAGAAAATATCAAGAGTCATTAATTGTTATCGACAACTTGCAGGCAAGTGATAATATTTTACTGTCGAGTTGATGTGACGTCGACGTCGCCGTTCATAATAGGGGCGAATATTTTCTAAATATAAAAAATGCCTTAAAGCTGCCGCTCCTTTTTATTTGTAAATATTTGTATATTTTTAATATTTTTATTTATTTATTTTGTGTCTTTTTTTTTTTTTTTTTGAACGTACTAATTATTTAATATAATTACTTGCACAATTAGTATTCCAAGAAAAATTTAAAACAAAATTGAGAAATAAGCTAAAATGTATTGAAAAACTTTCATTTAACACGCGATATATCGTTTTTGAAATTATATTTTTTTCACCTAACCACGATACCATTTTAATAACGTACGATGTCGAATTAATGTAAATAGCAAATTTTTGTTTAGGTACAAGTCTTCTTAATTGTGTAAAATTCATTCTTTGATTACTGATTATATATGGGCCTGTTCTGTGGTTTACTCAATAATCAAAACAATGCCAATTTGCTTGGCAATGTTGTTTTAAATCATTTTATTAATAATAAAAATGGCGGGAAAATTATTTCTTGTTCTAGTGAAACACAAAACAGGCTCTGTAATCACGATTTCGTAATAACGTTAGCATTTAATTGCTTATTTATTGCAGAATAATTTAAATGATTGCAGAAATAATTTAAATGCAACGTTGCGTATGAGTGATATGAAGTTCTAGTGCATTGCGTATACAACAACATGCACTTATAAAAGAATATTTAGTCTGTGTTCATACGTGTCATATCTTATTGACAAGATTCTTACATTTTCTTCTTTGAACTTGCATTCGTGTTCACACAATTCATGTCTTGTTGACGACATGTACATACATAGAGTTGTATTCGTGTACATATAGTTGTGTGCTTTACGAATGTGAAAGCAAAACGTACTGACAGTACATGCGCATGAGTACTCGTTACTTTTCCCTTCTCCCCTCTCGTCAACAAAGTCGCAATCATCTCAGTAAAAAGACTTATTTCACACATGACATTGAATCCTGATAGTGTTTTCACACTTTAAATGGAAAACTGGTTTCAAAATGAAACGGATACAAATTAAACAGATACAATTTTTTCGTTCACACTACAAGTTTAATGAATTTACGGTTATAACATACGAATTATCTAATAAATTTTGTTAAAAAAATCAAATGTCATATTAATACTCGTATGTGTTACTGTACTTTGGCATCACTGAATTTAGTACTGCCAAGAACATTTCATAAAACCTATTTAAAACCAGTCGAATAAAATTTCTAAGATGGATTTAACAACTTCATTTTGTAGGGTAGAACTAAGTTCTAACGTCAAATCAACAGTTATTAAAAATAGAGATGTGCGCCTGAGTAAAATGGAGCTCCACGATCACGAAACTTAAATTTTTTCACGCACGGCAAGATTTAAGGCTCTCACGATTACGCATGCGCACGAACGAATTATTTTTAATCGCGTACTTTCACGCATTATTGTCCTCGTGTGTGAATGTATCTCTATATGTATGTACATAAATATTTTGAAAAAGTTATCTTCTGTTTCGAGTGCGTGAATATTATACGTATTAAAAATCACTTACTATCACGCACGGTATTAAATTTTTTAATCACGCACGCACGCGTGATTTTAATAATTTATAATCACTCGTGACACTAAAAAATCACGGCATTTTTATATATATGTAATTAAAAACATGTCAGTGTGGAAACAATTTAATTAAGTAAATCGTGTTAATAAAGCAACACAATTTTTTAAAAATTAGAAAAATTTATTTCAGAACAAAAACTAATATTTTAAAGTTTTAAAATTCTTTTATTTTTCATATTTATATAAATATTTGAAATATAAGAAAAATCGTGGACTTATCAAAGTATATTCATAGTATATTTAATATGGCCTCAAATCATGTTGTTTTTTTGGCACAAAATCTTTTAAAAATTCTAATAAATTCAAAACTGGATGACTTTGGCCCGCAAATTTCATTGTGTATTCCCACGTAGTAGCGGCCAAACATTTCAGTTTCGCCCAGGTGAGTTATTCCTCTGTGACCTCTAGATGAGTTATTTTGTATGCAATCAATCAATACTTTAGAATATACAGATATATATCGGCTATCAGCCATATTCTGCACAGCAGTCAACCCAATTACGTTTAACTCACATCTAATTAGTGCTAAAATTAAAATATTTAAACACGCTAATTGTATAAAATATAATATAAATTATATTGTATGTGCTATAAATATGCAATTTGCATTAGCATAACAGGCCATTTAGTCATTAAGATTTAAAATTAATTGTCAATATTTGACACAATCATTGTGTTATTTTAATATTTAATTTTTGTATGCAACCTTTCCATTAAAATTAAAATACATCAAACATTTTGTGAATTTATCGATTAGTACGTCAAGCACTTACGTTCAACTGTTTCCACCATAACCAATTGTACCGAAATAAACGTGTTCTAAATGATGACCCTGATAAAGTAATCCCGTACATTTTTTGTTATTGTTTTCAAAACAATAAATATGCTCTAGTTTGAGTTTGGCCACTTGTACACAAGTATGTATGGACGTATATATATGTTTGTGTATGTGTGACATGTATGAGTGTGCTATACATATTTACCCGTTTGTATCTGTATCATTACCATTATTTTAGGTTTCGTTTCGCACATGATTGTTGGAGAATGTCGAAAATGTTTGTGAGTATAGAGTTCAATGCAATGGAAATATTTTTGAATATCGAAGCAGACTTTATTCATTTAATGTTCACTGTTTATATGCAATCCTTAAAAGTTTGTTCAATGCTGCAATAAATTTAATTTAAATCAAATTAAATAAGTAATGAATTAAGATCAGCACCATCAAGCTGATTTATTTTTGTTGCTGTGAACTCTATGCAACAATACTTTTTATTGTGTGTTCTGTGTTAATTTGCCATGTATGACATTTTTTTTCTCCTTTGTTTTGCATTGTCTTTTGCAGCATTATCACCAATTATTTTGTAGTTTCACTGGCAGTGGCGGATATGTTGGTTGCTCTTTGTGCCATGACCTTTAATGCTTCCGTTGAAATATCCGGTAAATGGATGTTTGGTTCAATAATGTGTGATATGTGGAATAGTTTCGATGTATATTTTTCAACAGCCAGTATTATGCATTTATGTTGTATCTCAGTGGATAGGTGAGTACTAAATTGTATTGTTAACTTGAATAATAGCTTAAAAACCATTTAAAAGTATTTGGAAATATCTAAAGACATATAAAAAAATGTTTTTTTGTTACGATAACAATTTTTTATTCAGACTCAAGTTCTCACCTTGAGTGTGAATGAAAAAAGTTCGAAAAATAAAAACTTACATCCATGTTTCAAAATATTTTAATACCTCAAATAATTTTAATTTTTTAATTTTATATTGATTTCTTTTTTAAAAAAGAGTGCTACATATTTTGCACTTTTCAATAAAAAATGGCAATATTTTGGCATTTCGAAATAGTGAATTTATTAGAAATTAATCTACCATCTCTTACGAAAAATTAGTTTTATTTTAAAAATGCGCCCAGTTATAGTTCCTTAAGAAAACAGTGATAAAATGTTACATTTTTTTCAGAAAAGAACTCACCATTAATGTGATAAATAAAAATTAAATTTTTTTATTATTTTGTTATAAATTTTTTTTTGTATATTTTAAACATTTTTTGGATATTTGTGGCCTCTACTGTTGAGCCCACCTGACATGAGTTCGTTGTTGTTGGTGGTTTTACAATTCGCTCATTATTTTAAATAAATTTTATATATTCCTAGGTGAATAATACCAAGTAGCCTCATCCCATTTCGCGACTACAAAATTACCTAACTGTCAAAAAATTCAACAATATTATTTTAAAAATATTTACTTATTACTACTATATTTTTATTATTATCATTATACTTTTAATTTTATTATTATATTTTTATTAGTATGTATTTATTTATATTTTATTAATATTTTTTATTTTATTTTTTTTATTAAAGAAATTGTGCATTTAAAAATTCTAACAATAGAAATTACTACAAAAACAAATAATTAAAAAGTGGGGAAATTTAGAATTTAATAATAAGTTTACCGGTTTGAGGCAGGGCACACTGATACAGGTAAGAGCGGTTCTACAACAATACAAAACTACAGGCATTTTGTTTTTGTGAAATCTTATTCAAATGTCACAATTAAATGTGTAGAACAAAACAAAACGAAAGAGATGTTTGTTTTTACATGTGCTCTTAAGTTTTGTATGTATGTAAACATGTAAACAAATTTTGACATTTGAACTTGAATTTCTCCCAACAACAAAATAATCAAGTGGGCTATCGCTCCTACCTGTATGAGTGTGCCCTGGTTTGAACAAAAACAATTCAATAAAATTATGGGAGGCTTAAATATATAAAATAACATATTTGACAGTTCAGGTCCCACCTAATGATTATTTAAATAGGCTAATAAGTAAGGCGACTTTATAACAGGTGTTCTCCAGAGCTCAGGTAAATACAATTCGCTTCATATTTGCCCTGTCAATACGTGGCACAAAAGAGTTTGATGACATTTATTTTATTTAAACCATAAATAACTATTTTAAATAAAATTTGTTTGTTA
The DNA here is from genome assembly GCA_951800035.1 of Linnaemya tessellans. Taxonomy (NCBI): domain Eukaryota; kingdom Metazoa; phylum Arthropoda; class Insecta; order Diptera; family Tachinidae; genus Linnaemya; species Linnaemya tessellans. The sequence goes on along the minus strand of OX637532.1, from coordinate 155,152,714 downwards.
ATGGTTAAACAATGTCTGTCTTTATGCTTTATCCAATCATAGACTTCAACCATCAACAAATAAATTTCATTTAAAATGAAATTATTATAATATGTCAAGCAATTTATTTTAGAGGATAATAAAAAAATATTTAAGAGATACTATAGGCTTTCAGCCAACCTATAATCTAAAATGACTAATAGCTCAGATATATGAAAATGTGGAGTAGAGATCGTAGTTTCACGTATTTTATTTTTTATCACAATTTTTATAACTATTTCTCAAGGTATGTTTGAAAGCAGAAATAAGTATGTATATGTTTTTCAACTACAATGAAACATTTTAGGCATAATTTATAAAAAAAAATTTATAGTATAGTCCCATTATAATTTTTTTTTTATAAATTAGGCTGTTTAAATATAATATGGCCTTATATCTCTTATCTGTGTTCATCACACTATTAGCCTTAATACAATAACAAAAATCAAAATTTGTTTTATTTTAATAGGGGTTATTCCTACGGACTATTTGTGGTGAAAAAAATTTCATTTTGTTTTTCACAACGTTCCGTTTGTTTTTTTTTTTACAAACATCCCCAGAGAAGTTTTTTTTATATATATTGATATGATTTATATCTTAATCCTATTTCCCAATTTATATATATTCTTATATCTAAATTTATCTTCATAAAACTGGGCCACACAAACTGATATGAATAATAAATAAATTTTTTAAATCAAAACATAAATCAACAGTCGACTTAAGTTCTACTATCACAGAACGCCAACGTCGAACAAAATAATTTTTATTTTTATTTTTATTTACATTTGGAAACTTATTTTTGATCACATACAGTCCGTAGGAACAACACCTATTAAAATAAAAAAATCAAAAGCTTTAAGCTGCAGAAAATTTCAAACCAAAAGTAATTTTATGTATGAATTTTTATTAGTCGAACTTTCTTATGTAAATTGTTAATTTTATCAACGGGCTTAAGTTCGAATCTGCAAGACTGCAAACCATTTTTTTATTATTTTATTAATAAATGAATTTGTTCAAATTCTATTTTGAAAGTAATTTTGCCAGAAAGGCAACGCTGCAAATTTAATAAAAAAAATATGTTAACTTTCGGGACATACTACCCATAAGTATACATTAAAACAAAGAGTCACGTTTTATATTGTTTTTTTTTTTTGTTCTTAACATCATAATACTTTTAGATAATGCTACAAAAACATTAATTTATGTCAATCAGTTGTTTGTTTTATTTTTCAATTTATAATATTTACAGATATTATGCCATCGTCCAGCCATTGGATTATCCTTTAATTATGACATACAGGCGTGTATTTATAATGCTGATTATCGTATGGCTGGCACCCGCGCTCTTATCATTTCTACCCATATGCTCTGGTTGGTATACAACCGTAGAAAATTGGCGTTATTTAAAATCAAATCCACACGTAAGTATTGTTTTAATAACATATTGTGTGCAAACAAAATTTATCGTAGTTCAATGAAAATAGCAAATAATGTATGCAGGTAATTGTGAAGTTGCACCAAGTATAAAATTTATAATTCAATTAAATTGTAGTGGAGGCCTCTGTGTAACAACACATTAACAATATAGTGAATGGAAAACATTTTGCATGTGACATTTTTATGGAAATGTTAGGGTTTCGGCCTCAATGCTTCTTTGGCCGGCCTCTACTAGTCACACGAGCATTTACATTTCTGTTCAATTAATTTGACTCACATAATTTTTTTTTCGTTTAGTAGAGTGTCTGTTTTGGAAATTTTTAATGGAAACCAAAGTTTTGCAAACCGAGCATTTATATTTTAAATTGTGCTTTAACCCATATCGTCCCAGAGATTTTTTTTCGATTAAGTTTATACAACTTCGTAGTTAAATTGTAATTTGGGTCCAGAAAATACGAATCAGATGTCCGAATTTTTAAAAAAATTTTTTTTAATTTTTTTTTTAAATTTTCATTAGAAATGATATGTTCTTAGTTTTTCCTAAACAGAGGAAAAAAAATTTAAATGCTTAAAATTTACTGTTCGAAAAATCGAACACTGGGACGAAATGGGTTAAGTAATAAAGGAAATGTTATAAACCCAATTTATAACGAAATATAAGCAAACGACATATGCGATTAGTTGGTTTTGTAACTTTCAGAATATTAAAAAAAAATAAACAATATAAAAATCAAAGAGTAATGAAACTTGAGAAATAATTTTTATCAAGGCAGATTTACCAGGTACTCTCACTAGTACAACAGTTAACAACACCAAAAACCACACGTATATTGTTGGTAGAAAATTTAGAGCTAATGTCAAAATCAAGGAAGAAGAAGCTTTAAGAAAAAAAATATTTATGTGGCTTGTAAATAAACTTTTGACAGTAGTTCAACACGCACCAAGGAATGTTCATTCAATACACAGCTGCGCTACTGAGAGTACCCGGTAAATTTGCCTTAATTTTTATGCATTTTAATATAAATTATAAATGCATTTGCAATGCAAAAGTAAATCTGTTGCATCTTCTTCACCCAACCTGTCCACAGCAACTTCAACCATTTTATATATTTGATTTTTAAGTTCAAACTGAGTTTTCACCTGGCTATAGAATGCCAAAAGTATATTTTTAAGAAAAGTAAATTATAAAACTTCATTTGAGGGAATTTGGGGCTCTTGCAGCCGAAATGGAATAACGATATAAGATTACACTCAGGATAATTAGCATACAATTTGTTCTAGCAACTTGTGATGTGTTTTTTTAATGCTCTGAGTGCTGGTTCCTGTATTACTGAAATTTTATCTGGTCTTTAGTAAAAACAAATCCAGACCTCACATTTATTTTTTATATATTTTTCATTCGGACCAGCAGTCAGGGGATGACCCCTATCTATGTAGTTCATTGCGGAAAGGAGGGGATAGTATTGAGAGAACAGATGAATAAAAGATGGGGAGATAGAGATTCTTTTATAGTTATTTTAAACATTTTACTTCGTCGGCTAATTTTTTGCTACAAGGCCGACAAAGGAGGGTGCTGTTCCTCTGCTCTTTATGTTTAGTGACCAGTGTTACGCCTTCATCATTAAAACAGGCTGACAACAATTAACACAAGCATGCGCTAATGCTGATCAGAAAAATTAGACACAATATTCATGACTAAGCGCGGAGGTAAACTCTAGATTCTCCGCTTCATAGTCTCATGTTAATTACTTCAGCCAAAAGCATTTCAGCATTATATGAATCTTTTCTATTATTTAGTAAAAATAAATTTCATATCAAATTTGATTTATTACACTCTTATAAGCCTCTTATAATTTTTATGAATAAGGTGGTTAATTTATATGTAACACTTTTTGCAGACACTCACTTGATTAGTTACTGGGGAAAATATAACAAAATTTTAAACAAAAACTACTAACGACCATAAACAATTTATTAAAATGTAATGGAAATGTTTTGTTTCAAAGATTGTGTTGCCGACATTTCTTCTCGTCGTTAGCAAACAGTGGCAATGCCAAAAGTTTTATATTTCATTAAATAAATAAATATGTTACTGTATATTTCCACAGCAATTGACTTTCAAATCCAATTCCAAATGCTTTTATTTATTTTAGGAGTATTAAGTGCTAATAAGGCCTTTGTAGTCTTACACATTATTTTCATATTATATAACACTTAAATACTTGTTACCTAGGAACAACAAAAAAAAGGTGAAACGTTTCAACATCAATGCCAGCAACAGCTAAATTCGAGGAGATTCTAATATATTGTTTTTTTTTAATTCTCCTAAATATGTTTTTTAGCACAGGAAAATATAATGCCAACACGTTCCAAATTAAAAAAATAACCTGCTTTAACTGGAATCTGAGTAGATTTCTTAAATATGTATTCGTTTGTACGCATGGATGTGCGCTCCTGCAGCATTTTGTACATCTGCCGTTCAGTGAATATTCAAGTTGATTTTTATTTTCATTCACTGTTTATTCTGCCATTTAATATTTGATTATATTTTGTGTGTGCTGATTTTATGTAGGTGCATACATACTCGTACTATATGTATGTATGTATGTATGTATGTATGTAGATACATATACACACGTACAGTATGTGTGTACCTTCTTGTCATATTTATTGTTATTAAATGGTGCCACGTTAGAAAAAATCCACGAGTTCAAAAGTATTTTTTCATTAAGATTGAAATATAAATAAAAAATTTTTTAAGACTTTGTTGCAAGTGTGTCAGTTTCATGTGTCTTATGTGTCCGCTTTCTGATTTTATTAACTAATTAAATATTTTGAAAATTCGAAAATCCAATTTCAATACGCTTTTTTTAAATCAGGTTAAACCACTTATGAATTTAAGGGGCCAAGTTTATATTATTTGAGAATCTTATACAACAACTATGCGAGAAAGCAAGCATTTTTTTATAAAATAATTTATTGATCCAGTTAAAAGTTATTGCCAGAGTGTGTCAGTAGAATTTACAATCGTTTTTAAGTATTATTATTATTATTATTATTATAGAGTTACTAAATCTCTCAATCTCTATGAGATTGGAAAATACCTATTATTATTATAATTATTATTAAATTATTATTATTATTATTATTATTATTATTATTATTTTAAATTGTGTATGAATTTCTATTTTATTAGTCGAACTTTCTTATGTAAATTGTATTACAGGATGTTAAAGTTTTCAACGGGCTCAAGTTCAAATCTGCGACACTGCAAATAATTTTTTTTTATTAATAAATGAATTTGTTCAAATTCTATTATTAAATTGAATTAAGATTCTATAGGCTAATTGTTCGAAATTTTAATTTTAAATCTCAGAAAGACATGATAAATATCCCAAGGCACAAAGGCAAGCCAACATTAGTTTTGTTATTCAACTTACACAGCAGAGCAGAACAGCTGTTTTCGAAAGACGCAACCCTTTCATCATCTGTGCTCATGTGTATTGTGTTTGTCACCACTTATTAGGCGGCTTAGTTGAATGTGATAACAGTTCCTATTTACACAAATTTTATTGTAAAGAAGGATACGAGAACTGTATCAAGCTGATGTTAACATGTTATTGTTATAATATCCGTGTTACCGTTTGATTATTTTTCTTCATGTCCCATTTTTCTGAATTTTTTGTTTCATCATAGCTAAGTCAAACTTTTTCGGTTTGAATTTTTATACTTAAGTACATGTGAACGTTTTTCCAATTTATATTGGTAGCTCAAGCCATAGCTTAAATTTGTATGTAGTAAGAATTTTAGCGACCATTTTTATATTTTATCATGTCTTTCTGAGATTTAAAATTAAAATTCCGAACAATTAGCCTATAGAATCTTAATTCAATTTAATATAGCAATATAAAAATGTTCGTTAAAATTCTTATTATTTATATTAAGATTAAAATTCTATTTATTTATATTAAGATTGGAATATTAAGAATATTTCCTATAATCATCAAACCAGCAGAACGGATCAGTACTGATTTCGATTATTATTATTATTGTTATTATTATTATTATTATTATTATCATTATTATTATTATTATCATTATTATTATGATAGTAGTGGATACAATATTTCCAATGTCCTATAAACATCAAAATGACAAATACCAAAATTCGAATACGATTGTGTATCTCTTAACATAATTTTAATTAAAAACAATTAGTGTCTTAAGACATGCTTAAAAGGATCCAGAGCTCGACTCGTCTCGTATTCTCTGATTAGTATTAGTGCATGATTGTGCTACTTGTTGTTAGTCTGTTTCAGTGAGGTAGGCATATATCACTAAACACAACTGGCACCGATTGACACTATCACGTACTAAAGGAGCTGAGGAATAGCACCTCCTTGTGCTATTCCTCAGCAAAAAATCAGCCGGCGAAGTAAAAGTTTAAAATAGCTATAAAAAAATCTCTGTCTTCTCATCGTTCTTCATCTGTCCTCTCAATACTATCCCCTCTTTCCTAATTCCGTCGCAATACACTGAATATGTAAGGATCCTCCTCTACTGTAAAAAAAAATTATTTTATATTATTTGATTACTAATTTCTCGGTCTTTAGATTTTCAATTATATTCTTTAATAATGAGCTTGAGGTCACTTTTTTTTATAAAATTACATTATACATTTTTTTATTGTCATTATTTCGATATCCTCTGGACATCTTTATTATATATAATTTTATTATATTATAATTTAACAAATTCTATATATTATAAAAATATATGAAAATCTTGAAGAGTAATTTTTCAAATTAAGTTAGGTTAGGTTGAAGAGAGGGACGTAAACAAAGCTATGCCAATCCGTTCAGGATTACACCTAGGCCTCATAGGCTTAGAGTAATTTTTTACTTAATATTTACTTTATTTGCTGTTGGCAAATGTCAGCTTATGAGTAGTTATTCAACCAGCAAGCATAATTTTATTTAAGATCTCGGAGAACAAACGGTCCAACGATATCGCCCCATAATGACTTTAATATCGTAATAAATCTATCATCTAAGAGAAAGCACATTGAGGGCAACTACGCAAAATAGTGACAAAAATTAAAAGGTACTATTTTATAGGAGCATTTGTTTGGATATTGAATTTACCGCTTAGTGAATTTTGCAAAAGTTGCCATTATGAGTAGAAATGCTCCGCTCTCCGCGAGAAATAGTGACGATTGTACGAGCAGTCTGCTGCTATAAGATTCAAACGATCTATTGAACTATGATATTACAGGTATGAACCGGTTAATCCTGTCGTTCCGGTATTGCCTAGTGTTTAGCAAATACAAGAACCCAATTGGGATGTCCCTAGAGGTTTGGGTTGGCTATATAATAACAACGAGTGTCTGCTAATTTCGTAAGTCCCAATTCTTGTTGCTAAACTTTTCAGGTTTTCCTCTTTAAACTTTCATTGAAGTCTTAAGGACACAGTTTTGGGAAAATAAAACGTGTGTTACGGAACAAAAAAAATTATTCCTAAATATGATTTCACAAGGCCTATGACATAAGTGTTGGTTCTAAATTGCTTACCAACAAGCCGTATCTTCAAATATGATAACAGAAAAGAGTGGAAAAGTGTTAATACCAGGGCATACGCTGGATCTGGTATTTGTTCGTATTCGAACTCACGGATTTGTGCTATTTTGGTTACGCACGCTTTCACTCTATCTGTCGAGTGTATAGAAATTTTCATAACGAAATATTCTTATATAATCTGTTACCAAAATGTGTGAGCAACATACCAATAATCTCCAATGAAAAAAGTTGTGCTGACATGATTATGAACTTATTTTAAGAGATTTTTTATATCTATTAAAAAGTTTGCATTAAAACATTCTTGTACTCGCATGTCTACAAACTGTGAAGGACATTGACGAGATGTGTGTGCAAAATATTTTTAACGCCAGTTAGTTTCGTAAGTTACCTCCCCTCCAACACGAATCTTCATTATTATTTGTATTATTATCAAACAACATCTGACGTTCAAGATTTCATGGGGGAATATATTTTCCTAACATCATTTAATACGTCAAATAAATATTTTTACAAAGCAACAGACAAATACATTAGAGCAAACATGAGTGAGTATGTGCAAATACTTTGCACCTTCAGGCAGACATTTTCTATTTTTTTTTTTTTTTGTAAATTAAAGTTCGTTTTTCATTCTTCTTATCCCACGATGAGTATCTAATGTATTTGTTTATGAACATCAAGTTAGAAGGTAAAACTGCTGCAGGATACGATGGTGGAAGCTAGTGTACACATCATTTTCTTGTTAGTTTCAAGTTATTGATCTGCTTAAGGTGCAATGCGTAGAGTATTTAAACGTAAATATTTTATTAAACCGTTATGACTTCGAATCTTTGCACAGCAATTATTAAGCTAAAATATGAGTTTGTTTGTTTAGCTCAAAAATAATTATTAAAATAAAATTTGTGCAATAAATAAATGTATTTAAATACATATTAAATTCAATTAAGATGTATAGGCCAATTGTTCGTATATTTGATTAAATTCAGAAAGATATGATAAATATTCCAAGGCTCAAAGGAAAGTCAGCATCAGATAATTATCCAACTTACACAGCAGAGCACAACAGCTGTTTTCGAAGGTCGCTACACTTTCATCATTAGCATTCATGTGTATTTTGTTCGTCACCACTTAATAGGTGGCTAAGTTGAATATAATTGTACTCTAATATTTTTAAGCTTAAGGTCTCTTTATTTTTATTTAAAATATATATATTAATTTATCGGGAAATTAATTATTTTATTTGATGTGAAAAAATTTTTGTTTCACATCAAATAAAACAATTAATTTCCTAAAGAAGTCACACAAAGGAGTGACGAAATATTGGAAATTAATATATATTTTAAATAAAAATAAAGAGACATTAAGCTTAAAAATATTAGATTATAACAATAATTAAAAAGAGGTCAAGAAACCAGAAGAATTTTAATAAGTTAAATATATTTAAATTTTAAGTTATTAGCCCTGGCAACCAGAATCTTTTTCCAAAGGCCATAAGTAAGTGGCAGACGAATTTTAAACAAATTTAAATATGTACATATATAAATTCGCAACTTAGCAGCAGCCTGCATAAAATTTTTAATTGTTTAACCCATATCGTCCCAGAGATTTTTTTTCGAATCAGTTTATAAAACTTTGTAGTTAAATGGTAATTTGGGTCCAGAAGATACGAGTCAGATGTCCGAATTTTTTTAAAAACATGTATTAAAAATTTTCATTGAAAAAATTTTTTTTTAATTTTCATAAAAATTTTTTTTACAAATTTTCATTAAACATTTTTTTTCAAATTTTCATTAACAATTTTTTTAAAAATTTTCATTAAAAATTTTCATTAAAATTTTTTTTTTAATTTTTATTAAAAATTTTTTTCAAAATTTTTATTAAAAATTTTTTTCAAAATTTTCATTAAAAAAGATATGTTCTTAGTCTTTCCTAAACAGATAAAAAAAATTTAAATGCTTGAAATTTACTGTTCGAAAAATCGAACACTGGGTCGAAATGGGTTAAAAAATCATAAACGAATTAAATAGTTAAAATGAAATTTATCTAGCGATGCCACAAACCCACGCTCAGATTGAATTATTGCGCTTAATAGAGCAGTTTCAAGCACTTAATAATCGCAGACAAATTTTATTAAATTACTTTTGAATGTCAACTTGTTTTCTGTTGTATTTTAAATTCAATTAAAATTTTTAGGCTGATAGACGCAATCAAAGGCGAATTCATACCAGGTGGCCTTAGTTCAGAAATTGGTGATCAGTTGTTACCAAGGCAAAATTATTAAACTGTCAAAGTGTTCTTCTGGTGTTTCGTTTTTGTGTGCGGCCATTGTTTTTTCCAAAGCATTTCATTTGACAGTTCAATAAATTTTACACAGAGTTGCATAAGTGAGTTCACCTTGTATGAATTCGCCTTGGTCGCAATATTAAATTCAGTAAGAGATGCTTAATACTTCAAGGGTCAAGGAGAAATAAACAAACATATTTTGCAACTTAAACAGCATAGCAGAAAAGCATTATTTTCGAAAAGCCGCTGTTTCTCTATTAGTACTCATATATATTAGATGGCTGAGTTGATTGGGATAAATGTTTTTATTTATAACATTTGTAAGAGGGAAAAGTATACGAGAACTTTATCAATACTAAACGCTATGCTGCGTAAGTGTAATATTAAATTATTGATTATGTTTTTCTGTATTTAATATTAAAACCAATTTCACCACATCAATTTCAATCGATTTTTTATTTATTTATCTCTTTATTTGGGTCAATAGATTTTTACATCCTTACTGACTAAAATAGTATACGAGAATTGTATCAATACTAAACTGATATTAGAATAAATTAAGTTTTAAGAAATAAATATATCATAAAATTAAGCCAACGGCTTGAGCTAAACACAAGAAAAATGTTCAAAAATTTCAGAAGGAGAATTACCTCAGGAAGGTTGATCCACAGAACAGTTTTTATTACAAAAGTTTCAAATTCGAATTGATAAAAATTTACTATTATACAAAACTCTATGCATATTTTTTTATAATTTTTTTTATTTCCTAAGAATAGTACGTTTAGCTAAAAAAAAATATTAAACAGCTTCAATAATTATATAGACTATTAAGACAAAAGCCATTTGTTGTTTCTAACATCGATAATAACAATAATAAAATGCGCATGTGAAATGAAATGGACACATGATGCGAACATAAATAAATTTCTCGTTAAAACTAATTTATTTATCAAAATAATAGCCGGCATACACAGATAAAAGCATTATTATAGATCTGTGTGTCCTTGCATTATTAATAATTAATAATTGATGTTTATGCCTCACACTCTGGCATTATATTATCTTATTGGAGTGTATGTACGGATGTTATTATATTCCAGCGAGAAAATGAAGGAGTACGGATGCCTTCTAGAAGGCCCTAGTACTCCATGCTTTTTTTTTTACTTGGACGGGACCTACACATGCAATGCATTCTGTCAAAATTGTGAAATAACGAGATAGTGTTGAGAGGAAATATGGAATTATAGGTAGAGAATTAATTTATTTATTTATTCCCACGTCATCTACAGAATATATTTCTTACAGATTATTACAAATTATATTAAATACATATATTTCGTTATAATATTTAAATAGGAATAGGGCAATGTCTACAAACATACGATTATGTCAAATTTTAATTTGTTTTAGCCATTTTGCTCTTTGCTTCGTTGGCGAATTCTTGCTACAGTACCGCTGAAGAAGGAACTTGTAATGGGCTTTTTAGTACATAATAGTGGAAAAACTTGTAATTTTCAGCGGCCAGTGATATGCCTTCGTCATTGAAAACGGCCGACAACAGCCAGCACAACCACGCAATAATACAGATCTCTTAAGCTCGATATCATGTTCATGACTTATTACGGCTTAGAAGCAGGATCTCTACGTGTTAACTACTGCAGCCCACAGCATCCTGTTTTGGATGCACTAAATTTAACAATTATTATTCATAGAATAATTGTTAAATGGTTGGTCAATCCACTTCACACTTACATATATGTAATTTACATAAGGTGTCATTGTGGAATAGACTTTCTATTCCCTTTTCTACAGCTTCTAATCAAAAGCAAATCAAAAGCTCGTATAAGGTCTTCCATAGAATAATTGTTAAAAGACTTTAGAATTATTGACGAGAGTTTCTAATAAAGTCTGCTAAAGCCTTAAGCATCCCCTTAAGATTAATTCCTGGCTGTCATGAAATTTTACAATAAAAAATCTGCAAGACTCATTAAAAAATGTTTTTTTTATATGGTAATTCTTAAGTAATCCTAATTTTATTGAGATAAGAATTCCTTTATTGGACTCAAGTTCAAATCTGCCATCTGAAAATTATTTTTATGAATTTTTATTATATTTAAGTTATTTTTATTAAGAGTTTATTTGTTCATTGTTAATTATCAATTGAAGGAACATAAATAACAAAAAGTCTTGGATTTCAGCAGCCAAAGGCTCTGGAGAAAGGAAAGAGAAAAATGGAATATTTGGAATAATAATTATCAGGGTTGGGGAGTTTCGTGATTTAATGACTATAAGAAGTTAAATATGTGATATTCCTATTGACTAGTACCACCGTGGAAAGTGGAGGCCTCGAAATCAGTACTGATCTGTTCTGCTAGATTCTAATATTCCACTGTTAATAAAAATAACTTGAATTTATTAAAAATTCCTAAAAAGAAATAATTTGCTGATTGCAGATTTGAACTTGACTCCAATAAGGGAGTTCTTATCTCAATAATAAAATTAATAAAGTCGGCAAATAAAATTTACATTCATTCATTCCTAATTTTATAGCAGCAGCTGAATTCATTGGCTTGCGGTTTGACAAAAAATATCTTACCCTTTTTCTTAACTATTAAGTTAATTATTGTATGGCGGCGAGGTTTTCTATGAGTTCATTGGAATCGTTATTGAAAAAAAATTTAAAAATATGGAAAAACATCCAAGTTGGCCTTTAATAAGGCCTAAATTAAATAAGTCTTTAGTTTTCCCCCTGGGAGAGTAGTACGCACGTGTGTATAGATTTTAATACACAATCAGGAAATATAATTGTGGGAATATACAAGTATTTTAATGGATAAAATCCTCTTTCTTATAGCATCTTTTTAATTGTTTTCTTTTTTTTTCTTTTTTTTTTGTTGTTGGAAGAAAAATTAGAGAAAATCGATCATTACTTTTCTATTAATTAACTGACATTATTGATGTTTCTAAAAGCTAAGGTGCGCTTGTAATGCTAATGGAAATGATAAACATAATTTGCCCAGCTGCCAGAGAATTGCAAAAGCTATTACTGTCTGTTCAATGATGTCGCAAGCTATCGGCCAATCATCTGAATAACATTTAAAACAAAACCAATTTTAAAACTTTAACAAATACTAAAGGTCAGCCTTATGAGTTTATAAATGTCTACAAAGACAATTGGAAAAGTATAAGTATTCATTAGCAAAATGTAGTGTGCGTCGCATTATGCATCCTTGGTCCTTGTTAACTTGTTACGAGTCATTTTCAGGTCAGTATTAATTAATTAAATTTTGCATTCAACATCCAGGTCAAAACCAATGATGGTTGTACATATTCTGTATGCGGAAACATACATACACGTATATAATGCGCCTATAGACACAATACAGGAAACAAATTGTGATTGTGTGTGTGTGTGTGTGTAGTGAATTAAATTGTTAAATGATTAACCAATTTAAAAGATGTTTGTATTTCATTTAATATTTTCCTTAATTCAGTTTTAATAAATGAATTAAGATTTGTTGCATACTATCATAATATTAACTGGCTGCCATAGCAAACACATTTTAGTTTTTTTATTAATAAAATATGCAGTTTTTTATTTACAAATATTATAACAGTTTTTTGTTTTTTAGTGAAGTTTTAGACATATATTTATTTACACTCTACAAATCTGCATTTTTTCACTAAATTAGTTTAAATTTTTAGCTTAAATTTTTTTATTTTAAATAAATGTAGAGAAACATCGAGGCAGACCCCAACAGAGGAGTCCGCCTTCTATCCTTCTCCTACATGTTCCAATAGTTGATTTTCCAGTCTACTATTTGGTAGACCTGCCAATCGTCGACACAGATGCCAATACCAGCGTTTATTCTTCTAGACTTATTTCAGGAAGTCGACTAGCAATTATCGACTCAGAGTGTCTTCAGTAATTGATCTAAAGCAATATCTTTATATTCTAAGAAATCGATTGTGGCATGAGATGTGTGGCAAGTTGCACCATCCTGTTGAAACCAAACATCTTTAACATCAATCGGAATCGGCTGTCATGGTGCTATACCTGCATCCATTGACCATAATGGTTGCGCCGTCGTCACTTTTAAAGAAATATGGGCCAATGATGCCCCTGCGCTCCACAAGCCACATTAAACAGTCACTCCTAAATAGTGAATTGGCTGTTGTAAGACCAAATGTGGGTTTTCTGGGCCCCAAATCTGGCAGTTTTGCGTATTAACGTACCTCCCAAGATGAAAATAGGCTTCGTACGAAAAGATGATTTTTCTTTTGCAAAATTGAAAAATCGATTCCCCCCCGTTGTCGTAGTTTTGGAAATAAATTTCCAATAAATCTCGAGCGTAAAAAATAGAATCACTTCGTTTAGCGGAGATATGTATATTCAACCTGATTGTGTAAGGCGTTGGCGTTTACACCGAAGGCGTTTTTTTACAATATTAAAGAAACATCAGATTCGTTATTTCGAATTTAAACCAATCTATGGATCACCCTATATGTACTTTCTTTAAGATCCCTGTCACTGAAAGAAATAATTTCATCTTTCACAATTGGGCCTTTTAAGTGCCCGGTTCACATACCTCAACTCTTGCTGATCAACTTTTGAGTTTGTAGGAGGGCGGGGAAAGAAGAGTAGGTTTTGATAGACAGCAGCTGGTTATACTGGGCAGCTCGTAACTATAAACACGAAGTTAGCAGCAGGTTATTATTTGAGATTTCTGTTCATTCTTTGCTTCGCTGTTGAAACTTGGGCACACTTTAAAAAAAATTAAAAGAAAAGAGGCCAGATTAATTTTTACTTCCAATATTTTCATACAAATAGATTTTTCACTTTGGAACAATAATAAATTCTTGTTGCACAAACATTAAGGCAGCTTTAAGATTGAGCTCAAAAGAAGTTGAGCAGCAAAAGTTGAACTATGGGAAACGGCTTAAATTTAAAAATTTCTTTGCAGAGCCGTTAATAGATAAATTATTTAATGGTACCTAAAATTTAGTTTTTATTACTGAGGCACAGCAGTTTTTCATTTTTAAAACTCCTTTTTAAAAGCAAATTTAACCTTTCCTTATTTCCAGATCTGTGAATTTAAAGTTAATAAAGCATATGCCATTGTCAGTTCATCGGTGAGTTTTTGGATACCAGGCATCGTCATGCTTTCAATGTATTATCGCATTTATCAAGAGGCCGACAGACAGGAAAGGCTTGTTTACCGGTAAGTTTTTCTTCACACATTCATTTGTAACTTGTACACGAATCAAACAACAAAAATAAAAGAAAAGAAAGGAGACGTCAAAATAACTTAAACACACACTTTTAAACATCCACATCAAAAGTTGTTAGTTAATTAAAAAGAAACAAGAAAAATTGAACACCATAAACAGAGATAAAAAAAAAAACAACAAATAAACTGTCCACTTTCATTCTCAGCTAATAAATTTTCACACTTTTCCTTCATCCTTGTGTAATATTTACTTCTTCGTTCCCATGCGTACAAACAAACAAAAACTTTAATATGAAAAAAAAGGTCAAAAGTCGCTGCCTTGTTACTGGAGAAACATCTGCAGATAAGTCAAATACCTAAACCTCGTCCTAGCATACAGGTGGAACAGTCAACCATATCGACAATGCGGCGAGAGCGCAAAGCAGCACGCACTCTGGGCATCATAATGAGTGCCTTTTTGCTGTGTTGGCTGCCTTTTTTCCTTTGGTATGTGTCAAGTGTAGCTTTTGTGTGCCCATAGCAACTGCATGTTACAAAGTAAATTGCTTATGTACTCCGTGTTAGTCATTTTGCGTTAAAACAACCTGAGTTTTATTTTATTTTCTTAATTTACAATTTTTATTATTATTATTATTAAGACAACATAAACGCTCATTAGTAACAAATTGGTGTAAGAGAGGGAGGGGGAAGCTGATTATGTGAGCTATAAAAAACCAACTTAAAGTATCATCTGTTTTAATAAGAAGAAACTATTTCCTCATTAAACTTAGCGGGCTATCATACTTGCTAGATTGCTAGCTAGTTAGTTCGAGGGACAAGTGTTAACTCCTTGACACTTATTATTATAATACGCACACTAGAGTGGTAGTCAAAAACTGAAGTGTGTTGCTGGTGCAGAAGGGCAGGGATATAAAAGAAGAAAAGGCAAGAAAAATCAGCTTCAGAACGAGTTCATATTTTCAACTCCATTAATTTTACACGCCTGTAAGAATATAATCAGCCTGATTACGGTTTGCGTTTTTCACCCTTAAATTCGAAGATTTGTAATAGATTAAAGAACAACTCACTTTTTTGTCTATTACAAATTTTTGGATTTTGGGGCAAAATACACCAACCGTAGTCAAGCCACGTCAAGACAATATGAAAGTTAGAACACTTCTATACTCATTATCTTCATCAATTGTCAATTTCTCACACCTTTTGGCTATACACAACGACATAGAGAGTAGTAAGAGGCTATCAGAAGTAGTTAATTATTGCAGAGAAAGAGTATGTAAGTGTCCTATTTTTGATATTGTCTTGACGTGACGTGATGTGACGTGACGTTGACAAATAGAATAAGGGGGATTATATAAAAAACTATAAATAGTTTTGTTTTTAATTTGGAAATTTCCGATATACAACCAAAATATAGAAAATGTTTTTGGTTTGAACAAATAATTTTTTTCCTATCAATATATAGAATTTTGTGTTGAAAATTATGATTTCATTTCTACTTCTTTTCAGGCTAAAAGTTTTGTATGAATAAGTCAAATATAAAGCGTAATTTTAATTTCTTGTGTTCACTTGTAATCAAATCTAAACAACAGTTGGTATTGGCTTTACTGTGTGTTGGATGACTGTCACTATTTGAGCTCATTAAACGTTGTTTCACTGGAATTGATAATTTTATGTAAATTGCCATGCCATTGTTCTAATGAAATTATTTTTTAATACAACAATGCCAAGGAAAATTCATGAACTCTAATCTTTTTGAGTGAAATACAGATCAAAGGCGATTTAAATCTTTTTTAGCATCTTTGAAGATAGACTAAAAGATTCAAAGGGCTTAATTTGCATCAAAGCACAGCTGGTTATTTTGTCGTTAAAAAATAATAACATAAAAATGAAATGTTACACGTTTTTCTATTTGAATACATACACATACATGTGTGTATGTATAAATATTTAAACCAGCGAAAAATCGCAAGGTCGTGGTGGAAGTGAAAGGTCAAGTCATAAGTAGGGGTTCGACTTTTTCTCATACACTTTAAAGCACTTTTATATCAACTCCTATCGGATTGCTTAAATAACGAAACCAACGCACTGGCCACTGAATTTCTTTTCAACCATCTGCCCTATCCTCAATCTTGTATACCTCCGCTACGTAAAAGCCAACTTCTAAATGCCGCACAGTGGGAGATTTTGAAGAAAAAACAAGTACGAATACTTATTATATTCGACCGGGTCGAATCTTAAATACCTTCCAAATATTTAGTAACCATAAACTTTATTTTGTAGGGGTCACTCCTGGAGCTGACGTGGGGAGAGATATCTCACCTTTGCCATAAAACATATAAAAAAAGTAAATGTTTAGGGCTATTAACGTAAATAAAATTTTTATTTTTGGTAGGCTCATTTAGGGGACTGTTTCGGCATTTCATTTTTTTTTTCTAAACTTTCTTTTTCTTTTTAATGAATTAAATCTTTTAAATGACCGAAATGCCAAATTGGATTTTTAGCTGTCAAAACTTTGGGAAATTCTAACTGTTATGAATACTTCAAAATTGTCAACCATTTTTTTTAAATAAATTCATTCTTGTAATACACACAATTTAAACCGGTATTGTATTTTTTTCGCCCGCGAAGTTTAAGAAGTTTTTATATTTAAAGAAAAACAACAGTTCCCATAATTTCAATAAAGATAATTTTTATAATTCAAGTTTGCTAAAACCCGTCCTATATTTTCATTTGCAAACACTCCTTAAAAATTATTAAGGAAAAACAGGGACAGGGGAGGGTAGGGTAGGCCTGAGGAAGATCAGAGAACATCTTTCATTCGTCATAAAAGCATTAAAATTAAATTTTTAAGGAATTAATAATTTGTACTTACACTATTTTTCCATGTAATATGTTACTTCAACGCCCACTAAAGAGGGTGGAAATTTCTGATTTTCTGGCTCCAAGTTCTTTGACCTAAAAATATACGAGTATAATTTCCTTAACAAAATTACCAAAAAAAATCTTTAAAAACTATGTTTTTTTTTAGAGGTCGGTTTAGGTCTCCTTAAGGGAAATTTTTTCCCTCTGGCCCGATTCAGCTCATTCAACAACTTGTTCTGTGCTATCCTTTTAAATATATTTATACTAAATTTCAAGGGTCTGGCTCTTTTCGTTTGCACTGAATCGTGTTTTCCACAGACGGACGGAAGGACATGACTAGATCGTCTTAGATTTCATCATTGATCAAGAATATATATATATATATATATACTTTATGGGGTCTCAGAGGGATATTTGAACTGAATCACGATTTCCACAGATGGTCGGACTTGGCTAGATCGTCTTAGATTTTATCTCTTTTCAAGAATACATATACGTTAAGGGGGTCTTAGAGGGATATTTCGCTGCGTTACACACGGAATAGCAAAGTGAATATACCCTCCCATTCTTTTTTGGAGGGTATAACAAATTGAAATAATTTTCCAGTTTCTAAACGGGTAAACCAATTGTATTAAAATTCCATACTGTATGTAAAAACAGTGTTTATGTCTTTTTAGAATTCTTCTATTGAAATTTCCGTTCAAGAAAAATCGATAAGAAATTTGTTTCGAATAAAAAATTCAACCCACGGTCTTGTGCATGGCCGTATAACTGGCAAAATACTCAAAGCACATTCTGTTTTATTAATTATGAAATATTTTCGTTAATCAAGTAAAAAAGGTATTTTGAACTTTTTTCCAGCTACGATGCACAGTGGTTTAAATAGAAATAAAATTGGTTCTTCTAAAGCAGTGAATAAATTTGCATGATAATTGAACGGTTACGGTTTAGCCGCAACTTAATGGTACGCCACATATTAAAGTCAGAGATTTGCTTTTTTATAACTAAAAAGCAATTATTTTTAAAATCGTTTATTCGACATATTGTCTCAATTAAATTAGTGCTTTTTGTTTGTTATGTGGTCAAGTATGTCTATATGCCTACATTTCATTGGTTCTTAAACCAAATCATCAGTAGATTTTACTTTTTTGAGAGGTTTTGTTATTTTGAAATTAGGTTAAAGTCTACTGATGATTTGGTGTAAGAACCAATGAAATGCAGGCATATAGACATACTTGACCACATAACAAACAAAAAGCACTAAAAAGCAAATAAATATTGGGGACTAAAACTAAAAATGTTGATTTGGAAATGGAGTTTTTTATTTTTGTATTTTATCTAGAAAAATTTAAAATTTTTACAAATCGGTCAGTATTAACAAAAGTTAAAATCTGCACTAAGTCCTTCACATCCTGGTGCACCTAAAGACTTTAAAAGACATTATTGTGAACGCCTGACTCCTCCTCTGTAATCATTTCAATTTTCATATAAATCTATTCCATATTCATAAACAATTTTTTTTTAATTTAGACCACTATGCAACTTTTATAATTTTAGTTGACGACATATACAAATATTTGTTTATTGTGTCCAAATATTATTTATTATCAATTTGTTTTGGGTTTCCCTTTTTTTATTTCAGGTCATGTAAATATTTCTATAGTTTTATGTTGAGCACTTGTTTTGCACGTTTTCAACAGCTCATTAAATTTTCAGAATTTCTGTGTATATTTTTTTTCTCAAATTACTTTCCCTCACGGTGTGCTCTTTTTGAATATTTTTATTTTTTTTGTCACAGTTTAAAAGCTTCTTAACTTATTTTCCTCACATTATACATGCCTCAGCTGTTTTTATGATCGCCATGCACTTTCTTCATTTAAGTACGTTCGCTTATATTTGCTGATTTCCGTTTCCAGGTACATCACATCATCGCTGTGCGATAGTTGTACAACGCCACGCATCGTTGTGGGCATATTGTTTTGGATTGGTTACTTTAATTCGGCCTTAAATCCCATCATTTATGCTTATTTCAATAGAGACTTTCGAGCGGCATTTAAAAAGACTTTAAAGGTAAGTTGAAAAAAAAATAATAATGATAATAACAACAACAACAATAATAAGGATGTTTATTATGTCATTTCGTTGATGGTTTTTACATTGCAAAGAAGGTTGTATAATAAAAAGTTTATCTCTCTTCCGTTTTATCATTTTATTTATTTTCGGTTGTAATTTTACGGGACTTAATGTTGCCAAGGAAGTTTGCATTTTTTAACATTTAATACAATTATTCCACCGTTGAGTGGTTGTCTTATATATTTTACCATTTCTTACCAATATTTTTAAGAACTCTATTAAAAGGACATAAAATTTTTCAACAGTAAAAATATTGTAATGAACCCTACAGTGAGGAAAATTCTCATCTTTTTTTTTATAGAAAATGCTGCAAATCTCTGCCCAAGACATCACGTTCGCGGTAAAAATCTCTATTTTGTGGTCAGTTTTATGGCCGTTAGTATTTTATAATAAGTCAGTACACTTGCAACTATTAAATAATATTTGTTTTACTTTAATTAATCTTTAGTAAGAATATATAAATGTTTGGTTGCCCGATTTATGAACGGGAAACGTGTTAATTTCCCGCTCACAATATTGAAAATTTAAAAAAAAAATAAATTGGAAAGTTACTGGTTTTGAAAAAATCGGGTTTTCACCAGAACTCGGCGTTTTAAGTTCCTAGGGGGCTTCCCTGACCACTCCTGAAACGTGGCGCCGTATGTTCTTGTGTGCGCGCGTGCGTGTGTATAAGTATTTGAACCGCTTATACGCAAACGTCACGTTTCTATAAAATATCGATTTCCTGTGAATTGAAACCGATTCGGCCCGGAGGATTCCGGGAAGACAAAATATTTTTAAGTGTCGTTTTTTTTTTGGAATGACATTTAAAAAACTTTTTTGATCGATTCCACAGGTCAGCTTTTGAAACGGAGGGTCGTGAGTTCGAGCCCGCTCTGAGTCATGAAATAGTGCGTGGTTGTGTTAGTTGTTGCCAGCCTGTTTCAATGATGAAGGCATACTCACTGATCACTGAACATAATTGGCAGCAGAGTAACAGCACCCACCTTCGTCGGCCCTGTAGCAAAAATTAGCCGGCGAAGTAAAAGGTTGAAATAGCTACAAAAAAAAAAAAAACTGTCTATCTTCTCATCTTTCCTAATCTGTCCCCTCAATACAATCCCCTCGTTTTCAGTTCCGGCGCAATGCATTGCATATATAGGGATCATCCGCTGAGTGCTGGTCCTAAAAAAAAAAAAAAAAGCCACGTCGATTGCTACTAACCGGCAGAAAATCCGTCAATGCGTTCGTGAGATATCGTAAACTATAAAATCCGAAAAAATTTGTTTTGTTATAAAAGGCTCCGAATTTATATAATTCTTTTATAGGACTCAATGGACTACATCAGGCACCGCTAATCAAAGTTCGAAATAGTGTACACATTTTATCCTCTGTACGCACAAGTTTACATCAACGACATTGAAAAACATGACATTGCAAAATGTATGTATGAATCACTTTATATACAAATAAATCTTGAGTGTACAGGACTGTGCATCGAACCTCAAGTGTATACATTGAATTCACTTTATGTATAGATGACACATTTGCGGAGATGATAACATTGTATTTGTTTTGTAACTTCATAAAATTAATTAGTGTGTGTGCGCAGTAAAAGCAAACACTGAAAATATTATATATACCCACCAGTTTCAAATTAAAAAACCATATACACTAGATGTACACGAGTACACTCACAGTTATAAACAATTAGAAAATGTACACAATGAAAGAAAGACTATGTCTATAGTGTATTCAAGGTGTACATTGTATTAAAGGTGTACATTAAATTTTGTTGTACATTTCTGAGATCTCTGCCGCTAATCGCGAGGCAATCGCTTGTTTCATTCAAAAGCTATAGCAGTTCGTAAATTAAAATAATAGTGCTTTTTTGTGGTTTAAATTGACACAAAATTTGTATTGATGGCCTTTAGGTTAACAGTTTTCCACATTTTTTTTCTAATGCAATCCGTACGTCTGTAGTAATTGTGTCACCTATAGTGATTGTGTCACCTATAGTGATTGTGTCATTGAAGGCAGCAAGATGAATCGGGAACTGCAGTCGTTTAAAATAAAACCGCATGCTGTTTGGGAGGACAGATCTGCATTATAATGCTTCAAAAGAGCACTTATTCTTCCGAAATTTCATGTGATCCAGGTGCTTTGTGGCTGGTAGCTAGTAACTCTAAGGTGTCAGTTCATATGTCGAGTGAAGCATTTCCGGTATTTTCTGCATGTAAACATATTAAAAAAAAAGCCCCGTTAGATTTCTAGATGAGAATTTTCCTTATTTTTTATTAAATAATATTTCTTTGGCCATTAAACTTTAACAACAACATTAAATCCTTTTTTGTGTTAAACCAAAAAATAAAACTTAATATATATTCATAATAACAATCAAATATTAAACATTTATAAAAAAAAATATTTATATATCTTTACTGTAATCTTTTTAATATTCATCTATTCTCTAACGATAAACTAATTCTAAGCACAAACTCATTTATTTCCTGATTGACTGAATAAAATAACTTTTCTTTCCGAATCTTTTCATCACTTTCATTTTTATGTAGATGGCGTTTTCTTATCTGATACGGTGTCTCACACCAACCACTTGTTAAAACATGAATGCAATTTTTCAAAACTTAAAGAAATAAATCAATAAAGTAACGAAAGAAAAAAAACACAAAAAAACCAACAATAAAAATTTCGAAAAAAATTTCAAAAATATTTAAATGAAATCAATACTATTGGTATGCAAATTGATATTTCGTTGCCTGATTAATGAATGTTGAAACAGACAAAATTAAATGTGCATGTTTTAAAGTTCTTTTATTTGTAACTGTGTGCGTGTGTGTGTGTGTGTGTGTGTATGTAACGCATCTCGAAACGCCCATTAACAATTCCATCACCAAAAATCAATCACTGGATTCATTCATTCATGTAAATATTTTTAATACATTTGAATCTCATATCATAGACCCGCAGTATCAACAACAATATTTATTCACTTAAATTCCTAATCAATTTTATTAACAAACTCTGCTGGAATTGCATTGATTTAAATATCTGGTAGAAAAATTTCGAATTTTTATTCTTTATCCATTTATGTTCATGATAGTGATAAGCACCGCCTAAGCTTTCATTTTCAAATCATTTCAGTAGACTATTTCATCAACAACAGTCGAACAATGTGAGTAGAGTTGTTGTTTTGTATTCAACTGCAGTGTGTGTCGAATATATTAAAAGCATAAAATAAAAATAAAATTCATTTACACAAACAAAAAAAAAACGAAAAATGAGAGACTCGTGACAAAATTGAAGCAAATGCAGGCACAGTGTCATAAGAATTTTTGGTCACATATGGCTTTCTTTCAGCTTATTTTTGCTGCCTTTCAGCATCTGTTTCCGCCATTTTCCTCTATTCTAGAATAAACTCAAGGCCTTTCCCCTTACGAGTGCGTGCCACTCATTTCTCAGCAGTTGCTAAGGTATTTTTCAGCAACACCGATGCAAAATACGGATAAGCAGTAAAATCCACACACTCCTTAACTTTAGTCGTCTTATTTTCTATTTCGCCGGCATTCTTTGCAGCGTTACACCTTTAATGCGCCTTGTACAAGCCATCAATGATGGCCCTGACATATCCATCTTCGGCAGCGGCACATATCACGTTAGTATTATCTCAATTTTTGCGATAATCCTCAACGAGAGACTCAACTTTGGCAGGATCCTGTATAGCTTGCTCAAGAAGATATTGTAGCTGAACTAAACTGCTGGCTCTTACGGCCACCAACTACAAGAACAAAATTGCAAAAATATTTTTCATCTGTTATAACGTTTCAAGATCTATTTTAAATTTATCACTGTAATTTTCCATAGGATTTCTATGCATTTATACTTTGAAGGCATTTCTATTAATATTTTATTTCTTATTTTGTTCTCTTTTTTTTATAACAAGATCTTTCTTTGTGCGTAGTTTTACGTAGATCATTTCCGACATAAAATTTGTTGGCTTTAGATACCAAAAGTTGCGACGGTAGTTGGATAATTCTGTGAGCTGTTGTTATTTTTTGGGTGTTAAAAAATTATTATAAAATTTTCAGTAAAAGATTTTTGGCAAAAATTTAAAACAGAAAATATCTTTAATTATTATATTTTATATATAAAAATCATTACCGAAAGGAAAGAATGATCTGATAAATACTAAGGGGACTCTGTATCATTAACTTCATCCGTTCCAAGTGAGCGATTTATGACAGTTTAAATGATTAGTTTTTTATATGAAAAATCTTGGGAAAATCCCTCTTAAAAAAAAACTCAAAAAATTAAATTAATAAATAAATAATAATAATAACAATAAAAATTCTTTTATATATAAATAAAATTTATTTTTGTGAAATATTTAAGTTTAAGTTAATAATTTAAAAAAAATTTAAGTGATCATTTTAGGGGTTGTCAGCTACTTCAGTTATACGCTTTTTTACCCAAATTCTCTTGTGGGTGCTGTTGGCTGCAGTAGTAGAACACGAGAAGCGCAGGGTCCTGAGTTCGAGCCCGCGCTGAGTCATGAAATATGGTGTTGAATTCTTCTGATCAGCATTAGTGCGTGGTTGTGTTCGTTGTTGCCAGCCTGTTTCAATGATGAAGACATAGTCACTGATCATTGAACATAATTGGCAGCGACTGACACTATCATGTACTAAAAGCAGAGTAACAGCACCCACCTTCGTCGGCCCTGTAGCAAAAATTAACCGGCGAAGTAAAAAAAGGTTGAAATAGCTACAAAAAAAAACTGTCTATCGTCTCATCTTTCCTATTCTGTCCCCTCAATACTATCCCCTCCTTTTCAGTTCCGGCGCAATGCATTGCATATATAGGGGTCATCCCCTGAGTGCTGGTCCTACTCCTAAAAAAAGTAATAAAAAGGGGTAAAAATGTGTAACATGCTAAAATCTCGTGGAATTATCGTACTATCCTCGTATGACGCTACTGATAGAAAATGTGTTTTCTGTTTTCACTATCATTTGAAGATATAATTTATGAAGATACACGTGAAGATAATAAATTTTTTTAAATTAGATAATGATTCTGCTAAAAAATAACGTTCTTAGCGAACAAAAAATAAAAATAAAAAAATAAAGTCATTTGTAGTACAAAAGCAAAACTTCCAAACTGTTCTAGCACTTGAGGCATTTTATATAAATATAATATCAGAAATCATTTCCACGTGCTAATAGTCAAATTTGAATTACATTAAAAAAAAATAGTAATAACTCGTATTATATTCTGATATTTTTAAGCTTAAGGTCTCTTTATTTTAATTTTATTCTTAATTTCAATATTTCGTCACTCTTTAGTGTGACCTCTTCAGGAAATTAATTATCTGTTAATAAGAGTATTCAATTTTCGTACGTACGCGCATTTCATGATATAATGGTGCTTACGATACTTTTAAAGTGCAACTTGAGAGTCGAATAATTATTTTATAAGAGGTTATGACAGCATTTATTCTGCATAAGCAGATTTAGCTTAGGTTAGGTTGAAAAGAGGAGCATAAGCATCTCAATCCGTCCTGGATTAAACTTAGGCCTCATAGGCCTGTTGTGCGCTCTATAATAAGGAGTTCCCATTCCACTGTAGGGAGCCTCCACCGATACCATGGAAACCTCTGAGTTTGATTATGTCAAGAACCTAACAGATTTAATTCCAATCTAATTTTATTGGACCTGGACATTCATTATAAAAAATAACATCTTTTATTAATAAATTAAGGTTATATTCAGTCAAACTGTTTCATATCCACCGCAGTTTTATTCCATGTTCCTCGAACATTTTTGCTTCTTTTCGTTTACATGTACTCGGTGATGTCGCTCAGTAATTAATTTTTCATCAGAAGAAATTTGTAGTTTCATTTCCATAAAATTTCTCTATAGTTGCAATTTGACTCGATAACTACTTATTTTTCTGTGACAAGTTGAGAAATTAAATACGGCAACTTCGAAATAAGCATACAACAATTAACCACTTATTATTCTATTTACGCGCAGCTAAAAAATATGCAACTAAATAGAATTTTGCATAATATGACATTGGCTTATCTGGCAATATCTCAAATAAATTTATTCAATTTTGTGGCAGTGTAAGCAACAACAAAAAATCAAATTTATAGGCATTTGTAACATTTTAAATCTTCAAACCAGGGACCCGTAAATAACAGTTATCCGAAAAATTCAAAACTCAAAAAGTCTTCATGCTTGAGTCATCGTGATTGTAAAAGAGTCTTAACTCTACAGTTAATTTTAAAAGAAATATTAAAAAATCAGATGAAACAGCTAAAAATAGTTTTAATTTTCCATCATAAAGTGAAACTCTTTTAAAGAGTTCAATTTTTTCCGTTTAAATAAAACTCTTCTAAGAGAATGTTTAATTTCTTTTAAAAACAAAGTTTTATTTTTTCATGAGGAGTTTTGTTTTTCCGTCTAAGATCAATCAATAAAAAAATGTTTTTTTTAAGAACGATTTATGCAGCTGCAATGCAAAATGATTAGATCACACTGCTTCGAATCTCAATTTGTATAAAACTCCAGAAATGAGTTCTACTTTTTTATGGAAAAATTGAACTCTATTTTTAATTGTTTCATACGACCTTTTCTTTTTACGTTGAAAAATAACTGTTTTATATGATTAATTTGTTTTAAAGTCTCAAATAACTCAAACTCAAAATCATTTTTTAACTGTTATAAAAAACATTTTTTATATCACTTATAACGGTTATCCCTGCTTCAAATACACCATTTAACTTCCCCCATTCTTCAGCTGGAGTTTGAAACTTTGCTGGTTTTTTTAAATTTGTAGATACGAATTTTACTTACTCAACCATTGCCTGACCAATTATTTCTACTGCTGAAAGCTTTCTTCGTATAAAACAAACCACATGCTTAATTGATTTATTTAAACACAAAATTTATTGAATGCAAATCTCTTTTTAAACACAAATATATAATTATTTTACGAGCAATAACAGAATTTATTCTATAACGAATTCAATTCTTTCCCTTGACGTGTGCGAGCTTCACATTTGTCAGCAGTTGCCAAGATTTTGTCCGCTAACACAATGGCAAAATACGGATAGGCAGTATATTCCACACACTCCTTAATTTTAGTGTCCTTATTTTTGACTGACTGCTTCGCAGCCTCACACTTTTCATAAGCCTTCTTCAAGCCATCAATGATGACTTCAATAAAACCGTCTTCTGCAGCTCCACAAATTCCCTCAAGTTTTCTATGCTTACGAAATTCGCTCACGAACGTTTCAATTTTTCTAGGATCTTTTATACCATTTTCAACATATTTTGTGAATCGAGGAGAAATACTGCCAACATTCACAAAGCAAAAAGCAAAAATTACGAAAATATATTTCATAGTTTTTAATGTTTCAACTATCAGTGTAGACTTATCACTGCAAAAAATATTATTAAATTTCCTTTATTTTATAGATGTGGAGATAAATGTTGATTTCGTTATTAACAATCTCTAAAGATTTACCGCCGTATTCATAAAAAATGTTTTAGGTTTATTACGGGTTTATATGACAAATTTCCCATAGAAATACGTCAAATAAGCGCTTAATAAACCTAAAATATTTTTTATGAATACGGCAGTTAGTTTGCGCTGTTTCCATGAGAAGCTGATAAAAAATAAAGTTAATTCCTGGAATAATATACGATTAGATGACGTCTTTAGTTAAAAACGAAATTCTCAGTACCGTAGTTCGTTAATGCCTTTTAGTGAACAAATATGTTGGATGTGGATATTGCTTGATACGTTACCGAGTCGTTAGATGTGTACACTCTTAGGGCACTGAAGGGCCATCATTAGCTTTACGTAATTGATATACAGAGGGCCTGAAACCTGTTATGCATCCAAAACGCAGGAGAGGAAAAAGCTCTTTTATTATAACCTCCAAAAAAATATTGGAGGGTGTATTCACTTTGTCATTCCGTCTGTAACGCAGCCCACCAAGTCCAATTTGTTTTTTTTTATCTTGGACCAGCATTCTGGGGATGTCCCCTATATATGCAATGCAGTGCGCCGGAACTGAAAACGAGGGGATAGTATTGAGAGGATAGATGAATAAAGATGGGAAGATAGAGATTCTTTTATAGCTATTTTAAACTTTTTACTTCGTCGGCTAATTTTTGCTACAGGGCCGACGAAGGTGGGTGCTGTTACTCTGCTTTTTTTTAGTACATGATAGTGTTAGTCGCTGCCAATTGATGAAATCTACGACGATCTAGCCATGTCCGTCCCTTCGTCCGTCCATCTGTTTGGATTCAGTCCAAACGAAAAGTGTCAGACCATTGAAATTTGGTATAAATATATATGGAAAGATAGCACAGGTCAAGTTCGTAAATGAGCTGCATCGGGCCACAGGGAAAAAAGTTGGCTTAAGAAGAACTAAACCAACGTCTAAAAAACAACATCATTTTTTAATTTTGTTTTTTGCAATTTTTTTAGGCAAATAATATATTTGTATGTCAAAGACGGTTCAAAGCGTTGAACTTTTATCCAGAAAATCAGGAAAATTCATTTTTGGACCCCGCCCCCTTTAGTGGGCGTTGAAGTAACATATTACATGGAAAAATAGTGTAAATATTTTTCAAATTGTATGATTTCAGTCTAAATTCCTTAAACTCTCCCTCTTTGCCCCATAAATGACTATCAAAAAAATTTTTGATAGAAAATTAACTTTTTGGTGTTTGATGGGATACCTCCCCCGCGTCCCTCCCGGAATATTTGCTTTTCATTTACTAAATATTTGGAAGGTATTTAAGATTCGACCTGGGGCCGAATTAGGGCATTCGATATCGATCGAAATTTGTATTTAAATTGTATGGAAATTTCGATCGATATCGAATGCGGTAATTTGGCCTCTGGTCGAATATAACGTTTTTACTTCTGTTATTATATCAAAGTTGATAGATCAATAATAAATATTAAAAAAATGCACCTAAAGTGTTTTTTTACTTCCTGAGAATTGTATCAGAGATGTCAGTTTTCAATAAAAAAATATTTTTAAGAAATTGAATATAGGCCCTTGATACGTATGCAAGCGATTCACAGACACCTGTTTTGTGAAAACAAAGAATGTGTTTTTGCACATAAAAAATTCCAATGATGGTAATTCGGATGATATCGAATTTTCTAACTTAATCGTACAAACTGTTGACACGTTATGCTAATTATTGATATGCAATCTTCCTTAATATTTTATACAAACATTTGCTTTCTTTGTTAAGCATTAATTATGTTTACATGACTGCCTTTTATTGCCATATCATCAGTAGGCATCAATTTAGTTGCAAACAATTACAAAATCCCTTAACTTATGTACAAACCTTCAAAAAGCAATTGAGAATTATATGGGTGAAAAATCACATAAAACATTATTTATTGGTTTTGTTGTTAAAAAAAATGTTCAAAGCTTATTTATTATTGTATTAACTTATAATTAAAATTATCTTTACCTCAGAATGTCAGGCATTACACTTTAAACCGCAACAATCAAAGAAAATATCCGAATTTAAAAAAAAAAAAATAATAATAACCAAGGGAGACAATATATCAAATAAATTACGTAACATATTTTTTATAAAGTCAGAAGGGTCTTAAATTTACTCTCTTCAGGACAATAAAATTCGACACTCTGCTCACCGAATGTTTAATATATTCTCTAATGATTTGATGCGTTCCAAAAAATATATAAAAACTTGTTATAATATATAGATATTTATTTCCCTATTCATCCCACTGTGCATTACGCATGAAAAGTTTGAATATCTTGCTTGATTTTTTTTAATCTTGTGTCATAAAATATGTACGCACATGAATTTATTTTTGTCAAACATCCTTATCTTACGAGCATGTGTATTTGTTTGCATAAAAGCGTGGCCATAGTTGCTTTCGTAACTGGTGTTTATCTCTAGAAACGTGCTATTATTTTCACTTTCTTAATTTTTTTATTATTTTAAGAAAAAAATATTACTTAATCAAAAAGCCGAAAACAGAATAAATACACGTCACCATATAATTCATTTGCATCATTTCACCACATAATACTTGCCATGATTATCGTTTAGTTTTTGTGTAATAGCAGTTGCTACGTTGTAATAAAAGCTCTGTTTTTTTCTAATATAATTGTTTAAATTTCATTTGCAGTCCTGCTGTCCCTACAAACTTATAATTTGCCGTGTAAGTGCTGGCGGTGAAATGCCACCGTTTGTTAATTCCACCGCCTCATCTGAAATTCATATGAATATCATACGTGCCCGCCAATATGCCACCTCAACGTCATCCAACCAACTGCAGACATTATATCAAAATTGAAAATACTACAATACAACAATACAACAATACAACACTGCTCAGTGGAATAAAAGGTAAAAGTTCCGTTATTTCTTTTATTTTATTTAAGTTAAGGGTGTCTGTAGCCCCGTTTTTAAAAACAATTTTACCAAGACAATATCTCAAGAACATTTCATTGAATGTCAATTTATTTCTTTCATATTTCGTTGTAAAAATTGTTATAAAAAGTTGCCTACTCGTATAGATGGCAAATTTGATAACTATTTACGCATTTGGATTTTTAAATTGAAAACTGAGTTTTATAAAAATTTGTTTTATAAAATTTATTCTTTTGCCGGGTTTATGAAAATATGTAGCACCTAAGTTTAACATTTTCAAAATTATCTGTTTTACTAATTTTTATATAAAATCCAGAAAAAAATATAAAAGTTTTTCTGTTAAAATTTTTTTAAATATTGTTAAATTAATTTTAGTTATAATTATTAACCTGAAGAAAATATCCAGAGGATTTCGAAATATTCGCCCCTATTATGAATGATGACATCGACGCCCTATCAACAGGACAGCAAAAAAACAATGGTCCCTTGTCGACTCTTTTTCGACAACAACTGACGACTATTGGCCTGTCTATCAATATTATATGCCCTAGAGAATACTAAGAAATTGTCAAGATTAATTAATTATTATCGACAAGTGATAAGTTTTTACTGTCGAGTTGATGTGACGTTGACGTCGTCTCTCATAATAGGGGCGATTGCTATATAAAATATTCAATTTCTTTTAAAAAACAGATAATTAAAAATCTAAAGGTCGAAGAATCAGCTGGCAAACATTTTAAAAAATTGCAAAGTCTTTAATTTAGCTATATTGCCCGTCTAAATAATTGGAATTTTTTAAAGTTTAACAAAAATTAAAGATTATTGGTTATTTCATTTTGTGCAAAATTATACAAAGTAAAATGACAAATCAGAAAATTATATATTAAAACTGAAACTTTAAACATCTTTTGTACGATAACAGGCAACTATAGAAAGTTAACATATTGTTCATTATCTTTTTATTAGCTTTAAAAAATGCTAATTTATTGATTCATTAAAAAGATTTGCACATTTGGAAAATCTACAATCTGGGAAGACTTTATGGCTAATTGTGTACTCGTAGGTTAGGTTGCGTTAGGTTGAAGAGAAGGGCATAAGCTATCCCAATCCGTTCAGAATTACACTTAGGCCTCATAGGCCTGTTGTGCGCTCTATAATAAGGAGTTCTCATTCCACTGTAGGGAGCCTCCACCGATGCCATGGAAACCTCTGAGTTTGATTACGTCAAGAACCGAGTTTCTTCAATGTACTTCCTTAAGTCTCTCCAATTAGAGCCCCTAAGAAATTCCATCTCCTGTATAATCTCCTGATTAAATGTTTGTCTTCTGACTTGGCTAAGAGCTGAACAGTAGCACAATTAGTGCTGCAGTGTCTCGTCCTCTTCCTGGCAGGCCCTGCATGCTATATCGTCAACGATACCCATTCTTGCCAGGTGATTCCTTAACTCTGTATGTCCTGTTATTAAATAAACCAATCTCCATAGTGCTGGCCTACTCAATGTTAGAATCTCCTTTGTCCTGTTACCATCTGGGTCCCCCCATAGAATTCTAGTCACCCTACCTACGGTAGAGTGCTGCCAATCTCTTGTATGCAATTCTACAGCACATTGCTTTAGTTCGTTCTTAAAAACCTGAGGGGTTATTCTGAATTGCGATGCGAAAGGAATTGCTTTCGCATTTCAATGTTAATAGCATACAAATGCGTTCAGTTTTTCATTCGCATCGCAATTCAGAATAAGCCTCTTGAAATGATTTCGGACTATCTAGTGCAGATATAGGCACAAACATATCAACATTTTGAGTTTGTATGTGTCACTCACAATTTTGTAAACAAACGAGCATTTTCCCCACCCTTATATAATATTTTTCAACAAGCGCTCAAACAACCGTCTTGGTTGGAAGCTTCTGATAGACTGAATTGTGAACCACAATTTTTGTGATTTGTGTGGAACTACAAATACGTCTGACTCTCAAGAGCGAATTTATATACATGTGAAGCGCGCTCACCCACAATGCCTATGTCTGATCTAGTGTGATGTTCGCCATTAATGCTGCCATCTTTGCTAGCCTATCTGCCTCAACATTTCCAGGTATTCGCTGATGTCCTGGAATCCATATTATCTCTATGCCTCCACAGTGCGTGTATGAGTTAATCTCATCCTTGCACTCTAGTAGACACCGAGATCGAACCACATGATTTCTCAGGGCCTCGATGACCTTCCTACTATCCGTGAATATACGAACCGGTAGTCTGTTATCGATTCCCTTCAACCATTTTATCCCTTCCGCAATAGCCACGCAATATGTACTCATTAGCGGGCCGTCCTAATAATTTAATTTAATCTCCCGTACTGTTTGCTTTTAGCATTTTATGATTGATTCTGTACGTTAAAAGACAGAGACCGATAATTCTACAAAAAAATAAAATAAAAATAAGAATATTTCAATAACTTTCTGTGATCGAGAATTAATGAAAATTACGAATATTTTAAAAGCTTTTACATGGTGCCATCAGAATAAGAATTTTTCTGTTTTAATGGCGTTTAATCGAATTTAGAATCATAATATCATTGTTATTAAAAACCATTCCTTCGAGCAGCTGAAAATGTTATTTTACGTAATAGGGTATAGGCATACCATTTTATATATTATATTATTTGAATAGAAAAAAAAATATAATTTTGAAAATTAGCATAAATTCGGAAAAAATATTGTCTTAATCGTTTACAAATTTCTTTTCTAAATAGAATAAATACGTTGTGGTATATTATCTTTTAGCAAATTAAACCCAAAATTTGTAATTTACAAAACGTGTATTTAAATAAATGTTTGTATTTTAACATACATTGAAGATGAAAATGGTGGCAAATTATTTATATGCCTTTGAGAGAATTTCACTGATGTTATTTCTTTATGTAAACAAACTCCAGTGTACGCGAATTTAGAAAAATCACTACAAAGAGCTCTTGAAAACAAAACAATAAAAGACAACTAACTCCCAGTAGGAATAAATAAATAAGTTAAGAAGATAAAACTTGTTGTATGAACCTAAATAACAAACTTGTGTAAGATAATTGAAAATACGTACCATAAGTCAAGCAAAAGTATTAAAAAAAAACACACACACATACACACACAAAAAGTTTAGCTTAATATAGAAATTAATGTCACGGTTATATGTTTGTATGGTGAAAACAAAAATATACTCGTAAATCTAAAATAGCTAATTAAGATTATACAAAAATTATACTATATTGTACAGAGTAAAAGAAAAACATAAATAAATATTATACTATATAGGAAATTTCATTGTACGACAATCCCACAGATTAAAAGCCTTTAGCATCTTAAATTACCAACAACAACAAGAAAAACAACAAAATTAAAACATGTTATGGAAAAGAATATATTTAGTAAATATGGTAATGGAAATTACAAAAAAGAAATACATATAGAAACTTCAAACCCAAAAACAAAAATGAAATCTTAACTTATAAAAAATTTTAATTTTCCAAAACAACTAAATTTGGTTGCACCCATCACAAAATTCAGGCCATTTCAACAACTTCATTAGAATTCTGCTTCTGCGAATAAATAAAATATGGAACAAATTCCGGTTGCTCATAATAAAAACTAATTCCCTTTCTAACCTACATTCGAAGCATTTGGGGCCATTATTACAACTTAACGATAAAGTTCACAATAGTTAACCTTAACATTAGCTAACGTGAACGATAAAGTGACCTTTAAAGTTTTTCCATTATTACAACTGTCAGATAAAATAAAAAATTTAATTTATATATTGTGGCAACATTGCGGTGGATACCGACTACTATTAGTGATTTTAAAAAAGCGTAGTGGCAACGATTTGCTTTTGTTTATTTCTTAAATTGAAAACGTTATTATATTTTTTGTGTGTTAAATTATTTTGCTACTTGTGTTAAGTGCTTTTGTTGTTTGCGTAAATTGTGTTATTGAAAATAATGTCGAAAATAAATAATACGACTGAATCGGAAAAAAAGAAAGCGAAAAATATGTTCTAAATTATTTAAATAAAAGAAACGTTGTCTATGGTCCATTTTTAGGTTGAAAAGTTAGAATTATTTAATTTGACATAAAA
Organism: Linnaemya tessellans; assembly: GCA_951800035.1. Taxonomy (NCBI): domain Eukaryota; kingdom Metazoa; phylum Arthropoda; class Insecta; order Diptera; family Tachinidae; genus Linnaemya; species Linnaemya tessellans. The sequence goes on along the minus strand of OX637532.1, from coordinate 155,118,610 downwards.
ATGTTGTTAAAGTTACCATATTTTCAAACGAAAATATGGCAGCTTCATTTGCTTAAAGTTAACTTTGAAAGTTATCATGAGGATCAACCTCCTGTTAGCTTATCAGTTACCATTAAGGTTAATTTTAACTTGTAATAATCAAATAAAATTTATCTGCCAGATAGCATCCTATAGATAACTATTTGTAAGTTAACGTTAGTTAAAAGTAGGATTTTATCGGACATATAAAAACTTTATCATTTGCAAAATTTTACTTTAACCTAAAGTGAGCGATAGGTTACAAGTAACTTTATCCTACCTGGTAAGTTAAATCCAATTTGCAATAATGGAAAGCTTTTTATTCGTCTGATTAAATCGTACTTTTAACAAACTTTAAGTTGTAATACGTGCCCTTAAAATATTTATTTATAAAAATATGCTATTGAATAATTATTTTTCGTCATAATTAAAGTTTAAAAAATCTACTTATTTTAATATTTTCCGTACAAATAAATGAAGCGTGTAACACATGAAAATACACTGTACGACAAATTCCAAATATTTTAAAATATTTAAAATTTTTGCTATTGACTATGACAGAAGGCACCATTGAAAATAAACGTGTACCGAAGTTTGAAAATTATACGGCTAGTATTCATCTTAAGGACAGTTCAATTTTCCCCCGCTTTGCTATAGGGAACTGCAATAAATGCTGTTATGGCGTTTTCTTTTCTAAACAAAAAATGTTACATTTGATTTGGCAACATTTTTAAATGCTCACCCGCATTTGAATAAGTGTTGCATTGGAAAATAACGCAAATATGGGCATTACAGTACAATTGCAATAACAAAAACATAACAATCAATAATTAATAAAAAATGGTTGTTGAATATATAACAGATTTTTCTTCTTAAAGGAAACATCATTAGAATAGAACATTTTATAGTTTTAAAATAACACATGTATTTTAGAAAAGAACATAAAGCAATGTAAAAGGCAGAATGAAGGCAGCATATTACTCAGAAAAGGAAAAAGGTCAGAGTTCCTTCCAGACATTTATGTGCCCAATTTTAAAACTCTATATTGACAGAGTCATTCCGGGAAGTGCCGTAGGGGAGACTTTTCAACTTTTTCGTAAAAACGTAAAAATTAAATTTGTGCGGTAAATAAGTGTAAACAAATTTTTTTTAGTAGGGTCATTTAGAGAGCAAATGGGGGGCGGATGGGTCAAGGGCAGGGCAGAGGAATATCAGAAAAAAAACGTTTGTGAAAAATTTTATTTTCAAGGAATCTGGGCTTAAGGAATATAATTTTTTTAATTTTTACATTATTTTTTCATGTAATATGTTATTTCAACGCCCAGTAAAGGGGACGGGGTCCAAAAACTGATTTTTCAGATATTAGGACTGCAAGTTGGCATATAAATATATCATTTACTTAGCAAAAATTAAAAAAAAAAGCTTGAAAAATTGTGTTATTTTCCATAGGTTGGGTTAGTTCTACTTAGGGGAACTTTTTCCCCTCTGTCCCGATTCAGCCCATTTACATACTTGACCTGCGCTATCCTTCAAAATTTATCTATACCAAATTTCAAGGATCTGGCTCTTTTCGTTTGGACTGAAGCGTGATTTCCACAAACGGACGGACGGAAGGATATGGCTAGATCGTATTATATTTCCTCAGTGATCAAAAATATATATACTTTATGGAGTCTTAGAGGGATATTTCGCTGTGTTGCACACAGAATGACAACGTGAAATTCTTTTCTGGAGCGTAAAAAAGGGTTCTGTTTACTCTTCTTCACTATTTTTTAAAACCTCCAAAAAAGAATTGAAGGGTACATTCACTTTCTCATTCCGTTTCTAACGCAGCGAAATATCCATCTGAGAACCCATAAATTATATATATTCTTGATCAGTGATAAAATCTAAGACGATCCGTCTGTGGAAATCAGGATTCAATCCAAACGAAAACATCCAGACTCTTAAAATTTGGTATAAATATATCTTGAAGGATAGCACAGATCAAGTTTGGAAATGAGCTGAATCGGGCCAGAGGGGAAAAAGTTCCCCTAAGAAGATCTAAACCAACCTCTAAAAAACAACATAGTCACTGAAGGGCTTGCCACATAATGTCATCACTAGTCGACACAGAATTCTACCCTGAATAATTGCATTGTACGAGTATTTCTCAAACTTAATGAGCAATTTTTCCGAATTAGTTTTCATCACTGGAAAACTAATGGCCTAAATGTTGTTTTTAGTTCATGGCCAAATTCCAATTAACTGACATTATTTTAATTTCTTAAAATAACTGGAAAAAAATAAACACAGAAGAGTTCATCAAGGCTATTGGTGCCTGGTTTCATACTGTCTCTGTGTGAATGTAGTAATTTACAAACAGCTGCTACATCCATTAGGTAATTACTTATGTATTTCTCTATGTATGTACTCATATGCATAAATAAATATATATTTCTTCTCCTCTATTCGTTATAGTACATGCACATAATATTTATTATGCTACTTATGTTTTAATAGAAAATATAACTGAATGTCATCTGAAACAGAAAAAATGTTTTTAATTAAAAATGCTCTTAAGTTGTTTCAGTTTGCTATTTTATTGATATTCAAACTGTTGGTCTCTGACTAAAATTCATAATTTTTAAATGCGAATATTTCAAACTCGTTGACCTTTTTGCAACTATAAAAACTCTTTCAAATACATCATTTTCATTCATCAATAATAATTCACAGTGTGTTCAGCAATTAAACGCAAATAAATCCAATGAATAGATAACAGTTTGTTCTATTTTAAATAAATGTGAGCAATTTCATTGATATAAAAATTTTTTTTTTAATTATGCATAATTAAAAAAGAAAAATACAATTCGAGTACTATTTTAACATACAAAGAAAATAAGACCAAAAAATAAAAAAAAAACGTAGTGAAATTTATAATTTTGTTGTATGGAAAATAAACTTAAAAAAAACATTATTTTTCTTTCTAAAGTTTTCGACAAAACTTTTTGAAGCTATTATTTGCATCTACATAAAAATAAATAATTATATAGGCCATGTGGCCATATTGCAAACAAGGCAAAAATTGAGAATCGATTTTTATAAAATTTAAAACATCGACAATTCTGGAATTGAAAAAAAATCAATGAGTGTTCGAACTCACGGGCGATGTGTTAACACCTTTTTGTTTATTTATTTTATATTAAACCCACAAAAAACAAAGAGAATGCAAAGCAACAGACAAATCTACATACATACATTGTTATGTTTGTACATAAGCTACATACGTTGCTGTCTTGCTATCTCATTTTTATATATGTACGTATAACCACGTCACTATTCTCTTTGCTATGCATAAGACAAAACCGAAGATCAACATAAAACACTTTTTTAATATTTCTCCAAACTAATACTCCGAATTAAAACACTTAAATCTCCGCTCGCCGATATCGGATCGCCTTAACTTTTGGCCTTAACTCTTGGTCGAAACCCGCACTAGCGTTTTAATCCAAAAATTAATAAAATCGGCTATGAATTTCCGGAGAAAATCGCGTGGGAAAATTATATGAAAATCGCCCAATAATCACTTTCAATACCGACTGCCAAGCAACAACAACAAACAAAGAAACTCTTACACTTACACTTGCGTATGTATTGAAACTGATAGTTTACTCCCCTTGAGGCATTTTTTTACCCCGCCTGGGGAACGGAGCCAGAAAGATGCCATGGAGTAGACAACAAATCAATTTATCGTTTTTTTTTTCAAGCTCACCAACCGATTTTAATAATATTTTAAATAGAAATACCCGAATGTCAAACCATCCAGTTGATCCAGCAAGTATTTCGGTCACACAGCTTGGCATTCTATAGTGGGCGGGGTATTCCGTTCCACTACAGGAGCCACCTGGAGGCTCCTGTAGTTAAGGATATCTCCTACATAAGACACATACTGTATAACTGACGTGGACAGCCACACAAAGACAAAGACTACCCGCGTCACTTTCCCTAGTGTGAAATATTTTTATGTCCGGCAATGGACCCCGCTGAGTTACCCCAGCCACAGAGCGGAAAACCGTGCCGTTACATTGCTGATCCAGTGGAATGGCACGAGAACTGATCTGTTTTAAAGAAATTGAAAATATAAAAAATCCTCATCCGGAAGAGACAACAGTTTATCTGTCTTTTAAAACAGGGACACAGCAGGGAATTGAATTTCGTAATAATTGATTTCTGATAATTATCGAATGTCGAAATTTGCAATCAAGAGGTCATGAGGAGAGTTACAATGAACTAGTTGTATGTTGCATATAAAAATCAAGGACGAGCAAAGAGAGAGTTCCAGTTTAATTAACCGGCACATAAATATGCAAACAAAACGTTTACCAAACGAAGTTGATTTTGTGCAAATTGTTTTCTTTTTGCTATCAACCCTCTTATTATTTTATGGTTTCAATTTTATTTTAAATCTTTTTTTAAAAATTCATGTATTCATAGTCATTGACAATTTAATTATTTACATGACTTAACGTTGGACTTTTGATTAATTAAAATTGACTAACAATTTTAGTGCATGATTATATCAAAATTTCAAATTCTCAATGGATGCTTGAAAATACAGCAACATTCTTATATGTATTAGAAAAGTATTTATTTTAAATTTAAAAATATGATAATTTAAAATACGGTGTTATAATTATTTATATTGATGAAATATAAATATTATATATTATTAAATTTTGAAAACAAAATTAAATAGTTCCTGAACTTCAACTCATAAACACTTAATTCTGTTTCGAACTCAACTGTGTTTTCTAATCATATGGCCGAAAAATCAATGAACTCGTTTCAATAATAATCATTAAAAAAAGTAATAATAATAGAAATGACTGATTGACAACAAATAAACTAATTTATAACAATTATATTTATAATCATTATATTTTATATTAAAATTATTTAAATTATCGTGTGTAATATATATAAGGAATGTTAATAATAAAAGTCCATAGTTACTAAAATTATAAAGAAGATAACCATACACAAAAACATTTATACATACATACATACATGCATATATACATATGTATATTCAAATCGTGCACATACTAGCAATAGTACATAAAATGTTCTAAATATTTAACATGAGTCACATATTAAATTGTAAAGTATTAGAAAGTCAAAGAAAACGTATACATACATATTTGTTGTTATTTAAGTACTTGTTATTATCATTAAGCTAATTCTGAAAACAGAAATAAATAAAAACAGACAAAAATTTAAAATAAATAAATAAAAACAGATAAAAAATTAAAAATAAATATATAAAAATGAATTTTTTATTTAATAAAGATTCAACTCACTTCTGCCTATTTCATCATATGGAAAGCCGTTCGATTAAATATAAAATATAAAATTTTGTGTTTTTGCTTTAAATATAATAGGCAGTTCATGCTCATTGCTAATTGCAGCAGTTTTAGGAATTATAAATAATTCCGAAAAAACAATAATAATGGGCAAAAATTAATTTGAGAATAGATGGTGGTGCTTCGTCTCATTCTGCGCATGGCAATGAATGTGAATGTGTTTATCACGCTATAAAAAGTTATAATATAAGTTATCAAAACGGAGGCTTCGTCGCATTTGAAACTCCTTTCAATGCTTAGTTATTAGAAATAAACGCCTTTTGGACAAATTGGGTAAAATTGTGTTTCAACCAAAAAATCGATTTTTTGCAAAGAGGTACCCCTTTGCTAAAAAATTGGCCAAAAATTTTTTTTGCTTAAATGCATGCGACTTAAGCTTTTTCGGAAGCTTCGTCGCATTTGAAAACTCCTTTCAATACTCAGTTATTAGAAATAAACGCCTTTTGGACAAAATTGGGTAAAATTGTGTTTCAACCAAAAAATCGATTTTTTGCAAAGAGGTACCCCTTTGCTAAAAAATTGGCCAAAAATTTTTTTTCCTTAAATGCATGTGACTTAAGCTTTTTCGGAAGCTTCGTCGCATTTGAAACTCCTTTCAATACTCAGTTATTAGAAATAAACGCCTTTTGGACAAAATTGGGTAAAATTGTGTTTCAACCAAAAAATCGATTTTTTGCAAAGAGGTACCCCTTTGCTAAAAAATTGGCCAAAAATTTTTTTTGCTTAAATGCATGCGACTTAGGCTTTTTCGGAAGCTTCGTCGCATTTGAAACTCCTTTCAATACTCAGTTATTAGAAATAAACGCCTTTTGGACAAAATTGGGTAAAATTGTGTTCCAACCAAAAAATCGATTTTTTGCTAAAAAATTGGCCAAAAATTTTTTTTGCTTAAATGCATGCGACTTAGGCTTTTTCGGAAGCTTCGTCGCATTTGAAACTCCTTTCAATACTCAGTTATTAGAAATAAACGCCTTTTGGACAAAATTGGGTAAAATTGTGTTTCAACCAAAAAATCGATTTTTTGCAAAGAGGTACCCCTTTGCTAAAAATTGGCCAAAAATTTTTTTTGCTTAAATGCATGCGACTTAAGCTTTTTCGGAAGCTTCGTCGCATTTGAAACTCCTTTCAATACTCAGTTATTAGAAATAAACGCCTTTTGGACAAAATTGGGTAAAATTGTGTTTCAACCAAAAAATAGATTTTTTGCAAAGAGGTACCCCTTTGCTAAAAAATTGGCCAAACATTTTTTTTGCTTAAATGCATGCGACTTAAGCTTTTTCGGAAGCTTCGTCGCATTTGAAACTCCTTTCAATACTCAGTTATTAGAAATAAACGCCTTTTGGACAAAATTGGGTAAAATTGTGTTTCAACCAAAAAATCGATTTTTTGCTAAAAAATTGCCCAAAAATTTTTTTTGCTTAAATGCATGCGACTTAGGCTTTTTCGGAAGCTTCGTCGCATTTGAAACTCCTTTCAATACTCAGTTATTAGAAATAAACGCCTTTTGGACAAAATTGGGTAAAATTGTGTTTCAACCAAAAAATCGATTTTTTGCAAAGAGGTAACCCTTTGCTAAAAAATTGGCCAAAAATTTTTTTTGCTTAAATGCATGCGACTTAAGCTTTTTCGGAAGCTTCGTCGCATTTGAAACTCCTTTCAATACTCAGTTATTAGAAATAAACGCCTTTTGGACAAAATTGGGTAAAATTGTGTTTCAACCAAAAAATCGATTTTTTGCAAAGAGGTACCCCTTTGCTAAAAAATTGGCCAAAAATTTTGTTTGCTTAAATGCATGCGACTTAAGCTTTTTCGGAAGCTTCGTCGCATTTGAAACTCCTTTCAAAACTCAGTTATTAGAAATAAACGCCTTTTGGACAAAATTGGGTAAAATTGTGTTTCAACCAAAAAATCGATTTTTTGCTAAAAAATTGCCCAAAAATTTTTTTTGCTTAAATGCATGCGACTTAGGCTTTTTCGGAAGCTTCGTCGCATTTGAAACTCCTTTCAATACTCAGTTATTAGAAATAAACGCCTTTTGGACAAAATTGGGTAAAATTGTGTTTCAACCAAAAAATCGATTTTTTGCAAAGAGGTTTATTTCTAATAACTGAGTATTGAAAGGAGTTTCAAATGCGACGAAGGTTCCGAAAAAGCTTAAGTCGCATGCATTTAAGAAAAAAATATTTTTGCCAATTTTTTAGGAAAGGCTAACCCCTTTGCTAAAAATCAATTTTTTGGTTGAAACACAATTTTACCCAATTTTGCCCAAAAGGCGTTTATTTCTAATAACTGAGTATTGAAAGGAGTTTCAAATGCGAAGAAGCTTCCGAAAAATCTCAAATCGGATGCATTTAAGAAAAAAAATATTTTTGCCAATTTTTTAGGAAAGGCTAACCCCTTTGCTAAAAATCAATTTTTTGGTTGAAACACAATTTTACCCAATTTTGCCCAAAAGGCGTTTATTTCTAATAACTGAGTATTGAAAGGAGTTTCAAATGCGAAGAAGCTTCCGAAAAATCTCAAATCGGATGCATTTAAGAAAAAAAATATTTTTGCCAATTTTTTAGGAAAGGCTAACCCCTTTGCTAAAAATCAATTTTTTGCTTGATACACAATTTTACCCAATTTTGCCCAAAAGGCGTTTATTTCTAATAACTGAGTATTGAAAGGAGTTTCAAATGCGAAGAAGCTTCCGAAAAATCTCAAATCGGATGCATTTAAGAAAAAAAATATTTTTGCCAATTTTTTAGGAAAGGCTAACCCCTTTGCTAAAAATCAATTTTTTGCTTGAAACACAATTTTACCCAATTTTGCCCAAAAGGCGTTTATTTCTAATAACTGAGTATTGAAAGGAGTTTCAAATGCGAAGAAGCTTCCGAAAAATCTCAAATCGGATGCATTTAAGAAAAAAAATATTTTTGCCAATTTTTTAGGAAAGGCTAACCCCTTTGCTAAAAATCAATTTTTTGCTTGAAACACAATTTTACCCAATTTTGCCCAAAAGGCGTTTATTTCTAATAACTGAGTATTGAAAGGAGTTTCAAATGCGAAGAAGCTTCCGAAAAATCTCAAATCGGATGCATTTAAGAAAAAAAATATTTTTGCCAATTTTTTAGGAAAGGCTAACCCCTTTGCTAAAAATCAATTTTTTGCTTGAAACACAATTTTACCCAATTTTGCCCAAAAGGCGTTTATTTCTAATAACTGAGTATTGAAAGGAGTTTCAAATGCGAAGAAGCTTCCGAAAAATCTCAAATCGGATGCATTTAAGAAAAAAAATATTTTTGCCAATTTTTTAGGAAAGGCTAACCCCTTTGCTAAAAATCAATTTTTTGCTTGAAACACAATTTTACCCAATTTTGCCCAAAAGGCGTTTATTTCTAATAACTGAGTATTGAAAGGAGTTTCAAATGCGAAGAAGCTTCCGAAAAATCTCAAATCGGATGCATTTAAGAAAAAAAATATTTTTGCCAATTTTTTAGGAAAGGCTAACCCCTTTGCTAAAAATCAATTTTTTGCTTGAAACACAATTTTACCCAATTTTGCCCAAAAGGCGTTTATTTCTAATAACTGAGTATTGAAAGGAGTTTCAAATGCGAAGAAGCTTCCGAAAAATCTCAAATCGGATGCATTTAAGAAAAAAAATATTTTTGCCAATTTTTTAGGAAAGGCTAACCCCTTTGCTAAAAATCAATTTTTTGCTTGAAACACAATTTTACCCAATTTTGCCCAAAAGGCGTTTATTTCTAATAACTGAGTATTGAAAGGAGTTTCAAATGCGAAGAAGCTTCCGAAAAATCTCAAATCGGATGCATTTAAGAAAAAAAATATTTTTGCCAATTTTTTAGGAAAGGCTAACCCCTTTGCTAAAAATCAATTTTTTGCTTGAAACACAATTTTACCCAATTTTGCCCAAAAGGCGTTTATTTCTAATAACTGAGTATTGAAAGGAGTTTCAAATGCGAAGAAGCTTCCGAAAAATCTCAAATCGGATGCATTTAAGAAAAAAAATATTTTTGCCAATTTTTTAGGAAAGGCTAACCCCTTTGCTAAAAATCAATTTTTTGCTTGAAACACAATTTTACCCAATTTTGCCCAAAAGGCGTTTATTTCTAATAACTGAGTATTGAAAGGAGTTTCAAATGCGAAGAAGCTTCCGAAAAATCTCAAATCGGATGCATTTAAGAAAAAAAATATTTTTGCCAATTTTTTAGGAAAGGCTAACCCCTTTGCTAAAAATCAATTTTTTGCTTGAAACACAATTTTACCCAATTTTGCCCAAAAGGCGTTTATTTCTAATAACTGAGTATTGAAAGGAGTTTCAAATGCGAAGAAGCTTCCGAAAAATCTCAAATCGGATGCATTTAAGAAAAAAAATATTTTTGCCAATTTTTTAGGAAAGGCTAACCCCTTTGCTAAAAATCAATTTTTTGCTTGAAACACAATTTTACCCAATTTTGCCCAAAAGGCGTTTATTTCTAATAACTGAGTATTGAAAGGAGTTTCAAATGCGAAGAAGCTTCCGAAAAATCTCAAATCGGATGCATTTAAGAAAAAAAATATTTTTGCCAATTTTTTAGGAAAGGCTAACTAACCCCTTTGCTAAAAATCAATTTTTTGCTTGAAACACAATTTTACCCAATTTTGCCCAAAAGGCGTTTATTTCTAATAACTGAGTATTGAAAGGAGTTTCAAATGCGAAGAAGCTTCCGAAAAATCTCAAATCGGATGCATTTAAGAAAAAAAATATTTTTGCCAATTTTTTAGGAAAGGCTAACCCCTTTGCTAAAAATCAATTTTTTGCTTGAAACACAATTTTACCCAATTTTGCCCAAAAGGCGTTTATTTCTAATAACTGAGTATTGAAAGGAGTTTCAAATGCGAAGAAGCTTCCGAAAAATCTCAAATCGGATGCATTTAAGAAAAAAAATATTTTTGCCAATTTTTTAGGAAAGGCTAACCCCTTTGCTAAAAATCAATTTTTTGCTTGAAACACAATTTTACCCAATTTTGCCCAAAAGGCGTTTATTTCTAATAACTGAGTATTGAAAGGAGTTTCAAATGCGAAGAAGCTTCCGAAAAATCTCAAATCGGATGCATTTAAGAAAAAAAATATTTTTGCCAATTTTTTAGGAAAGGCTAACCCCTTTGCTAAAAATCAATTTTTTGCTTGAAACACAATTTTACCCAATTTTGCCCAAAAGGCGTTTATTTCTAATAACTGAGTATTGAAAGGAGTTTCAAATGCGAAGAAGCTTCCGAAAAATCTCAAATCGGATGCATTTAAGAAAAAAAATATTTTTGCCAATTTTTTAGGAAAGGCTAACCCCTTTGCTAAAAATCAATTTTTTGCTTGAAACACAATTTTACCCAATTTTGCCCAAAAGGCGTTTATTTCTAATAACTGAGTATTGAAAGGAGTTTCAAATGCGAAGAAGCTTCCGAAAAATCTCAAATCGGATGCATTTAAGAAAAAAAATATTTTTGCCAATTTTTTAGGAAAGGCTAACCCCTTTGCTAAAAATCAATTTTTTGCTTGAAACACAATTTTACCCAATTTTGCCCAAAAGGCGTTTATTTCTAATAACTGAGTATTGAAAGGAGTTTCAAATGCGAAGAAGCTTCCGAAAAATCTCAAATCGGATGCATTTAAGAAAAAAAATATTTTTGCCAATTTTTTAGGAAAGGCTAACCCCTTTGCTAAAAATCAATTTTTTGCTTGAAACACAATTTTACCCAATTTTGCCCAAAAGGCGTTTATTTCTAATAACTGAGTATTGAAAGGAGTTTCAAATGCGAAGAAGCTTCCGAAAAATCTCAAATCGGATGCATTTAAGAAAAAAAATATTTTTGCCAATTTTTTAGGAAAGGCTAACCCCTTTGCTAAAAATCAATTTTTTGCTTGAAACACAATTTTACCCAATTTTGCCCAAAAGGCGTTTATTTCTAATAACTGAGTATTGAAAGGAGTTTCAAATGCGAAGAAGCTTCCGAAAAATCTCAAATCGGATGCATTTAAGAAAAAAAATATTTTTGCCAATTTTTTAGGAAAGGCTAACCCCTTTGCTAAAAATCAATTTTTTGCTTGAAACACAATTTTACCCAATTTTGCCCAAAAGGCGTTTATTTCTAATAACTGAGTATTGAAAGGAGTTTCAAATGCGAAGAAGCTTCCGAAAAATCTCAAATCGGATGCATTTAAGAAAAAAAATATTTTTGCCAATTTTTTAGGAAAGGCTAACCCCTTTGCTAAAAATCAATTTTTTGCTTGAAACACAATTTTACCCAATTTTGCCCAAAAGGCGTTTATTTCTAATAACTGAGTATTGAAAGGAGTTTCAAATGCGAAGAAGCTTCCGAAAAATCTCAAATCGGATGCATTTAAGAAAAAAAATATTTTTGCCAATTTTTTAGGAAAGGCTAACCCCTTTGCTAAAAATCAATTTTTTGCTTGAAACACAATTTTACCCAATTTTGCCCAAAAGGCGTTTATTTCTAATAACTGAGTATTGAAAGGAGTTTCAAATGCGAAGAAGCTTCCGAAAAATCTCAAATCGGATGCATTTAAGAAAAAAAATATTTTTGCCAATTTTTTAGGAAAGGCTAACCCCTTTGCTAAAAATCAATTTTTTGCTTGAAACACAATTTTACCCAATTTTGCCCAAAAGGCGTTTATTTCTAATAACTGAGTATTGAAAGGAGTTTCAAATGCGAAGAAGCTTCCGAAAAATCTCAAATCGGATGCATTTAAGAAAAAAAATATTTTTGCCAATTTTTTAGGAAAGGCTAACCCCTTTGCTAAAAATCAATTTTTTGCTTGAAACACAATTTTACCCAATTTTGCCCAAAAGGCGTTTATTTCTAATAACTGAGTATTGAAAGGAGTTTCAAATGCGAAGAAGCTTCCGAAAAATCTCAAATCGGATGCATTTAAGAAAAAAAATATTTTTGCCAATTTTTTAGGAAAGGCTAACCCCTTTGCTAAAAATCAATTTTTTGCTTGAAACACAATTTTACCCAATTTTGCCCAAAAGGCGTTTATTTCTAATAACTGAGTATTGAAAGGAGTTTCAAATGCGAAGAAGCTTCCGAAAAATCTCAAATCGGATGCATTTAAGAAAAAAAATATTTTTGCCAATTTTTTAGGAAAGGCTAACCCCTTTGCTAAAAATCAATTTTTTGCTTGAAACACAATTTTACCCAATTTTGCCCAAAAGGCGTTTATTTCTAATAACTGAGTATTGAAAGGAGTTTCAAATGCGAAGAAGCTTCCGAAAAATCTCAAATCGGATGCATTTAAGAAAAAAAATATTTTTGCCAATTTTTTAGGAAAGGCTAACCCCTTTGCTAAAAATCAATTTTTTGCTTGAAACACAATTTTACCCAATTTTGCCCAAAAGGCGTTTATTTCTAATAACTGAGTATTGAAAGGAGTTTCAAATGCGAAGAAGCTTCCGAAAAATCTCAAATCGGATGCATTTAAGAAAAAAAATATTTTTGCCAATTTTTTAGGAAAGGCTAACCCCTTTGCTAAAAATCAATTTTTTGCTTGAAACACAATTTTACCCAATTTTGCCCAAAAGGCGTTTATTTCTAATAACTGAGTATTGAAAGGAGTTTCAAATGCGAAGAAGCTTCCGAAAAATCTCAAATCGGATGCATTTAAGAAAAAAAATATTTTTGCCAATTTTTTAGGAAAGGCTAACCCCTTTGCTAAAAATCAATTTTTTGCTTGAAACACAATTTTACCCAATTTTGCCCAAAAGGCGTTTATTTCTAATAACTGAGTATTGAAAGGAGTTTCAAATGCGAAGAAGCTTCCGAAAAATCTCAAATCGGATGCATTTAAGAAAAAAAATATTTTTGCCAATTTTTTAGGAAAGGCTAACCCCTTTGCTAAAAATCAATTTTTTGCTTGAAACACAATTTTACCCAATTTTGCCCAAAAGGCGTTTATTTCTAATAACTGAGTATTGAAAGGAGTTTCAAATGCGAAGAAGCTTCCGAAAAATCTCAAATCGGATGCATTTAAGAAAAAAAATATTTTTGCCAATTTTTTAGGAAAGGCTAACCCCTTTGCTAAAAATCAATTTTTTGCTTGAAACACAATTTTACCCAATTTTGCCCAAAAGGCGTTTATTTCTAATAACTGAGTATTGAAAGGAGTTTCAAATGCGAAGAAGCTTCCGAAAAATCTCAAATCGGATGCATTTAAGAAAAAAAATATTTTTGCCAATTTTTTAGGAAAGGCTAACCCCTTTGCTAAAAATCAATTTTTTGCTTGAAACACAATTTTACCCAATTTTGCCCAAAAGGCGTTTATTTCTAATAACTGAGTATTGAAAGGAGTTTCAAATGCGAAGAAGCTTCCGAAAAATCTCAAATCGGATGCATTTAAGAAAAAAAATATTTTTGCCAATTTTTTAGGAAAGGCTAACCCCTTTGCTAAAAATCAATTTTTTGCTTGAAACACAATTTTACCCAATTTTGCCCAAAAGGCGTTTATTTCTAATAACTGAGTATTGAAAGGAGTTTCAAATGCGAAGAAGCTTCCGAAAAATCTCAAATCGGATGCATTTAAGAAAAAAAATATTTTTGCCAATTTTTTAGGAAAGGCTAACCCCTTTGCTAAAAATCAATTTTTTGCTTGAAACACAATTTTACCCAATTTTGCCCAAAAGGCGTTTATTTCTAATAACTGAGTATTGAAAGGAGTTTCAAATGCGAAGAAGCTTCCGAAAAATCTCAAATCGGATGCATTTAAGAAAAAAAATATTTTTGCCAATTTTTTAGGAAAGGCTAACCCCTTTGCTAAAAATCAATTTTTTGCTTGAAACACAATTTTACCCAATTTTGCCCAAAAGGCGTTTATTTCTAATAACTGAGTATTGAAAGGAGTTTCAAATGCGAAGAAGCTTCCGAAAAATCTCAAATCGGATGCATTTAAGAAAAAAAATATTTTTGCCAATTTTTTAGGAAAGGCTAACCCCTTTGCTAAAAATCAATTTTTTGCTTGAAACACAATTTTACCCAATTTTGCCCAAAAGGCGTTTATTTCTAATAACTGAGTATTGAAAGGAGTTTCAAATGCGAAGAAGCTTCCGAAAAATCTCAAATCGGATGCATTTAAGAAAAAAAATATTTTTGCCAATTTTTTAGGAAAGGCTAACCCCTTTGCTAAAAATCAATTTTTTGCTTGAAACACAATTTTACCCAATTTTGCCCAAAAGGCGTTTATTTCTAATAACTGAGTATTGAAAGGAGTTTCAAATGCGAAGAAGCTTCCGAAAAATCTCAAATCGGATGCATTTAAGAAAAAAAATATTTTTGCCAATTTTTTAGGAAAGGCTAACCCCTTTGCTAAAAATCAATTTTTTGCTTGAAACACAATTTTACCCAATTTTGCCCAAAAGGCGTTTATTTCTAATAACTGAGTATTGAAAGGAGTTTCAAATGCGAAGAAGCTTCCGAAAAATCTCAAATCGGATGCATTTAAGAAAAAAAATATTTTTGCCAATTTTTTAGGAAAGGCTAACCCCTTTGCTAAAAATCAATTTTTTGCTTGAAACACAATTTTACCCAATTTTGCCCAAAAGGCGTTTATTTCTAATAACTGAGTATTGAAAGGAGTTTCAAATGCGAAGAAGCTTCCGAAAAATCTCAAATCGGATGCATTTAAGAAAAAAAATATTTTTGCCAATTTTTTAGGAAAGGCTAACCCCTTTGCTAAAAATCAATTTTTTGCTTGAAACACAATTTTACCCAATTTTGCCCAAAAGGCGTTTATTTCTAATAACTGAGTATTGAAAGGAGTTTCAAATGCGAAGAAGCTTCCGAAAAATCTCAAATCGGATGCATTTAAGAAAAAAAATATTTTTGCCAATTTTTTAGGAAAGGCTAACCCCTTTGCTAAAAATCAATTTTTTGCTTGAAACACAATTTTACCCAATTTTGCCCAAAAGGCGTTTATTTCTAATAACTGAGTATTGAAAGGAGTTTCAAATGCGAAGAAGCTTCCGAAAAATCTCAAATCGGATGCATTTAAGAAAAAAAATATTTTTGCCAATTTTTTAGCAAAGGCTAACCCCTTTGCTAAAAATCAATTTTTTGCTTGAAACACAATTTTACCCAATTTTGCCCAAAAGGCGTTTATTTCTAATAACTGAGTATTGAAAGGAGTTTCAAATGCGAAGAAGCTTCCGAAAAATCTCAAATCGGATGCATTTAAGAAAAAAATATTTTTGCCAATTTTTTAGCAAAGGCTAACCCCTTTGCTAAAAATCAATTTTTTGCTTGAAACACAATTTTACCCAATTTTGCCCAAAAGGCGTTTATTTCTAATAACTGAGTATTGAAAGGAGTTTCAAATGCGAAGAAGCTTCCGAAAAATCTCAAATCGGATGCATTTAAGAAAAAAAATATTTTTGCCAATTTTTTAGGAAAGGCTAACCCCTTTGCTAAAAATCAATTTTTTGCTTGAAACACAATTTTACCCAATTTTGCCCAAAAGGCGTTTATTTCTAATAACTGAGTATTGAAAGGAGTTTCAAATGCGAAGAAGCTTCCGAAAAATCTCAAATCGGATGCATTTAAGAAAAAAATATTTTTGCCAATTTTTTAGGAAAGGCTAACCCCTTTGCTAAAAATCAATTTTTTGCTTGAAACACAATTTTACCCAATTTTGCCCAAAAGGCGTTTATTTCTAATAACTGAGTATTGAAAGGAGTTTCAAATGCGAAGAAGCTTCCGAAAAATCTCAAATCGGATGCATTTAAGAAAAAAAATATTTTTGCCAATTTTTTAGGAAAGGCTAACCCCTTTGCTAAAAATCAATTTTTTGCTTGAAACACAATTTTACCCAATTTTGCCCAAAAGGCGTTTATTTCTAATAACTGAGTATTGAAAGGAGTTTCAAATGCGAAGAAGCTTCCGAAAAATCTCAAATCGGATGCATTTAAGAAAAAAAATATTTTTGCCAATTTTTTAGGAAAGGCTAACCCCTTTGCTAAAAATCAATTTTTTGCTTGAAACACAATTTTACCCAATTTTGCCCAAAAGGCGTTTATTTCTAATAACTGAGTATTGAAAGGAGTTTCAAATGCGAAGAAGCTTCCGAAAAATCTCAAATCGGATGCATTTAAGAAAAAAAATATTTTTGCCAATTTTTTAGGAAAGGCTAACCCCTTTGCTAAAAATCAATTTTTTGCTTGAAACACAATTTTACCCAATTTTGCCCAAAAGGCGTTTATTTCTAATAACTGAGTATTGAAAGGAGTTTCAAATGCGAAGAAGCTTCCGAAAAATCTCAAATCGGATGCATTTAAGAAAAAAATATTTTTGCCAATTTTTTAGCAAAGGCTAACCCCTTTGCTAAAAATCAATTTTTTGCTTGAAACACAATTTTACCCAATTTTGCCCAAAAGGCGTTTATTTCTAATAACTGAGTATTGAAAGGAGTTTCAAATGCGAAGAAGCTTCCGAAAAATCTCAAATCGGATGCATTTAAGAAAAAAAATATTTTTGCCAATTTTTTAGCAAAGGCTAACTAACCCCTTTGCTAAAAATCAATTTTTTGCTTGAAACACAATTTTACCCAATTTTGCCCAAAAGGCGTTTATTTCTAATAACTGAGTATTGAAAGGAGTTTCAAATGCGAAGAAGCTTCCGAAAAATCTCAAATCGGATGCATTTAAGAAAAAAAATATTTGCTAAAAATAAATTTTTTGCTTGAAACACAATTTTACCCAATTTTGCCCAAAAGGCGTTTATTTCTAATAACTGAGTATTGAAAGGAGTTTCAAATGCGAAGAAGCTTCCGAAAAATCTCAAATCGGATGCATTTAAGAAAAAAAATATTTTTGCCAATTTTTTAGGAAAGGCTAACCCCTTTGCTAAAAATCAATTTTTTGCTTGAAACACAATTTTACCCAATTTTGCCCAAAAGGCGTTTATTTCTAATAACTGAGTATTGAAAGGAGTTTCAAATGCGAAGAAGCTTCCGAAAAATCTCAAATCGGATGCATTTAAGAAAAAAAATATTTTTGCCAATTTTTTAGGAAAGGCTAACCCCTTTGCTAAAAATCAATTTTTTGCTTGAAACACAATTTTACCCAATTTTGCCCAAAAGGCGTTTATTTCTAATAACTGAGTATTGAAAGGAGTTTCAAATGCGAAGAAGCTTCCGAAAAATCTCAAATCGGATGCATTTAAGAAAAAAAATATTTTTGCCAATTTTTTAGGAAAGGCTAACCCCTTTGCTAAAAATCAATTTTTTGCTTGAAACACAATTTTACCCAATTTTGCCCAAAAGGCGTTTATTTCTAATAACTGAGTATTGAAAGGAGTTTCAAATGCGAAGAAGCTTCCGAAAAATCTCAAATCGGATGCATTTAAGAAAAAAATATTTTTGCCAATTTTTTAGCAAAGGCTAACCCCTTTGCTAAAAATCAATTTTTTGCTTGAAACACAATTTTACCCAATTTTGCCCAAAAGGCGTTTATTTCTAATAACTGAGTATTGAAAGGAGTTTCAAATGCGAAGAAGCTTCCGAAAAATCTCAAATCGGATGCATTTAAGAAAAAAAATATTTTTGCCAATTTTTTAGCAAAGGCTAACTAACCCCTTTGCTAAAAATCAATTTTTTGCTTGAAACACAATTTTACCCAATTTTGCCCAAAAGGCGTTTATTTCTAATAACTGAGTATTGAAAGGAGTTTCAAATGCGAAGAAGCTTCCGAAAAATCTCAAATCGGATGCATTTAAGAAAAAAATATTTTTGCCAATTTTTTAGCAAAGGCTAACTAACCCCTTTGCTAAAAATCAATTTTTTGCTTGAAACACAATTTTACCCAATTTTGCCCAAAAGGCGTTTATTTCTAATAACTGAGTATTGAAAGGAGTTTCAAATGCGAAGAAGCTTCCGAAAAATCTCAAATCGGATGCATTTAAGAAAAAAAATATTTGCTAAAAATAAATTTTTTGCTTGAAACACAATTTTACCCAATTTTGCCCAAAAGGCGTTTATTTCTAATAACTGAGTATTGAAAGGAGTTTCAAATGCGAAGAAGCTTCCGAAAAATCTCAAATCGGATGCATTTAAGAAAAAAAATATTTTTGCCAATTTTTTAGGAAAGGCTAACCCCTTTGCTAAAAATCAATTTTTTGCTTGAAACACAATTTTACCCAATTTTGCCCAAAAGGCGTTTATTTCTAATAACTGAGTATTGAAAGGAGTTTCAAATGCGAAGAAGCTTCCGAAAAATCTCAAATCGGATGCATTTAAGAAAAAAAATATTTTTGCCAATTTTTTAGGAAAGGCTAACCCCTTTGCTAAAAATCAATTTTTTGCTTGAAACACAATTTTACCCAATTTTGCCCAAAAGGCGTTTATTTCTAATAACTGAGTATTGAAAGGAGTTTCAAATGCGAAGAAGCTTCCGAAAAATCTCAAATCGGATGCATTTAAGAAAAAAATATTTTTGCCAATTTTTTAGGAAAGGCTAACCCCTTTGCTAAAAATCAATTTTTTGCTTGAAACACAATTTTACCCAATTTTGCCCAAAAGGCGTTTATTTCTAATAACTGAGTATTGAAAGGAGTTTCAAATGCGAAGAAGCTTCCGAAAAATCTCAAATCGGATGCATTTAAGAAAAAAATATTTTTGCCAATTTTTTAGGAAAGGCTAACCCCTTTGCTAAAAATCAATTTTTTGCTTGAAACACAATTTTACCCAATTTTGCCCAAAAGGCGTTTATTTCTAATAACTGAGTATTGAAAGGAGTTTCAAATGCGAAGAAGCTTCCGAAAAATCTCAAATCGGATGCATTTAAGAAAAAAATATTTTTGCCAATTTTTTAGGAAAGGCTAACCCCTTTGCTAAAAATCAATTTTTTGCTTGAAACACAATTTTACCCAATTTTGCCCAAAAGGCGTTTATTTCTAATAACTGAGTATTGAAAGGAGTTTCAAATGCGAAGAAGCTTCCGAAAAATCTCAAATCGGATGCATTTAAGAAAAAAATATTTTTGCCAATTTTTTAGGAAAGGCTAACCCCTTTGCTAAAAATCAATTTTTTGGTTGAAACACAATTTTACCCAATTTTGCCCAAAAGGCGTTTATTTCTAATAACTGAGTATTGAAAGGAGTTTCAAATGCGAAGAAGCTTCCGAAAAATCTCAAATCGGATGCATTTAAGAAAAAAATATTTTTGCCAATTTTTTAGGAAAGGCTAACTAACCCCTTTGCTAAAAATCAATTTTTTGGTTGAAACACAATTTTACCCAATTTTGCCCAAAAGGCGTTTATTTCTAATAACTGAGTATTGAAAGGAGTTTCAAATGCGAAGAAGCTTCCGAAAAATCTCAAATCGGATGCATTTAAGAAAAAAAATATTTTTGCCAATTTTTTAGGAAAGGCTAACCCCTTTGCTAAAAATCAATTTTTTGGTTGAAACACAATTTTACCCAATTTTGCCCAAAAGGCGTTTATTTCTAATAACTGAGTATTGAAAGGAGTTTAAAATGCGAAGAAGCTTCCGAAAAATCTCAAATCGGATGCATTTAAGAAAAAAATATTTTTGCCAATTTTTTAGGAAAGGCTAAAACCCCTTTGCTAAAAGTAAATTTTTTGGTTGAAACACAATTTTACCCAATTTTGCCCAAAAGGCGTCTATTTCTAATAACTGAGTATTGAAAGGAGTTTCAAATGCGAAGAAGCTTCCGAAAAATCTCAAATCGGATGCATTTAAGAAAAAAAATATTTTTGCCAATTTTTTAGCAAAGGCTAACCCCTTTGCTAAAAATCAATTTTTTGCTTGAAACACAATTTTACCCAATTTTGCCCAAAAGGCGTTTATTTCTAATAACTGAGTATTGAAAGGAGTTTAAAATCCGAAGAAGCTTCCGAAAAATCTCAAATCGGATGCATTTAAGAAAAAAAATATTTTTGCCAATTTTTTAGGAAAGGCTAACCCCTTTGCTAAAAATCAATTTTTTGGTTGAAACACAATTTTACCCAATTTTGCCCAAAAGGCGTTTATTTCTAATAACTGAGTATTGAAAGGAGTTTCAAATGCGAAGAAGCTTCCGAAAAATCTCAAATCGGATGCATTTAAGAAAAAAATATTTTTGCCAATTTTTTAGGAAAGGCTAACCCCTTTGCTAAAAATCAATTTTTTGCTTGAAACACAATTTTACCCAATTTTGCCCAAAAGGCGTTTATTTCTAATAACTGAGTATTGAAAGGAGTTTCAAATGCGAAGAAGCTTCCGAAAAATCTCAAATCGGATGCATTTAAGAAAAAAAATATTTTTGCCAATTTTTTAGGAAAGGCTAACCCCTTTGCTAAAAATCAATTTTTTGCTTGAAACACAATTTTACCCAATTTTGCCCAAAAGGCGTTTATTTCTAATAACTGAGTATTGAAAGGAGTTTCAAATGCGAAGAAGCTTCCGAAAAATCTCAAATCGGATGCATTTAAGAAAAAAATATTTTTGCCAATTTTTTAGCAAAGGCTAACCCCTTTGCTAAAAATCAATTTTTTGCTTGAAACACAATTTTACCCAATTTTGCCCAAAAGGCGTTTATTTCTAATAACTGAGTATTGAAAGGAGTTTCAAATGCGAAGAAGCTTCCGAAAAATCTCAAATCGGATGCATTTAAGAAAAAAAATATTTTTGCCAATTTTTTAGCAAAGGCTAACTAACCCCTTTGCTAAAAATCAATTTTTTGCTTGAAACACAATTTTACCCAATTTTGCCCAAAAGGCGTTTATTTCTAATAACTGAGTATTGAAAGGAGTTTCAAATGCGAAGAAGCTTCCGAAAAATCTCAAATCGGATGCATTTAAGAAAAAAAATATTTGCTAAAAATAAATTTTTTGCTTGAAACACAATTTTACCCAATTTTGCCCAAAAGGCGTTTATTTCTAATAACTGAGTATTGAAAGGAGTTTCAAATGCGAAGAAGCTTCCGAAAAATCTCAAATCGGATGCATTTAAGAAAAAAAATATTTTTGCCAATTTTTTAGGAAAGGCTAACCCCTTTGCTAAAAATCAATTTTTTGCTTGAAACACAATTTTACCCAATTTTGCCCAAAAGGCGTTTATTTCTAATAACTGAGTATTGAAAGGAGTTTCAAATGCGAAGAAGCTTCCGAAAAATCTCAAATCGGATGCATTTAAGAAAAAAAATATTTTTGCCAATTTTTTAGGAAAGGCTAACCCCTTTGCTAAAAATCAATTTTTTGCTTGAAACACAATTTTACCCAATTTTGCCCAAAAGGCGTTTATTTCTAATAACTGAGTATTGAAAGGAGTTTCAAATGCGAAGAAGCTTCCGAAAAATCTCAAATCGGATGCATTTAAGAAAAAAAATATTTTTGCCAATTTTTTAGGAAAGGCTAACCCCTTTGCTAAAAATCAATTTTTTGCTTGAAACACAATTTTACCCAATTTTGCCCAAAAGGCGTTTATTTCTAATAACTGAGTATTGAAAGGAGTTTCAAATGCGAAGAAGCTTCCGAAAAATCTCAAATCGGATGCATTTAAGAAAAAAATATTTTTGCCAATTTTTTAGCAAAGGCTAACCCCTTTGCTAAAAATCAATTTTTTGCTTGAAACACAATTTTACCCAATTTTGCCCAAAAGGCGTTTATTTCTAATAACTGAGTATTGAAAGGAGTTTCAAATGCGAAGAAGCTTCCGAAAAATCTCAAATCGGATGCATTTAAGAAAAAAAATATTTTTGCCAATTTTTTAGCAAAGGCTAACAACCCCTTTGCTAAAAATCAATTTTTTGCTTGAAACACAATTTTACCCAATTTTGCCCAAAAGGCGTTTATTTCTAATAACTGAGTATTGAAAGGAGTTTCAAATGCGAAGAAGCTTCCGAAAAATCTCAAATCGGATGCATTTAAGAAAAAAATATTTTTGCCAATTTTTTAGCAAAGGCTAACTAACCCCTTTGCTAAAAATCAATTTTTTGCTTGAAACACAATTTTACCCAATTTTGCCCAAAAGGCGTTTATTTCTAATAACTGAGTATTGAAAGGAGTTTCAAATGCGAAGAAGCTTCCGAAAAATCTCAAATCGGATGCATTTAAGAAAAAAAATATTTGCTAAAAATAAATTTTTTGCTTGAAACACAATTTTACCCAATTTTGCCCAAAAGGCGTTTATTTCTAATAACTGAGTATTGAAAGGAGTTTCAAATGCGAAGAAGCTTCCGAAAAATCTCAAATCGGATGCATTTAAGAAAAAAATATTTTTGCCAATTTTTTAGGAAAGGCTAACCCCTTTGCTAAAAATCAATTTTTTGCTTGAAACACAATTTTACCCAATTTTGCCCAAAAGGCGTTTATTTCTAATAACTGAGTATTGAAAGGAGTTTCAAATGCGAAGAAGCTTCCGAAAAATCTCAAATCGGATGCATTTAAGAAAAAAATATTTTTGCCAATTTTTTAGGAAAGGCTAACCCCTTTGCTAAAAATCAATTTTTTGCTTGAAACACAATTTTACCCAATTTTGCCCAAAAGGCGTTTATTTCTAATAACTGAGTATTGAAAGGAGTTTCAAATGCGAAGAAGCTTCCGAAAAATCTCAAATCGGATGCATTTAAGAAAAAAATATTTTTGCCAATTTTTTAGGAAAGGCTAACCCCTTTGCTAAAAATCAATTTTTTGCTTGAAACACAATTTTACCCAATTTTGCCCAAAAGGCGTTTATTTCTAATAACTGAGTATTGAAAGGAGTTTCAAATGCGAAGAAGCTTCCGAAAAATCTCAAATCGGATGCATTTAAGAAAAAAATATTTTTGCCAATTTTTTAGGAAAGGCTAACCCCTTTGCTAAAAATCAATTTTTTGGTTGAAACACAATTTTACCCAATTTTGCCCAAAAGGCGTTTATTTCTAATAACTGAGTATTGAAAGGAGTTTCAAATGCGAAGAAGCTTCCGAAAAATCTCAAATCGGATGCATTTAAGAAAAAAATATTTTTGCCAATTTTTTAGGAAAGGCTAACCCCTTTGCTAAAAATCAATTTTTTGGTTGAAACACAATTTTACCCAATTTTGCCCAAAAGGCGTTTATTTCTAATAACTGAGTATTGAAAGGAGTTTCAAATGCGAAGAAGCTTCCGAAAAATCTCAAATCGGATGCATTTAAGAAAAAAAATATTTTTGCCAATTTTTTAGGAAAGGCTAACCCCTTTGCTAAAAATCAATTTTTTGGTTGAAACACAATTTTACCCAATTTTGCCCAAAAGGCGTTTATTTCTAATAACTGAGTATTGAAAGGAGTTTCAAATGCGAAGAAGCTTCCGAAAAATCTCAAATCGGATGCATTTAAGAAAAAAATATTTTTGCCAATTTTTTAGGAAAGGCTAACCCCTTTGCTAAAAATCAATTTTTTGCTTGAAACACAATTTTACCCAATTTTGCCCAAAAGGCGTTTATTTCTAATAACTGAGTATTGAAAGGAGTTTCAAATGCGAAGAAGCTTCCGAAAAATCTCAAATCGGATGCATTTAAGAAAAAAATATTTTTGCCAATTTTTTAGGAAAGGCTAACCCCTTTGCTAAAAATCAATTTTTTGGTTGAAACACAATTTTACCCAATTTTGCCCAAAAGGCGTTTATTTCTAATAACTGAGTATTGAAAGGAGTTTCAAATGCGAAGAAGCTTCCGAAAAATCTCAAATCGGATGCATTTAAGAAAAAAATATTTTTGCCAATTTTTTAGGAAAGGCTAACCCCTTTGCTAAAAATCAATTTTTTGGTTGAAACACAATTTTACCCAATTTTGCCCAAAAGGCGTTTATTTCTAATAACTGAGTATTGAAAGGAGTTTCAAATGCGAAGAAGCTTCCGAAAAATCTCAAATCGGATGCATTTAAGAAAAAAATATTTTTGCCAATTTTTTAGGAAAGGCTAACCCCTTTGCTAAAAATCAATTTTTTGGTTGAAACACAATTTTACCCAATTTTGCCCAAAAGGCGTTTATTTCTAATAACTGAGTATTGAAAGGAGTTTCAAATGCGAAGAAGCTTCCGAAAAATCTCAAATCGGATGCATTTAAGAAAAAAATATTTTTGCCAATTTTTTAGGAAAGGCTAACCCCTTTGCTAAAAATCAATTTTTTGCTTGAAACACAATTTTACCCAATTTTGCCCAAAAGGCGTTTATTTCTAATAACTGAGTATTGAAAGGAGTTTCAAATGCGAAGAAGCTTCCGAAAAATCTCAAATCGGATGCATTTAAGAAAAAAATATTTTTGCCAATTTTTTAGGAAAGGCTAACCCCTTTGCTAAAAATCAATTTTTTGGTTGAAACACAATTTTACCCAATTTTGCCCAAAAGGCGTTTATTTCTAATAACTGAGTATTGAAAGGAGTTTCAAATGCGAAGAAGCTTCCGAAAAATCTCAAATCGGATGCATTTAAGAAAAAAATATTTTTGCCAATTTTTTAGGAAAGGCTAACCCCTTTGCTAAAAATCAATTTTTTGGTTGAAACACAATTTTACCCAATTTTGCCCAAAAGGCGTTTATTTCTAATAACTGAGTATTGAAAGGAGTTTCAAATGCGAAGAAGCTTCCGAAAAATCTCAAATCGGATGCATTTAAGAAAAAAATATTTTTGCCAATTTTTTAGGAAAGGCTAACCCCTTTGCTAAAAATCAATTTTTTGCTTGAAACACAATTTTACCCAATTTTGCCCAAAAGGCGTTTATTTCTAATAACTGAGTATTGAAAGGAGTTTCAAATGCGAAGAAGCTTCCGAAAAATCTCAAATCGGATGCATTTAAGAAAAAAATATTTTTGCCAATTTTTTAGGAAAGGCTAACCCCTTTGCTAAAAATCAATTTTTTGCTTGAAACACAATTTTACCCAATTTTGCCCAAAAGGCGTTTATTTCTAATAACTGAGTATTGAAAGGAGTTTCAAATGCGAAGAAGCTTCCGAAAAATCTCAAATCGGATGCATTTAAGAAAAAAATATTTTTGCCAATTTTTTAGGAAAGGCTAACCCCTTTGCTAAAAATCAATTTTTTGGTTGAAACACAATTTTACCCAATTTTGCCCAAAAGGCGTTTATTTCTAATAACTGAGTATTGAAAGGAGTTTCAAATGCGAAGAAGCTTCCGAAAAATCTCAAATCGGATGCATTTAAGAAAAAAATATTTTTGCCAATTTTTTAGGAAAGGCTAACCCCTTTGCTAAAAATCAATTTTTTGGTTGAAACACAATTTTACCCAATTTTGCCCAAAAGGCGTTTATTTCTAATAACTGAGTATTGAAAGGAGTTTCAAATGCGAAGAAGCTTCCGAAAAATCTCAAATCGGATGCATTTAAGAAAAAAAATATTTTTGCCAATTTTTTAGGAAAGGCTAACCCCTTTGCTAAAAATCAATTTTTTGGTTGAAACACAATTTTACCCAATTTTGCCCAAAAGGCGTTTATTTCTAATAACTGAGTATTGAAAGGAGTTTCAAATGCGAAGAAGCTTCCGAAAAATCTCAAATCGGATGCATTTAAGAAAAAAATATTTTTGCCAATTTTTTAGGAAAGGCTAACCCCTTTGCTAAAAATCAATTTTTTGCTTGAAACACAATTTTACCCAATTTTGCCCAAAAGGCGTTTATTTCTAATAACTGAGTATTGAAAGGAGTTTCAAATGCGAAGAAGCTTCCGAAAAATCTCAAATCGGATGCATTTAAGAAAAAAATATTTTTGCCAATTTTTTAGGAAAGGCTAACCCCTTTGCTAAAAATCAATTTTTTGGTTGAAACACAATTTTACCCAATTTTGCCCAAAAGGCGTTTATTTCTAATAACTGAGTATTGAAAGGAGTTTCAAATGCGAAGAAGCTTCCGAAAAATCTCAAATCGGATGCATTTAAGAAAAAAATATTTTTGCCAATTTTTTAGGAAAGGCTAACCCCTTTGCTAAAAATCAATTTTTTGGTTGAAACACAATTTTACCCAATTTTGCCCAAAAGGCGTTTATTTCTAATAACTGAGTATTGAAAGGAGTTTCAAATGCGAAGAAGCTTCCGAAAAATCTCAAATCGGATGCATTTAAGAAAAAAATATTTTTGCCAAATATTGCTTGAAACACAATTTTACCCAATTTTGCCCAAAAGGCGTTTATTTCTAATAACTGAGTATTGAAAGGAGTTTCAAATGCGAAGAAGCTTCCGAAAAATCTCAAATCGGATGCATTTAAGAAAAAAAATATTTTTGCCAATTTTTTAGGAAAGGCTAACCCCTTTGCTAAAAATCAATTTTTTGGTTGAAACACAATTTTACCCAATTTTGCCCAAAAGGCGTCTATTTCTAATAACTGAGTATTGAAAGGAGTTTAAAATGCGAAGAAGCTTCCGAAAAATCTCAAATCGGATGCATTTAAGAAAAAAAATATTTTTGCCAATTTTTTAGGAAAGGCTAAAACCCCTTTGCTAAAAGTAAATTTTTTGGTTGAAACACAATTTTACCCAATTTTGCCCAAAAGGCGTCTATTTCTAATAACTGAGTATTGAAAGGAGTTTCAAATGCGAAGAAGCTTCCGAAAAATCTCAAATCGGATGCATTTAAGAAAAAAAATATTTTTGCCAATTTTTTAGCAAAGGCTAACCCCTTTGCTAAAAATCAATTTTTTGCTTGAAACACAATTTTACCCAATTTTGCCCAAAAGGCGTTTATTTCTAATAACTGAGTATTGAAAGGAGTTTAAAATCCGAAGAAGCTTCCGAAAAATCTCAAATCGGATGCATTTAAGAAAAAAAATATTTTTGCCAATTTTTTAGGAAAGGCTAACCCCTTTGCTAAAAATCAATTTTTTGGTTGAAACACAATTTTACCCAATTTTGCCCAAAAGGCGTCTATTTCTAATAACTGAGTATTGAAAGGAGTTTCAAATGCGAAGAAGCTTCCGAAAAATCTCAAATCGGATGCATTTAAGAAAAAAAATATTTTTGCCAATTTTTTAGCAAAGGCTAACCCCTTTGCTAAAAATCAATTTTTTGCTTGAAACACAATTTTACCCAATTTTGCCCAAAAGGCGTTTATTTCTAATAACTGAGTATTGAAAGGAGTTTAAAATGCGAAGAAGCTTCCGAATAATCTCAAATCGGATGCATTTAAGAAAAAAAATATTTTTGCCAATTTTTTAGGAAAGGCTAACCCCTTTGCTAAAAATCAATTTTTTGGTTGAAACACAATTTTACCCAATTTTGCCCAAAAGGCGTCTATTTCTAATAACTGAGTATTGAAAGGAGTTTAAAATGCGAAGAAGCTTCCGCAAAATCTCAAATCGGATGCATTTAAGAAAAAAAATATTTTTGCCAATTTTTTAGGAAAGGCTAACCCCTTTGCTAAAAATCAATTTTTTGCTTGAAACACAATTTTACCCAATTTTGCCCAAAAGGCGTTTATTTCTAATAACTGAGTATTGAAAGGAGTTTCAAATGCGAAGAAGCTTCCGAAAAATCTCAAATCGGATGCATTTAAGAAAAAAAATATTTTTGCCAATTTTTTAGGAAAGGCTAACCCCTTTGCTAAAAATCAATTTTTTGCTTGAAACACAATTTTACCCAATTTTGCCCAAAAGGCGTTTATTTCTAATAACTGAGTATTGAAAGGAGTTTAAAATGCGAAGAAGCTTCCGAAAAATCTCAAATCGGATGCATTTAAGAAAAAAAATATTTTTGCCAATTTTTTAGGAAAGGCTAACCCCTTTGCTAAAAATCAATTTTTTGGTTGAAACACAATTTTACCCAATTTTGCCCAAAAGGCGTCTATTTCTAATAACTGAGTATTGAAAGGAGTTTCAAATGCGAAGAAGCTTCCGAAAAATCTCAAATCGGATGCATTTAAGAAAAAAAATATTTTTGCCAATTTTTTAGCAAAGGCTAACCCCTTTGCTAAAAATCAATTTTTTGCTTGAAACACAATTTTACCCAATTTTGCCCAAAAGGCGTTTATTTCTAATAACTGAGTATTGAAAGGAGTTTCAAATGCGAAGAAGCTTCCGAAAAATCTCAAATCGGATGCATTTAAGAAAAAAAATATTTTTGCCAATTTTTTAGGAAAGGCTAACCCCTTTGCTAAAAATCAATTTTTTGCTTGAAACACAATTTTACCCAATTTTGCCCAAAAGGCGTTTATTTCTAATAACTGAGTATTGAAAGGAGTTTCAAATGCGAAGAAGCTTCCGAAAAATCTCAAATCGGATGCATTTAAGAAAAAAAATATTTTTGCCAATTTTTTAGGAAAGGCTAACCCCTTTGCTAAAAATCAATTTTTTGCTTGAAACACAATTTTACCCAATTTTGCCCAAAAGGCGTTTATTTCTAATAACTGAGTATTGAAAGGAGTTTCAAATGCGAAGAAGCTTCCGAAAAATCTCAAATCGGATGCATTTAAGAAAAAAAATATTTTTGCCAATTTTTTAGGAAAGGCTAACCCCTTTGCTAAAAATCAATTTTTTGGTTGAAACACAATTTTACCCAATTTTGCCCAAAAGGCGTCTATTTCTAATAACTGAGTATTGAAAGGAGTTTCAAATGCGAAGAAGCTTCCGAAAAATCTCAAATCGGATGCATTTAAGAAAAAAAATATTTTTGCCAATTTTTTAGCAAAGGCTAACCCCTTTGCTAAAAATCAATTTTTTGCTTGAAACACAATTTTACCCAATTTTGCCCAAAAGGCGTTTATTTCTAATAACTGAGTATTGAAAGGAGTTTAAAATGCGAAGAAGCTTCCGAAAAATCTCAAATCGGATGCATTTAAGAAAAAAAATATTTTTGCCAATTTTTTAGGAAAGGCTAACCCCTTTGCTAAAAATCAATTTTTTGGTTGAAACACAATTTTACCCAATTTTGCCCAAAAGGCGTTTATTTCTAATAACTGAGTATTGAAAGGAGTTTAAAATGCGAAGAAGCTTCCGCAAAATCTCAAATCGGATGCGTTTAAGAAAAAAAATATTTTTGCCAATTTTTTAGGAAAGGCTAACCCCTTTGCTAAAAATCAATTTTTTGGTTGAAACACAATTTTACCCAATTTTGCCCAAAAGGCGTTTATTTCTAATAACTGAGTATTGAAAGGAGTTTCAAATGCGAAGAAGCTTCCGAAAAATCTCAAATCGGATGCATTTAAGAAAAAAAATATTTTTGCCAATTTTTTAGGAAAGGCTAACCCCTTTGCTAAAAATCAATTTTTTGGTAGAAACACAATTTTACCCAATTTTGCCCAAAAGGCGTCTATTTCTAATAACTGAGTATTGAAAGGAGTTTCAAATGCGAAGAAGCTTCCGAAAAATCTCAAATCGGATGCATTTAAGAAAAAAAATATTTTTGCCAATTTTTTAGGAAAGGCTAACCCTTTGCTAAAAATCAATTTTTTGGTTGAAACACAATTTTACCCAATTTTGCCCAAAAGGCGTTTATTTCTAATAACTGAGTATTGAAAGGAGTTTCAAATGCGAAGAAGCTTCCGAAAAATCTCAAATCGGATGCATTTAAGAAAAAAAATATTTTTGCCAATTTTTTAGGAAAGGCTAACCCTTTGCTAAAAATCAATTTTTTGGTTGAAACACAATTTTACCCAATTTTGCCCAAAAGGCGTTTATTTCTAATAACTGAGTATTGAAAGGAGTTTAAAATGCGAAGAAGCTTCCGCAAAATCTCAAATCGGATGCGTTTAAGAAAAAAAATATTTTTGCCAATTTTTTAGGAAAGGCTAACCCCTTTGCTAAAAATCAATTTTTTGGTTGAAACACAATTTTACCCAATTTTGCCCAAAAGGCGTTTATTTCTAATAACTGAGTATTGAAAGGAGTTTAAAATGCGAAGAAGCTTCCGAAAAATCTCAAATCGGATGCATTTAAGAAAAAAAATATTTTTGCCAATTTTTTAGGAAAGGCTAACCCCTTTGCTAAAAATCAATTTTTTGGTAGAAACACAATTTTACCCAATTTTGCCCAAAAGGCGTCTATTTCTAATAACTGAGTATTGAAAGGAGTTTCAAATGCGAAGAAGCTTCCGAAAAATCTCAAATCGGATGCATTTAAGAAAAAAAATATTTTTGCCAATTTTTTAGGAAAGGCTAACCCTTTGCTAAAAATCAATTTTTTGGTTGAAACACAATTTTACCCAATTTTGCCCAAAAGGCGTTTATTTCTAATAACTGAGTATTGAAAGGAGTTTCAAATGCGAAGAAGCTTCCGAAAAATCTCAAATCGGATGCATTTAAGAAAAAAAATATTTTTGCCAATTTTTTAGGAAAGGCTAACCCTTTGCTAAAAATCAATTTTTTGGTTGAAACACAATTTTACCCAATTTTGCCCAAAAGGCGTTTATTTCTAATAACTGAGTATTGAAAGGAGTTTAAAATGCGAAGAAGCTTCCGCAAAATCTCAAATCGGATGCGTTTAAGAAAAAAAATATTTTTGCCAATTTTTTAGGAAAGGCTAACCCCTTTGCTAAAAATCAATTTTTTGGTTGAAACACAATTTTACCCAATTTTGCCCAAAAGGCGTTTATTTCTAATAACTGAGTATTGAAAGGAGTTTAAAATGCGAAGAAGCTTCCGAAAAATCTCAAATCGGATGCATTTAAGAAAAAAAATATTTTTGCCAATTTTTTAGGAAAGGCTAACCCCTTTGCTAAAAATCAATTTTTTGGTAGAAACACAATTTTACCCAATTTTGCCCAAAAGGCGTCTATTTCTAATAACTGAGTATTGAAAGGAGTTTCAAATGCGAAGAAGCTTCCGAAAAATCTCAAATCGGATGCATTTAAGAAAAAAAATATTTTTGCCAATTTTTTAGGAAAGGCTAACCCTTTGCTAAAAATCAATTTTTTGGTTGAAACACAATTTTACCCAATTTTGCCCAAAAGGCGTCTATTTCTAATAACTGAGTATTGAAAGGAGTTTCAAATGCGAAGAAGCTTCCGAAAAATCTCAAATCGGATGCATTTAAGAAAAAAAATATTTTTGCCAATTTTTTAGGAAAGGCTAACCCTTTGCTAAAAATCAATTTTTTGGTTGAAACACAATTTTACCCAATTTTGCCCAAAAGGCGTCTATTTCTAATAACTGAGTATTGAAAGGAGTTTCAAATGCGAAGAAGCTTCCGAAAAATCTCAAATCGGATGCATTTAAGAAAAAAAATATTTTTGCCAATTTTTTAGCAAAGGCTAACCCCTTTGCTAAAAATCAATTTTTTGCTTGAAACACAATTTTACCCAATTTTGCCCAAAAGGCGTTTATTTCTAATAACTGAGTATTGAAAGGAGTTTCAAATGCGAAGAAGCTTCCGAAAAATCTCAAATCGGATGCATTTAAGAAAAAAAATATTTTTGCCAATTTTTTAGGAAAGGCTAACCCCTTTGCTAAAAATCAATTTTTTGGTTGAAACACAATTTTACCCAATTTTGCCCAAAAGGCGTCTATTTCTAATAACTGAGTATTGAAAGGAGTTTAAAATGCGAAGAAGCTTCCGAAAAATCTCAAATCGGATGCATTTAAGAAAAAAAATATTTTTGCCAATTTTTTAGGAAAGGCTAACCCCTTTGCTAAAAATAAATTTTTTGGTTGAAACACAATTTTACCCAATTTTGCCCAAAAGGCGTTTATTTCTAATAACGGAGTATTGAAAGGAGTTTCAAATGCGAAGAAGCTTCCGAAAAATCTCAAATCGGATGCATTTAAGAAAAAAAATATTTTTGCCAATTTTTTAGGAAAGGCTAACCCCTTTGCTAAAAATAAATTTTTTGGTTGAAACACAATTTTACCCAATTTTGCCCAAAAGGCGTCTATTTCTAATAACTGAGTATTGAAAGGAGTTTCAAATGCGAAGAAGCTTCCGAAAAATCTCAAATCGGATGCATTCAAGAAAAAAAATATTTTTGCCAATTTTTTAGGAAAGGCTAACCCCTTTGCTAAAAATCAATTTTTTGGTTGAAACACAATTTTACCCAATTTTGCCCAAAAGGCGTTTATTTCTAATAACTGAGTATTGAAAGGAGTTTCAAATGCGAAGAAGCTTCCGAAAAATCTCAAATCGGATGCATTTAAGAAAAAAAATATTTTTGCCAATTTTTTAGGAAAGGCTAACCCCTTTGCTAAAAATCAATTTTTTGGTTGAAACACAATTTTACCCAATTTTGCCCAAAAGGCGTTTATTTCTAATAACTGAGTATTGAAAGGAGTTTCAAATGCGAAGAAGCTTCCGAAAAATCTCAAATCGGATGCATTTAAGAAAAAAAATATTTTTGCCAATTTTTTAGGAAATGCTAACCCCTTTGCTAAAAATCAATTTTTTGGTTGAAACACAATTTTACCCAATTTTGCCCAAAAGGCGTTTATTTCTAATAACTGAGTATTGAAAGGAGTTTCAAATGCGAAGAAGCTTCCGAAAAATCTCAAATCGGATGCATTTAAGAAAAAAAATATTTTTGCCAATTTTTTAGGAAAGGCTAACCCCTTTGCTAAAAATCAATTTTTTGGTTGAAACACAATTTTACCCAATTTTGCCCAAAAGGCGTTTATTTCTAATAACTGAGTATTGAAAGGAGTTTCAAATGCGAAGAAGCTTCCGAAAAATCTCAAATCGGATGCATTTAAGAAAAAAAATATTTTTGCCAATTTTTTAGCAAAGGCTAACCCCTTTGCTAAAAATCAATTTTTTGCTTGAAACACAATTTTACCCAATTTTGCCCAAAAGGTGTTTATTTCTAATAACTGAGTATTGAAAGGAGTTTCAAATGCGAAGAAGCTTCCGAAAAATCTCAAATCGGATGCATTTAAGAAAAAAAATATTTTTGCCAATTTTTTAGGAAAGGCTAACCCCTTTGCTAAAAATCAATTTTTTGGTTGAAACACAATTTTACCCAATTTTGCCCAAAAGGCGTTTATTTCTAATAACTGAGTATTGAAAGGAGTTTCAAATGCGAAGAAGCTCCCGAAAAATCTCAAATCGGATGCATTTAAGAAAAAAAATATTTTTGCCAATTTTTTAGGAAAGGCTAACCCCTTTGCTAAAAATCAATTTTTTGGTTGAAACACAATTTTACCCAATTTTGCCCAAAAGGCGTTTATTTCTAATAACTGAGTATTGAAAGGAGTTTCAAATGCGAAGAAGCTTCCGAAAAATCTCAAATCGGATGCATTTAAGAAAAAAAATATTTTTGCCAATTTTTTAGGAAAGGCTAACCCCTTTGCTAAAAATCAATTTTTTGGTTGAAACACAATTTTACCCAATTTTGCCCAAAAGGCGTTTATTTCTAATAACTGAGTATTGAAAGGAGTTTCAAATGCGAAGAAGCTTCCGAAAAATCTCAAATCGGATGCATTTAAGAAAAAAAATATTTTTGCCAATTTTTTAGGAAAGGCTAACCCCTTTGCTAAAAATCAATTTTTTGGTTGAAACACAATTTTACCCAATTTTGCCCAAAAGGCGTTTATTTCTAATAACTGAGTATTGAAAGGAGTTTCAAATGCGAAGAAGCTTCCGAAAAATCTCAAATCGGATGCATTTAAGAAAAAAAATATTTTTGCCAATTTTTTAGGAAAGGCTAACCCCTTTGCTAAAAATCAATTTTTTGCTTGAAACACAATTTTACCCAATTTTGCCCAAAAGGCGTTTATTTCTAATAACTGAGTATTGAAAGGAGTTTCAAATGCGAAGAAGCTTCCGAAAAATCTCAAATCGGATGCATTTAAGAAAAAAATATTTTTGCCAATTTTTTAGCAAAGGCTAACCCCTTTGCTAAAAATCAATTTTTTGCTTGAAACACAATTTTACCCAATTTTGCCCAAAAGGCGTTTATTTCTAATAACTGAGTATTGAAAGGAGTTTCAAATGCGAAGAAGCTTCCGAAAAATCTCAAATCGGATGCATTTAAGAAAAAAATATTTTTGCCAATTTTTTAGCAAAGGCTAACTAACCCCTTTGCTAAAAATCAATTTTTTGCTTGAAACACAATTTTACCCAATTTTGCCCAAAAGGCGTTTATTTCTAATAACTGAGTATTGAAAGAAGTTTCAAATGCGAAGAAGCTTCCGAAAAATCTCAAATCGGATGCATTTAAGAAAAAAATATTTTTGCCAATTTTTTAGCAAAGGCTAACCCCTTTGCTAAAAATCAATTTTTTTGTTGAAACACAATTTTACCCAATTTTGCCCAAAAGGCGTTTATTTCTAATAACTGAGTATTGAAAGGAGTTTCAAATGCGAAGAAGCTTCCGAAAAATCTCAAATCGGATGCATTTAAGAAAAAAATATTTTTGCCAATTTTTTAGCAAAGGCTAACCCCTTTGCTAAAAATCAATTTTTTGCTTGAAACACAATTTTACCCAATTTTGCCCAAAAGGCGTTTATTTCTAATAACTGAGTATTGAAAGGAGTTTCAAATGCGAAGAAGCTTCCGAAAAATCTCAAATCGGATGCATTTAAGAAAAAAATATTTTTGCCAATTTTTTAGCAAAGGCTAACCCCTTTGCTAAAAATCAATTTTTTGCTTGAAACACAATTTTACCCAATTTTGCCCAAAAGGCGTTTATTTCTAATAACTGAGTATTGAAAGGAGTTTCAAATGCGAAGAAGCTTCCGAAAAATCTCAAATCGGATGCATTTAAGAAAAAAATATTTTTGCCAATTTTTTAGGAAAGGCTAACCCCTTTGCTAAAAATCAATTTTTTGCTTGAAACACAATTTTACCCAATTTTGCCCAAAAGGCGTTTATTTCTAATAACTGAGTATTGAAAGGAGTTTAAAATGCGAAGAAGCTTCCGAAAAATCTCAAATCGGATGCATTTAAGAAAAAAAATATTTTTGCCAATTTTTTAGGAAAGGCTAACCCCTTTGCTAAAAATCAATTTTTTGGTTGAAACACAATTTTACCCAATTTTGCCCAAAAGGCGTTTATTTCTAATAACTGAGTATTGAAAGGAGTTTCAAATGCGACGAAGCTTCCGAAAAAGCTTAAGTCGCATGCATTTAAGCAAAAAAAATTTTTGGCCAATTTTTTAGCAAAGGGGTACCTCTTTGCAAAAAATCGATTTTTTGGTTGAAACACAATTTTACCCAATTTTGTCCAAAAGGCGTTTATTTCTAATAACTGAGTATTGAAAGGAGTTTCAAATGCGACGAAGCTTCCGAAAAAGCTTAAGTCGCATGCATTTAAGCAAAAAAAATTTTTGGCCAATTTTTTAGCAAAGGGGTACCTCTTTGCAAAAAATCGATTTTTTGGTTGAAACACAATTTTACCCAATTTATTTTGCCCAAAAGGCGTTTATTTCTAATAACTGAGTATTGAAAGGAGTTTCAAATGCGACGAAGCTTCCGAAAAAGCTTAAGTCGCATGCATTTAAGCAAAAAAAATTTTTGGCCAATTTTTTAGCAAAGGGGTACCTCTTTGCAAAAAATCGATTTTTTGGTTGAAACACAATTTTACCCAATTCATTTTGCCCAAAAGGCGTTTATTTCTAATAACTGAGTATTGAAAGGAGTTTCAAATGCGACGAAGCTTCCGAAAAAGCTTAAGTCGCATGCATTTAAGCAAAAAAAATTTTTGGCCAATTTTTTAGCAAAGGGGTACCTCTTTGCAAAAAATCGATTTTTTGGTTGAAACACAATTTTACCCAATTTTGTCCAAAAGGCGTTTATTTCTAATAACTGAGTATTAAAAGGAGTTTCAAATGCGACGAAGCTTCCGAAAAAGCTTAAGTCGCATGCATTTAAGCAAAAAAAATTTTTGGCCAATTTTTTAGCAAAGGGGTACCTCTTTGCAAAAAATCGATTTTTTGGTTGAAACACAATTTTACCCAATTTTGTCCAAAAGGCGTTTATTTCTAATAACTGAGTATTGAAAGGAGTTTCAAATGCGACGAAGCTTCCGAAAAAGCTTAAGTCGCATGCATTTAAGCAAAAAAAATTTTTGGCCAAT
The DNA here is from genome assembly GCA_951800035.1 of Linnaemya tessellans. Lineage (NCBI taxonomy): Eukaryota > Metazoa > Arthropoda > Insecta > Diptera > Tachinidae > Linnaemya > Linnaemya tessellans. The sequence goes on along the minus strand of OX637532.1, from coordinate 155,082,245 downwards.
TTTTTAGCAAAGGGGTACCTCTTTGCAAAAAATCGATTTTTTGGTTGAAACACAATTTTACCCAATTTTGTCCAAAAGGCGTTTATTTCTAATAACTGAGTATTGAAAGGAGTTTCAAATGCGACGAAGCTTCCGAAAAAGCTTAAGTCGCATGCATTTAAGCAAAAAAAATTTTTTGGCCAATTTTTTAGCAAAGGGGTACCTCTTTGCAAAAAATCGATTTTTTGGTTGAAACACAATTTTACCCAATTTTGTCCAAAAGGCGTTTATTTCTAATAACTGAGTATTGAAAGGAGTTTCAAATGCGACGAAGCTTCCGAAAAAGCTTAAGTCGCATGCATTTAAGCAAAAAAAATTTTTGGCCAATTTTTTAGCAAAGGGGTACCTCTTTGCAAAAAATCGATTTTTTGGTTGAAACACAATTTTACCCAATTTTGTCCAAAAGGCGTTTATTTCTAATAACTGAGTATTAAAAGGAGTTTCAAATGCGACGAAGCTTCCGAAAAAGCTTAAGTCGCATGCATTTAAGCAAAAAAAATTTTTGGCCAATTTTTTAGCAAAGGGGTACCTCTTTGCAAAAAATCGATTTTTTGGTTGAAACACAATTTTACCCAATTTTGTCCAAAAGGCGTTTATTTCTAATAACTGAGTATTGAAAGGAGTTTCAAATGCGACGAAGCTTCCGAAAAAGCTTAAGTCGCATGCATTTAAGCAAAAAAAATTTTTGGCCAATTTTTTAGCAAAGGGGTACCTCTTTGCAAAAAATCGATTTTTTGGTTGAAACACAATTTTACCCAATTTTGTCCAAAAGGCGTTTATTTCTAATAACTGAGTATTGAAAGGAGTTTCAAATGCGACGAAGCTTCCGAAAAAGCTTAAGTCGCATGCATTTAAGCAAAAAAAATTTTTTGGCCAATTTTTTAGCAAAGGGGTACCTCTTTGCAAAAAATCGATTTTTTGGTTGAAACACAATTTTACCCAATTTTGTCCAAAAGGCGTTTATTTCTAATAACTGAGTATTGAAAGGAGTTTCAAATGCGACGAAGCTTCCGAAAAAGCTTAAGTCGCATGCATTTAAGCAAAAAAAATTGTTGGCCAATTTTTTAGCAAAGGGGTACCTCTTTGCAAAAAATCGATTTTTGGGTTGAAACACAATTTTACCCAATTTTGTCCAAAAGGCGTTTATTTCTAATAACTGAGTATTGAAAGGAGTTTCAAATGCGACGAAGCTTCCGAAAAAGCTTAAGTCGCATGCATTTAAGCAAAAAAAATTTTTGGCCAATTTTTTAGCAAAGGGTTACCTCTTTGCAAAAAATCGATTTTTTGGTTGAAACACAATTTTACCCAATTTTGTCCAAAAGGCGTTTATTTCTAATAACTGAGTATTGAAAGGAGTTTCAAATGCGACGAAGCTTCCGAAAAAGCTTAAGTCGCATGCATTTAAGCAAAAAAAATTTTTGGCCAATTTTTTAGCAAAGGGGTACCTCTTTGCAAAAAATCGATTTTTTGGTTGAAACACAATTTTACCCAATTTTGTCCAAAAGGCGTTTATTTCTAATAACTGAGTATTGAAAGGAGTTTCAAATGCGACGAAGCTTCCGAAAAAGCTTAAGTCGCATGCATTTAAGCAAAAAAAATTTTTTGGCCAATTTTTTAGCAAAGGGGTACCTCTTTGCAAAAAATCGATTTTTTGGTTGAAACACAATTTTACCCAATTTTGTCCAAAAGGCGTTTATTTCTAATAACTGAGTATTGAAAGGAGTTTCAAATGCGACGAAGCTTCCGAAAAAGCTTAAGTCGCATGCATTTAAGCAAAAAAAATTGTTGGCCAATTTTTTAGCAAAGGGGTACCTCTTTGCAAAAAATCGATTTTTGGGTTGAAACACAATTTTACCCAATTTTGTCCAAAAGGCGTTTATTTCTAATAACTGAGTATTGAAAGGAGTTTCAAATGCGACGAAGCTTCCGAAAAAGCTTAAGTCGCATGCATTTAAGCAAAAAAAATTTTTGGCCAATTTTTTAGCAAAGGGTTACCTCTTTGCAAAAAATCGATTTTTTGGTTGAAACACAATTTTACCCAATTTTGTCCAAAAGGCGTTTATTTCTAATAACTGAGTATTGAAAGGAGTTTCAAATGCGACGAAGCTTCCGAAAAAGCTTAAGTCGCATGCATTTAAGCAAAAAAAATTTTTGGCCAATTTTTTAGCAAAGGGTTACCTCTTTGCAAAAAATCGATTTTTTGGTTGAAACACAATTTTACCCAATTTTGTCCAAAAGGCGTTTATTTCTAATAACTGAGTATTGAAAGGAGTTTCAAATGCGACGAAGCTTCCGAAAAAGCTTAAGTCGCATGCATTTAAGCAAAAAAAATTTTTTGCCAATTTTTTAGCAAAGGGGTACCTCTTTGCAAAAAATCGATTTTTTGGTTGAAACACAATTTTACCCAATTTTGTCCAAAAGGCGTTTATTTCTAATAACTGAGTATTGAAAGGAGTTTCAAACGCGACGAAGCTTCCGAAAAAGCTTAAGTCGCATGCATTTAAGCAAAAAAAATTTTTGGCCAATTTTTTAGCAAAGGGGTACCTCTTTGCAAAAAATCGATTTTTTGGTTGAAACACAATTTTACCCAATTTTGTCCAAAAGGCGTTTATTTCTAATAACTGAGTATTGAAAGGAGTTTCAAATGCGACGAAGCTTCCGAAAAACCTTAAGTCGCATGCATTTAAGCAAACAAAATTTTTGGCCAATTTTTTAGCAAAGGGGTACCTCTTTGCAAAAAATCGATTTTTTGGTTGAAACACAATTTTACCCAATTTTGTGCAAAAGGCGTTTATTTCTAATAACTGAGTATTGAAAGGAGTTTCAAATGCGACGAAGCTTCCGAAAAACCTTAAGTCGCATGCATTTAAGCAAACAAAATTTTTGGCCAATTTTTTAGCAGAGGGGTACCTCTTTGCAAAAAATCGATTTTTTGGTTCAAACACAATTTTACCCAATTTTGTCCAAAAGGCGTTTATTTCTAATAACTGAGTATTGAAAGGAGTTTCAAATGCGACGAAGCTTCCGAAAAAGCTTAAGTCGCATGCATTTAAGCAAAAAAAATTTTTGGCCAATTTTTTAGCAAAGGGGTACCTCTTTGCAAAAAATCGATTTTTTGGTTGAAACACAATTTTACCCAATTTTGTCCAAAAGGCGTTTATTTCTAATAACTGAGTATTGAAAGGAGTTCCAAATGCGACGAAGCTTCCGAAAAAGCTTAAGTCGCATGCATTTAAGCAAAAAAAATTTTTGGCCAATTTTTTAGCAAAGGGGTACCTCTTTGCAAAAAATCGATTTTTTGGTTGAAACACAATTTTACCCAATTTTGTCCAAAAGGCGTTTATTTCTAGTAACTGAGTATTGAAAGGAGTTTCAAATGCGACGAAGCTTCCGAAAAAGCTTAAGTCGCATGCATTTAAGCAAAAAAAAATTGTTGGCCAATTTTTTAGCAAAGGGGTACCTCTTTGCAAAAAATCGATTTTTTGGTTGAAACACAATTTTACCCAATTTTGTCCAAAAGGCGTTTATTTCTAATAACTGAGTATTGAAAGGAGTTTCAAATGCGACGAAGCTTCCGAAAAAGCTTAAGTCGCATGCATTTAAGCAAAAAAAATTTTTGGCCAATTTTTTAGCAAAGGGGTACCTCTTTGCAAAAAATCGATTTTTTGGTTGAAACACAATTTTACCCAATTTTGTCCAAAAGGCGTTTATTTCTAATAACTGAGTATTGAAAGGAGTTTCAAATGCGACGAAGCTTCCGAAAAAGCTTAAGTCGCATGCATTTAAGCAAAAAAAATTTTTTGGCCAATTTTTTAGCAAAGGGGTACCTCTTTGCAAAAAATCGATTTTTTGGGTTGAAACACAATTTTACCCAATTTTGTCCAAAAGGCGTTTATTTCTAATAACTGAGTATTGAAAGGAGTTTCAAATGCGACGAAGCTTCCAAAAAAGCTTAAGTCGCATGCATTTAAGCAAAAAAAATTTTTGGCCAATTTTTTAGCAAAGGGGGGTACCTCTTTGCAAAAAATCGATTTTTTGGTTGAAACACAATTTTACCCAATTTTGTCCAAAAGGCGTTTATTTCTGATAACTGAGTATTGAAAGGAGTTTCAAATGCGACGAAGCTTCCGAAAAAGCTTAAGTCGCATGCATTTAAGCAAAAAAAATTTTTAGCCAATTTTTTAGCAAAAAATCGATTTTTTGGTTGAAACACAATTTTACCCAATTTTGTCCAAAAGGCGTTTATTTCTAATAACTGAGTATTGAAAGGAGTTTCAAATGCGACGAAGCTTCCGAAAAAGCTTAAGTCGCATGCATTTAAGCAAAAAAAATTTTTGGCCAATTTTTTAGCAAAGGGGTACCTCTTTGCAAAAAATCGATTTTTTGGTTGAAACACAATTTTACCCAATTTTGTCCAAAAGGCGTTTATTTCTAATAACTGAGTATTGAAAGGAGTTTCAAATGCGACGAAGCTTCCGAAAAAGCTTAAGTCGCATGCATTTAAGCAAAAAAAATTTTTGGCCAATTTTTTAGCAAAGGGGTACCTCTTTGCAAAAAATCGATTTTTTGGTTGAAACACAATTTTACCCAATTTTGTCCAAAAGGCGTTTATTTCTAATAACTGAGTATTGAAAGGAGTTTCAAATGCGACGAAGCTTCCAAAAAAGCTTAAGTCGCATGCATTTAAGCAAAAAAAATTTTTGGCCAATTTTTTAGCAAAGGGGGGTACCTCTTTGCAAAAAATCGATTTTTTGGTTGAAACACAATTTTACCCAATTTTGTCCAAAAGGCGTTTATTTCTGATAACTGAGTATTGAAAGGAGTTTCAAATGCGACGAAGCTTCCGAAAAAGCTTAAGTCGCATGCATTTAAGCAAAAAAAATTTTTAGCCAATTTTTTAGCAAAAAATCGATTTTTTGGTTGAAACACAATTTTACCCAATTTTGTCCAAAAGGCGTTTATTTCTAATAACTGAGTATTGAAAGGAGTTTCAAATGCGACGAAGCTTCCGAAAAAGCTTAAGTCGCATGCATTTAAGCAAAAAAAATTTTTGGCCAATTTTTTAGCAAAGGGGTACCTCTTTGCAAAAAATCGATTTTTTGGTTGAAACACAATTTTACCCAATTTTGTCCAAAAGGCGTTTATTTCTAATAACTGAGTATTGAAAGGAGTTCCAAATGCGACGAAGCTTCCGAAAAAGCTTAAGTCGCATGCATTTAAGCAAAAAAAATTTTTGGCCAATTTTTTAGCAAAGGGGTACCTCTTTGCAAAAAATCGATTTTTTGGTTGAAACACAATTTTACCCAATTTTGTCCAAAAGGCGTTTATTTCTAATAACTGAGTATTGAAAGGAGTTTCAAATGCGACGAAGCTTCCGAAAAAGCTTAAGTCGCATGCATTTAAGCAAAAAAAATTTTTGGCCAATTTTTTAGCAAAGGGGTACCTCTTTGCAAAAAATCGATTTTTTGGTTGAAACACAATTTTACCCAATTTTGTCCAAAAGGCGTTTATTTCTAGTAACTGAGTATTGAAAGGAGTTTCAAATGCGACGAAGCTTCCGAAAAAGCTTAAGTCGCATGCATTTAAGCAAAAAAAAATTGTTGGCCAATTTTTTAGCAAAGGGGTACCTCTTTGCAAAAAATCGATTTTTTGGTTGAAACACAATTTTACCCAATTTTGTCCAAAAGGCGTTTATTTCTAATAACTGAGTATTGAAAGGAGTTTCAAATGCGACGAAGCTTCCGAAAAAGCTTAAGTCGCATGCATTTAAGCAAAAAAAATTTTTTGGCCAATTTTTTAGCAAAGGGGTACCTCTTTGCAAAAAATCGATTTTTTGGGTTGAAACACAATTTTACCCAATTTTGTCCAAAAGGCGTTTATTTCTAATAACTGAGTATTGAAAGGAGTTTCAAATGCGACGAAGCTTCCAAAAAAGCTTAAGTCGCATGCATTTAAGCAAAAAAAATTTTTGGCCAATTTTTTAGCAAAGGGGGGTACCTCTTTGCAAAAAATCGATTTTTTGGTTGAAACACAATTTTACCCAATTTTGTCCAAAAGGCGTTTATTTCTGATAACTGAGTATTGAAAGGAGTTTCAAATGCGACGAAGCTTCCGAAAAAGCTTAAGTCGCATGCATTTAAGCAAAAAAAATTTTTAGCCAATTTTTTAGCAAAAAATCGATTTTTTGGTTGAAACACAATTTTACCCAATTTTGTCCAAAAGGCGTTTATTTCTAATAACTGAGTATTGAAAGGAGTTTCAAATGCGACGAAGCTTCCGAAAAAGCTTAAGTCGCATGCATTTAAGCAAAAAAAATTTTTGGCCAATTTTTTAGCAAAGGGGTACCTCTTTGCAAAAAATCGATTTTTTGGTTGAAACACAATTTTACCCAATTTTGTCCAAAAGGCGTTTATTTCTAATAACTGAGTATTGAAAGGAGTTTCAAATGCGACGAAGCTTCCGAAAAAGCTTAAGTCGCATGCATTTAAGCAAAAAAAATTTTTGGCCAATTTTTTAGCAAAGGGGTACCTCTTTGCAAAAAATCGATTTTTTGGTTGAAACACAATTTTACCCAATTTTGTCCAAAAGGCGTTTATTTCTAATAACTGAGTATTGAAAGGAGTTTCAAATGCGACGAAGCTTCCAAAAAAGCTTAAGTCGCATGCATTTAAGCAAAAAAAATTTTTGGCCAATTTTTTAGCAAAGGGGTACCTCTTTGCAAAAAATCGATTTTTTGGTTGAAACACAATTTTACCCAATTTTGTCCAAAAGGCGTTTATTTCTAATAACTGAGTATTGAAAGGAGTTTCAAATGCGACGAAGCTTCCGAAAAAGCTTAGGTCGCATGCATTTAAGCAAAAAAAATTTTTGGCCAATTTTTTAGCAAAGGGGTACCTCTTTGCAAAAAATCGATTTTTTGGTTGAAACACAATTTTACCCAATTTTGTCCAAAAGGCGTTTATTTCTAATAACTGAGTATTGAAAGGAGTTTCAAATGCGACGAAGCTTCCGAAAAAGCTTAAGTCGCATGCATTTAAGCAAAAAAAATTTTTTGGCCAATTTTTTAGCAAAGGGGTACCTCTTTGCAAAAAATCGATTTTTTGGTTGAAACACAATTTTACCCAATTTTGTCCAAAAGGCGTTTATTTCTAATAACTGAGTATTGAAAGGAGTTTCAAATGCGACGAAGCTTCCAAAAAAGCTTAAGTCGCATGCATTTAAGCAAAAAAAATTTTTGGCCAATTTTTTAGCAAAGGGGGGTACCTCTTTGCAAAAAATCGATTTTTTGGTTGAAACACAATTTTACCCAATTTTGTCCAAAAGGCGTTTATTTCTGATAACTGAGTATTGAAAGGAGTTTCAAATGCGACGAAGCTTCCGAAAAAGCTTAAGTCGCATGCATTTAAGCAAAAAAAATTTTTAGCCAATTTTTTAGCAAAAAATCGATTTTTTGGTTGAAACACAATTTTACCCAATTTTGTCCAAAAGGCGTTTATTTCTAATAACTGAGTATTGAAAGGAGTTTCAAATGCGACGAAGCTTCCGAAAAAGCTTAAGTCGCATGCATTTAAGCAAAAAAAATTTTTGGCCAATTTTTTAGCAAAGGGGTACGTACCTCTTTGCAAAAAATCGATTTTTTGGTTGAAACACAATTTTACCCAATTTTGTCCAAAAGGCGTTTATTTCTAATAACTGAGTATTGAAAGGAGTTTCAAATGCGACGAAGCTTCCGAAAAAGCTTAGGTCGCATGCATTTAAGCAAAAAAAATTTTTGGCCAATTTTTTAGCAAAGGGGTACCTCTTTGCAAAAAATCGATTTTTTGGTTGAAACACAATTTTACCCAATTTTGTCCAAAAGGCGTTTATTTCTAATAACTGAGTATTGAAAGGAGTTTCAAATGCGACGAAGCTTCCGAAAAAGCTTAAGTCGCATGCATTTAAGCAAAAAAAATTTTTTGGCCAATTTTTTAGCAAAGGGGTACCTCTTTGCAAAAAATCGATTTTTTGGTTGAAACACAATTTTACCCAATTTTGTCCAAAAGGCGTTTATTTCTAATAACTGAGTATTGAAAGGAGTTTCAAATGCGACGAAGCTTCCAAAAAAGCTTAAGTCGCATGCATTTAAGCAAAAAAAATTTTTGGCCAATTTTTTAGCAAAGGGGGGTACCTCTTTGCAAAAAATCGATTTTTTGGTTGAAACACAATTTTACCCAATTTTGTCCAAAAGGCGTTTATTTCTGATAACTGAGTATTGAAAGGAGTTTCAAATGCGACGAAGCTTCCGAAAAAGCTTAAGTCGCATGCATTTAAGCAAAAAAAATTTTTAGCCAATTTTTTAGCAAAAAATCGATTTTTTGGTTGAAACACAATTTTACCCAATTTTGTCCAAAAGGCGTTTATTTCTAATAACTGAGTATTGAAAGGAGTTTCAAATGCGACGAAGCTTCCGAAAAAGCTTAAGTCGCATGCATTTAAGCAAAAAAAATTTTTAGCCAATTTTTTAGCAAAAAATCGATTTTTTGGTTGAAACACAATTTTACCCAATTTTGTCCAAAAGGCGTTTATTTCTAATAACTGAGTATTGAAAGGAGTTTCAAATGCGACGAAGCTTCCGAAAAAGCTTAAGTCGCATGCATTTAAGCAAAAAAATTTTTGGCCAATTTTTTAGCAAAGGGGGGTACCTCTTTGCAAAAAATCGATTTTTTGGTTGAAACACAATTTTACCCAATTTTGTCCAAAAGGCGTTTATTTCTGATAACTGAGTATTGAAAGGAGTTTCAAATGCGACGAAGCTTCCGAAAAAGCTTAAGTCGCATGCATTTAAGCAAAAAAAATTTTTAGCCAATTTTTTAGCAAAAAATCGATTTTTTGGTTGAAACACAATTTTACCCAATTTTGTCCAAAAGGCGTTTATTTCTAATAACTGAGTATTGAAAGGAGTTTCAAATGCGACGAAGCTTCCGAAAAAGCTTAAGTCGCATGCATTTAAGCAAAAAAAATTTTTGGCCAATTTTTTAGCAAAGGGGTACCTCTTTGCAAAAAATCGATTTTTTGGTTGAAACACAATTTTACCCAATTTTGTCCAAAAGGCGTTTATTTCTAATAACTGAGTATTGAAAGGAGTTTCAAATGCGACGAAGCTTCCGAAAAAGCTTAAGTCGCATGCATTTAAGCAAAAAAAATTTTTAGCCAATTTTTTAGCAAAAAATCGATTTTTTGGTTGAAACACAATTTTACCCAATTTTGTCCAAAAGGCGTTTATTTCTAATAACTGAGTATTGAAAGGAGTTTCAAATGCGACGAAGCTTCCGAAAAAGCTTAAGTCGCATGCATTTAAGCAAAAAAAATTTTTGGCCAATTTTTTAGCAAAGGGGTATCTCTTTGCAAAAAATCGATTTTTTGGTTGAAACACAATTTTACCCAATTTTGTCCAAAAGGCGTTTATTTCTAATAACTGAGTATTGAAAGGAGTTTCAAATGCGACGAAGCTTCCGAAAAAGCTTAGGTCGCATGCATTTAAGCAAAAAAAATGTTTGGCCAATTTTTTAGCAAAGGGGTACCTCTTTGCAAAAAATCGATTTTTTGGTTGAAACACAATTTTACCCAATTTTGTCCAAAAGGCGTTTATTTCTAATAACTGAGTATTGAAAGGAGTTTCAAATGCGACGAAGCTTCCGAAAAAGCTTAAGTCGCATGCATTTAAGCAAAAAAAATTTTTGGCCAATTTTTTAGCAAAGGGGTACCTCTTTGCAAAAAATCGATTTTTTGGTTGAAACACAATTTTACCCAATTTTGTCCAAAAGGCGTTTATTTCTAATAACTGAGTATTGAAAGGAGTTTCAAATGCGACGAAGCTTCCGAAAAAGCTTAAGTCGCATGCATTTAAGCAAAAAAAATTTTTGGCCAATTTTTTAGCAAAGGGGTACCTCTTTGCAAAAAATCGATTTTTTGGTTGAAACACAATTTTACCCAATTTTGTCCAAAAGGCGTTTATTTCTAATAACTGAGTATTGAAAGGAGTTTCAAATGCGACGAAGCTTCCGAAAAAGCTTAAGTCGCATGCATTTAAGCAAAAAAAATTTTTGGCCAATTTTTTAGCAAAGGGGTACCTCTTTGCAAAAAATCGATTTTTTGGTTGAAACACAATTTTACCCAATTTTGTCCAAAAGGCGTTTATTTCTAATAACTGAGTATTGAAAGGAGTTTCAAATGCGACGAAGCTTCCGAAAAAGCTTAAGTCGCATGCATTTAAGCAAAAAAAATTTTTGGCCAATTTTTTAGCAAAGGGGTACCTCTTTGCAAAAAATCGATTTTTTGGTTGAAACACAATTTTACCCAATTTTGTCCAAAAGGCGTTTATTTCTAATAACTGAGTATTGAAAGGAGTTTCAAATGCGACGAAGCTTCCGAAAAAGCTTAAGTCGCATGCATTTAAGCAAAAAAAATTTTTGGCCAATTTTTTAGCAAAGGGGTACCTCTTTGCAAAAAATCGATTTTTTGGTTGAAACACAATTTTACCCAATTTTGTCCAAAAGGCGTTTATTTCTAATAACTGAGTATTGAAAGGAGTTTCAAATGCGACGAAGCTTCCGAAAAAGCTTAAGTCGCATGCATTTAAGCAAAAAAAATTTTTGGCCAATTTTTTAGCAAAGGGGTACCTCTTTGCAAAAAATCGATTTTTTGGTTGAAACACAATTTTACCCAATTTTGTCCAAAAGGCGTTTATTTCTAATAACTGAGTATTGAAAGGAGTTTCAAATGCGACGAAGCTTCCGAAAAAGCTTAAGTCGCATGCATTTAAGCAAAAAAAATTTTTGGCCAATTTTTTAGCAAAGGGGTACCTCTTTGCAAAAAATCGATTTTTTGGTTGAAACACAATTTTACCCAATTTTGTCCAAAAGGCGTTTATTTCTAATAACTGAGTATTGAAAGGAGTTTCAAATGCGACGAAGCTTCCGAAAAAGCTTAAGTCGCATGCATTTAAGCAAAAAAATTTTTTGGCCAATTTTTTAGCAAGGGGGTACCTCTTTGCAAAAAATCGATTTTTTGGTTGAAACACAATTTTACCCAATTTTGTTCAAAAGGCGTTTATTTCTAATAACTGAGTATTGAAAGGAGTTTCAAATGCGACGAAGCTTCCGAAAAAGCTTAAGTCGCATGCATTTAAGCAAAAAAAATTTTTGGCCAATTTTTTAGCAAAGGGGTACCTCTTTGCAAAAAATCGATTTTTTGGTTGAAACACAATTTTACCCAATTTTGTCCAAAAGGCGTTTATTTCTAATAACTGAGTATTGAAAGGAGTTTCAAATGCGACGAAGCTTCCGAAAAAGCTTAAGTCGCATGCATTTAAGCAAAAAAAATTGTTGGCCAATTTTTTAGCAAAGGGGTACCTCTTTGTAAAAAATCGATTTTTTGGTTGAAACACAATTTTACCCAATTTTGTCCAAAAGGCGTTTATTTCTAATAACTGAGTAGTGAAAGGAGTTTCAAATGCGACGAAGCTTCCGAAAAAGCTTAAGTCGCATGCATTTAAGCAAAAAAAATTTTTGGCCAATTTTTTAGCAAAGCGGTACCTCTTTGCAAAAAATCGATTTTTTGGTTGAAACACAATTTTACCCAATTTTGTCCAAAAGGTGTTTATTTCTAATAACTGAGTATTGAAAGGAGTTTCAAATGCGACGAAGCTTCCGAAAAAGCTTAAGTCGCATGCATTTAAGCAAAAAAAATTTTTGGCCAATTTTTTAGCAAAGCGGTACCTCTTTGCAAAAAATCGATTTTTTGGTTGAAACACAATTTTACCCAATTTTGTCCAAAAGGCGTTTATTTCTAATAACTGAGTATTGAAAGGAGTTTCAAACGCGACGAAGCTTCCGAAAAAGCTTAAGTCGCATGCATTTAAGCAAAAAAAATTTTTTGGCCAATTTTTTAGCAAAGGGGTACCTCTTTGCAAAAAATCGATTTTTTGGGTTGAAACACAATTTTACCCAATTTTGTCCAAAAGGCGTTTATTTCTAATAACTGAGTATTGAAAGGAGTTTCAAATGCGACGAAGCTTCCAAAAAAGCTTAAGTCGCATGCATTTAAGCAAAAAAAATTTTTGGCCAATTTTTTAGCAAAGGGGTACCTCTTTGTAAAAAATCGATTTTTTGGTTGAAACACAATTTTACCCAATTTTGTCCAAAAGGCGTTTATTTCTAATAACTGAGTAGTGAAAGGAGTTTCAAATGCGACGAAGCTTCCGAAAAAGCTTAAGTCGCATGCATTTAAGCAAAAAAAATTTTTGGCCAATTTTTTAGCAAAGCGGTACCTCTTTGCAAAAAATCGATTTTTTGGTTGAAACACAATTTTACCCAATTTTGTCCAAAAGGCGTTTATTTCTGATAACTGAGTATTGAAAGGAGTTTCAAATGCGACGAAGCTTCCGAAAAAGCTTAAGTCGCATGCATTTAAGCAAAAAAAATTTTTAGCCAATTTTTTAGCAAAAAATCGATTTTTTGGTTGAAACACAATTTTACCCAATTTTGTCCAAAAGGCGTTTATTTCTAATAACTGAGTATTGAAAGGAGTTTCAAATGCGACGAAGCTTCCGAAAAAGCTTAAGTCGCATGCATTTAAGCAAAAACAATTTTTGGCCAATTTTTTAGCAAAGGGGTACCTCTTTGCAAAAAATCGATTTTTTGGTTGAAACACAATTTTACCCAATTTTGTCCAAAAGGCGTTTATTTCTAATAACTGAGTATTGAAAGGAGTTTCAAATGCGACGAAGCTTCCGAAAAAGCTTAAGTCGCATGCATTTAAGCAAAAAAAATTTTTAGCCAATTTTTTAGCAAAAAATCGATTTTTTGGTTGAAACACAATTTTACCCAATTTTGTCCAAAAGGCGTTTATTTCTAATAACTGAGTATTGAAAGGAGTTTCAAATGCGACGAAGCTTCCGAAAAAGCTTAAGTCGCATGCATTTAAGCAAAAAAATTTTTTGGCCAATTTTTTAGCAAAGGGGTACCTCTTTGCAAAAAATCGATTTTTTGGTTGAAACACAATTTTACCCAATTTTGTCCAAAAGGCGTTTATTTCTAATAACTGAGTATTGAAAGGAGTTTCAAATGCGACGAAGCTTCCGAAAAAGCTTAAGTCGCATGCATTTAAGCAAAAAAAATTTTTGGCCAATTTTTTAGCAAAGGGGTACCTCTTTGCAAAAAATCGATTTTTTGGTTGAAACACAATTTTACCCAATTTTGTCCAAAAGGTGTTTATTTCTAATAACTGAGTATTGAAAGGAGTTTCAAATGTGACGAAGCTTCCGAAAAAGCTTAAGTCGCATGCATTTAAGCGAAAAAAAATTTTGGCCAATTTTTTAGCAAAGCGGTACCTCTTTGCAAAAAATCGATTTTTTGGTTGAAACACAATTTTACCCAATTTTGTCCAAAAGGCGTTTATTTCTAATAACTGAGTATTGAAAGTAGTTTCAAATGCGACGAAGCTTCCGAAAAAGCTTAAGTCGCATGCATTTAAGCAAAAAAAATTTTTGGCCAATTTTTGCAAAAGATCGATTTTTTGGTTGAAACACAATTTTACCCAATTTTGTCCAAAAGGCGTTTATTTCTAATAACTGAGTATTGAAAGGAGTTTCAAATGCGACGAAGCTTCCGAAAAAGCTTAAGTCGCATGCATTTAAGCAAAAAAAATTTTTGGCCAATTTTTGCAAAAGATCGATTTTTTGGTTGAAACACAATTTTACCCAATTTTGTCCAAAAGGCGTTTATTTCTAATAACTGAGTATTGAAAGGAGTTTCAAATGCGACGAAGCTTCCGAAAAAGCTTAAGTCGCATGCATTTAAGCAAAAAAAAATTTTGGCCAATTTTTGCAAAAGATCGATTTTTTGGTTGAAACACAATTTTACCCAATTTTGTCCAAAAGGCGTTTATTTCTAATAACTGAGTATTGAAAGGAGTTTCAAATGCGACGAAGCTTCCGAAAAAGCTTAAGTCGCATGCATTTAAGCAAAAAAAATTTTTGGCCAATTTTTTAGCAAAGGGGTACCTCTTTGCAAAAAATCGATTTTTTGGTTGAAACACAATTTTACCCAATTTTGTCCAAAAGGCGTTTATTTCTAATAACTGAGTATTGAAAGGAGTTTCAAATGCGACGAAGCTTCCGAAAAAGCTTAAGTCGCATGCATTTAAGCAAAAAAATTTTTGCCCAATTTTTGCAAAAGATCGATTTTTTGGTTGAAACACAATTTTACCCAATTTTGTCCAAAAGGCGTTTATTTCTAATAACTGAGTATTGAAAGGAGTTTCAAATGCGACGAAGCTTCCGAAAAAGCTTAAGTCGCATGCATTTAAGCAAAAAAAATTTTTGGCCAATTTTTGCAAAAGATCGATTTTTTGGTTGAAACATTTAAGCAAAAAAAATTTTTTGGCCAATTTTTTAGCAAAGGGGTACCTCTTTGCAAAAAATCGATTTTTTGGGTTGAAACACAATTTTACCCAATTTTGTCCAAAAGGCGTTTATTTCTAATAACTGAGTATTGAAAGGAGTTTCAAATGCGACGAAGCTTCCAAAAAAGCTTAAGTCGCATGCATTTAAGCAAAAAAAATTTTTGGCCAATTTTTTAGCAAAGGGGGGTACCTCTTTGCAAAAAATCGATTTTTTGGTTGAAACACAATTTTACCCAATTTTGTCCAAAAGGCGTTTATTTCTGATAACTGAGTATTGAAAGGAGTTTCAAATGCGACGAAGCTTCCGAAAAAGCTTAAGTCGCATGCATTTAAGCAAAAAAAATTTTTAGCCAATTTTTTAGCAAAAAATCGATTTTTTGGTTGAAACACAATTTTACCCAATTTTGTCCAAAAGGCGTTTATTTCTAATAACTGAGTATTGAAAGGAGTTTCAAATGCGACGAAGCTTCCGAAGAAGCTTAAGTCGCATGCATTTAAGCAAAAAAATTTTTTGGCCAATTTTTTAGCAAGGGGGTACCTCTTTGCAAAAAATCGATTTTTTGGTTGAAACACAATTTTACCCAATTTTGTCCAAAAGGCGTTTATTTCTAATAACTGAGTATTGAAAGGAGTTTCAAATGCGACGAAGCTTCCGAAGAAGCTTAAGTCGCATGCATTTAAGCAAAAAAATTTTTTGGCCAATTTTTTAGCAAGGGGGTACCTCTTTGCAAAAAATCGATTTTTTGGTTGAAACACAATTTTACCCAATTTTGTCCAAAAGGCGTTTATTTCTAATAACTGAGTATTGAAAGGAGTTTCAAATGCGACGAAGCTTCCGAAAAAGCTTAAGTCGCATGCATTTAAGCAAAAAAAATTGTTGGCCAATTTTTTAGCAAAGGGGTACCTCTTTGCAAAAAATCGATTTTTTGGTTGAAACACAATTTTACCCAATTTTGTCCAAAAGGCGTTTATTTCTAATAACTGAGTATTGAAAGGAGTTTCAAATGCGACGAAGCTTCCGAAAAAGCTTAAGTCGCATGCATTTAAGCAAAAAAAATTGTTGGCCAATTTTTTAGCAAAGGGGTACCTCTTTGCAAAAAATCGATTTTTTGGTTGAAACACAATTTTACCCAATTTTGTCCAAAAGGGGTTTATTTCTAATAACTGAGTATTGAAAGGAGTCTCAAATGCGACGAAGCTTCCGAAAAAGCTTAAGTCGCATGCATTTAAGCAAAAAAAATTGTTGGCCAATTTTTTAGCAACGGGGTACCTCTTTGCAAAAAATCGATTTTTTGGTTGAAACACAATTTTACCCAATTTTGTCCAAAAGGCGTTTATTTCTAATAACTGAGTATTGAAAGGAGTCTCAAATGCGACGAAGCTTCCGAAAAAGCTTAAGTCGCATGCATTTAAGCAAAAAAAATTGTTGGCCAATTTTTTAGCAAAGGGGTACCTCTTTGCAAAAAATCGATTTTTTGGTTGAAACACAATTTTACCCAATTTTGTCCAAAAGGCGTTTATTTCTAATAACTGAGTATTGAAAGGAGTCTCAAATGCGACGAAGCTTCCGAAAAAGCTTAAGTCGCATGCATTTAAGCAAAAAAAAATTGTTGGCCAATTTTTTAGCAAAGGGGTACCTCTTTGCAAAAAATCGATTTTTTGGTTGAAACACAATTTTACCCAATTTTGTCCAAAAAGGCGTTTATTTCTAATAACTGAGTATTGAAAGGAGTCTCAAATGCGACGAAGCTCCCGAAAAAGCTTAAGTCGCATGCATTTAAGCACAAAAAATTGTTGGCCAATTTTTTAGCAAAGGGGTACCTCTTTGCAAAAAATCGATTTTTTGGTTGAAACACAATTTTACCCAATTTTGTCCAAAAGGCGTTTATTTCTAATAACTGAGTATTGAAAGGAGTCTCAAATGCGACGAAGCTTCCGAAAAAGCTTAAGTCGCATGCATTTAAGCAAAAAAAATTGTTGGCCAATTTTTTAGCAAAGGGGTACCTCTTTGCAAAAAATCGATTTTTTGGTTGAAACACAATTTTACCCAATTTTGTCCAAAAGGCGTTTATTTCTAATAACTGAGTATTGAAAGGAGTCTCAAATGCGACGAAGCTTCCGAAAAAGCTTAAGTCGCATGCATTTAAGCAAAAAAAATTGTTGGCCAATTTTTTAGCAAAGGGGTACCTCTTTGCAAAAAATCGATTTTTTGGTTGAAACACAATTTTACCCAATTTTGTCCAAAAGGCGTTTATTTCTAATAACTGAGTATTGAAAGGAGTCTCAAATGCGACGAAGCTTCCGAAAAAGCTTAAGTCGCATGCATTTAAGCAAAAAAAATTGTTGGCCAATTTTTTAGCAAAGGGGTACCTCTTTGCAAAAAATCGATTTTTTGGTTGAAACACAATTTTACCCAATTTTGTCCAAAAGGCGTTTATTTCTAATAACTGAGTATTGAAAGGAGTTTCAAATGCGACGAAGCTTCCGAAAAAGCTTAAGTCGCATGCATTTAAGCAAAAAAAATTTTTGGCCAATTTTTTAGCAAAGGGGTACCTCTTTGCAAAAAATCGATTTTTTGGTTGAAACACAATTTTACCCAATTTTGTCCAAAAGGCGTTTATTTCTAATAACTGAGTATTGAAAGGAGTTTCAAATGCGACGAAGCTTCCGAAAAAGCTTAAGTTGCATGCATTTAAGCAAAAAAAATTTTTGGCCAATTTTTTAGCAAAGGGGTACCTCTTTGCAAAAAATCGATTTTTTGGTTGAAACACAATTTTGTCCAAAAGGCGTTTATTTCTAATAACTAAGTATTGAAAGGAGTTTCAAATGCGACGAAGCTTCCGAAAAAACTTAAGTCGCATGCATTTAAGCAAAAAAAATTTTTGGCCAATTTTTTAGCAAAGGGGTACCTCTTTGCAAAAAATCGATTTTTTGGTTGAAACACAATTTTACCCAATTTTGTCCAAAAGGCGTTTATTTCTAATAACTGAGTATTGAAAGGAGTTTCAAATGCGACGAAGCTTCCGAAAAAGCTTAAGTCGCATGCATTTAAGCAAAAAAAATTGTTGGCCAATTTTTTAGCAAAGGGGTGGTACCTCTTTGCAAAAAATCGATTTTTTGGTTGAAACACAATTTTACCCAATTTTGTCCAAAAGGCGTTTATTTCTAATAACTGAGTATTGAAAGGAGTTTCAAATGCGACGAAGCTTCCGAAAAAGCTTAAGTCGCATGCATTTAAGCAAAAAAAATTTTTGGCCAATTTTTTAGCAAAGGGGTACCTCTTTGCAAAAAATCGATTTTTTGGTTGAAACACAATTTTACCCAATTTTGTCCAAAAGGCGTTTATTTCTAATAACTGAGTATTGAAAGGAGTTTCAAATGCGACGAAGCTTCCGAAAAAGCTTAAGTCGCATGCATTTAAGCAAAAAAAATTTTTGGCCAATTTTTTAGCAAAGGGGTACCTCTTTGCAAAAAATCGATTTTTTGGTTGAAACACAATTTTACCCAATTTTGTCCAAAAGGCGTTTATTTCTAATAACTGAGTATTGAAAGGAGTTTCAAATGCGACGAAGCTTCCGAAAAAGCTTAAGTCGCATGCATTTAAGCAAAAAAAATTGTTGGCCAATTTTTTAGCAAAGGGGTACCTCTTTGCAAAAAATCGATTTTTTGGTTGAAACACAATTTTACCCAATTTTGTCCAAAAGGCGTTTATTTCTAATAACTGAGTATTGAAAGGAGTTTCAAATGCGACGAAGCTTCCGAAAAAGCTTAAGTCGCATGCATTTAAGCAAAAAAATTTTTTGGCCAATTTTTTAGCAAAAAATCGATTTTTTGGTTGAAACACAATTTTACCCAATTTTGTCCAAAAGGCGTTTATTTCTAATAACTGAGTATTGAAAGGAGTTTCAAATGCGACGAAGCTTCCGAAAAAGCTTAAGTCGCATGCGTTTAAGCAAAAAAAAATTTTGCCCAATTTTTTAGCAAAGGGGTACCTCTTTGCGAAAAATCGATTTTTTGGTTGAAACACAATTTTACCCAATTTTGTCCAAAAGGCGTTTATTTCTAATAACTGAGTATTGAAAGGAGTTTCAAATGCGACGAAGCTTCCGAAAAAGCTTAAGTCGCATGCATTTAAGCAAAAAAAATTTTTGGCCAATTTTTGCAAAAGATCGATTTTTTGGTTGAAACACAATTTTACCCAATTTTGTCCAAAAGGCGTTTATTTCTAATAACTGAGTATTGAAAGGAGTTTCAAATGCAACGAAGCTTCCGAAAAAGCTTAAGTCGCATGCATTTAAGCAAAAAAAATTTTTGGCCAATTTTTTAGCAAAGGGGTACCTCTTTGCAAAAAATCGATTTTTTGGTTGAAACACAATTTTACCCAATTTTGTCCAAAAGGCGTTTATTTCTAATAGCTAAGCATTGTTAAAAAATTGGCCAAAAATTTGTTTGCTTAAATGCGTGCGATTTAAGCTTTTTTGGAAGCTTCTTCGGATTTGAAACTCCTTTCATACTTACCTACATATGTGGCATAGATGGGCATTTTTCAGTACCAGTACTTTTTCAGTATTTTCTTTTTTTACTGATTACTGGAAAAAAAAATCAGTATCCAGTAAATTTTACTGGTTACTGAAAAGAGAAATCAGTATTCAGTAAATTTTACTGATTATTGGAAAAAAAATCAGTATTCAGTAAATTTTACTGGTTACTGAAAAGAGAAATCAGTATTCAGTAAATTTTACTGATTACTGAAAAAAAATCAGTATTCAGTAAATTTTACTGGTTACTGAAAATAGAAATCAGTATTCAGTAAATTTTACTGATTATTGGAAAAAAAATCAGTTTTCAGTAAATTTTACTGGTTACTGAAAAGAGAAATCAGTATTCAGTAAATTTTACTGATTATTGGAAAAAAAAATCAGTATTCAGTAAATTTTACTGATTATTGAAAAAAATCAGTATTCAGTAAAAAGTACTGATTGCTGAAAATAAGATCAGAATTCAGTAAATTTTACTGATTTGTGTAAAAAAAATACAGTAATCAGTAAATGGCTGATAGTAGATACTTTGTGTGTTGAAAATGATATGTACTGATTGCTCACTTACATGAATAGTGGCATAACTAAAAAAACGAAACTCCGATAAAAATGGCTTTAAAAGCTTTAATAAAATTAGATCCATTGTCAGTTATTGTATAAACAATTTTGTCAGTAGGTATTTTAAATTCTTTATTGATTGCGCATATCAACTTCGTGATGCGATCAAAAGAATGGGTTCCTTTAAATCGACGACAGGCTAGTGCTGCTGATTTCCTCTCTAAATTATTTGCATTAAGCCAATGGCATGTGTAGCCTCAAAATGATTTTTTCCCACTGGACCACACATCAGCAGTCATACAGACGTATTCAACTTTTTCTAAGTTAAATATAATGTCTTCTTTTAATATCTTGGAACATTTTTATGTAATAATGTTTTTATCACAGCCTTGAAGATTTCGACAAACAAATTACTTTTGAAATCAGTCGAAATTCATCACACACCTGATTATGTTATTTTTCACACAAAGTATCTACTATCAGCCATTTACTGATTACTGCATTTTTTTACACAAATCAGTAAAATTTACTGAATTCTGATCTTATTTTCAGCAATCAGTACTTTTTACTGAATACTGATTTCCTTTTTCAGCAATCAGTACTTTTTACTGAATACTGATTTTTTTCAATAATCAGTAAAATTTATTGAATACTGATTTTTTTCCAATAATCAGTAAAATTTACTGAATACTGATTTCTCTTTTCAGTAACCAGTAAAATTTACTGAATACTGATTTTTTTTTCAGTAATCAGTAAAATTTACTGAATACTGATTTCTCTTTTCAGTAACCAGTAAAATTTACTGAATACTGATTTTTTTTTTCAGTAATCAGTACTTTTTACTGATTACTGAAACACGTAATGCATTAAAAAAGTAATGCAGTATGCCCATGTATGATATGTGGGCAATCAATTATTAGAAATTAACAACAAAATTTACGTATTTATTTTATTTTTTATTTAACTTAAAATTACAATACAGAGTTATTTATATGTGAATTTGTATGCCATTTTGTTATTAAATTGAAGTAAAAAGCTTGATAAATGAATGGATAATATACATAACGTTGAGGAAGTCTAAGAATCAAAATTTTGATGAATAATATAGAATAAAAATAGTTTTGATTTAAGTACTTAACAGTTTACGGATAATATACTTCAAGTTAAATATAATAAGGAATTCATAAGTTTGGTGTCCATTGTATGCGCTACAGTTTTGAAAAAAAGGAAATAATATGGTTTTTATATTTTCTGTAAAAAAAATTTGTAAAAATGTATGTATATAAAATACTGTAACAACTTAAGCGCACACAACGACTACAAAAGTATTCCTTTTACGTATAATTGTATGAAAACTTATAATATTTATTGTATGCATGAATTATAAATAAAAATTTGACACATAAGACGTGAATTATAAAAAAAAATCACTTTATTACTGCTTTATCTTTGTTTATCTTTTGTTTTAAGTCTTAAGTTTATATAGAACATTGAAAATGTAGTCCATATTTTTTATTATCTACACGATGTAAGGATTATTGTGAACTGTTCTGGTAAGTATCTCGAAAACGTTTTTGTATCAGCTGATACGCATTGTAAACTCTGCAAAAAAAAAACAAATAACTTTATTAGTTGTATGTAATATAGGAGTTGTATGATACATAAATGGCATTGGTAATTTAAATATCAAAATGTTCAAAGATTTTAGTACAGAAACAACAGAAGAATGGAATTGTTTTTACTTATAAACTATTAAAACATCAACCTTTTAAATATGAAAACCAGAAACGAATCAGTTTTAATGGAAACTACTTTAATATTAAAATTGTATAGGCGTTCGAGAATTCATACGATCAATATCCTAGTGGAAAAGTTTTGAAAACAAAACTTAAAAAACTTAATTTTAAAAGAGAAAAGAAATCAACACTTAATTAGCATCGAGGTCATCAACAAATTCCTATAATTGTGTATGATACTGCGACATGATGACGTGAAACTAAGAAATAAAATAGCGGGCTAAACTTCCATTTATGTATTTATAAAACCTTTCAAATTCCGTTTACATGAGGTAAATTGTTAAACAAAAATATTTCCACTTACTTTTCTTTAGCAACTTTGAATGACTTTTTGCGTGTCTTTTTGCAGGTGATATCTTGTCCGTCAGCGGGAAGAGGTAAATCGTTGGGAGAAATCATTGTCATGTTATCTTAAAATAAAAAGAGAAATTCAATTACAACTCATTTAATTGTTTCACAATTTAAAACATACCAGGATGACAAAAGAAAGCTATTGAATGGCGACCTCTGGAGCGTATATGTTCCTGTTCTGGTACGACCACACGATGTTGCTAAAATTAAATTTTCTTATTAACTATTATTTATTTTTTTTTTATATTTTATATGTTACATACCAATGCTGTATATCGATTTTGTGTCCATATCGATAATATTTCTCCACAATTTATTAAAATGGCACCGGGTAAGTGGCCTACCCTTTGCCATTTATCACTACCGGGCAGTTTGACTTCTAAACCACCTTCAGAATCTTGTGCCAATAACGTAAATGTACCATAGTCTGTGTGTGCCCCACAACGTATAACTGCACCGTTGGGCAATTGTCGTTCTGTGCAATTTAAGCTGACATTAAGACCCTTTGAATCCTCGCCATCAACATCGTTGAGCTCGTCATCACGTGGATTATATTCGGGACGGAAGTCTGGCTGATCTGATAAACAACGCTGATAACTGTATTTGCAACGACCCTTTATAAATTCGTTTTTACTAACTTCATCATCTTCTATGACAGGCGGATAGTAGAGCAAACGTAATGTGGTCTCATTGTCATGATCACCGGACAACATGCGTGAGTGTTTCTCTAGGAAAAATGTTTGTGGTATATCAAGTGATAAAGCCAATGCTTGTAAAAGAAAACGTGAAAGTGATTTAAAATCTTCAGCCAACACAGATATATGATCTGCGAAGCCCGGTAATGGTTCTTCGGGCAGATTTGTGGCATTTAGTGTGCAGATATTAAAAGCATGACGCAGCTCTGGTGTCTTGCCATCAAATCGTTCTATACCGGGTCTAACGTAACCATGATTATCGCCATCGGTACGTATATAAAGTTCTTTAACGTCTGTAGATAAATCAACAAAGTCATCCAAATGATCCCAAGCAGTTTTTAACTAGAGAAATAAAAATATTTTGTAATTATTTACTTTGTTTTTGTATTTGTAATATATCAACCAACCTTTTCATCAGAAATGCCATGATTTACCAAGAGCGCCATACCCTTTTCGGAAAGCGCTTTGTGCAATTGCGACCCCACACGATTGACTATCGATCTTACGGGACATTCTTCGATACCTAAAATATTAAGTAAAATAAATGAATTAATATGAATTTTTAAAAAAATCCTTTTGTAATTTTTAGGGATAAATGTACATACATATAATCGTAAGTTATTATTAATTAATAGTTTATTTACATCATTTCAAAAATAATCAGGTTTAAAATTTCGTCCATCAAATTTTAACTATAAAATTTTTATTTCTGACCAAAAACTGTCGTTATCTATTTAATAATTAAATATTTTTGAGAAATCGCTACATTTTTTATTTGAGAGTGACATTGGAAACGCTAAATTCACTCCAATAGAAATTCGAATTCTGTGATACGCCTGAATATACGATTTAAAGAAAAAAAACTTAATTACACATGCTTTTTTTACTATAAAAAAACAGAAAATCAAATATCTTAAAAATCATCTCAAATGAAAATAGAATAAATTGTTCTGAACATAAAATTCATTCGAAAGAACGTATCTAATCAAAAATGAAACGAAATGTGAGGACAAACAATGTTAAAACATGCAATAATTATGTTTCATTAGATGGCACAATTAAAACACGCAATAATTATTTGCATTAGATAAGACCAGATATAGTACATGACAAGATTTTTTTCTTTAAGATGAATGTCAACGATTTATTTACATTGTCAAAGGCCACGCGTTTCGTTACATTTTCTGTCTAAACTATCGGAATTATTAGGAATTTTTTGTTTTAATTTTGCGTAGGCACCAATTGATTTATTTATTTGCACTTCATTTGCTAAATTTTCATAGAAATGTGTTGGTAAGAACATATTTTTTAAATTCATTTAAAAAATAAAATTGTTTGGCTGGGAAAACCAAGTCCAAGAAATCTTTAAATAAAAAAAAATTTAAGAGATGGTTGTGGCTTGATTGATTTTCTAAATCGAATTTCATAAATATTTTGAAATATTTATAACCGCAGATTGTGTGGTTTTCCTATTTGATTTTAGATTATGTTCTCCAACGCCTCACTATACTTTTCTAGGAAAATTAAAAAAACCTTTTGTTTGGAATTACCAATAAATTAATTATAAAAAAACCTTGTTATTAAAAAGAAAATTTGTTTTTTTTTTTATTATTATTTTTACTAACACATAACAAATGTGGTTACAACTGCAGTAGAACCCGCTTATAGCGAACTCAGCTAAAACCAATTTTGGTGGCTCAAAACACAAAGTGGTGAAAAATTATTCTACCGTCTTTGTTAAAATAATTCGAGGTGAACCCACAGAGTTTCTACAACCAAATTTCACTGCCATATATGAGTGTGTGTGTGTGTATGTAAATACCTTGACTGTTACTACTTTTTATGTGGTATTTTTTTTTTTAATTTATTCATTAATTTATTAAAATGTGGCTGTTAAACTCATTAAAATAAACACGATATAAATGTGTGATGGATGAATGCGGCTCATGGTGTTTATATACACTTTGGGTACAACAATTAATACGCGTTTATAAATAAACACATTTATTTACAATTAACTTGTAGTAAAATAATTAATTTAATGATACCAATAACCAAAGCAGGGAATAAAAGCCAAAAGTTTCTATTTTTATTTTTTATATTTTTATTTCTTTGTGATATTATTATAAAATGTGAATAAAGGCAACAAAATAAACCTCGTGAAACTAAACAAAAAACTAATAACCTACAATAATCTTTTTAAAAAAATTTTTACACCGCTCTTTAGCTATTTAATATTATTCAAATTGTTATATAAATTCACAATAAATTATACTAATATTAAAATGCAAACCTTGCAAATAGATTTTTGAAACAGATACAGACTCTCAAAAATAAAGGACATTTTTAAGAAGCTTTAACGGAAAATTTTCTTTTATGTTCGTCTGTTTGTACCAAAATGTCTTCGAAAACGCATTTATTTCTACCAAAGGCATTTTGAAAAGAGTTTCAAAACTAAAAAAGCTTTCGAAAAAGTTTTAATCGCAAGATTTTAAGAAAAAACTTTTTTTTTTTCCTTATTTTATTAACCCATATTCAGCCAAGGAAATTCAAACGAGAGTTTTTTTTAAATATTAATGATTTTTATACTGATTTGGGTCTGCTGAATCCAAATCCGTTGTCGCTTTGGCGCTATCATGTCCATGAGCCCTGGAAATAGGTGTTCGTAAGCACGAACATTGGCTTCAATTTAACATGAATATCGCATATGAATCAATTTATGTGCATTTATGAAAATTTTCATTTATATGTAAAAATGCAAATAATAACTAATGAGAAATGTATGTTATATATTTATTAAGATATAAAAATAATAGGACTTTTTTTATATGATATTTTTCAAAGCATTGTGGTTGCAAAAACACATTGCATTTTTGGCATATCGACTTGATTGGTTTGCCACACCCTTTGAGTTGGCATCTAAGAGCTTTTCCTTGTGGTTCAACTATTGGAATATGTTCGCCTACAGTACTTGGCAGTTGGTAAGTAACGTTTCTGTCGGATCTTTCTTGAGCAGATTCAGCATCTGGCTGCGAACTTATTAGCAAAGCTTTGCTGACGCTTACCCTGAAATCTTTTTGAGATAACGTCCTTTTTCCTTCTGATTTCATGCATTAGCCACTGATGAGCAGACAACCGAAATAAATAAAGGTATTGGCCACTTCCTTGACTTAATATTTATTCTGTAGTTTGAAGCAGTGGTTGTGGCACATTCTCATATTTTTCCAATTCTTTCCTCCATCGCTTGACGCTGCGCATCGCTTTAATTTGGTCGAAGTTGGTAAGATCCGTCACCTCTTTGCTGTCTGCCCAACGAGAAACCAATACCGAATTTGTCCTATCAAATTGGCAATCATTTTCTCCCCGTTTCAGCCGCTTTCCTGTGAGTAGTGGGGTTGTTGTAATGCGATTTGAGCGAACGGTTCCGTAGCGCAAAACCTTTTCTCACTTAAAAGGTGCACCAAATAATATGATGCAAAAAAGTTCTCAAAGTATACATACATATTCAAAAACATACATATTAAAAGTAAATATATACTCATATATATATATTTTTTATACATATTCAAAAATCATTATCAAAATCACTAAATACTACAAATGAAAAGTAAAATGTCTTTCTTTTACTGTTATTTGGTTTTCTTATATGTAATTTTTAGTAAAAATAATTGTCATATTTATATAAGAACAAAGAACAATAAACTTATGTCAAAGAAGTTTGTTCTCCAAATAGCAGCCAATGTTCGCACTTGCGAACAGTTACTTTAACAGCTTTAATACGACAGAAATGTTTTGATTTATTTAAATTATTTTATATTATGTGGTCATTTCAATTGACTACATAAGTACCCTATAATAATATATAAAATTTTTGAACAAATAATATATATTTTTAATTCTAAAAAAATCCTCTGAAATCGCGTCCCACGAAATATCCCTTCACTTAAAATATGAGATAAATTTTACAAATTATTTTTACGGTTAATTAAAGCCTAGACTATTTATTACATAATAGAATCTCTAAGTTTTAAAAAATAAATGCATAAAGCTTCCGAATTTGGCGATAAAAACGAGTAATTTTACTGTTCGCACTTGCGAACAGTGGCCGAAAATGGGTTAAAGAGGTATGTATCCTTTTGCAAAAATCAATTTTTTGATGTTCGCCTGTTTGTACCAAAATTTTTTGGAAAACGCATTTATTTGTACCAGACATTTTGAAAGGAGTTTCAAAAGTAAGAAAGCTTAAATCGCATGCATTTAAGAAAAAAAATTTTGCAAAATATTAATTTTTTGGTTGAAACAATTTTACCCAATTTTGCTCAAAAGGCGTTTATTTCTAACAACTAATTATTGAAAGGAGTTTCAAAGGCGAAGAAGCTTCCGAAAAAGCTTTAGTCGCATACATTTAGGCAAAAAAAATTTTTTACCAAATTTTTTGGAAAGGGGTACCTCTTTGCAAAAAATCAATTTTTTGTTGAAACACAATTTTACCCAATTTTGCTCAAAAGGCGTTTATTTCTAATAACTAAGTATTGAAAGGAGTTTCAAAGGCGAAGAAGCTTCCGAAAAAACTTTAGTCGCATACATTTAGGCAAAAAAAAATTTTGACCGAATTTTTATCAAAGAGATACCTCTTTGCAAAAAATCGATTTTTTGGTTGAAACACAATTTTACCCAATTTTGTCCAAAAGGCGTTTATTTCTAATAACTAAGTATTGAAAGGAGTTTCAAATGCGACGAAGCTTCCGAAAAAGCTTAAGTCGCATGCATTTAAGCAAAAAAAATTTTTGGCCACTTTTTTAGCAAAAAATCGATTTTTTGGTTGAAACACAATTTTACCCAATTTTGCTCCATAGTCGTTTATTTCTAATAACTAAGTACTGAAAGGAGTTTCAAATGCGAAGAAGCTTTCGAAAAAGCTTAAATCGCATGCATTTAAGCAAAAAAATTTTTGACCAAATTTTTTGGAAAGGGGTACCTCTTTGCAAAAAATGAATTTCTTGTTGAAACACAATTTTACCCAATTTTGCTCAAAAGGCGTTTATTTCTAATAACTAACTATTGAAAGGAGTTTCAAATGCGAAGAAGCTTTCGAAAAAGCTTTAGTCGCATACATTTAAGCAAAAAAAATTTTTGACCAAATTTTTTGGAAAGGGGTACCCTATTTGCAAAAAATCAATTTTTTGTTGAAACACAATTTTACCCAATTTTGCTCAAAAGGCGTTTATTTCTAATAACTAACTATTGAAAGGAGTTTCAAATGCGAAGAAGCTTTCGAAAAAGCTTAAATCGCATGCATTTAACAAAAAAAATTTTGACCAAATTTTTACGGAAAAAGGTACCTCTTTGCAAAAAATCAATTTTTTGAAGTTCGTTTGTTTGTGACAAAAATTTTTCGAAAACGCTTTTATTTCTGCCATTTTAAAAGGATTTCCACAAGTAAAAAAGCTTTCTTTAATCGCAAGCTTTTAAGAAACAAAATTTTTTTTGCTTATTTTGGAAAGGGTTCCCCTTTGCAAAAATCTATTTTTTCCTAAGTTAAGTCTGTTTGTAACAAAATTTTTTTCGAAATCGTATATATTTCAAATAAATATGTTTTGTAAGTAGTTTTAAAAGCAAAGAAGACTTTGAAGAAGTTTAAACCGCATACATTTACAATAAAAATTTGTGAAACCAGAGTTTGACTGTTATCGACCTATTGAAATGTAACAGCACAGGTCACTGTACAGTACCGAGAGCGTCTGAAATTCGATCCCATATTCATGAATGAGTGCGAAGCTACGACTTTTGGTTTCGTAATCTACAATATTTTAGTGAACAGCCAGCCGAAAGCACTGCATGCGGGCTTACCAATATAAAGTGGTTCCCGCTGCAACAACTCCAGCACTTAGGAATGAATAATAAATAAACACACGTTTTCTCAAACAATCGATATTTATGTCACGCCATCATCAATGGATTATTGAAGAACGTCATAAAAAGCAAAAACCTTGTGGAGCATCTACACTGACACAATAACACCACATAACGTTTGATATTCAAGTTCTTACTTCTCTAGACAACTCTTGTACTCATGTCTAACAACTAATTTAGAAGAAAAAAAAACACTAAAAATAATATAAAACAATTCCAAGGATAAACCTCCACACACTTTGATAACAATCACTTTACGTTTGATTGATAGTCAGAAACACGAGTATCTTAATTTCTTTTCTTCTTACAAAAACGTACTCAAATATTTGCTGACGATAAGATACGAGTAAAACATCATAACGGATGCATAGATAATTGAGTTTTTTTTTTTTTTGGAAGTAGAACCATGGAATTCATAGACTTTTAATAGCGATGAATAGGCGTTAAAAATCAATTTATTTTTTTATCAAAAATCATATAAACGCAGTAATGCGAAAGTAAATAATTCAAAGGCAATGAAATATGGTTTCAAATAAATTTATTTAAAAAAAGTGGGCGCATTATAATTTTAGATAAGTAATAAGGGAGGTAACAGTAAATCTCTTGAATTTGGAAAATGTCACAGGTTTATAGAAAGTTTAATGATCTTCTTTGAAATGATAAAACCGGACTAATTTTTGTTTACGAGTTTTTAATGGCAATTGATTATTTTTAAACGATAACTTTTCAATTGTGTGCGTTAATTTATAATAATAAAAAATTTAATAATTTTGCCATTTATAAAAATAAAAAAATAAAAGCAAACAAAAGAAAACTTTAATTTTTACAGATAAAATATATAAATATCGTTTATATTCACTTAACTCCCGACGAATTATGGGAGTTGTATGTAACATGAACGCTTCAAAACATGTTTACAAAGAAATTGTTATGAATCAGCTGTTTTGTTTCTGTCAATTGGATGTCTGTACCTCGGATTTCTTTTTGCTTTCCATTCTCTTCTATTGCTGACGAGTCTGTTGAACTGTCAAAACTTTGTTTTCTTCTTACATTTTAGTCTTCTTTAATTTACTGAAATTTTACTTGTTCAAAAAGATAAATATTTTTTACGAATTTCTTCACTTTTTACATAATTTTTTATTTGTTTCTCTAGTATTTTTCTTCCTTTTTTTCTTCTTCGAAAAATTATTAAATAATAAACACCAGTTCTTTAGTTCAAAATAATAACAATAAATTTGTGGAGACGAGTTGGCTTAAGGTTACCTGGTATTAATTCGCCGTGAACGTTATATGACAGTCAAATTGTAAACAAGAAAATTTTGTATTTAATTAATATTTACTGAAAAGCGTTTTATTTTTGTCAATTAAACAATATTTTATTGTATTTATTTATTTCTATTTATTTATTTATTAGTTTAGTAGAACAAAATAATATTTTAATGGTTTTTGTAAGTTAGCAAATTTTTATTAATAATCTCAATGATCATTTCTTGCTTCTAAGACAGCTGATTACTTTTACAGAAAAACTAATAGCAAAATATTTGCTACAGAAAAAAGGAACGATACAGAACAATAACCAAACATAATAACTAATGGAGGTTTCAAAAAGTGAAGGTGAGTTCAATAATATGGCTGCAGCCTGACAGTTGACATTTTATGTCAAACTGATAGCGTTGCCATATAAAACATCAGAAGCAGACAAACTAAGCAGACTTTGTGTTGAAATATGCCAGGAAAGTGGATATATATTATCTTCAATAGGTTATTTTATAAAGGTCACTTGTCAAATATTTGCCCAAAAAAAAGGCTTAACCACTAAATACTAAGGAAAAATATTTTGCATCAGATATATTTTTATTAAGTTAAAAAGTTTCTTATACAAATAATAGACAGTGTCATAAAATGCAATAGTATTGGAAACCATTTATCTGAGACAAAAAGATTTTGCTTATTGGTTACGCACTTTTGGACAAATATTTGGTAAGTGTGACCGTACCTTAATACTTGGAGGTTCTTAATATTAACTATTGCAGCAGTAATAAAACTGACTGTAAGAGTAACTTTTTGTTTATTATGAATGCATTTAGATTTTGCTTTAATTCACATTTCAGATGAATTGAATAAATCGCGAGTGAATGCATTTAATAAATCATTATTGTACAACTCTGCTGCATAGGCAGATTTTTTTTTTAATGAATAACTTGAAATTTTAAAATAATTAATTTTTTGTTCGTGTGTTGTATAAATTTTTTTAATGATTTCTCTTTTTTTTTTATTTGCTTTGATTAGAGATATACAGCCACTAAATGCTTAAAAGGTTCGTTTTGAAGTGTTTGATTTTCAAAAAAAAAAAAAAAACAGGTAGTTAAACACAATATTAACAACAACAAAATGCAAAACTCGTACAAATTTTTTTAGTTATATACATATATGGACGTACACATATTCTCGTGTGTACAAATGTATGTATTTATGTTAGTATGTTTGTAAATTTATTATGCACGTAAACAGGAAAGGGTAAAATTTAATGTACATCCCTTAACAAAAGTAGAAAGTATTTACATTCTAACAACACAAAAATTTTAAAGGTTGTGGGATTCACTTCCACGTCCACGCTGTTCACACCGCCTCTGACGTGTATGCCGGAGTGTTTAAATTTGTATGGTGCATAAGAAGCAAACTTAATATGAAATGTATTCAAATACAAGCAAATTCGATAATTAAGTTGAAATTGCAAAAGAAAAAAAACTTAAGCATGTAATTTTGTGCTTGAGTAATTAAAGTGTTCAATTATTTTAATTACGAAATACCAATATATTAATTAAACTCATCAAGTACAAAGTATGATACGAGCATATTGCATTGAAGCTTTTTTGTTTTTTTTTTTTTAATTTTTTATTTATTTCTTAATTACTATTTTTTTTTAATTTAATATCAAAAAGATATAAATATATAAATGAGAATATGAACATATAACTATGTAATTTAAAAATATTTAGGAATAATATTATTAATAATTAACTTCATACTGGATGTTTTAACACTTTTAATTCATTTTGAGTGTCAAAATCATAACAAATATTTAATGAAGCCGTTCGTCTTTATGATTTTTCTTTTATATATCATGGAAAATGTTACGATGCAGTAATAAAATTTGAAACCATCATCACATTTTTGTATAACATTAAGTTAAAATCATTCCAACAAGCGTTAATTTGCATACCGCAGAGTGTATTGAACACAAAACCATATAAATACAGTAGAACTTCGATATAACGAATTCCAAGGGGATCCGAAAATACTTCGTTATAGCAATTGCTTCGCTATAAATATAATCAACAAAGCCCTGATATAACGAAAGTTGAAGATATACGAAAAAAAAAATTCGTTATAACTATAGTTTTGCACACACCTTAAGAATTCGTTCTTTTGATAACGGGACTTTACCATTTTGTTATAATTTTATTCTTATTTCGTTGTATAGAGGCTTTTGTATGAGTACTTCGCTGCATAGAGGCTTTACGAATGCGCTTGTAAATGCATTTAGACTTCGCAATTTTTATAAGGGGATTTATTCTGATTTCCTTATATTTGGGGCATTTGAAGGAACATTTTGCTATATAGAGGTTTTTTTTGCTCAGAATTTGTTCGTTATAGCTATAGTGTATTTTTTTATGAAAAACTTTGCAATAAAGAGGTTTTCTCAAGGGCCTCAATAAAACATAAGTTATATTGAGTTTTTTGTTATAACGAAGTTCGTTATATCGAAGTTTCACTGTATATGTATATACGAGCATGTATGTATGTATGCATATATTTATTATTAAGATCTATGACTTTTCGAACATTCGAACAATCTTGTATTGTTTTTAAATTGATTGAATGAACATCTGTTCAAACCAGTTATACTAGTAAAATCAAATGAAAAATTAAGGGCTAGTTTTATAACCTTTAGTTAAACTAAGTTTAATTAGCTTGTAAATTCTATAATAACTGAGTGCACTGAAACAACGCATATAAGTTGCCAAAGACCGTTTTCAGTACTGCTATTGATGAACTTAAAGTGGCACGTTTTGAAAGTAACAGACTATTTTCTTACTCTGAAAGAAATTTTTGTAAAAGAAAACAATTTTAAAGACTATTTCCTTACTCTTAAACAAATTTTTGTAAAAGAAAAATATTTAAAATTTAAGGTGGAAAAACCAAATAGATTTTATATCGAATAAAAATTTGTTTGTTGTGTTTTCTTGAATTTCAAATCCTATGGCTTTGCTTCTGTAATTCTCAATTCATTTTTGGGAGTTTATGTATAAGCTGAGAGGTTTTCTTATTTTGGAATTAAATTAAAGTCGACTGATGATTTTACACCAAATCAATGAAGTGCAGGCATATAGACATACTTGACCACATAACAAACAAAAAGCTTTGAAAAATATTTAAACTTAATTTTATATATTATCTTTTTTTTTTTTTGTTGTTTTACACAATTTTTTTTTATGCTAGAGTTAATGTCGACGCCGTTGACGGCGTTTCAACGCCGAAAAAGTTGAAATAGATTGAACTTTTACGGCGTTGCAACGCGTTGAGATTAACTGCTCTCATACAATTTCATACGATTCAACTTTTTTTTTGACATTTGACGCCGTCGACGACGTCGACATTAACTCTAGCATTAATTTTATTCGTGCTGATTCTTTTCCCACATTTAAAAATACCGTTAAAAATTGATTATGATACTCTAGTTCCTATGCGTATTTCACTGGGGCTAATGCAGATCATTAGGGAACCGTTAGCCAAAATTTCTTACAATAACTAAAGATATTATTTTAAACTTCGCCTCAATTGAATCAGAAGCTTAAACAAATATCAAAGCTATAACAATAACTGAATAATCAGATTTTCCGTTTTGGTTTTCTTAAAATTTAACCCTGGAACTTTGCGCTATATGGGACCTATTTGTCCATTTCTAAAAAAAAATTAACCCTGCAACTCTCCGCTATATGGGACCTTTTTATCTGTTTCTTAAGTGTGTTTTGATTTTTTTTTCTCCTTCAGAATAGCGTAAAAAATTGTAATATTTGGGATCCCATATTATCGCTGAATAGTAACTGAATTCACAGATCATCATAGTTTGTAGCTGATTTTGTTCTGAAAATATCGTTGAGCTGCAAGTTTTTCGAAAATAGTGCTCAGCAAGCATAGACTGTTGTTACTGGTGCCGGATATCGCTCAATATGATAACATTATTTTTACTATGGAAACTAGAAGTTATTAATCTGTTATATGTGATATCAACTAGAGGGCGCCAAAGTGCCTACACACCCTAAACAAATTCAGTTGATGCAGTTGATGGAATTGGTAGTAGTAAAGTCTAATGTATTAAACACATTCGAGACAACAGGCTACACGAACACACGACTACAAAAGTCCTTGGCTACAATCGTCGCCTCGTAGTCAGCTACTTAATTATTTTTGAGACGGCAGCTACATTGTCAACATCTCATTTTAGTGGTGCAACTTTCATATATAAAAAAGCGTTTATTCTAAATCTATTTATAGATCGAAACAAAATTAATAAGAAAAACACTTTATTTGTTTATAGCTCTTTATTGTTTTTGCATTTGTAATAAATACATTTTGATTTCCTTATTTTTTGTTATGGCACTATGAAAATGAGTTTATGAGTTAATTTAATTGTGACCCAACTAACGTCTTTTATCGATAACGGCTATCAAATATATAAAAAATTAGAGTATTCAAAATAATGGAATTTTTACTTGAAAAGTCAGATACAAAATTTCAAAATTTAATAATATTTGCAATAGGTGAATAAAGTATGTCTAACAATAGAGACATTTTGGTGTACTTTGAAATGATACCCATATCGTTCATATGGGGCCTATATTTTAGGAGCTATTACCAAAAAAAAAAAAATAATAATAATAATAATAAATAAATAAAGATAAAATATAAAAGCCGATAGAGAACGCAAAAAAATAAATAAATAAAAATTACAAAATAATTTTTACTGCCTATTTCTCATTGCCGAATGAATTCTTTCTTTCGTATAAATACATTTGAAACAAAAACAATTTATAAAGTTTTGTTCTTGTTTTAAATATATTTGTACGAAAGAAAGAATTCATTGGACAATGAGAAATAGGCAGTTATTCTTGAAAGGACTATTACTTTTTTTTTATTTATAACAATTTTTATATTTTTGACCAGTTTGAAAATATTTTTAAACGCTTATTTATTTAAGATGTTTGTTTCACTGTGCTGGCAGCACTAATTTATTTATTGTCGCCTATGAAAATAGAAATTAGTTTAATTTGACTACAACCACAAAAGTAGCACGGACAACAACCTGCCGTGTAGTCGTTAAAATAATCATTCCCATATAAACACGTGTATTCTATTTCTGACAGGTTGTAGTCGGTAGCCTGCTGTCGTGAATGTGTTTAATGCATAACGTGGCGGTGATCAGAATTTACCACCAATATCTCGAGTTTTAAATTAAATTTCTTTTTATAGCATTATTTAAATTTAAATATCTTTGTCAACATAAATACCCATCTAGTCAGCCGTGCATAAGAGGAGGAACTTTAAAGTTGCCTCAGGGAAATTGAGTCACATTTAAGCAAAATTTTTGTTAAAACTGTGCGTAAGGGGCACAATACCCTGATAGTAATTGGCCCGATCTCAATTCTGTGCTTAAGGTTTTCTATTCCATTAAAATCTTGGGCTATTTTTAGAATTGAATTTAGATTTAAGCGAACATTTTGAAAAGTTAATATGTATTGCACATAAAAAATAATATGTATAACATGAATATACTGCATAGTATTTTTAATAAACAAAACTGTTAAAATGACTTCTAAAAAGTTTTCCAAGATTTTTCCCATGAAATGACTTCCGTAAACGATAATTTATAGTACAGCGGCTTTAAAAAAGTCTTGAAAATTTACTTTTTTTTATAGTTTTATTTAGTTATTTGATGATCGACTAATCGATTGCCAGTTTGAGCACAATAACACACCATATGTGCACGTAAGTATTCTATACATACGAATCAGTGAATGTGTGTAAGTATGAGCACATAAATAGTATCGAATATTAGTTTCACAGTCCTTCTCATATTTGCTACTAGGTATTTATTTGATTTACAATAGATAATATGTCATGCATCTAATATTAAGTAAATTGGCATATTCAATTATTTATTGATTGAATGAAAAGAAATTGAAAATTAGCAATCATTAGCGGGAATCAACTGAAAAATGGTTGACAAATTTTTATTTATTTATATTTCTTGTTTAATTGAATATTTTCGAGAATTGCTAATTTCCCCTACAATATGTCAACAACTACAATGAGAGCAACCGGCAACAGCAATAATAAAAATTTAACAAACAAAAAAAAAAAAAGTTAGCCACAATAAAATTACGTGTGCAAAGTGACTTATCATTTTCCACAGTGGCCTCTCATTGAAACAACAACACAAAATGTACTTGTATTTGGAATAGATGGATGGATGGATGGTTGGATGTGTGTTCATATTTGCGTAAGTATGACTCGTGTTAATATGAATGCGGTACAAAGCGGTTGCTGTACGCAAAATTAAATTGTGTGAATACATTTCAATTTATTATAATCAACAGTTTGTTTTTGTTTTTTTTTTTTTGATCTGCTTGTGCTCTTCTATACAAAAGTAGCTGGTTTTGTAAATTATTAAAATAAATAAACAGAATTTAGGGGAGCACTACAAAATAATTTGGTATATTATTATTATTTGGTATATTATTATTATTAAAATGATTGCCATTAATCTTTAGCATTGGCTTTGTAACAATTTGTTAAAAGACAATTAAAAACACATTACCTTTGAATAAACACAGTGACAGGCAGAACAAATAAATTAATTGAGAAAGACCTGTTGCCTGGTTCGTTGTCCTATTCGACAAAATCAGCAAAAAACCAAAATAAATCACAAAATCATATACATACATACATATTGTGGGCAGGCTATAAATTTCCATAACGCCGTAATAAAAACACTTCTTATGCATGACAGGCGAACCTAAATCATAGTCTTGAACGCTGCGTTGACAACATGATGCATATTTACAGGGCATTTCTAACAGCAAAATACTTTGTATTGCAAAAGGAAAACAATTTTTAAACTATTTGATTGCTGATTCTACGACCTTCTAGATTTTTATTTATCTATTTTTTTTATTAAGCTTTAGGTTACTTTTTTTATAAAAGAAATTGAAATTTATTATTATCTTCGGGATATCTTCTTCAGGGCAATAATTATAATTAAGATTAATATAACAATATTTTTTTAAAAAAATTTTATATAACAGAAAAATTATTTTTGTTTTTTTATATAAAAAACTGAATAAATAAAATTATAATTAAAAATTTAAAACTTAGTTTTTATTTTTCATATAATTTGAAATTTGCCTTTCCAAAAAAAAAATTTTTTTTTTTGAAAAATTATTTTTCAAACTCTAGAAATATTGTTTTCTAGAATTTTTAAGAAAACATGTTTTGAAAATCCTTTTTGTTACCAATTATTGCAAACTTAAAACGTCAAATTTTTTTTTGATTTGCATACCATTTTGATAAAATGAAGCAAATAATGAATAACTATGGCCAAAAATTGTGTAGAATTTTCATGTTCAATAGAATTTTGTATGTCTCTTTTGTTAAAAACAAAAACAAGAACCTTTATGTCTGCATTATGAGATAACATATACAGCTACGACTTCTCATATGGTTAACATAATAAAGCAACAAGAAATATTGCAAAGTTTTTCTGCAGACATTGTTGTTCTATTGCTGAGATATTTATTTCTAACCTAGACGTTGCGTAAATATATTTTAGGAAGTGTTCCTTTGAATCAGGATAATGAGTATTTTGTAAGTTTTTTTTAATGTCTTTATTACATAAAATTTTTTTTTTGTTAAAAACTTTCGGCCAGTTCCAGATTCTAGCTACTTTAAACAAAATTTTCTCTATCGGGGCATATTCTGAAAATCAGTTTCCACTGATGTGATTTTAAACTGCTGAAAAGATGTTGTGTGCTTAAAAATTTGTTTAACCACGTGATTTGAAAGCGGCCTAATAGCTGCTTGTAATTTATTATCAACTTAATAATAAATTAAATTAATATTATTTACGTGAAACTTTCTTTATTTACTTTTGTAATAATATCACCCCCCTTCGGCACAAAGTAAAATTAAAAATTAACAACTTTTTAAAGTCAGCGTTTGTTTTGCAAAACTAATTTAGTTTTGTTTAACACTCTTCGTGATTGACTTTCTCCTCTTTCATGGCCAGCGCCTACTAGTTGATTTATTTAAGCAATACTGCAATTTGTTAGAGTGTTTTATTCTCAAAATAATTTTTGTAAAAGTTCTCTTATTCAGCCTGTCAAGTCATCGGTATTTTTTAAAAAAATTAAATTGACTGATATACAATGAAAAAGTTTATTTAAGCTGTTAATTTCTTGATAGATTTCCCCCCAAATTCATCACTGCCAATAAAATTGCATTTTTATTAATTTTTTTTTTTTTTACTTTAAGACAAGTTCTCAATTTACGTACAGCCTAACATCATATACCATTTTTAGGTAAAATTAACGTACATCAGACTCGTGTAATAAATAAATTCTATTTTATTATTAAAACAGTTTTTAAACATATGTATGGTCTCCTAAACTCCACAAGGCCGTAACCGACAAAAAAAATTCAAAATATGTGAAAGTAATTTTACTGGCTGTACTTCACGAGGTATATGGCACTTTATCAATTTTTATTTAACTCTGCGACCCATAAATTAAAAAATTTGATTTTGATGCAATAATTAATTCTCTTGTTCTTTGTGTTTGAAAACAAGTTTGCTTCAGTTATTGAACTTAAAAAATTAACGCATGTGTTTCGATTATTAATCTTAATTAAAGCAATTAAGATTTTTATATATGATTTCAATTAGTTAAAAAGAAATTGTGGATGGAAATTCCAATGGGGTTTGGTCTGCATTTTCATTTTAATATTGGCTAATAAATAATAATCTATGAATATAAACAAAAGTTCAACCGCTTATTATATTGTAATACAATCAAAGTTAAATAAACTCCCCAAACAATAGAAATTTTAAACCTGACATTTTACCGACACACAAAAATTTTAATAAAAGTATTTTTGTAATAAAACCTTCTTGGAATGTCTCATATAATCAGGGCTGGGGGCAAATTACAGCATTCGATATCGATCGAAATTTGTATTTAAATTTCGATCGACATCGAAAGAGGTAATTTGGCCCCAGTAAAAATGTTATAAACTTTTTTAGCCCAACAAAAATCCCTTTGAATTAAAGGCTGTGCACCGATATATCGCAAATTTACTTTGAAAAATTTTCCTAATAATAATAATAATAATTCCAGAGTGGTAGATTCCAGTGGAAAGCCCTTTGCAAGCATTAAAAACTTGTTATATGTATTCGTGTTAAATTTAATAAATCTTAATTATAATTTCAAAAGAAACATTTTGCATATTATCAGCAAATAGCACTCACTAAAAAAAAACTTTGTACAATGATTTATTTCCATTTAATCGCTTATTAATTCCCACTTTCAAGCAGACATTTAAAAAATGAAATCAATCACTTATAAATAAAAATGACAAATATTTACTTAAACTTAGAAAAGAGTTCGACTGCACCATTTTTTTATTTTTTATTTTTAGTTCACCAGACGATATGATTCAATATACGCACACATACATGCATACATGCATGTGTGTATGAACATATGAATCCATACAAAAGTAAATTTCTTTGAAAAAATGCCCTTTTTGAATAAAAATTCTGACAACAAACAGCATAGAAACAAACACATCAAATTACACACAAAAAATTATTTCGTTGAAAAACTCATTATGTTCCTATAAACAAAATGAAAATTCCTATATTTTTATTAATTGAAAAAAAATAATAATTTTATATGCTGTTAAAGAATTCTTTTAATTTTTGCTTACACTAACAAAATGCCTTAATTAGAAAAAAAAACTTTTTCCAATAAAATGTTATTTATTTACAATTGAATTTTGAAGTGCAATATTTTTGTATTGAATTAGTTGCTAAATACGAATATTTATTCAAATAAATTTGATGGCTGTTGTGCTTACTTTCATTTGTTTGTCAGTTGTTTATTTATTTGAAACCATAAAAATTTTAATAATAATAAAAAAATAATTCTACTATTTATTGTGCTTTTGTCATATAAGTCTAAGTCTCAAATAAGAACCTTAAAATTTATGAAATTTTATAATATTTTTCAAGTGAAAACAATAAAGAACTTAATATTGTTTAATTCTTTTATAGATGACTGACTAATTACAAATTATTGATAACTGGAAGTAAATGTTGAATTTTTTTATTAAAACGATAATTGTGTAAATGTGCAAGCGACAAGTGTTTTTTTTTCGAGAAAATTGCATTAAGATAATTATTAACTTTTACACTTCATTTAATTAAATTGGTGGTTTTGAATATAATTGTTTTTCTTTTGTATGCGTTATGGCCTTTCATTAACAAATTGAAGTTCAAAAAAGTTCAATAGAGACAAAAAAAAAGTACAATAAAGATATTAAAAAATATGGAAAACAGTTAACCTTGAAGTTAATCCCTGAAACTTCAGGTTAATTTCAAGTTCACAACCCATGTAAATCTATGCATTTTTAAGCGGGAATATATATTTTCGAACTTTAGGATTAATATAAATTTTAAGCTAAGAATTTTTATTTAGACTTAAGTTCAAATCTGCAAATCGGCAAATTATTGTTTAAAGAAATAAATTCATATTATTTAAAAAATTGTAGGGGCGCAAATTACGCCTTTCGATATCGATCGAAATTTTTATCGAATTTGCATTGAAATTTCGCTGGATATTGAATGCAGTAATTTGGCCACAGCTTAAAATTTAATTACTTATTTTTTAATACTGTTTTCATGAAATTTGTTCTGTGCAACTTCTATTTTTATGACAGAAGAGTAAAAAGTTTGGTAAAGAAGATTTTTTGAAACCCATGCCAAGCATTTTTCAGTGCAACTTGCTTCTCCTCCTCTTATATT
The DNA here is from genome assembly GCA_951800035.1 of Linnaemya tessellans. Taxonomy (NCBI): domain Eukaryota; kingdom Metazoa; phylum Arthropoda; class Insecta; order Diptera; family Tachinidae; genus Linnaemya; species Linnaemya tessellans. The sequence goes on along the minus strand of OX637532.1, from coordinate 155,041,771 downwards.
AGCAAATAAGGCAAGTTGCAAAAAATAAAACTCATAGTGTAAATGGGCTATAATTGAAAAAAAAAAATAGATGTACAAAAACTATATTTCCTGTGCAAAAAAAAAATTATTTAAATAAAATAAAAATTTTCCTTTGGGTATTTATATTGAAATAACAATTAAAAAAACCCAAATTTATTATTGTTTCAAAACATAATCCCAAGCGAATATTTGTATTTACCAAAACAGGCCCTAAAAGTAATTTGGAGTAATTTGTTTGTTATTTAAAAAATGAAAAACACTATTGTCGACATGAGGGAAATTTATCTGAATTGCCTAGTACTCTATTCGTCCCATTATCAGTGCAAATAAGCACCACTATTTATTTCTACAGACCATTTTTGGGCTTTATCAACAAGATGAAATTGTGTATGTTATAAAGAAAGAAAGAGAGCGAGAAAATTATTCTCATTTGGTAGCATCCGATCTGTCCACAAAATAGGTTTTGTGGTGTTATTTAAAAAAAAAACTCCAACACATTTAACGTTGTGTGACTAAATAAAACAATCCATAGCAAATTCCAGAACGGCTACATTTATAAATTATCAGACTGTTAAGATCGGCACAAGTAAATAAATATAAAAAGCCCGTTATATTTGTAATTTCCTATTTAGGGACTGTGTTTGAGCAAATACTAACTATCAAAATGAATATTTAAAATTTAAATGTAATACAAAATATTTATTATATAAAATAACAATTACATATAGAAATAATATCGTATAGAAAAACAAAATTTAAATAACAAAAACAAATATATTGACGCAATAGCGTTCGTAACAAGGCAGAAGAGACTGAAGCTGCTTAAAAAGCATTTCAACTCGTATCTTTAAAAAATAAACAAATAGGGAGAAATTTATTACTCACGACAAAAAAAAAACATTTAAAATACCGTGAAAAAAGTTTGAGATAAAACCCTAGCTAATTGTTTTTTTTTTATTAAAGGGGAACACCTGAAAAATTTACGTATATATAGAATTTCTTTGAATAATTAAAATAAATTATTACTACTTACATTATAACAATTTTTTAATTGCAATGATGATTAATTTTTTTTACAAAAACAGATTTACTATAGTGGCGGTTAACTGATTAGCACAATTAATGGAATTGAAACGTTTGTGCACAAGTAATTATTGTTATTTTCTTTTGTGTTTTGTTAATATTATTTCAAATTGCTTAATTCATCAAATTGTAAATAAACTAATTATTTTGTTTATATGTTTATAATATAATAAATATTAAACAAAATTATATTTTGAGACTTACCACAGTGCGCAAGATCGATGATTGGCACCAAACTTTTGGCCAACAGTGTATCAACTTTATCGTCATTTGTTTTAGTTTTCAGCATTTCGGTTTTGTTTTATTTTGCAAGTGATTAAATTTTCTCTGTTGTGACTGTTAAAAACAGTTGATTTTTTTCGCCTAAAAGACAAATTATAGATTTAATAAGTTTTATATTATATTTTTTTATTTCAATATTAAATGTCATTTAAATTTAATTTCCATAATTTTGTGTTTTTAAGAATTTAATACAAATTGAACTTTATAAAATTATTTGTGGCGAAATACACTTTGGATATAAGTAAATACCATCAACATAAATATCTATGCGCTAAGAATATTTAAAATCGATTAACGTAAGATAATAATTCACTTAGTTTTCTGATTTTATACTAAATTCTTGTCGAATAATTGTGACACTTTTAAGACCCAAAACGTAACTTGTTTATAGAAAAGACTTGAATAATTGTTTACACAATCTCATTAAAAACTTAAAAATATAAATTCTTATGAGAAAATTAATGGCATAAATATTAATTTCAATAAAGTATACGTAAGCTAAAAACACTTGTGTGTACTTTGTCATGTCAATATTTTTAGCTTTTTCTATTGTTCTCATATTTTCCGTTCAATGTAAACAACGCAGCATATTTCATATGTTTTCTTTCATTAAAGTGTGCGTGTTTGTATGGTATCTATTCTTTTCCAAAGCAGCACCAACATAGAATACCAAATGAAACTACGCGTTCAAGAAACTTCTGATGCAATATGTAATACCCAAATCGGCTATTGTGCGGCTCTTGAGATCGTTTAATCTTCAATTCAAAAATTCAAATATATTCATGACAGCTTTACAATCATACACATACACAATTACATGTTTACAACCATACGAATAGACGAGATCTGATAAAAGCACCATTTTCTATAATTATGGTGATGTGGGTAACTTTCCATTTTTTGACAGCGGGAATTTTAAAACATAAAGAAATTATATACGAGTACATATGAAGTTATTTGACCGGCTTAACAAATTTCTTTTCTTTTAAAAATGATTACTTCTCCTGACTTTTTGACATCTAACAAAGAGTTATTTATAAAGGTTTGAAATCTGTTAAAGAAATTTTAAAATTTAGGTACAAAGCAATCAAATATGACATTTAAAAAATTTCCACTTAAATGTGATTCCCACAAGAACACCATTTTGATTAATTTTATTTTTAATTAATCAAAAAATAAAGGTATCTTTAAAGCACCTCAAAGATTTAAAGGTTTTCTGATTTACCAAAAATATCCAAGTTAACAAATACAAAAAGCACCAAAATAAAAGTTATGACGAATAATTATTAAGAAAATGCATTTCCTAAGTGACTCATTAATTATCAACAAAGCAAAAAACTAATATCTTTAAATTTTTTTATTTTATTTTTATTTTTTTGATAAGTTTATTTATAAACCTATTGAAAGAAATCCAATGTACAAATACAATAAATACTCAAACCAGTTTCTCACCGAATATGCAAAGATGCACTTAAAGAAATTATAGTATTTTTAATTTTGCGAAATTATTCAATGTTTCTTTTGGCGGCACTTTGTAAACAATAAAAATTTAATTTTATATGTTAGCAATTGCAAATGCAAAACAATATTTATTTTATAAAAAATCAAAGAGCAGCGTTCTAAAACGTTTAATGTTCTTGTCTTGACTGAAACTGTCTGAACAACATTTTTACATCAACCTCATAGAAACTGAAATGAAATATCTGTTTTTGTTTTTGTGAAATAATATTATTGAAAGTAATTAAATTAGGAGCAGCAACAAATGAGCTAAAACAAAAATTAAATACACAATGATCTATTTGCTTATCGTTCGATCACTCTCCGTTTGATTAGATTGTCATCGTTTCGTTCAATGGTGATTTGTGCACTCACACGCTGAACTCACTTTATTGAAAAAGAATTGAATGAAAATAAATGGCTTGGAAAAGGTGAGAATTAACAACACAATTCATTAGAAACGAAAAGAGGTAGTAGGTAATAGAAATTTAATAAAAGGAATTGGGTTTTTGATGGATCTAAAATTTCCAAACAGTAACATACGAATGGAAATATTTTGCTTATCTTTAAAATTTATACCGCTTTTTGTTATTTTTTGCTGTTTTATATTTTTTAACTTGTGGTAACTATTTCATTATCACCTGAAATTCTTTATACTCATGGTTTCCCTGTATTTTTTTTTATATATCTTTGCTCAACACTATTTAGCGATTATTTCATACACATACGAACATGTCAGTATTTCATATTACGTACATATGAATATTATTTTTATTTTCATTTAACTGCTTTAGGATTTCAGAAATACACGCGCGAGCTATATAATTACTTATAGGTTTGCTTCAAAATTTTGTGATAAGCAAATTAGCACTTGAAGTACTTTTCAAAATGAGAAAAGTTCAAATTACACAGAAACGGCGTTTTGCCAAAAGACGTCACATTTTTTCCCGTCCGCATACACACAATACAACTTTTTGGCTCAATTCACCATCTTCTTGAAGAGAAAAGAATTGGTTAGCAACAAAGTCTCATTTAATTCGGTTTGTCTCTTATGGAAAAATAAACAAATACCTAAATGTTATTGTAAACAAAGCGAAATTTTTTTAAATTGCCAGTGAGTTTTTAAATCGAAAATTAAATTCGATAAGTGCAAGTTTTATTTTATTTTTTTATTTCTATTTTTATAGGCAACTTCTGTTTTAAAAATATCACTAAAAAAGTTAGCAATTTTCTTCCTTCTAAGGACTATTATATTTGTCAGCTAAATTTTTGAACGTTTAGGGAAAATGTTTCGAATACCTTAAATATTTTAGCTTATTCTTAAAAACAGAAACAATTGTTATTAACTACACAGCACCAAGCACATGTCGCCAGCTTGAATGGGAAGGGGAAGTTACGAATAAAAATAGGCAGCCTCTAAACAAGTGGCAGCTGTTAAGCAGGTAATTTGAATAAAATTTAAATTGTTTCTTTCTGGAAGGGATATACTCGTATATTATGTGCACGCATATGTCTGTATGCAAGTCCTTACAAATGAATGCAGATATATTTTTGTTTTAATATCTGGTGTCAGTCAGGTAACCAAACAGTAAACTCTGCTATTTAAGTATTAGGTGTGTATGCATGTTTGTACCTACATACACATTCTTAACAATATTTGCATGCTATAAAGTGTGCCAATACAGTTTTGGGATGAATGTTAACCTTTACGGTTTGTTGCATAAAAATGCTCGTCATACTGTGCGACCGTTGAAGTAATAAAAGAGAGCAACAACCTCTGCGATCAGTGTGACCAGAAAATGGCAAAATAAAAAGAAAAGCTATAAAAATGCAAACTGAAATTGAGTTTTTCGTAAATAATATTCAACAAATAAAATCAGCCATTTAATTCGTACTTAAAAGTCACTTTTTTCCATTTGAAACCCACCAATAATGGATGTCCCAAGTTTGCATTTGTAAGAAGAGCAGCCATGCAGTGTTGCACAGACGAATTTTAAAATAATTTGAAGGAAATTAAGGCATGTGTGATAATTTGCTCATATGAAATATATATATATATATATATATATATATATATATATATATATATATATATGTATATATATATATATATATATATATATATATATATATATATATATATATATATATATATATATATATGGGAAATCATGTCGAAAATTACTTAATTTGGGCAAATGAAATGATTTGGCCGAAGTCCCGTTTATGGAAACGTCCTATAAGAGTAAGAGATCTATTTATTATTTAATGTTTTCTGAGGCAAAATTGTTGCGGTTAAAGTTATTGAAAATTTGACAAAATGACATAAATATTCAAAATAAATCGAAAATGGTCAGACTGTCTGTAATCATACAGAGAGCAAAAGAAATCTGCAGGTGGTGTTTTATAATTAACCAATATATTGAATCGTAAAGTTTGGAAACGTTTTTGAAAAATTTATTTAAAATACTAACGCACACATACACTAATAATTCTCCATATGACAGTGAGACTTACAGGAACTAACCAATTATTATTTTGTCTGTACAATGAAATTTTAAGAAGCAAAACGGCGATGATACATTTTTTAAAGTAGGCCCAATATAAATACTATGAAAAAATACAAATCAATATTTAAATGTTAACGACACAGAGTTGCATTTAGAGAAAATTAAATCGTATTCTAAGGCTACTGACAGAAACCTATTCTTTGTAATAGATGACGTTTTAGATTTCATTTGAATATATACAACTTGAAAACCTAATACATATGTATGTATGTGAACATGCATTTGTTAAGGGTGAATGTATACATGTAATGTGTATCATATACTCTCCCTTAGTGTGACACATTTTGTAAGTTTGAATCAAATTCAGCTTTTTGGCGTTTAATCTATTATAAAGTGACGAATGTGAAAGCGAAAAATGCCAAACACGATGAAAGGGGTGACTTTGAAGGGATTTCTGCAAGAGTTTAATGTGAATGAGTCGTGCTATTCTGCAGGATAGTGAATCACGGTCTTTTATGTTCACGAAGAACATAACGCATAAGGTCCTAATCATTTGTAAGTTGATGTCTAATGCGAAACCCAGTGCTGACATTAATGGTTATGATAACTATGTGATTTTTATATCACAAATTCTGAAATTCTATTGCCAAAGATCTATAGTAGGCAATTTTGTAGACGTTACAAAAATTTTCGGTGATGTTCATGTGTGACATTCCATTCTTTGATTGCGAGAAGTTTAAGAAAAAAATAAACAGTTTTAAAAATCAAAATACATAAATTCGTTCTGGCAGTGTAGTGCTTTAATACGATCACATATATGTAGTCACAATATCGATTCTGGCAACACTTTTATAAAGATTGCAATTAGCAAGATATCAAAGATTAATTGCGAAACACAAAAGAGAGAGAGGAAGAGAGCAAATTAAAAAATAAATTTTACAAGTTGAAGTTATTTTTATACTGCATATACAAAGATACAAAAAACAAGAACAAGGTAGTAGTGTTACCAAAAAATTACTGTCGACTACTGAATACATATTATATTTTAGTTTGGCCTTCGGTACTACATTTTTAATCATTTATTTCAGACGAAATTAAACATATACTACATGCATGCCTAAGTAAAAATCAATGTGTGAAGTTTTCCTTTATTTTCGACATAAACTTGTGCGGTCTCATAATTATAGAAATAATTGAGTAAGAACTTTTAAGTATTGAGTATCGGTTATTATTTCCGGCACTGAGGACACAAATACTTAATATGCTTGCAACACTAAAGCGGAGCTGGTGCTAAATGTATGTACGATCAACCAAACAAAAGAATTTTAATAACATACAAACCACACCAACAACAACATTGTACATGCTTTTTGCAACAAAAATACCAAACTATTACCTAGAAAACTAATAAATAGAAACATTTAGATTTTAATTAGAGCATTAAGCAACAAAATAATTTACATTAATGTATTTTAGCACAAACTGTTGTTTGTATTGATACATGTATCTATGTATGTACATATTTATGCAGTATGCATAAATATGTACATACACACATACAAACATTTATTTACACATGCAATAATAAACACATACATATTGTGTATGCAATACTAAACAAATTTACACATTTGCAACTGTGGATATGACTAAATATCGCTTCAAATGTGTTTTTTATATAATAAATTTAATATGCAGACAGACAGATGAATAAAGGAACTCCAGCTTTTGTTTATTATTGTATTTCAATTTTTAAATAAACAAAAAGGTTTAAAACAGAATATGTATGCATGCACACAAATACATAATTATACCTCTATTTGTATTATGTTTTACATAGATACTAGATAAAGAAGTTAGCAACTGCTTAAAGAAGTTAGCAACAGTCTGCAAATTTTTCTTGTTTTTTATTTTTATCCAGAGTTCAAGTTTTAGTTAGTTTTTAACACTTTAATAATTTAATAATGGCGAATACGTGGCGTTAAAATATTCACTGCCATTACATTTGGTTTAATCATTTGTTCAGTATACGATCACGATCTCATGTTTGAGCAATTGCTGCAAAATTAAATTAAATATATTTAAAAACTTTCTATTAGCTTACACTTTTTTTAATTATTTCGTCTGTCTGGCAAAACACACTTCACAACAGCAAAACAAACAGTAACTTTAGTAATTTATTAAACTTGCAAAAAAAAACACAAACTATTTAAACAGCCACAATACAACAACTGGTAGCAGCGGTTAGCAAATAACTAGAGTTGTGTCACTGAGCTATGAGCTAGTTCAATTGAACGTTTCAGTGAGCTGAGCGAAATGAGCGCTCACTACAATAGATGATTTTAGCTCAGTAGTGAGCGCTTTTGTGTCAGAGCGCTTTTGTTTCAGAGCTCTTTTGTTTCAGAGCTATTTTGTTTCAGAGCGCTTTTGCTTCAGAGCTGAGCGGTTTTGATAATTTCTGTCATAATTGTAATGATACCACAGTTTCTTAATATGCTGCCAGACAAATATAAATACGTCATTGAATATGTTATTGTGGCATGTCTACAGAACCAATCTTTATGCATAGAAATTTTTTTACATATAAAACTGGTGCGATGAAACCATGTTTTGAATAATACCAGTACATGGGAATTGTTTTATTATAAATATATATATATATATATATATATTTATATATGTATATATATATGTATATATATATATATATATGTATATATATATATATATATATATATATATATATATATATATATATAGATATATATATATATATATATATATATATGTATATATTTATATATATTTATATATATATATATATATATATATATATATGTATATATTTATATATATATATATATATATATATATATATATATTTATATATATATATATATATATATATATATATATATATTTTATTTTCTTATATACATATATTGTATATATATATATATATATATATATATATATATATATATATATATATATATTTAGTTAATGGTCCACCTCTTCAAAAAGTCACATTATTGACTGATTTAAAATATATTGAAGGCAATATTGGATTGTATTTGTCTCTGAAACTCCACGAAATTATTATTATCGTTTTTGCCATATTTAATAAATATGGTTACAATGTCTTTAATCACCCTTGGTGTATCATTATAACTGAGCTACTGAGCCACTGAGCTACTGAGCTATTAAATGAACTAGCTCAGTAAACTGAGCTGAGCTAAAGTGAGCGCTCAGCTCACTGAGCTAAAAAGCACAACTCTACAAATAACGATTAAACACCGTCTTCACACCAAATACTTCAACGCTTTTGCACTTCACAACATTTCTCTCAACACTAAACGACGAATACTTGATCAACGTTTTTTTAGAGTTCAAAGAATTGTGGTGAATTTATTTTAATTGGTGTATTCGCTGCTCGTGCTCTTTATAGCCAGAGTTGTCGTGCCGCTACTATAGTACATTTTCCCCCTTTTTTAACTTCGCCGCTATTTTTTGCCACTAGTTTTATCCAATTTTGAATCACTTTGTATTATTTTAAACTGCTTTTGCAGTTTTTAAACATACATATTACATTTATTTTTATATCAAAATAAGGATATCAAAAATCCCAGAACACAGGTTGTTAAGGCTCAGTCAAAACTGTCTGATTCATAAAAATGATTGATAAACATATTTAGTCCTAATTTTTAAAACAAATGATGCTTAAAATATTGTCGACGGTCACGCTGTTGGGATAAACCGCTCTAAATTATTTGTCGTGGATATTGTGGCCATATTTATTACATGATACCTAATAAACGTTATTATGTCGAAAAGTTTTTGTTAATATTGTGTAAAATTTTTGAACCGCTGCCTTTAAGATATACTGCCTATTTCTCATTGCCGAATGAATTCTATCTTTCGTATAAATACATTTTAAACAAAAACGATTTATACAATTTTTTTCTTGTTTTAAATATGTAAATTTTGTGCGAAGGAAAGAATTCATTCGACAATGAGAAATAGGCAGTTAATTTTTAAGAACTACTTCAACAATTTCATTATTAAGTACACCGCGTTAATTTTAATCATTTTCAACCTGTTATTTACATTCGTTTAACTTCATGCACATTTTACAAAAAATTGTCTTTACAGGTTTTGGGTTTGGGTTTAATCAACAATTTTTACTTTAATTTAAAAGATGTATCCACTATTATTTATATTCTTTAAAGTTAGTAAAGGGAAAATACGTGTAACTGCCAAAAATCAGCCGCTGTTGAATAATTGGTTATTGGAAGTGATGCCACCAGAGAAAAAAAATATTAGTAGTATACATATATCGCACCTGTTCATCAAAAGTAACACAACTCAAAATTTACAAGTTTTCAGTAGAGGCAAAAAACTAGTTCCGCCAATATAATGGAATTATTGTTATAAACAAATATAAAGGAAACTCAATAATATTTCAATAAAATCACAAAATTTATTTCTCTTCTTCCTTTTTCCGAAATTATTACGGATTTTTTATTTACACTTCAACGCAACTAAAATTACAACTCTTTAATTGAATCAAAACAAACAATATGAGTACGCAAAGAAAGACATAACGGCATTTCTCTCATGAAATATTACAAACAGAATACCAAAAATTTTACAGTGGTTAGAAATGGTAATTATACACTGTTTCCTTCAAAAAAGTGGAAAATAGAATTTTTTGAGTTGTGTTACTTTTGATGATATATAACAATATATAACAATAAAAGCCTGTGAGTAATTTATATACCTGTGAGAGTTAATCTTAAAACCATTAAAAAGTAGGACATTCACAATTCCTTAAAAGTTTGTAAGTTTCTCCAATAAAAAATTTGGTATTAAAATTTGCTGATTTGGAAAATCTATTTAAAAAAAACAGATATCTAGCAAACCATACACGTCTCCAATACTCATAAAATTAAAAATGTGTGCGGGTGCTCTGTTCCAACATATTGTTAAAAATTCGGGTTTTTAACAATATGTTAGTTTTGTTATAAATTATGGTTGTTATAAAGTATTTTTATATATATAATTAGCTATTGAAACAAACTGTGTTTCAACAAATTATATTTCTTCAATCCATTGTACGCTGATTTTCTCTATATGAGTGCTTCCTCTGCCGATTTATTTTCGCCCCACTCCGACACAAACTCGTATAATAATCAACAAATCAAAGTCTGTATAATCGCACCAATCGCTCACATACGACGTAAATGTTGGCACCAACTTGAGTGTTTTATTATATATTTAATATATAAAGGTATCTTTTATTTGGAAATCAGTATACCTTGAAGAGACCTTTAGGATAATGTCATCCTATGGTATATGAAATCCATGCGGTTCTTTGAATAAAATCATGATCTACAAAACGAGTACATATTATACAGAGTATGGCAACACTAAATGTTTGACAACTTAAATGTCAATTCAGTATCCACAGAATGTGGATTTTGTTAATCACATGACAGCACGTGAGGTGTCATTTTGCATTTTACCAGTTATTGAAAATTTTCTTCGTACTCCATCAACATCGCAACGCAGCTGACTGGATTCCCCAAGGCACTGAAAAAGAAAAAATAGAAATCATAGGAAAATTGTGTGTATATAACTATAAATTAAAGTAATTTATTGAAATAATAGAGTGCAATAAATTTTATGTGTTAAATATTTATAGAATAGTATTTGTAAACAGAGTGTTAAGGAAAATCCAATTGGAACTAAGAAAAACAAGTGAAAGAAAACAAAATGTCTCTTTCTGCATCCCAAGCTCATAAGGAACACGTCCTAGCTGTTTCTCGTGACTTCATTTCACAACCAAGATTAAGTAAGTAATGCAATGCATGAGGGTTTTAAATTTGTTTAAAATATATGTTGGGGAGAAAATGCAGTCACTTAATGGTCGCCATATTAGATTTAATTTTATCAGAATTTACGTCGTCACAAGACGAGAGAAAATATACGAAAATATGAATAAAGGAAAAATCAATAAAATCTTGGCTAATTCTATCATTGTGCAGTTCTTTTTTCTGTATTCAAAGAATTTTATTTTCTTACACAAAAAATGAAATAAAATCGATAGCTCCTTTTTTTTTGATTTTCGTTATAAAAAGTGAATTCAGTCACAAATTTTGTAAACTGCAAGAGTTAAAAGAATTCGATAGTTAATAATTTACGTCATGTGACTTGTTTTCATTTAAATTTTTTCCTATTACAGGGATGCCACGAATTGTTTGGTAATTCATTTTTATAAGTATGTATACACATAGATATGTGTATCTAGATACTAATGTATTCATGCTTTTAACATTTATATAGGTTTAATTGCATTTGCTCAAAATTTTACGTTAAATGCACTAGTACAAAACTGTCGTCCAAAGATAGCGTGGAAGAAAAGATAGCCAGAAATCCGATGTATTTTATATTAAGTTCCAACATTTAATGAAACCAAGATTCAACAGAACAGGGCCATATGAAGCTCAAATAAATGCACCAATAAAATACTGTATTCTTCAGATCTGTTCGTTTTAAAATGTTAAGTCCTTGAAAATAAAGTGCCATAAGTTGAAATGACTTCACCGAATTTCGTACGTATTTCTACGCAAAAAATAATTGCAGAGATACTATCTGTCATGAAGTTTGGTTATATGAATGTACCTGTGTATATTGCAACGCTGCACTTCTATATCACACCCTTCGCTACTGTACCGTAGCATGTTTTTGTGAAATTTTACGAAACCAAGCAAGCATTTTGCGTCTGTACACAGAATATGAAAAATTTTTGTTTTTATTTTATTTAAGCATTGCAAACACAATAAAACTGCATTTTCGATAGTTGCTGAAAACATAGATTTTCCTGTATCAACCGTAAATGCATCCATTAGTTTAAGAACAATGCTACGTGATATACAGTGAAACTTCGATATAACGAGCTTCATTATAACGAAACACTTAATATAACGCATGTTTTATTGAGTCCCTTGAGAAAACCTCTATTGCGAACTTTTTCATAGAAAAATATACTATAGGTATAACGAACGAATTCTGAGCTAAAATCCTCAATATAGCGAAATATTTCTGCAAATGCCTCAATATAACGAAATCAAAATAAATCGTAAATTGTAAAGTCCCATTATAAGCGAAGTCTTAATGTATTTAGAAGCGCATTTGTAAAGTCTCCATAGAAGTACTCGTTAAAAAGTCTCTATACAGCAAAGAATGAGGGGAATTTTAATACATTTAATAGAATATTTATAACATTTGTAAGATATAATTCTCCATAAAGCTTTGTTTAGATTTAAAATTTTTTTGATATCATGTAAGTAATCTTAAGAGACTCGAAAGTATTTTAAATACTACTAAATAAATATAATGAAGTTAGAATGAAACTATAGCAAAATGTTTTATTTTTTATTTACTTCATGAAATATCACTTTTTATTACCATCCTCCTGTTAAATATAATTTGAATAAAGAAAACTATAGTTATAACGAATTTTTTTTCGTTTTACTTCAAAATTCGTTCTATCAAGGCTTCGAAATATGTTTCACGGTAGTTTTTTTTGTGGTTGTAATGAATTCGTCTTGCGTATTACTTATACATACATACCTATGTATGTATATGAATATGTATTTACCTGATTTATATGGTCTTGTATTTATTTATTCTAACTACTTAAATACCCAGTTATAACATTCCGATCTACTACAAATACATACATGTATATGCATATATTTTCAGCCTACAAAACCGTATCTAGTGTAAACGGTCCCTTGGTTATTTTGGACGAAGTTAAATTTCCCAAATTTGCTGAAATTGTACAGTTGCGTTTGGCCGATGGTACTTTGCGTTCCGGTCAAGTATTGGAAGTGAGTGGTTCCAAAGCTGTTGTCCAGGTATTCGAAGGCACTTCAGGTATTGACGCGAAAAACACATTATGTGAGTTTACTGGTGATATTTTGCGTACCCCCGTATCTGAGGATATGTTGGGTCGTGTGTTCAACGGCTCCGGCAAGCCCATTGACAAAGGTCCACCAATTTTGGCTGAAGATTTCTTGGATATCAAAGGTCAGCCCATTAATCCCTGGTCTCGTATCTATCCCGAAGAGATGATACAAACTGGTATCTCTGCCATTGATGTGATGAACTCTATTGCTCGTGGTCAAAAGATTCCCATTTTCTCGGCTGCTGGTTTGCCACACAATGAAATTGCTGCTCAAATCTGTCGTCAAGCTGGTTTGGTTAAGGTAAGCAATACAAAAAAAAATTATTGTTATATAAAAAAAGGTTATGCTCCTTTGTGTTCCATTTATCTTATTAATTAGGTTCCCGGCAAATCTGTTTTGGACGATCATGAGGACAACTTTGCTATTGTATTTGCTGCTATGGGTGTTAATATGGAAACTGCCCGCTTCTTCAAACAGGATTTCGAAGAGAATGGTTCTATGGAAAATGTGTGCTTGTTCTTGAATTTGGCTAACGATCCTACTATTGAACGTATCATTACTCCACATTTAGCATTGACTGCTGCTGAGTTCTTAGCATATCAATGTGAAAAGCACGTATTGGTAATTTTGACTGACATGTCCTCTTATGCTGAGGCGTTGCGTGAAGTATCGGCTGCTCGTGAGGAAGTGCCCGGTCGTCGTGGTTTCCCCGGTTATATGTACACCGATTTGGCCACAATCTATGAACGTGCCGGTCGTGTTGAAGGCCGTAATGGTTCAATTACACAAATTCCTATTCTTACTATGCCTAACGACGATATTACCCATCCAATTCCTGATTTGACTGGTTACATTACTGAGGGCCAAATTTACGTTGATCGTCAATTGCACAACAGACAAATTTATCCTCCAGTCAACGTGTTGCCCTCTTTGTCACGTTTGATGAAATCTGCTATTGGCGAGGGTATGACCCGCAAAGATCACTCTGATGTTTCTAATCAATTATACGCTTGTTATGCCATTGGTAAAGATGTACAAGCCATGAAGGCTGTTGTCGGTGAAGAAGCTTTGACTCCTGATGATTTGCTGTATTTGGAATTTTTAACTAAATTCGAAAAGAACTTTATTTCACAGGTAAATTCTAATTTACTCCATTTCTTAAAAACAAATTTTATAGTAATTTCTTAAAATATTTGTAATGTCATCATGTATGTTCTTGGTTTATTTTATTTTGATTTTTATTTTGTAGGGTAACTATGAAAACCGTACTGTGTTCGAATCTTTGGATATCGGTTGGCAATTGTTACGTATCTTCCCCAAGGAAATGTTGAAACGTATTCCAGCTTCCATTTTGGCTGAATTCTATCCCAGAGACTCACGCCATTAAATTTCTTTTTACAAAAACACTATATTTTTTGTCATTAATTGTTTATTTTGTTTATTAAATTTTTAGGTAGAAAGCTTTGTCAGCTTTTGAAGTATTTGTTCTTTTTAAATGCAATAACTATACAACAACAAAAAGCACATTAAACAAATAACTGTTAAATTTAAAGTAATTAAAATGAATGTTAAAGTAAAAAGAAAATAATATTGATGTCAACGAAAATATATGACAAGTTTTTAATTTTCAGCCATCTAGCCAAAAATTATTATAACATCATTCGCAACAAATTATAAAACTATTTGTATATAAAAACATATTTATATAGTTAAAAAAAACAATGTAAAAACGAAATATATTTTAAAGCAATATTTACTTACATACTAAAAGTCGCCGCCCGCCATAAAGTCTTGTTTTAAAAATGATATCTGTTTATTATTTCGTCATGTTAAAGGGGTTACCTAAAATAATACATGTAGAAGAACCACATTAAAAAAATGCAATAGCAATTAGTTTTTAATTTAGTAAAAATAATGGTTGCGTTTTGTTTAAATTATTTAAGAAGAAAAACAAAAACAGCCGTTTGTTTCTTTGTTAGTTTTTAAGTTAAAAAAAATGTATTAATTAAAATGTCTGTTTTTCTTGTTTGTTTTTCTCTCCATTTTACAAAAACATCGTATTTTATTTTGCTGTTATAAACAAAATTATCCTATCATATTGTACACTTCTCTTTTACTAAACAAAGTGAAATTCTTTATATCACACAGCATTCCAAAAAAAAAATTAAAAAATAAAAAAAAAAATTATAAAAAACACTACATTTAAATAGTTTTGTTTTCTCTTTTAATTTCTTTTAAAAGGTCGCCACATCCTTTTCGCCCTCCTCCCAGAAAAGTATTATTCACACTTTCCTTTTTTTCTTATTCACATGAAATCAGTAGTAGGTTTTTTTTTGTTTTTTCTTTAGATTTATTATTTATGTGTCCTACTTTCGCAACTAACTTTGGGAATATACATACATTTATATAAATAAATCTTATTGTCAGCATAATCTTAGTGATTAAAAATCGTTGTAAATTTTGAAATCTACTTAAGCAACAATAAATAATGAACTTTAAAGAAATATATGCCTAATATATATATGATTATTCAATAAAAATAAATTAAATCTACTTTAAAGGAAACGTATGGCATAATTTTATGTATTATGTAAAAATATTAACGAGTGTTAAAGAGTAATGAAATATTAATATTACAATAAAACAAATGACAAAAACTGTTAATGAAAAATATATACAAAAATCTGTTTTATGTTTTAAGAAATGGAGTTTCAAGATTTCTATAAGTATGTATGCTTGTATTATTTAGTTTAAAAAGTCTTATAATTAACTCGAATCCATTCCATTCAACTATATTGTGATCAAGGTGCGAACTTCGCACCTACTTTTAGCACTCAAGCATTGGATTTTTAAAATTCACCTTAAAAAAATAATTTTCCAAAAATCTTTTTTCTTGACAAATTACTGAAGGGCTGATCCATAAACAATGTTTTATGTTTATAAACTTCTTATTTGACAAATTGTGTATAGAAATTCGTCAAATATGAAGATTATAACAATGAACTATTTTTTTATGAATTAGGCCTTAAATAAATGAATACATAATAACAAGAGCTTTTGCAGAAGTAGTATGTACTTCAGAAAGATTCTCGCAAAGGAGTATCTGCCTTAAAAATAATCCCCTTATTCTGTAATTATTTGTTGACGTTAACGTCAAGACAATATCAAAAATGGGATACTTAGATATTCGTTGTGGTACACAATTCCACTGATGGCCTCAGACTATAATTAACTCGAATCCATAAGGGCTATAAAGTAGCAAGAGGCGGCTAAAAACACAATTGGTGAGTCAAAAGTGTAAACAATTGTGCTACATTTTATATTGTCTTGACTTTGACGTCAACAAAAAGTTACAGAATAAGGGGAAATATTCCAATAAATAATCTGCCTTATTACGAATTACGACATCGACGCCACGTCGACTTGACAGCAAAAATTATCATTTGTCTACAAGTTTTTGACAACAATTACTTACTACTTGTTAATAATATTTTAGTATTCTTTAAGGCGTATAATGATAGAGGATATTAATAATAATCAATTATTGTCGACAGAGTCGAGATATAACAAGTTTTTGCTGTCGTGTTGAGGTGACGAATGACGACATATTCGTAATAAGGCCGAATATTTCAGTATCGTTATTAACACAAAAAATATCAAAAATTCGAAAGCAAGTTTTTCGATTCACTACATCATATGATTACTACATATTAAAAATAACCAAGTTATTACCAAAATTGAAATTACGTATTTGCACGTTTGGCGACCCTGCAGTGTGTTTCAGTAACTTCCACTGATTCGATATAAGGGCAATTTGTCCACAATTATAACTGTTTGCATTAACGATTATTTTGATTCACAAACTTCTTGTTTATTATATCGTTACAATACACCATCATGTGGCATCTCTGGAGATATACATATATGTATACATAAAACCCAAAAAGGAATTAAAAAAGAAACGAAAACTTTTTATTAATTTCGAAAAAGATAAGTGAAATACCCGTGAATAGGTTTCAATCTAGCTTTAATTTGATTTGCAGCTTAATTTTAAAAAGTGCGATATATTTGTTTATTAATACTCCTAAACCATCATTCTGGCAACGCTGGCCCTGCACTAGAGTAATGAAATATTCTAAAAAAATTTAATACTTTAATATTAAACGGTTTTATATAAGTGTATACATAAATATTTTTGGCAATCGTTAGCGTGTATGAATAATTGCTGTGGCATGTGTAAACGTGAGTCAAAAGCTACTCACGATGCCTTCTCTAGTTTATGTAAACACCCATTCTCTGTATGTAATAATTAAAAAAAAACTATTTAAATTCATTCTTACCGTTATTTTGGTTTAGTATTCATTTGTTTTTCATGCCAATTGTATGCTTTGTTTCGTCTTATTGTTTATTGTATTATTAAAATTTATATGAGAAAATAATTGTGCATACACACACATAAATATAAAAAAACAGACTCGTGCATGATGAAATCGCCAAATGAAGAATTGAATAAAGGTAAGTTTAATAATTTAATCACATACAAATAAATAAATAATTGATATTTAAAACAATAGAGGAATCTTCAGATGAAGAAACTGAGAAACTGAATGTGGAGGACGAGAATAAAGAGGTGATCTTGAAGCAAGAAAAGGTAGAGGAGGAAGAGGAGGAGGAAGAGGATGATGAAGAGAATGATGATGAGAATGATGATGGTAGCGAAGTAGACGATGATGAGGACTTTTTGGATATGAAAGAAAATCTTCCCACGAATGCTATTAAAGTTGCCTTGCAACAGCAAAGTTTAGATAAAGATAAAACGAAAAAGAAATTCAGCAATAATAGAAGTAAAAGTACTTCAAAATTGGTGGATGAAGCCATTAAACAGCTTAATGAAAAAAGCGGCTCATCGGTGGAAGCCATTAGGAAATTCATAATGAATCAATATCCCGATACGGCTGAGAAACGTTTGAGGATACTAATTAAGCGCTACCTTACAAATTGTGTGACCGATGGTACAATGGTGCAGATAAAGCGCTCTTTTAAATTGACCAATAAACATGCAATAAAGATGAAAGAAAAAGTTGAAGCTAAAAAGGCAAAAGACGCCGAAAAGGAAAAAGCAAAGGTAAGTGATGGCGTAACCGAGCAGGTTTTATTTGGCACAACAATCCATGCATGCATACCAGTACATGTCGCTCGTGTAAGGCAAGACAGTCATATCTCAAAATATATCATAAATGCGATTAAGTTTTTTTTTGCTATAACTGAATTTTATTTTACGTTTGCAGATAGCGTGAAAGAGCACTTTCGCTTAAATAGCTAAAAATGTGAATTTTTTGAGATATTACTATGTTGCATTAAAGAAGCCTTTCAATTTTGTTCAAATAATTGTTGTAATTTGTTCGATCAAACGATTAAATCTAAAATATTTTTCGATTCATTGAATAGCAAAAATTAAAAAAAAACAAAAAAATAAACAATTCATGTAAAAAAAACTTTTATAAATATTTACTGCCTATTTCTCATTGTCGAATGAATTCTTTCTTTCGTAGAAATATATTTAAAACAAAAACAAAATTTTATACACCCCAATTATAAATATTCCCGGGGAAAAGAGTTCCCGGGGAATTCATTTTCCTGGGAATAAAACTCCCTTATTCTAAACAGACGGGGAGAACAGTATTATGGGAAAGGGAATTTCGAATTTTCGCAGTCAACTGTTTTGCTTTCAGTTGTTTTGTTTTGACTTAAAAAGTGAAAAATATTTTTTTCAGCACAACTCCCTTGCAATTTTTTGAAGGAATTATTTTCTAAATTTATTATCAAATTCTCCCTTTAATCTACATTCATAATACCTACTTTTTTCCCGGGGAAGAGTCTCCCATTTTCGAATTTTATTTAGAATAAAGGAAAAGGGAGAAGCGAAAAATCTCCCGGGGAGATTCTATTTAGAATAAAGGAAAGGGAAAAGAGAGAAAATTCCCGGGGAGTTGTTATTCATAATTGGGCTGATAAATTGTTTTTGTTTCAAATGTATTTATACGAAAGAAAGAATTCATTCGGCAATGAAAAATAGGCAGTTAATATTGTTATTAAAAAAAGGAATACATATAAAATTAAAAAACATAAAAATACAACAGGTAATATTTTTATAATCGTTTATTCGACATATTGCCTCAAATGCAGGCATATAGACATACTTGACCACATAACAAACAAAAAGTAATATTTTTATTAAAAATAAAAAATAAAAAAAATTTAGTACCTTAGACGACTTTGTCAAAAAATAAAATAAAAATTGTCGTCTGGAGCGTTATACTCGTATAGAAGGACAATAAAAAACCTATAATTTTTTGTTTTTGTTTTCAATATGGAATCCCACACGAAACTTTTTATTTTATTTACAAAAACGGTCAGTAATACTACATAGTAGTGAAATAATAACATATTTACATATTTCTTATTCAGCCACTTTTTATAAAAATTATCAAAACATATGAGAATAAATCAAATTCTAAGCTTTTTTTTTTAATTTAAAAAAATTTCTATTAATTAATCAAACTATTCGTTATTCGAAAAGTTTGCTTTGTTGAATCGATTAATCGAATTATTCTTAGTTGTTTGACAAGTGTTTGACTAGTGTATATACATATTTATTTATACTCATATTCGTATGTATATGTGCATGAAAATAATTATAAAAATATCTTATCAAATCTTTCAGAAAAAACCAACAAAAACTGTAAAAGCTGTGGAGAAAAAATCTACCAAGAAGGAAAAGCCCATTGAAAAGTCGAAAGAAAAGTCCACTAAAAAGCCAATCGAAAAGTCCAAAGAAAAGCCTAAGGAGGACAAGCCACCCAAAGCCACAAAACGACCCAAAGAAACAAATACTGAATCCAAAACTGAGTCCGCCAAACCAACGAAATTGGAAAAAGTTGCTAAAAGCACTAAATCTTTTGAAAGTAAGAAAATCGAGGAACCAAAGAATCAAATTCAGCCAGCAACTCCTCGTGTAAAGAGCACGAAAAATACGAAAACAACAACAACAACTGCAGCAGAGAAGGAGGAAATTGTGGATACGGGACTAAAACATAAACTGGCTGCAAGCACGCCAGCTGCTGTGAAGACTGGAGGGCGTGGAAAAAAGAAATAATACTTTTATCATATTTCATTTCAATTGTTCACTTTATAAAAAAAAATTAGTTTTTAAATTATTTATGCTTTATGAATGTTAATTTGCTGTTATTTCGTTATATTATTGGCTGGCCACTATTTTAAATAAACATATCAATTTATATTTTCTAATAACTTTTATTGGCATTTTTTCTATTTATTATTTGTGGTCGTTTTTTATTACAAATACTACGAGTATTTATTTATATTCAACACTTCGTTAACAGCTTTTTAATATGAACAGGAATAGGCAATAGGAAATTAACTGACTGTTTTCGAAAATAACATATTCTTTGTGAATTTTTATTAAATTCACGTTATTTTTATTAAGAGTGGAATATTCGAATATTTTTTTTAAATAATCAAACTAGCAGAAGGGATCAGGTGATTGCGAGGCCGCTGTGTCATTTCATCAGCGTTACTTTCTTAAACTTTTTCCACTTTCCACGGTGGTACTAGTCATTAGGAATATCAACTATTCATTTATATTCATTTTTAAATTAAATCTCTTTTGGTTAGCACGATTCACAAAAAAAAAACAAAAATAATATGCAGATTGCGAATTTGAATTTGAGTCCAAATAAAAATTCTTATCTTAATAATAAAGAAGTTCGACAAATCATGTACTAAAAGCAGAGTAACAGCACCACCCACCTTCGTCGGACCTGTAGCAAAAATTAGCCGGCGAAGTAAAAAGTTGAAATAGCTACAAAAAAACTGTCTATCTTCTCATCTTTCCTAATCTGTCCCCTCAATACTATCCCCTCGTTTTCAGTTCCGGCGCAATGCATTGCATATATAGGGGTCATCACCTGAGTGCTGGTCCAAGATAAAAAAAATAAGATTTCTTTGGGCACAACAAAATTTATTTGATCATATCTCCACATCTTAAGAATAATATTTATTTAAAAACATCAAAAGAGCGAACAGAATTGGCAGCCTGCTTAAAGATTTTATGCCAGCGCTGTTACCGCGAACACATTCACCTTCATTGTATGAATAAAAGCCCTTCCTGCAATTGCATTCACCATAAAAACAGTCCATCGATTGTTCTGTTTCCTTCAATTGCCTCTGATAGCAGTCCTCATTGTGCCGACAATAATGGCCACGTTCAACAATTGGGGCGCACACGGTTTTAGTTGTACCCTCTTCCAGTTTCTTATCCTCAACGAAATATTTTTCCGAACATTGACATACATTTTCCATACAGATGGCCCCAGGACCCATAGTGCCCTTGCACTGGACATTTTCTGTACAACTTTCAAAGTATTTTGCCGTTTTTAGACATTTTGAATTATCGGCTGATGCAAAATAGCCGGATATGCAAACGCAATGTTGATGTTGTTGATTGTATTTTGTATTATTTCCGTATTGTTTAAAGCACTCGCTGTCATTTAAGGAAGATGATTTGTTGCCTGTAAAAGCAGAATTGTATTGGTGTTAAGCAACTTTCTAAATTTAAAGTTTTTTATTGTTAGTTTTAATTTACATACGAGGCCTGTTCAAAAAATAAGCTGAATTTTTTAATTTTGCAGCGTATGTAAATTCGTTTAGGATTTTTTTCCTGTGTTGGTACTCTCGTCTCGAAAATATCTGTGCCAATGTGCCAATAAGAGCTTAAGTCTACTTAAGAAAAAAAATTTTTTTTCTGAAGCTTTTATGCTACTGCTAAAGCGTTTACAGGATTATATGGTATATCTTTTGTCTGCGTATGGTTGTGCGACCCCTGAAAACGTCAATGCAATAATCCCCTTATTAACAAACTATTCCCTTTAATTCTGTAATTGTTTGTTAACGACACGTCAAGACAATATCACAAATAGGACATTTGCCTACTCCATGTGGACAACAATTAATTACTTCTGACAGCCTGCGACTATTCTGTGGAGGCTTGGATATATAGCAAGACGCTATTGGAAATTGTCAATTGAAATTGAATTGAAAATAGTTCTATGTTTGATATTGTATTGACGCGACGTTGACAAATAGTTACAGAATAAGGGGTTATTCAACGACGTCAACGTCCAGACAATATACATATTGCATGCTTAGATCGCTCGTTGAGGTGAACAATTGAATTCTGCTAAAGAGGCAGTTAAAAGTAGACAATTGGTGATATTGTCCTAATTTTCATATTGTCTTGACGTTGACGTCGACAAATAGTTACAGAATAAGGGGAATATTTAAGGAATAAAATAGTGATAAAGTTAAATTTTCTTAAGTGGACTTAAGCGCTTATTGCCACAAGCATGTTTGCAGTTTCAGCTTATTCAGTCATAAAAGTTAGCAGAGTCTTGAACGGTTTTTTGCCGTCGAAATATATAAATCAAGGACTTTGCATTAAATTTTGTGTAAACAAAATTTAACTAAGTGTTCAAGAACACTTGAAATGTTGACACTCAGATGCCGTGATTGTAGTTTGAGTCAGAAAAATTTTTACCACTACAAGTTTTCGAAAGAACGTCCAGAAAATGTGGATGACGACGATCGCCCTGGCCGCTCCTGCACATCAACAAACGATGAAAATGTTGAGAAAGTGAAATAAATTTGTATGGAGAATCGTCGAATCATTGTTAGAGAAGTGGTTGAGAATGGCGGCATATCAGTTGACTGATGATATACAATTTTTTGCCACAGTTTCGGCATGAAGAGTCCAAAAGCAACACCGTAATCATGCCACTGTGTTCATCAGACTTGGTACCCTGCGATTTTTGTTTGATTCCCAAGATTGATAATGATGGCGTTTTATAAAAAAAAAACAAATCACTGTAAGGATTGAAAAAAAGCACTGGCATAATTCCAATATAAATATCCAAAGGTACATTCACACTTATCAAATATTTGCCCCGAAAAGCGTAACCACTAAATACTTTAGTAAAACAATTTCATACAAAACTAATAGACAGTGTCATGAATCCAATAGTATTGGATACTATTTAACTCAATAAATACATTTTTGAATTAAAAAGTTTTTTATAGGTGTTTAGTGGTTACGCTTTTTTGTGCAAATATTTTATAAGTGTGAACGTACCTTAAGGAGGACTATTTTAAAGCGGATAAACCAGAAATCGAAGAATGAATTAATATTTAAGAAAAAAAAGTCACCTTATTTTTGAACAGACCTCGTACATATGCATTTATGTTTATATTACACTTACCAAGGATTGAAGAACACTTGCCCTCATCATCAACATAAAAGTGATCCATGCATTTGCACTCTTTATATTCATGACAAATTGCATTAAAATCTACTTTTTGACACTGTGACTCCTGTTCGCAATTTCCACCCAGTGCAACCATTTCTAAAGAAAAGTCACGTGTTTAGTAAAGCCAGATGTGGTAATAAAACAAAAATACAATTCCTGACAGTCACATGTTGTAATTGATACCATTTAATTGATTATATTTGTTTAATGTAGTGCATTTGTACAAGTGGATGCATGTATTCCAGACAGTCATTTAGCCAATCTTATGCGCATATATGCACATGGATGTATGTATGTATGCATGTATGTATGTATGTATGTATGTATGTATGTATGTACATAGACATGTACGAGTATCCATGTATTTATGTATGTAGTTTTGTTAACAAGTACGTCCATTCTTCCTTCCTCAGAGAAAGTCATTTGGCCCTTTTTATTCGTCTGCATACAGTCATACATACATACACACATAGAATATTGCATGCCTACTTACTCGGTATACAACGTCTCTTATCCCTGCTGGGCATGAAATGTTTGGCACAATAGCAGACATCTTGTGCTGTATCGCATACAGCATTGAATTGTTTACAGGGACATGCTCCACCAATAATATTGTTCACTTTAGAGTTCTTAAAGTATGAAAAAGAAACCAATAAAAAAATGTGATTTTATTTGCGACTCTTAAATGGATTCTTAATATCTTGCCACTTACCACAGGCTGGCATTGAACAGTGTCGCCGTTGCTGGACCAGCACCGACACTGATCGTCAATGCATGAGGCTTTTAGGCCGGAATGTTGAAATTGTTTACATTGTGCATCATTCAAACAATTTAACTCTAGCAATTCTTAAAAAAAAACCAAACAACGGATGTAAACTTTATTATTATTTATTTTCTTTTTAATGCTATTTTTAATTTACCATCACCGTGTATCAGTTGGGCGCAATTGAAAATCCCAATTAAAATTATTAAATAGTTAAAATTTTTCATTTTTCTTTATACACTCGAGTTCTTGTTTCAAGAACTTGACAATGCTAAATGAGAAACTGGGATAGCGGGACTGGTAACTACATCCCTACAGACACACACACACTGCACAGTACAGTGACCTTGTATATGTTGTTGTAATTCCGTATGTAAAGTTTCTGCTGATTTTATATGCATTTTTGTTTGAACTTAAAAAGTTTCTAACTTTAGTCATAAATTAAGTATGTAAATAAGTTTTTATACCCTCCAAAAAATAATTGGAGGATATATTCACTTTGTCATTCCGTTTGTAACGCAGCGAAGTATCATACTGAGACCCCATAAAGTATAGATATTCTTGATCAGTGATGAAGTCTAAGACGATCTGATCATGTCCGTCTGTGGAAATCACGATTAACTGCAAACGAAAAGAGCCAGACTCTTGAAATTTGTTATAAATATATCTTGAAATATAGCACAGGTCAAGTTCGTAAATGGGCTGAATCGACCCAGGCGGAAAAAAATCCCCTAAGAAGAACTAAACCAACCTCTGAAAAACAACATAATTTTTAAAGTTTTTTTTTTGTAATTTTGTTAAGCAAATGATATATTTTTATATCAAAGATGGTCCAACGCGTAAAACTTGGGAACCATAAAATAAAATAAATTAATTTTTGGACCCCGCCCTCTTTAGTTTGCGTTATTATATGCAAAAATAGTGTAAAAAATTTAACAAATTGTTTTACTTAAAACTACATTCCTTAAAAATAAAATTTTTAAGCTTTAATGACGAAGCTGAGACGTAAGCTGGTACTACTCTGCCCTACCCCCTCCTCCTCCTTTGCCAATAAAATGATCTTATCAAAAAATAAAAAAATCAATGAGTGTTCGAACTCACGGGCGATGTGTTAACACCTTTTTGTTTATTTATTTTATATTAAACCCACAAAAAACAAAGAGAATGCAAAGCAACAGACAAATGTACATACATACATTGTTATGTTTGCACATAAGCTACATACGTTGCTGTCTTGCTATGCATCACTATATGCCACGTCACTATTCTCTTTGCTATGCATAAGACAAAACCGAATATCAACATAAAACACTTTTTTAATATTACTCCAAATTAATACTCCGAATTAAAACACATAAATCTCCGCTCGCCGATATCGGATCGCCTTAATTTTTGGCCTAAACTCTTCGTCGAAACCCGCACTAGCGTTTTAATCCAAAAATTAATAAAATCGGCTATGAATTTCCGGAGAAAATCGCGTGGGAAAATTACATGAAAATCGCCCAATAATCACTTTCAATACCGACTGCCAAGTAACGAACAAACACATACTCTTACATCTTACACCTTACACTTGCGTATGTATTGAAACTGATAGTTTACTGCCCTAGAGGCGCACGTATAGATGTTAAGACATCAAAAATTTATTTTTGAAAATAAATTTTACATTTAATTATCCCAAACATTTATTTTTAGAGCTTTAAGGCAAAGGTGAAGTATCTCCCCTACGGCCCTTGCCAGACAGACCCCGACAAAATACAGTTTTGATACCCTCCAAAAAGAATTGGGTCCCATAAAGTATATATATTCTTGATCAGTCATGAAGTCTGAGACGATCTAGCAATGCCCATGCGTTCGTCTGTGGAAGAAATGATATACATAGTCTATTTTTGGACCCTGCCCCCTTTAGTGGGAGTTGACGAGCAATATTATATGTAAAAATAGTGTATAAATAGAACAATTTTCATTCTTTAAGCCTATAAGGAGCTGAGATGTTTTGTGATCTTGCTGAGGTGAAACGTCTCTCCCACGGCCCTTCCCGGAATGACTCTCTCAAAATAGGGATTTAAAATTGGGTACAGAGATGTCATAAAAGAACTCTGTCCCACCCAGTTAAACATTTTAATTTTACTTATTAAATATTTGGAGGGTATTTAAGATTCGACCCGGTCGAATATAACGTTTTTACTTGTTTTTAATTTTTACTGCATCTTGTCATGTGCTACTGTTTTTTTTTTTTTATTTAGGCATGTCACAACTTCTCTAATTTCATCAGCTTTATAGTATCATTTGACATGATATTTGATTGTAGTTTTATATTGTAGTAAAAATTACAGTAGAGCTAGAAACAATAAATTCGCAAGTTTTAAAATCATAGATTAAGAGACGTTTTTATGGATTTGCATATTAAAAAGAAGCGAACAAAGTTAAACGAGGACAAGCGCAGCGCCAACAATTGTTTAATAAAAAACTTTTCTGTCCCAGAAAAAAAATTAAGAAAAAATAATCACTAGTCTCAAAGTGTTTTATTTATTGATCGACTTTTTTTTATATGCTTTAGAATGTACATATGTATTTGTGTATGTAAGTGGGCGTTAAGAATATTTAGCTTCGACGGCACATTTCTTGAGCAAACGAACAAGATAAAATAGGGTTGGGGAATTTCGTACTAACCAAAATGTAATAACTTAATAATATGAATGTGATAACTTCTCATATTCAATTTTCGTTAAAATATTGGTTAAATAGTTGATATTCCTACTAACTAGCACCACTTGCAAAAGTGGGAAAAAATGAACAAAAGAACGCTGATGAGATGGCGTAGCGGCCTCGAAATCAGTACTGATCCGTTCTGCTGGTTTGATGATTATTAAAAATATTCTTAATATTCCAATCTTAATATAAAATAATAAATAGAATTTAAACAAATTCATTTATTAATAATAAAAAATAACAAAAAATAATTTGCAGTCATGCAAGATTCGAACTTGAGCCCGATAAAAAATTAACAATTTACATAAGAAAAAGTTCGACTAATAAAAATTCATACATAATTTAAAACATTGCGGGGGCACGCGCACTTGTTCAAAGTAAATTGACAACTAAATTCAATTACTTGAACATAAATAACAAAGAAGCTTTACCTATCAGCAGCCGATGGCTCTGGAAAAAGCAAAAGAGATATTGGAATATTTGGAATATTAATCGTCAGGGTTGGGGAATTTCGTACTAACCAAAATGTAATAACTTAATAATATGAATGTGATAACTTCTCATATTCAATTTTCGTTAAAATATTGGTTAAATAGTTGATATTCCTACTAACTAGCACCACTTGCAAAAGTGGGAAAAATTGAACAAAAGAACGCTGATGAGATGGCGTAGCGGCCTCGAAATCAGTACTGATCCGTTCTGCTGGTTTGATGATTATTAAAAATATTCTTAATATTCCAATCTTAATATAAAATAATAAATAGAATTTAAACAAATTCATTTATTAATAATAAAAAATAACAAAAAATAATTTGCAGTCATGCAAGATTCGAACTTGAGCCCGATAAAAAAAATTAACAATTTACATAAGAAAAAGTTCGACTAATAAAAATTCATACATAAGATAAAATATGTTAGAACAACAATCAGCAAATTACAACAAATTGTTAATGTACTTCTGTTAAATTTCAATCTAAAACAGTTGGTGTCCCTTAAAAAACATCATCTTGTTCAAGATGATGTTAACATTGTCATTGCTAAATGCCTCCCCTCCTCTCCTTCGGCTTGTTAGTGTTGCAGACCGTGGCTAAATGTTGTCATTGAATTACAAAGAGCCGTTGCAGTAAGAGTGTAATAAATAAATATATTTAATTTTTTGTAATTGCTAATATAGAAATCTTGTTGTGTAAGTTAACATACTAGTTAACATACTTGTTAATTGTTTGAATAATTTTTTATTTTACTGTAATATATTTTTTTTAAGATCACATTTTGGTTTAATCGAAAACAGTTAAACAAAAACAAGACGATCACATTTTATATTTTGTTGTCAAGCAAGCCAATGGTTTAACTAAACTTTAGTTACTAAAGCATGAAAAAAATAATAATTATATTATACCTGCTTCTTTTTAACTTCTCACTCGCTTATCAATTAAAATAACAGTCAAAAACTAAAATATTAAAGTAATGTATTAATTTATTCTCTTCTTTTGTTCCTATTTTTAATAAGCGACTGATAAATGTTTAAGGAAGAAATAAGAAACAGAGGCATTAACAATGAAGGTTGAACAAACGTTTAAAAAGGTATAGATTTTTACAGAAGTGAAAATTGAGTTAAATATATTTTCAAAAATTTAAAAAAGCAAAATTATAGAATTTAAAAGAAAACCTGAATCATGCATTGAACTTAAGATTTTTCTAAAAGGAAGAAATTTAGAAAACAGAAAAAACTATTTAACAAAAGAAAAATTTCTGCATAGCAGAAACTCCAAATCTAGATGGATTAAAGATTAACTGCTGTATTCACAAAAATTAATGTGTACTTCAAGTGTGCTTTAAAGTAAAAATTTCATAGAGAATTTATTTTAAAGTGTTGATCAAGTCTACTTTATTTTTTTTTGTGAATACTGCTGTAAAAGTGTAAGCTTATTTACTTATTATTCATTGGAGCGAAAATTACTAAAAAGTTCTACGTAGTAGAAAAAAATTCGTTTTATAGAAATTACATACCGAACCTAAATTGGTCCAAAACAATACTTAGAAAGGAAAGATTTAAATTCCCTAACGAAAACTAAAACACTTTGTAACAAGAGAAATAATTTTACATAAAAACTTAACAACATTTAAAAACAGAAATTACTGGAAAATTCTACGTAGTAGAAAAAGAATACATTTTATAGAAATTACATTCAGAAATTAAAGTTGGAAAAACAATATTTAAAAATTAAAAAATAAAATTCTCTAAAAGAAAACTAAAAACACTATTTGACAAAGAAAATAATTTTACATACAAATCTTAACAACGTTTAAAAAGTAAGAATCGAAACTTCCGGAAAGTAAAAATTTAATAATAAAAACAGAACTTTATTAAATGAAATGTTTTAAAATTAAGTCAATTTGTGATTGAAAAATGTTTCAAATAAAAAAACATTAAAACCCAAAATTCGTTCGCACCATTAATTGGAGAACCACCCTTAAATTAATTTGTACGGTAAAAGTGTTGGAACAAATGGGAATAAAATTATATGGTATTTTGCCATTAAATTTGCTAGTCAATGTAAAATTGTAAAATTTTATGACATATTACTCTCTTGCAGCAAAAGTTTATTAACTACATACAAATTGCTTCAAAGCAAGAAATTTGTTAATTTGATTTTCCTGTGAAATTATATCTTTTGACAGTCAATGTTTCTATGCAGATTATATTCCTAAATAAAATAAAAATAAACAGTAAAAAAAAAAGTAAATTTTCCTGTACTAGCACAAAGTCATTGAGATCTCAAATATGTCCTCCGCAGCCTTTTAACCTAAATGAATTGCTGTTAGTACAACCGCTCAGTTTTGGCCCCTCTGTTATTTTCATTATCTGCTCAAACAACTTCCGTGCTTGATTCTCTTTCGAAACTAAATTATACTTGCGAATTGTGCAAGAATAAAATTTATTTGCTATTTTGCTTTCAAAAAGTAATGATGACGATAACGATGATAATGTTCAAAACGAACATGTGCAATTTAAATACAACAAATAAAAAACATTTGATAAAGAATATTCTCTTGCAACCCAGACACAATAATTTTTTCAAACATTTTCTTTTCTGCTGTCAGTTTGCAAGTCATTCAAGGATTTAGAAAATTTTTGTAACAGGTTGTTTTATGGAATGAGTCAAATGAATAGCATTTAAAAACTTTATTTGGAAGAATACGACAACAGAAATTATATTTAAAGTTTTGAGTGATCAAATAATAATGTTTGATAAGTCATGATAAGGAAAAGAAGAAGTAGAGGAAGTATATGCCGCTGAAGCTTGCTTAAATGTTAAGCCATTGAACTGCAGATCTTTAAGAATATTGCAGGCAATCAGGAGTTACTTTTGGGGCAAGAGTAGTTTCTTAATTTTATAGCATGTCCTGCTCATTTAATTTTCTTTAGCGATTTTTTTGGTAAGTGTTGATCCAGCTTACATTTTGGTACTGCTTAAGCGGCATGGCCACACATCAAACTGATGCTTCAAACTTGTGTATGTGTTGGTAAAATTCTGTTTGGCAGTGGAAATCTAAATTGTTTTGATATTCTTCAAACTCACATCAAACCATACGTGTGAGCTCTTTTCACTAACACTATCAAATAAAAGCAGAGTTTGAAGCGTCAGTTTGATGTGTGGCCATGCCGCTTTAACCTTTAAGATTGTTGTTAGACCAAAAATTAAAGCCCAATTTTAGTAAAGGGATTTTCCACAAGAACTTTGTTTTTAAATTGTGGCAATACCAACAACATGATAATTCTGACATTTAGTTTTTTGACGTATTCGTGGTAGCTGCATTGGCAATTGTTCCAATTAATTTAATTTCGCTCGGTAATCGCATTATAACAATTAAAATCCAGTATGAAAATGGGTGTTCTGTTAAAGTTCCATTTCGTAAAATTTTAATCATCTTCATCTAAACTTTGTTTTTTAAAAAACAAAGTTCTTGTTGAAAACTCCTTTATTAAAATAAACAGCTGATTTTGCGTTTACTCTACATGTTTAATATATTCAGATTTTAACATACAGTATGTCTAATAAATTAAAAATAAATTAAATCTGTCAAAATAAATTAAATCTGTCATAGAAATAGGGGTATTTGTAGCTGGACTCTTTTTAAATTTCTATAACATTGTGGAACAGATCACCAGCTGTTTCAATATTTAGCTTGGCAGCACTAAATTTGGTACATCCAAAAACAGGGTTGTATTAAAATCATTTCAAAAATCATGTTTGTATGGTAAAATCAGGTTTTAAGAATAAAACCATATCAGCGTGAAAACTATATAAGTTAAATTACAAAAAACAGCTTAAAAATATAAATTGTTCTGATAAACAAAAATATTGATCTCTATTTATTCTAGACCTTTCAATATTATTTTATTAATAATTTTTTTAACTTGAAGCATTTTTATATAAAAATTTGTTTAAAACATTTATATTTTTAAATATTTCGCCACTCATTTGGTCCTCTTCCGGAAAATATTGCTTATCTTTCTTTTTTCTTTTTTTATGAAAAAATAAGCCAAAGGCCACCCGAAGGAATGGCAAAATATTGAAAAAATATAAATAATTCAAAATGTTTGAATAAAATTCTTTAATATTTTTAAGCTTAAAGTTTCTTTATTTTTGTACCTTTGTAAGGTAGCAAAAATTATGTCATATCATGTGCTGTTCCATCACCAATTTAAATAAAATTTCTCACTGACACATATTTTAGAAGCTTTCGAGACAGTCGAAATGTTAAATAACACTGTAACAATTCAAAGAGCAAAATAATAATAACAGTTCTCCCTTAAGAGATACACAACGAAAGAGAAAGAAAAGTGTGAAATCTTTAACCCAGTTTTTTAAAAGTGTTACAAACTGTTAACCGTTTGGCAAACTCTTAACAGCATGAATGAAATTTAACAGAACCCTCTGCCCAACTAACATATGTAAATGAATTTGTAACATTGTGTTTGATGTTTTTGTTTTGAAAAGAAAAGAAAAAAAAACAGAAAAAAAATGTGAAATAAAACACAGATTTGCAAGTGTATGAATGATTTTGCTTTTACCCCTGATAATGAATTAAAATATCGCGTGCTTTGTTTAGAATTGTGATGATAAAGAATGAATAATACAAGTGTTGCAATAAATCCAAAACCTTGAATTTATTGTGTACAACAACGCATAATTAAAAATGAAATAATAATTAAAATAGACCGACTGTACTAAAAGTGATAAAATATATAAAACGTTTTTGGCAAGTTTAATTGTTTTAACAATAAAACCTTAAACTGATTGGTAGAACATGTTAAAAGTAATTTGAGTTGAGGCTAAAATAAAATACAATTTGTAAAAATATTTTAATTTTTGTGAAATTTTTTATTTGAAAAAATAAATAATAATAATACGATTTGGTAAAGCACCACTAAAATGCATACAGACATTGCTTAACCACCAACAAATAAATTTAATTTATTTTAATTTTTAATATAAAAAATATGGAAAACGGCCATCCTAAAGGCCATCATAATTTTAATCGTAAAAAACGAATTATTTTAATTTGCCAACTGCTATAACTTTTGAATGAATCCACCGATTCAGGAGCTATCTGCGGTTCAATTTTTAATTGACCAGATATATTATTTCAGAGTTTTTTTTTTGATGTGTTAACATCTATACGCGCGCCTCTAGGGCAGTAAACTATCAGTTTCAATACATACGCAAGTGTAAGTGTAAGACTTTGTTTGTTCGTTGCTTGGCAGTCGGTATTGAAAGTGATTATTGGGCGATTTTCATATAATTTTCCCACGCGATTTTCTCCGGAAATTCATAGCCGATTTTATTAATTTTTGGATTAAAACGCTAGTGCGGGTTTCGACGAAGAGTTTAGGACAAAAATTAAGGCGATCCGATATCGGCGAGCGGAGATTTAAGTGTTTTAATTCGGAGTATTAGTTTGGAGTAATATTAAAAAAGTGTTTTATGTTGATCTTCGGTTTTGTCTTATGCATAGCAAAGAGAATAGTGACGTGGTTATACGTACATATATAAAAATGATATAGCAAGACAGCAACGTATGTAGCTTATGTACAAACATAACAATGTATGTATGTACATTTGTCTGTTGCTTTGCACTCTCTTTGTTTTTTGTGGGTTTAATATAAAATAAATAAACAAAAAGGTGTTAACACATTGCCCGTGCGTTCGAACACTCATTGATTTTTTTTTTTTTTATAATTTTTTTTCGAATTTTTTTCCTTCACAATACATCATGAACGCATTAACCGATTTTGAGCGGGTTAGCGGCGATCGACGTGGTTTTTCAATTTCAATGACCAATAAAGCGGTTTAACCCGGGAATATCATTTTTCGTCGTTTCGACGACTCATGTTAACTTTTTGTATATCTCACAAAAATATGAATGATATTGTAGGGTTAAGAGATATTCCAAAAACGACACATTAAAATACTTTATTTTTAATTTTTCTTTTTATAATTCTCGAAATCTAGCAATCGGAATCAGTTCCAATTCACAGGAAACGTAAGAATTCTTTGAAACGCCACTACTTTAGTTCGATTCGGTTAAACGGTTGAAAATCTATAAGCGGTTCAAATATACACACACATACAGACATATGTGTGTGCTTCTCAGGAGTAGCAGTAGAGATCTGCTGAAAACTAGATTTTTTTCAAAATGGTGTAAGACTTGTCGATTTTTTTTTTAAATTTTCTTAGCGGGAAGTTTAAAAAAATTCATATACAAGTGAAAATTCTGGCTAAACAAAAAAAAAAAACTAAATATTTTGAATTGAAATGTGCAGTGAAAGGAAAATCATTCATTCTGGCAAAGCAATAATTTAATTTTTCAAATACATGCAAACGAGAACATTTTCCATTTCCTAGTTCTGGTCTACATGGAGAAGTCAGGAAAGTTTCCAAAGAACTCAAAACGTAGAGATCTGGTGAAAACTAGATTTTTTCAAAATGCGGTAAAACCAGTAACCTTTTTTTTAATTTTCTTAGCGGCAAGTTCAAAAAAATCATATACAAGTGAAAATTGGGAATAAAAAAATAAACAAATAATATGAATTGAAAGGTACACTGAAAGGAAAATCATTCATTCAGGCAAAGAAATGGTTTCAATCATTAAATACATGCATATGAGTATATTTTCCATTTCCTAGTTCCGGTTTATACGCTACAACTTTGGCTGCTCAACTTTTGATTTTTCTGTGAGAAAGAATAAGATATGTAGTCAACACAAATTCATATATTTTTCTGTTTTAATACGGTGCGGAGCTGCCGTTTCACTCTTGAAATTTTTAAATCTTTCACCACGTTGGTTTCGAACAAATCAAAGTTAGAGTTACACACACTATCTTAGCATTGACAGCATTTTGATACAAAACACTTCATAGCAAATGACGCTTAATTACAATAAAAATTTTAATCTCAAACTTTTGTATAGCTTTAAAAAAGCATTGACATTTACAATTACCCGAGAATATTACAAACTCATACTTTTATTTTTTTTAGGGGTTAAATAAATGAAAAGGACAAAAATAAATTAATTAATTACTTACACACACATACACATGTACATGCACATGTAGGAGAGAAGGTTACAACTGCTGCTGCTGCTGCTACGGCCAGTACTAGAGAGCCTGTCAAAAACTAAGCATTTGCAATCACTTCCATCAAGACCACTTGTGTAAACTACATTTGGGAAATGTTTAAGCATGAATGACAGTGATGTTTTCAACAAAAAAAAACTAAAATAGTTCCAAACAATGGACGATGCTCACCAATACATGCAAGTAGATGTAACAAAAAAACCATGGAACGCTATTTCTCGCAATTTAAAGAAGTAACATTTTCAACAATAAACGGAAATAAATAAAAAAAAGAATAAAAAACGACAGTTTTTAGTTTTTGTTCATTGTTTTTGTATTATTTGCAAAAAGTTCGTTTTTTCCGTAAAGCAAAAAAAAATGTATTTCAGGTAAAAACGTTATTGATGTCGTTCTCCAAGTAGAAGTAAAACAAAAACCTCAGATTTTATTGCAATTGTTAAAAAAAAGAAAAAATAAAAATGAGGAAGAAAATATATATTTTCTTTCGGGAAATGATTATATTGTCTTCGCATGTTTTTGACAGATTTAATGGTTAAATATTTTGCACATGAGCGGCCAATTTAAAGGTTGAAATTTTAAATATATTTTCAAATATTTATAAAAAAAAGTGGAAATCAAATAATAAAAACTATACGAATTGGTACCTTAAAGCACCTGTAACAACAAGGCCTGCATTAACTTAGAATTTATACACAATTTGTCTAATAAAACACCCCCTCCTCCACGAAATTTTTAATTTTGTTTATATTCACTTTGTCATTCTGTTTGTAACGCAGCGAAATATGACTCTAAGACCTCATAAAGTATATATATTCTTGATAAGTGATGAAATCTAAGACGATCTAGTCATGTCCGTCCGTCCGTCCGCCCGTCTGTGGAAATCACGTTTCAGTCCTAACGAAAAGAGCCAGACCCTTGAAATTTGGTATAAATATATTTTGAAGGATAGGATAGGTCAAGTCCGTAAATGGGCTGAATCGGGCCAGAGGGAAAAGAGTTCCCCTAAGAAGAATTAAACCAATCTCTAAAAAACAACTTACGTTTTTTTTTTTGTAATTTTGTTAAGCAAATCATATATTTTTAGTCAAAGAAGGTCCAAAGCGTTGAACTTGGAGCCAGGAAATCAGAAAAACCTATTTTTGGAGCCCGGACCCTTTTAAAAGGCGTAAATATTTAATAAATTATTCAATACACCCCTTACAAATTAAATTTTAAAGATTTTATGATGAAGCTGAGATGTTCTCTGGTCCTCCTCTGAAACCCCTTCCCTGCCCCCCTCCCTTTTTCCCTACATGACGCTATAAAAAAAAAAAATTTTTTTGATGTGTTAACATCTATACGCGCGCCTCTAGGGCAGTAAACTATCAGTTTCAATACATACGCAAGTGTAAGTGTAAGACTTTGTTTGTTTGTTGTTGTTGCTTGGCAGTCGGTATTGAAAGTGATTATTGGGCGATTTTCATATAATTTTCCCACGCGATTTTCTCCGGAAATTCATAGCCGATTTTGTTAATTTTTGGATTAAAACGCTAGTGCGGGTTTCGACGAAGAGTTTAGGCCAAAAATTAAGGCGATCCGATATCGGCGAGCGGAGATTTAAGTGTTTTAATTCGGAGTATTAATTTGGAGTAATATTAAAAAAGTGTTTTATGTTGATCTTCGGTTTTGTCTTATGCATAGCAAAGAGAATAGTGACGTGGTTATAAGTACATATATAAAAATGAGATAGCAAGACAGCAACGTATGTAGCTTATGTACAAACATAACAATGTATGTATGTACATTTGTCTGTTGCTTTGCATTCTCTTTGTTTTTTGTGGGTTTAATATAAAATAAATAAACAAAAAGGTGTTAACACATCGCCCGTGAGTTCGAACACTCATTGATTTTTTTTGTATTAATAACCCTAAAAATTTACTTTTTAGTGTTTTATAGCAAAGGTGAAATGACTCTCTCACGGCCCCTCCCGTAGTGAATTGTAGGAGTCATAGAGTTTTTATTTACTAAATATGTGCAGGGTATTTAAGTTTCGACCAGGTCGAATAAAACGTTCTTACTTGTTATCTTTAAAATATTTTTTTAATACATACACAATTTAACTGATTGCATAAATATTATTCCCCCTTTTTTTATAACAACAAATATTTCCCCCTTTTTTAATTTCTAAATAAATATTTTTTATTTTACTTTCACAAATACTTTCTCGTTCAATAGTTGCAAGTTTCCTGGCCACAGATTTTGTGCAATTGTTACAGTTAATACCTAGCAATACATTATTTATAAATACCTGTAAAGAAATATAAAAAACACACACACACACACACACACACACACAAAAACAGCTTTGAAAACAAAAACTATATTTTTCATGTTTCATATATATTTTTTTGTATTTAATTCCCATAAAAATATGATGTGATGCATTAAAATATTTGTTTGTGCGCCGGCAAAGTAAAACTTTAGTTTATAATTTCACCCATCAACAAAATTGAATTCGCGTATTTTCACAATTTCATTTTGTGTAGTTTTAACTTTACAACAACTTTTTATTTTCATTTTTTTTTTTGGTTTTTTGTGAAGACTTTATATTTCGACTGCAATGCAATTTAATCTAATATCAATATGCTGTCAATGGTTTTTTGTTGCCGTTGCTATTCAATACAGCAAAGGAGAAAACATTTTGCTGTCAAGTTGTTAAAGTTGATGGTGTTGCAAAAAAATATATACATCAAATTTATTGAAAATTGAAAAAGGGTTTAAGTTTCGTTTCTTTTTTTTTTTGGCTGAATTCTGCAGCAGCAATACAATTTGTAAAAATATATTAAAAAATATATGACAAAGAAAACTAAACAAATTTTGTAAAGAAAAAAGGATGCAAATAAATTGATTGAAATAATGTGAACAAAAGGTAAATACCAACAATTTATTTGTTTCCTTTTGTCGTAACGATTCTTTCTGTGCAATAAAAAGTTAACATTTTTCATCTCCAAATAGCTTCAAATTTACAAAAGTTTGTTAAATTGGTGATTTAAACAAGAATGTGCTATACAAATTCATCCGAAAAATGTACAGAAACGAGCAGTAGTACACATGAGCTGCTTTTATTACCAACTTGAAAATAATTTATAAAAAAATTGTTAAAGTTGCAAATAAGATAAATGAATGGTACAAATTTATATTTAAATATGAGGCAAATACCAGACCATTAAATAACATCTTTAGCATAAAAATTGTTAAGAGTCTTCGAACAGGGATTTCAGAGCCACCTTCTTGAAGCTACATCTGTTTATTCAGTCTGTTTTGTCAAATAAACAAGGAGGGATATAGCATTTAACAAATCGTGCAAGTAATAGTGGGCTTTATTACGGTTCTCGACTCGAAAGAATGTAATAGATTAAAGAAAAATACAAGATTTTTCTTTAATCTATTACAAACGCTCGAGTTGATTCGAGAACGGTATGTTTTTTTTTTTTTTTTTTTTTTTTTAGGACTAAGACCAGCGCTCTGGGAATGACTCCTGCATATGCAATGCATTGCACAGGAACTGGAAGGGAAGGGTATAGTAGTGAGCTGACAGATGAGGAAAGATGAGAAGACAGAGAACTTTTTGTAGCAATTTGAACCTTTTTACTTCGCCGTCTAATTTTTTGCTACAGGACCGATGAAGGAGAGTGCTGTTCCTCTGCTCTTTAGTACATGATTGTGTCAGTCGCCGCAAATTATGTTCAGTGGTCAGTGCCATGCCTTCATCATTGAAACAAGCTGACAACAACTAACATAACCATGCACTTAATGCTGATCAGAAGAATTCGACACAATATTCATGACTGAGCGCGGAGTTGAAGTCGGGACCCTCCCCTTCATAGTCTCGTGTTAACTACTTCTGCCAACAGCGCCCTCAAAGTGAGTGTTCTGTATGAGAAACGCACGGCGCAGTTTAGCGATGAGGCCTATTTTTGGATATTGTTAAAATTGTCATGATAACTTACACATAATCCACTAATCCACATGAGATCCAAAAGCGATTAATACATTCCGAAATTTCCTTGGGAATGATGTTGGCCGGGACATCACTGCCAACGGTGAGTGCTATAGGTGGATGCGATTATCAACTTCTTTTGTCCTCAATTGGATGGTGTGTAGAGTTGATGCCACATTAAATATTCGACATGAACGATTTGAGGGCATGGCTATCTCACCTGGAGATGATGTTAAATGGCTACCCAGATTGTGCGATTCCATCCCTTAAGAAATTTTCTTGTGGTGTTTTCTTAAGTCTCGGGTATATGTGAATAAGCCACAAATCACAAGCCACAAGTTACAACCCATAGCGGTTCTCAAAGCCAACATAATCCATGCGATAGGGCAAAGAAACTCATCGGGAGCGCTATAGAGTCACTTGAGCATCGACTCAATGTGAGGTATGTTTCATTGTTTTATCGCATCGCTACTATATATTCGGTTGCGTTCCAATGATATCAGGGAACTCTTTCCCGAAACGCCCACTTTTTTAATCTCAACGTGCAGTACATTACGATCATACGCATATGTCGTGGATTCACACTGTGAACGGCACTACGCATTACAGAGAGAATTCTTTCTATTCTATTCTCTCCCTGCCCCTATGTGAAATAAATCCACTACGGAGGTCTTTCCTGTCGTATATAACATGGAAAAATTCCAATAGAATGTTCATATACACTTCTCCTTTTATCCTACTTTCCACAACCAATTTTCCTAGTTCCAGCACAATGCACGCATGAGTAGGGGTCATCCCCTAAGTGCCGGTTCTAATTTAAAAAAAAAAATCCTGCATGTTTTATGTACCACAGTCATGGAAAATTGGACATTCCGGGTTTTCGGCAAGCAGAGTAGCCGTGGCAGGCGTTTGCACGATATTGTATTCCACACATTATGGCATCAATAGGTTTTTAAACGAATAAAAACTTTCGATGATAACTTACACATACTTTGTTTTATTAAAATACATAGACAGGAAGTGCCCTATTGAAAAACCCTATACAAACACATACTAATTTTTACATGTACTTTTCTATATATGAATTTTCTCAAAATACTGGGACTAACTAAAACCAATTCCATAATTCTCCATTTAACAATCCCAAAATATACTGACATTTTGCATTGACGCCTGGTGTTCTTAGCGTATACGCTATATAACAATTGCACAAAATTCAATGTAGAGTATACGTATTGTTGTACAACAGCAGACGAAGAGAAGAATGCACGAGTTTTCTTCATTCGCAAACGAATTTAATTCGAATGAATTTAATTCATAAGAATTTAATTTTTAATATTGTCAATAACTATTATTTTTTTCTTTGCAAATTTTATAAATTAAATTTTGAAACAAAAAATCTTGAAGTATGGAAAATAAATTCCACTAGCAAAATTCAACAAATTAAATTGTGAAATAAAAAACTATTAAATAGGTTCTAGGTCGTTGCGGCCACTACATACAATTACACTGTGGAACAAATTCAGGTTTAATCGAAGGTCGATTAAAAAAAAATTCGATACGGGTCTTCTAATTTAGCCTCTATTTTCACTCCTCACTCTCAGAATCGACCTAGCTTTTGCTAACCTGAATTTGTTCCACAGTGTTATTGGTCTAGGCAGTACCTTCCAAAAGTATTTCAAAACGGTCTGTTTTTAATTTTTATTTTACTAAAATAAATATATAATCATAGAAACATTAGCAAAATCGTAATATGCATACATACACGTATATATAATATAGTGTGGTATATTAATTATTTGTAATATTATCAGGTTTATTAATAATACTTTTTATTAATAATATTTTTTATTAACACAAACATATGACTGAGTGTACGCATGTAAAAATTTATTACTTATGTATTTTTATATTTTCCATCTATTTCATCAATAAATTTATTTTATAGAAAATTCTTTCATATGTTTTCATTCTGCTTTGCAACAAAGATTTTTTTTTCGTAGCACTTTAGTCAATATCTTAAAGTAAATCGGCCAGCCAGCTACCCCCAGCAGTTTGTTAGAGCAATTCAATTTAAGTGACAATAAAATCTTTTTAATTTATGTCCTCAACTCAATAAGGGAGCATAATGTTTATTATGATCATTAAGTTTGATTAAGTTGTCTAACCCACATCAAGTGGTGATGTATGAAGCTATTTAAATATGTATCAAATGTACGCACACACACACACGCGCGTGCGGTCTTACATATGCATGTAAGTGTGTTTTAATTTTCTATAAGTACATCTATTGTCTACACAGAATTCTATTTACATATTTCTATTGAAGCAGTAAAGGAATTTTGCTCGCACTTGGCTCGTAATTTGCTTTGATGGCAGAAGATATGGCACAGGAATAAAACTGTCTCGCTTATGTTTTTAATAAGCGTATAATAGTATATATGTATATGTACATAGATTTGCACATAAACATATTGACGTACTTATATTTGTATTTCCACACTTTCGAATATAAGACTGCCTTCTCTAACCATAAAACCTACGATGCTTTGAGATACAAATATTGGAACAGATAATTTATTAGAGTTGCAAATTATGAGAATAAAAGTTCAAGATATTTTCTTTCGAATAATCAAAATGAAAGTCCTAAAATTTAATCCAGAATTATATGATAAATATTTTTTGAGGAAAAAGAGAAAATTTAAATCAATTTATGTATGAATTTTTATTAGTCGAACTTTCTTATGTAAAATTGTTAATTTTTTCAACGGGCTTAAGTTCGAATCTGCATGACTGCAAATTATTTTTTAT
Organism: Linnaemya tessellans; assembly: GCA_951800035.1. Taxonomy (NCBI): domain Eukaryota; kingdom Metazoa; phylum Arthropoda; class Insecta; order Diptera; family Tachinidae; genus Linnaemya; species Linnaemya tessellans. The sequence continues at coordinate 155,000,113 of OX637532.1, read as the reverse complement.
TATTTTTTTATTAATAAATGAATTTTTTCAAATTCCATTTATAATTTTTTATATTAATTTTTTATATCAATTTAGTTTCTTGCTATTTTTGGAAAAAGCTACACTTTCATCATCAGTACTCAGCTGTATTTTTGCTTATCACACGTGTACATGTTTGTTTAACATCAGAATAATTAATTCTGGTTTTATAAAACAAGCCACAAAATCGAAAAATATATTTTTCTGATCGTCTGGCTCCATGTTTAACGTTTTGAACCGTGTATGACATAAAAAAATATCATTTGCTTCACAAAATTACAAAAAAAAAAAAATTAAAAGAGATGTTGATTTTTAGAGGATGACTTAGTTCTTCTTAGAAGAACTTTTTCCCCTCTGGTCCTACTCAGCCCATTTACGAACTACAACTGTGCTATTCTTTACAATTTATCTATATTAAATTTCAGGGGTCTGGCTCTTTTCGTTTGGACTGAATCGTGATTACCACACACGGAGGGATGGTCGGTCGGATGAACATCACTGATCAAAAATATATTTTATGGAATCTTAGAGGGATATTTCGCTGCGTTATACATGGAATGACAAAGCGAATATACCCTTCAATTCCTTTTTTGGGGGGTATATAAAAAAACAATTGTTTGTCTAGTTTTATATACTCTAAAGTTATTTAAATAATTTACTTCTTTAAAAGTCTTCGTGTGGCTTCTTTACGAAAAATAAACTCTAGCATACGAATAATTTTTTCTTAAGTTTGCGAATAATTTTTAGTCGAATTTCACATTTAAGCACATGCAAATAAAAATATGTTCATGCATGCATACACCCGTATATCTAAACAATGTCTAAGGCTGATTATGGTGCGGGGGGAGAATAACATAAATATTTATTGTACCCTAAACGTGTACTCATGCACTGCAAATATCCCAGAATAAAGGATTACAATAAAAAACGATGTTCACAAAATAGAGCGGATAAAAAAGGAAACAGCACACAAAAGAGACAATTTGAAGACTCCGAGAAAATGCCAACGATGGAATAAAACTAAGATAAGTTGTTTCTTAAATGATTTCTTGTTTACTTAAGCAGTCGGGAAACCGCAAACAACAGCTAAATTTACTGGCACAATAAAGACGAGCAGCACGATAAGCGATGTGCGGGTACAACATAACGAATAAAACTAAATATATGCTAAAAATATGCACACACAGACACATTCATATAAGAGACGTCTGTGTGTGTGTGTGAACACTAATAATGAAGTTCATAAAAACTTTTACTATAATAGTTTATTCAACGCAGACGAATAACGGCGAGAAGTAAACGATGAACGCTCTAAGGTAGTGGGTGTATGTATGCATGTCTGTGTGTAAGCATGTTCCTTAGAAATATTTTCGTAATTGTCACAGTGGAGTTGCCAGTTTTTTGATTTTATTTCATATTTAAAAGCCAAAGATGCCAGAATAATTAGTTGAACTTTACATCTGCACACGGGTAAAGCGTGTGATGTCCCCGGCCATTTTTATACACTGCAAAAAAGAATTGGGGGGGAATATTCACATTGTCATTCCGTGTGTAACTAGGCGTTCCACTTACAGGGTTTTCGCCCGGGGACTCAATGGCTTAGATTTCTCATAAATTAATTGACTCTTTCACCAATATTATGCGAATTTTATTAAATGGAGTGAAAAGGAATGGAACATTTTCTTATGTGACGAGCCGAATATGTATTTTTAACGCCGCTTGTTTTGTGAACAGTGGCTCCGTTAATATATTATTTGTAAGAGCAGCTCACCCACGCTATTGGATTTATTCCAGAATAAAAATTTTAAGTGCAACTTGAAATTAATTGATCTGTTTTATGTTTTTAATAAAAATTCTTCTTATCACTTTCTACTTATTCAACAAGTGCATTTTTTTTAAATCTCCAGAAATCTCCAGTTTTCTTTAGCAAAAATTTTAATTTTTCCGGTTTTTTCCTCTTCGAAGTGTGGTAAGCAGCGAAATATCGCTCTAAGACCCCATAAAGTATATATATTCTTAATCAGTGATGAAATCTAAGACGATATAGCCAAGTCCGTCGTTTCGTCCGTCCGTCAGTGGAAGTCACGATACAGTCCAAACGAAAAGTGTCAGACGCTTGAAATTTGAGGTAGATAAATTTTGAAGGATAACACAGGTCACGTTCGTAAATGGACTGAATCGGGTCAGAGGGAAAGAAATTCCCCTAAGAAGAGCTGAACCAACCTCTAAAAAACAACATCATTTTTAAAGTTTTTTTTTGTAATTTTGTTAAGCAAATGATATATTTTGAAGTCAAAGAAGGTTTAAAGCGTTGCGTTTGGAGCCAGAAAATAAGAAACAAGTTCATTTTTGGCCCCGCCCATTTTAGTGGGCGTGGAAGTAACATATTACTTGGAAACATAGTGCAAATATTTAACTAATTGAATTACTTAAGCCTAAATTCCTTAAAAATATCAACTTTAAGCTTTTATGACGAAGCTGAGACGTTATCTGATCGTCGTCCGCCCTAATCCCCACCTTCACCTTGGCCCCTAAATGACCATATAAAAATAAATAATTTTTTGTTTTTTAGAACTTAATAAACGCAAAAACTTGTTTCTTAGTGTTTTATGGGAAAGCTGAGATGTCTCTTCCAGGGCCGTTGCCAGACCGACCCCAAAAAATAGATGTTTTTTTTTAATATAAAAAAAGAATTGGACCCCATAAAGTATATATATTCTCGATCAGTGATGAAATCTAATGTCTAATCTCATGTCTATCCGTCCGTTTGTAGAAAACATGCTACAATCTATTTTAGGACCTAGGACCCCGCCCATTTTAGTGGGCGTTGAAGTCATATTTTACAAAGAGAAATAGTGTAGTCGCCAAAAATTTAAATTATCAGCTTTTACGACAAATGTAAGATGTTCTCTGAATTTCCTCTGCCCTGCCCTTCCACCCACCTTTGCCCCGTAAATGACCCTATCAAAAAAATATTTTTTTCTCTAAATTTTTTTGAACACTTAATAAGCCCAAAAATTACTTTTTACGTTTTTAAGGTGAGATGTCTCCCCCTCGGCCGTTCCCGGAGTGACCCTCTATAGAGTTTTAAAATTGGCTACAGAAATGTCTTAAGGCAACTCTGACCTAGCGGGTCTTTTGATTTATTTACTAAATATTTGGAAACTGTCGCATTTGGGGCACAGAAAACCCGCACTTATACGAGTCACTGTTTGGTCCAGAGGCATATTTGGGCCATTTTTCTTCGAAAATGAGCAAGGAGTGGCTGTTACAGACAATGGCGATCGTTATTGGGCCACGTTGAACGAATTTTTGTTCACAAAAATTGAAGAGGAGGATATTGGCAACATTTGGTTTCGACAGTACGGCGCTACGTGCCACACAGCCGAAGCTACACTCGATGTTTTGCGCCCTGTTTTTGAGGATCGCATTATCAGCGGTTGTTTGTGGGATGCCGTCAAAGATAAGTGTCACGCCGACAAGCCAGAGACAATTGACGCTTTAAAGGGCAATATTCGTGAAGCCGTTGGTGAAATACAGCTGCACACAATTGATAATGTCCTTGTAGGCTACTGCATGGCCAGCCGAGGCAGCCATTTGAATGAAATTATTTTCTATTATTAACCGGAAGGATTGTTCTTTCAAATAAAAAAAGAAATTTGAGAAAATATTCAGTAGTTTTTTTATAGCACTTTCAAAAAAAAAAGTTATTTGTCGGACCCTTTATATCCTCCCAGTTCCCAACTAAAAAGTGAGAATTTCATAGCAAATAAGTGCTGCAGCTACTTTAATTTTAACTTCGCCTTCGAATTTGTGCTACAAAGGATTGATTTAAAAATTTATTTTTCATAAACTATAGATTTTCTTCTAACTATCTACCAGTATTAACTAATACGAGACTTTCTTTACATAGAATAGAAAAAAAAAGAAATAAAATTTTGTATTAACATGATTGTCATCATGTGTTTGCATGAAAGTACGAAATTGATATAAAAGCAGAGACGAGTATTTATTTATCTCTTGACTTACCTTTCTGAACCAGAAAACCAACAAACTCTTGCCAGACAGACTTGAAAACTCACAAACACAATCACAGTCACACTCGCACTCATACTCACCCATATTTACTTAGAATAGAATTCGTTTTTAGATTTTTCAACATTTGATGCACTTAGTTTTAATTTTTTTTTTCAATTTCATATCATTTTCTCCTATTGTGTAGTTTGTGTTTTATATTCTGGGCAAGAAACTATTTTCTAAAAGTGTTGGGAGGATGAAAACAATTTAACTAGAGCAGTAAAGATGCTATTCCTGTACGAGTAGCTCGTTTAACTGCAAATTAATCATATAATTCAATGTAGTGTTATAGGCTCTTTCAAACTAGAGTAATTGTCGTATGCAAGTCTAAAGTAGAAAGTATTTAATGTTTCAATTAAATTGTTTAAAATAGATCAATTGATATTTATTTTCTATGTTACCTTTGACTATAGGAAAAGGCATGATGCAACTCTTGTGTAATTAATTACTTAGAGCATTGATTTTATGGCAATAGATTTATTAGTCGATTCGGATATGGCTTCAATCTATAGTCTATTATTCTAGAGATAGAACATTTTAGAGAAATTTCAAAAATGCATTAAATTCAAACATTGCCAAAAATTTTCAAAGAAAAATGATTTTAATCAAAAAAGCTGCATTATCGATCCTTAATCCGTATAAATAACGCTTTAACACAATTTGTATTTTATTAAATTGCTTAAATATTTTTCAGTTTCAGTTTGGCATTGAAACAAATTTTGATTTCCATAATACACTAACGCTTGTATTTGTGTGTACTTACGAATACGAGTACATACTGTTGAGCATTATTTTTTAATTATTAAATATTTTTATGATACTTACAGGCCATCATACATTTTTTGTGACCCTCTAACGAAACTGTTTAAATTTAAAATTCTATTTATAATAAATTGGACCAGTAGCTCCTAAGCGGCAATAAAAGTGGACAACCATCTTCTTTAAAATAAATTAAGAAAATAAGCAAAGTAAATATATATGGCACAGCTTGGGATTTAAAAAAAACGAGTTTTAGATTCAAAATCAGTTCATTTCAATACTTGTGTATTAGAAACTAAATATATTCGTTATAAAAAAGAGGATAATAAATTTTTAAAATATATAAATTTCCTACTGCTTATTGCTGATGACGTTAGCAGACTAACAGCGAGATATTGAACATAAAAAAATTAATTTAAATTTCATAAAAAAATCGACCTTTCAAAAAAGTTACTTTATTACTTAAAAAATGACGTACTACAAAATTTTGCACTTTCAATAAAAAACATTTTCAAAAAGTTCCTTTTGAGATAAGAGTTTGCCAACAAAGGTAAGTTAAAAAAGAAATACAATTTTCTTTTAATTTTATACGTGCTGATTCTTTTCCCAATTTTTTTATAAACAACTTCAAAATTGATTATTGAGGGGTTTTAGCTATACAAATACAATTTAAAATGGAGCCTATTAAAACGGAATCTTTTAAAATGTGTGCCACTAAAAAAATTAAAAGTTAAAATAAGTACCTCTTCAAACAAGCACTTGAAAATATTAAATTTTACAAAAAGTACCTTCAGAAAAGTACCTTCAGAAAAGTATCTTCAGAAAAGTACTTTCAGAAAAGTACCTTCAGAAAAGTACCTTCAGAAAAGTACTTTCAGAAAAGTACCTTCAGAAAAGTACCTTCAGAAAAGTACTTTCAGAAAAGTACCGCATGAAAAGTACCTTTCGAAAAATCATTTTTCAAGAAAGTGTCTCTATATAAATTCATCGTTATTATAAATAAATAACTTTGAAAATATGTACCTTTTAAAATATCACATTTAATTGGCTTCTTCAAAAAGTACATTTAAAAATTTAGATGATTTTGAAAACAAATACCTTTTCAAAAATAGTTTAAAAAAATTGCACTGAAAAAAGTACAGGATAATAAATTTAACTTATTAAAAACAATTTTTAATAAAGAAAATGTATTCGGTGTATTTGCAAGACAGCACTTTTTTGAAAGGTACTTTTTGGAAAGTTTTTTTTTGTTAAGGTATTTTTTGTAAAGGTACTTTTTTAAAAAAGATTGTCGCCAACGATTTTTTAAGAGTTATTTTGACAAACTTTTTTTTTAAGTTTTTTTAAAGGTACTTTTTAATGTACCTTTTACTTTTTTAAAGTACCTTTAAAAAAACATAAAAAAAATTTTGTCAAAATAACTCTTAAAAAATCGTTGGCGACAATCCTTTTTAAAAAAGTACCTTTACAAAAAAAAACTTTACAAAAAGTACCTTTACAAAAAATAAAACTTTCCAAAAAGTACCTTTCAAAAAAGTATTTTGTTCCAAATACACCGAATACATTTTCTTTAACGGTAATTTTAAAATCAAACTTTTTTTAAAGTTTTTTTAAAGGTACTTTTTTAAAGTACATTTTTAAATCATACTTCTTTTCAAAATGTACTTTTAAAAAATACGTTAAAAAACGTACCATTCAAAGAACATAAAAAAGTACCTTTGGCAAAAAACCTTTTAAAAGGGTAAACTTGAAAAAAAAAATTACGAAAAGTAGCTTTTAAAGTAAATTTTTTATAAACGATACTAAAGCATGGTTACTGCTTCTTCGTCGTCTGTACAACTTAGAAATATTAAATTTTTTTTATCAAAATTAAAATTTCATATATCAAAAATCATGATTTTTATTTCCACTGTAGCCCAATTATCTTATTCTCGACTCCTTCTCATCGATTTAGCACGGCGTAAGATTGTTTGTTACCGCACTACTAATAGAAATGCTGACGTGAATCAATAAAAAACCGGATTTCTTTAAAACGTGAGTTGTTTTTAATTATGCCGACAGTCAAAAAATACTTATAAAAAAATCAAAGAAAACAAAAATAGGCGAGACTTAATAAACTTCACTGAAATGTTAATAAAACCTTTTTAAAATTATTAATAATTCCACATTTAGCTTTTTGCATTTTCCAACACTTTTTCTTCTCGGTTGACATTAAAAATGACCTAAATAATAAAAAAAAATTAAAATTTAAAAGTAGTAAACAAATTATGTAAATTCTCATAACGCAATCTCTTTGTTCATTAATAAAACTTAGTTTGACTTTTAGAATTTTTTAAAATTTTTTTATTTTTTGCTCACCGTCAGGATTAAACTTACACAATTTTTTAAGGCGGGCAAAAATAAAACTTGAAGAGTTAATTAATGCTAAGCAATAGGCGTAGCAAGATGTTCTGTGGGTGGGATCATACTTCCCTCGCCTGCTGTGATTTTTAATAACTGAAGACTTTTTTTTAAATTTTACTTAATATTTCTTTCCAAAGGCATCAATATTTATATTTGCTAAGATTACAGAAAATACTACGCCCATTGTGCTGAGATAATACCAAAGCTTTTGTGATGCAACTTGTTTGTTGTTGCTGCTGCATCTGATAAGCCTACTTGTGCCGGTTGAGGTAGAATTGGTGGGACGCTACATGTTTCAGTTTAAATATTAGAAAGTTCGGCAGAGAAACCCGGTAGAAAAATAGGTAGAAGGGGGCTGCTGAAAATAACCAACTCCGAACTAAATAACTTAATCGGTCTAATTGAACAGTTTAGCTTAAGAGGTCACTTGCAGTGGATTGAAACCATAGATGCAAATTAATGCAATGGATTGCAGGGATAATGCAGCATGCCATTGCCCAGCTTCTGGATTTGATAAAAAGAGGACTCAAAACTTATGTATATCACGTCCGGTATATCACGAATAAATTCTTCAGTATTGGTTTCAAATGGGTCAACTAAAGATATAAGGCTTACCACAACCCAATGGAAAGTGGAATAAACTGTTTACCAAACTCGCCTCTCTATAGGGGCATTCCATCTGTGCCATGTGGCACCGTCTTGTTGAAACTACATGCTAGTCAACTCCAGCTTTTCCATTTCGGGCAAAAAAAAGTTAATTAATTTTAATCATTCGCCATTTACAGTAACATTCCAGCCTTCATCGTTTTTGAAAAAGTAAGGTCCAAAGATGCCCCCGTCCTATAAACTATATCAAACAGTACATTTTTCGGAATGCGCTGGCAGATACTGAAATGCTTCTGTATCAACATATACGACTATTTTATTCTTTTTCAAGTATCCATTTAACCGGAAATGAGCTTCGACGCTGAACACAAGATTTTTTTTTGTTTATCTTGGACCAGCACTCAGGGGATGACCCCTATATATGCAAATGCATTGCGCCGGAACTGAAAACGAGGGGATAGTATTGAGGGGACAGATAAACAAAGATGAGAAGATAGACAATTTTTTTTTTGTAGCTATTTCAACCTTTTACTTCGCCGGCTAATTTTTGCTACAGGGCCGATGAAGGTGGGTGCTGTTACTCTGCTTTTAGTAGATGGTAGTGTCAGTCGCTGCCAATTATGTCCAGTGACCAGTGATTATGCCTTCATCATTGAAACAGGCTGGCAACAACTAACACAACCACGCACTAATGCTGATCAGAAGAATTCAACCACTATATTTTATGACTCAGCGCGGGCTCGAACTCAGGACCCTCCGATTCATTGTGTCGTGTTCTACTACTTCAACCAACGGCAAGAAGTGATAAAACTTCTTAAACGAACATGAATATTGATAATAAGATTCAATAATCTGCAATCGTTGTTTGTTTGTAACTCGATTCATGATTAATTTATAGACCAAACTGAACATGTTACACGAAATCAGCTGATCTGCCAAAAACAGTGTTGCCAAAAGGAAAGTTAAAAAAAATTACAAATGGTTCAAGTATTATTTTCAACAAATAGGCGAAGCCGTTTCTTACCTCAAATATTTAAAAGAAAGGGGCCCCCAAAATAAACATCAATTTTTAAAACCTTAATATAATTTTTTTTTGTTAGGAGTAGGACCAGCGCTCAGGAGATGACCCCTACATATGCAATGCATTGCGCCGGAACTGAAAACGAGGGGATAGTATTGAGGGGACATATGAGGAAAGATGAGAAGATAGAGAATTTTTTTTTTAGCAATTTGAACCTTTTTTTACTTCGCCGGCTAATTTTTGTTGTATAGAATAACCAATTCAACATACTGCACAGACACTTGTAGAGCATAATAAAACGATGTAAAACAAGTTACAGAAAAAAAACTCCTGTGATTATAATTATTGACAAAAGTTGAGACCTAAAAAACATTAACGCAAAAAAAGTTTACGTTTCTTGCAACACAAAAAAAAAATGATTCAACAACTTTAATTACTCTCCAGTTTTGGCTCATAGATTGAAAGGTAAATAAAACAAATTATGCTTTAAGTTAATGGCAAAACTACAAATAGACTGTGCACGAAGGAATATTATGAAAAAAAATGTGTGTTGGTGTGCCGTAGAATTTCAGATGTACTCAGGCATCTTATAAGCCAAAATTAATGACAAGTAACTTCAAAAGAATTTTATTTCATTCCTTTTTTTTTTGCTTTTAACAAGGAAAATACTAATACAAGAAAAAACTTTTCCAACAAGAGAAAATAAAATAAGATTGTGCTGGACAAAAATGTTCACAAGTGAATTTAAAAAGTTGCCTTTAATGATCAACATAAAATCAGCTGGGAAAGTAAAATTTTTATTTGGGTTTCTTTTGTCATGAAATTTATGATTCAATATTAAGATTTTTGAAGCAACGGTCATTACAGCCATTTCATACTTATTATAAAATAATGAAGCATTAATATATTTTATGTATATTTGAATATTTTAATTTGTTGCAGCCCTTAGGGCCCACACTTCGTTGGTGCCATTGCCAACTCATTAGTCGATTTTTAGTCAGCAGTTTTTTTAAAAGTCTTTCAATTTATATGTATGATTATATGAAAGCAGGTAATTATAATTTAAACACAGAAAAAAAAAAATGTAAAATTACTTGTGCAAACAGTGAAAACAAAATAGCTTTTACGTAGTAAGAATTTTAACGAACATTTTATATTGCTATATTAGATTTAAAATTAAAATTTCGAACAATTAGCCTATAGAATATTAATTCTATTTAAATAGCTTTTAGTCGATCCGAATCTATTTAAGTTTCTTAAACTAAAGGGCCTTTCATGAAGCGCTTCCTATCTTTAAGTGTGTGAGATCTCATCGACATTTTCTAATCGTTTGAAAGACCTATTGATGCCCTTGCGTATATGGAATATGACATCGTTTAAATATCCGCCACGGCCTGCTTGGGTCAAGAGCATCCGAATTGTCAAATTTTCTATGACTCTGGCACTTAAATCAGAGGGCAAATTATGGCATTCGATACCGATCGAAATTTGTATTTAAATTCCATTGAAATTTCGATCGATATCGAATGCGGTAATTTGGCTCGAGGCTGTAATCATCGACCTATATTGTTCGCCGACATCGATATCAAAGAAGTATGGACCGATGACGCCGCCAGCCCAAAATCCAGGATGTTGTTGGCTGAAGTAGTTAGCACGACACTATGAAGGGGAAGGTCCTGAGTTCGACTCCGCACTTAGTCCTGAATATTGCGTCGAATTCTTCCAATCAGCATTAAGTGCATGATTGTGTTAGTTGTTGCCAGTCTGTTTAAGTGATGAATGTATAGCACTGGCTCCTGAGCATAACTGACACTGTCATGTACTGAAGAGCAGACGAACAGTACCATGTGGCAACAAATTAGCCGGCGATGAAAAAGGCTACAAAATATTCTCTATCTTCTCATCTTTCTTCATCTGTCCTCTCAATACTATCCCCTCCTTTCTATTTCCGGCGCAATGCACTGCATATATAGGAGTCAGCCCCTGAGTGCTGGTCCGGGTTTAAATACAATGACTTTTTCGGGATGCATTGGACGCTTTGGGATCTCATGTGCGTTGGTATCATCCTGAATTCGTCAATTTTGTTTGTTCACGTGCTCATTCATGCAGAAATGGGCTTCATCGCTGAAGACAATTTGGCGATTAAAAATCGCGGAGTCGGTTACCACTTTAATAAAACAATTTTATTATTCTACGTGTGCTATATCCGTCCATGGTGATTAAACTGAATGACAACTAATTTGAATGATGTTGCTTCAACAAAATGGCCGTTATCAACTGTCAAAGTTCAGAAGCCCCTGTTGGAATTTGATAGATGAAGTGCTGAGAATATTGCCAATAAATTACCACATTATTTAATATGAATTTTTTAAAGACTCTTTAGGTAACTATAAATCCTGTCCCCACCCTGCGAACATTTAAAAGTTCCTTCATGCCAATATCCTTTACTTAATTATACATTTATTTTTCACAACATCTATTTGCCAACAACAAAAACTAATTAAAAATTGTTTTTCTTATCTATTTGTTGTTTGAATTTATGATTGCAAATTAAAATAATTAAGAACAAATATAAAACAGCAATTTACTACATCAAACTTATTTCATATAAAAAAAAAACAAATGTAAATGTCAATCTTACTGTCACTGGCATTTGTTTATGCCATCTGGTGTTGCCTCAAACAAAAAAATTTATTATTTAAATTCTATTAATGTTAACACGTCATATTGTATTTGTATGCTTTAATTATTCAGTTCACATATAAAATTTATATAATCTGTTTTTCTTTGTATCATTATTTTCAACTCGTAGACAAAAAAAGAAAACAGAAAAAATCACATATAAATTTAATTCAATCAAAACTACATGATAGAAATTTACACAGCGCCAGTAATAAATGTCAGAAAATTTTATTTCGTTATTAACTGTTAAAAGTTATTAAGTGCAATTCAATAAACCAATTAGCTAATGTAAATAAGCAAATGTGTGTACAGGGATGGAGAGAATACTGAAATAATATTAAGAAAAATTTATTGAATTGACCTTCAATCATATGATTGATAAGTTTGCAACCGTGTGTATATCAAAGGGGCAGCTTTAGCTAGTCGACAGTGCTGCTGCTGCAAAACAGCCAAGATAAAAATCAGCTATGGGCTTAAAACAATTAAACAATTTACGAGTTTGTTTCAACCTAATATTACGCTATTGCCTAAAATAGCACAATCTGAGCCGATATTTATCGTGCCAGAATGGCACAATTTTCTGCCATTATAAATTTTACTATTACTTGCGTATCAGTCACATTATCTTCACACATTGCACAGTGGTGCGGTTAAAAAAAGTAAAAACATTGCATTCGTCGAATTTTAAATACCCTCCAAATATTTAGTAAATAAATTAAAAATGGTGGGTTAAAGTTCCTTTAAGACATTTCTGTGCCCAATTTTAAAACTTTATTTTGATCGGATCAGTCAGGGAAGGGCCGTGGGGGGAGACATCCCAGCTTTTGTAGTAAGAATTTAACAAGTAATTTTTTTGTGTTATTAAGTGTAGAAAAAAAATTTAGGGTAATTTACGACCTTCCTCGTAAAAGTTTAAATTAAAAATTTACTTTTTAAGGAATTTCGAATTCAGGAATACAATTTGTTATATATTTACATTATTTTTCAAAGCAATATCTTACTTCAACGCCCACTAAAGAGGACATTTTTTTGGACCGCACCAAAAATGGGGTTTTCTGATTTTCTGGCTCTAAGTTCAACGCTTTGGACTTTCTGTGACATAAAAATATATAATTTGCTCAACAAAAATACTTAAAAAGTTAAGTTATTTTGGTTTAGTACTTCTTAGGGGAACTTTTTTACCCCTGGTCAGCTTTAGTCCATTTATGAAATGGACCTGTGCTATCTTTCAAAATTTATCTATACCGAATTTCAAGGGTCTGGCTTTTTCATTTGGACTGTACCGCCCAGACGGACGGTTGGGCGGACGGAGATGGCTAGATCATCTTAAATTTCATTACTGATCAAGAATATATATACTTTATGGGGTCTTAGAGGGATATTTCGCAGCGTTACATACGGAAGGACAAAGTGAATATACGCTCCAATTATTTTTTGGAAGTTATAACAAATTTATAAAAAAATAGCATCCGAGATAATGTGACAAGATTGGGCATGCTTTGTTTGGGTATACATTTATAAAAAATAGCATGCAGCATAATATGACAAGATTGGGCATGCTCTGTTTGGGTATATATTTATAAAAAGTAGCATCCAGCATAATATGACAAGATTGGGCATGCTCTGTTTGGGTATACATTTATAAAAAATAGCATGCAGCATAATATGACAAGATTGGGCATGCTCTGTTTGGGTATATATTTATAAAAAGTAGCATCCAGCATAATATGACAAGATTGGGCATGCTCTGTTTGGGTATACATTTATAAAAAATAGCATGCAGCATAATATGACACGACAAGGGCATGCTCTGTTTGGGCAAAAGAAGAAATTGATAATACTGTGCAGTCCTATTCTTTTTTGTAGGGTATAAAAATAAATATTAAACATGAAATTTTAATAATAACATATTATAACAATAATAAAAAAAAATTATAAGAATTTCCCAGTTTCTAAACAGATATTCCGAGTGGAATAAATTATTTAAGAAGAGTTTGTAGACCTAAATTTACAATTTTTATTTTACATCTTTAAAGAGGGCGAAGCCACGAGACGTCAAACTGGCTCGCTTAAAATTTTTGCAGATAAATTTTCCTATGATCATGAGTAATGAGTATATGGTTGGGTTTATTGCTGTCAGCCGAACATTTTGTTAAAATTTTTTAACGCTTAATGTGCTTTTATATGCTAAAAGAAAATAATAATATTGGGTGTTTTTTATTGAGATATAGAACTTTAAGTTGGCATCACTTTTTTAACTGGCGGCCATTTAGTCAGGTGTCAAGTGATTAATATTTAGTTTGGTTTGCCATTTCATCATGAACACGTTGACAAAAGAACAACGCCTGCAAATCGTGCAAATTTATTTCGAAAGTAATGGTTCAGTTCGCGAAGTTTACCGCAAAATTTTGTTCAGTGATGAGGCTCATTTTTGGTTGAATGGCTACGTCAACAAGCAAAATTGCCGCATTTGGAGTGAAGAGAATCCACATGAGACCCTTGAGACGCCATTACATCCACAAAAAACTGACTGTTTGGTGTGCTCTATGGGCTGGTGGAGTCATTGGGCCATACTTCTTCCGAAATAATTCTGGAGAGTCAGTTACCGTTAATGGAGACCGGTATAGAGCCATGATAACCGACTATTTTGTTCCCGAATTGGATGGCATGAATGTGGATGAGTTGGGATCCAACAAGACGGCGCTACATGCTACACAGCGCACGTCACAATCGATTTATTGAAGGAAACGTTCGATGAGCGCATAATTTCGCGGAATGGACCTGTCAATTGGCCACCAGGATTGTGTGATTTGACACCATTGGATTATTTTCTTTGGGGATATGTGAAGTCGCTCGTCTACGCCAACAAACCAGAAACGTTAGGGGACTTGAAAGCCAACATTCGTGGCGCTATTGCCAACATACGGCCCTATATGCTCGAAAAAGTGGTTGAAAATTGGACCTGTAGAATTGGCTTTATTCGAGCCAGCCGCGGCGGCCACATGCCCGAAATCATATTTAAACATTAATGGCATAAAATTGTCCTTCCAATAAAGCCAAATTGATGGACATTAAAACGATTTTCGTGTGTTTTATTTCAATTCGAAGTTCTATACCTCAATAAAAAACACCCTGTATATAAAAAAATTTGCTTCTGGTGAAATATTAGAAAAATTCAGTCAATATACTGAATCATTCCACTTTGGGGATTTTGAAAAGTTTCATTGGATTTATGGGGATTATGGCAACAACTTCTTCTTTATTAATTACATCGTTTTCCATTCAAGTTAGAATTTTCAAATGATCACATTTACAAATAAAAGTTTATAGCAGTCAAGACTTTTAATATTTTTATTTAAATTACTGCCTGTTTATGTAAATTTAAATTGAAACAACAATAAAATAACTTAAATTTAGAGTTCTATCTCTAATCTTACGAATGTCTAAGTAAAAATAAAACACATCACATGGATTCACAAAATTAATTCATAGCAGAAAGTTAGAACATTTAAAATATTTCAAATTAAAATGCGTATTCATTATTTCGTCAGCCAGAGTGCCAACAGTTTTTTCTTCTTCTTAAATTCGCCATTACACGAGCAAGTAACTGAAAACAAAATATTAAATTCTCTAGACTATTTTGTTTTAAACTCTCATGGAATTTACACTGGAACGTAATTTATATAAACCCATTATTTTGCACAACTTTTAGTTTGTATTTAGCAAATTGGAAAGAAAAAAAAAAAGCAAAAATATAGTGGAAGAAAGTGAATGAATTTAATTTACTCAACCTAAAACATGTTAATTAAAAGTAAAAAAACAGGAAAAAATATAAACAAAAAGTTTGCACTAATGAAAATTGGTCGAACTAAAAACCATAGAAAATAAACCAAGTTAATCATACGAGTGCAAGTAGCAAAACAAAAAAAAAAAAAAAACGACAAAAATAATAGCAAATGGTAAAATTACAAGGCTGATATGGGAATGAGAATGAAATTATTTTTTTTTGCGAAAAGGGGGGGTTGGTGGCAGTCAACGTGCAACTGAATTGCAATAAACTTGAAACTGCTTCAAACTGTTGCATACTTACACACACTCGAACATGGCCATATTAAATATGAAGCAGAGTTTCGATTGCTTTAAGCCAAAATTTAAGACTAAACACCTGTTATGTAAACTACACAGAAAGATATTAAAAAAAAAATTAATTAAACTTTTCATTGAAAATAAAAATTTTCAATTACATTTTTTAATTACAAATATAATTTAATTGATTTGTTTAAAACTTCAACTCTTTGTACAATTATGCAATGACTTTGAAAGTATGTAAGCAAAGCTCTTTCTGTTTAGAATTTTATACGAGGTCTGTTCAAAAAAATAAGGTAAATTTGTATTTAAAAAATATAAGTGATACAGCAATTTTTATTTCAAAATAAACTTTTCCTGATGGATTCTCAAGTGGCTGATTTTTTTTTTTATAAAAATTCATTAATTTTGAAACAAACTTAATGGTCACACGCTTCGTGCCTGAAGTTTCCGAAAATATTGCTTTGCATCTTAAAAGTATATAAGCATTGATTTTTCTGTATGGAATTTTATACGAGGTCTGTTCAAAAAATAAGGTAAATTTGTATTTAAAAAAATAAGCAATTCAGCAATTTTTATTTCAACTTTTCTATTTAAACTTTTCCTGGTGGATTTTCAAGTGACTGATTTTTTTAAATAAAAATTCATTAATTTTGAAACAAACTTAATGGCCACACGCTTCGTGCCTGAAGATTCCGAAAATATTGCTTTGCATCTTAAAAGTATATAAGCGTTGATTTTTCTGTATGGAATTTTATACGAGGTCTGTTCGAAAAATGTGGTGAATTTGAATTAAAAAATTATTGATTCAGCAATTTTTATTTCAAAATAAACTTTTTGATCAAAATTCATTAATTTTGAAGCAAATTTAACGTTTGTGCCTGAAATTTCCGAAAATATATGCCATGAGTTAACCGGCATCCTAAGCAACTTCTCCATAGTAACTTTTTTTTAATTTCTTAAAATTTTTATCGGTTATTGATATGCTGGCGCACCCAGGACAATCATCGTCATTCACATCTTGTACCAGTTGCAAAAATCTTTCTGATCCAGAGTACAACCCTTATATTCAATTGTAAAATTCTAATTTTTATGCAATTTCTTTTATACATTTTTGACATATTCTGGCTGTCACGCAATATCTCTAGATGTGTTCTGTTGCACAATTACATTTTGATAAAAAAAAAAGATTTTTTTAAATTTTGTTTTTATTTCCTATATAATTACCCCCTTATTCATAAAAATTATAAGAGGCTTATAAGAGTGTAATAGAGAAAATGTCGTATGAACTTTTCTTTTATTACGCTGTTATTAGACTCTCATAATTTTTATCAATAAGGGGGTTAGTCGACAGAATGATAGCGAATAACATCATGAGTAGAGATGTGCAAAAGTCGTTATTTGTTCGTGTCAAGCGTGAATCACGTGATTATGCGTGCGTGAGCATGTTTCAAAAATTTAGAACCGTGCGTGATAGTGCGTGACTTTTAATACGAATAATGTTCACGTACTCAGACAGAACAGAAGATAAGTTTTTTCTTCTGAATTTATAAAAGTAAGGAAAATATACATCGCTGACTTAATATAAAATAGGCACAACTCGATTTATTGTTACTTTACAGGAGAAGGAAAAATCGTAATAAAATCCGTAAAATTTATGACACAACAAAATGTGTTGCATCATTTTTATTAAAAATTGCATGAAAACATTTCTTGAAATTTTACGGATTTTATTAAGTTTTTTCCTTCTCCTGTAAAGTAAAAAAATAAAATCGAGTTAGGCGTTTTTTATATTAAGCCATCGATATGTATGTTCATACACACACACATGTTTAAGTGAAACAGAGATACACAATTTCACACACGAGAAGAATTTTACAGTAGCTAAGCACGGGAGATTTTTAAAAAAGATTTTCCTATTGTGCGTGAAAGTACGTGATTAAAAATAATACTTTCATGGGCGTGCGTGATCGTGACCGCCTTAAATATTGCCGTACGTAAGCGTGCGTGAAAAAGTTAGAGTCTCGTGATCGTGCATGATCGTGAGTTTTTGATATTACTCACGCGCACATCTCTAATCATGAGGCAGACAGATTTTGTGTTGTGCACACAATAAAGCTGTCCTTTTTCAGTCCCTATATTAAGATTTTATGTCAATTAATTTAACTCTACAAAAACTTTTAAAATTTATTGTTACTAAAAATTTTTAAATTGAAATTACTTTTTTCTTTTGTAAAGCATCTTGAAATTTTTATAAAGAAAATAATGTGAGAAAATATATAATAAGATGAAAACTACTAATGCAAAAAAAAATAAATTATATAAAAGAAAACACCAATAATATCAAAACTCTAAGTGTATTTTATTCCTTTGAGTGTATTTAATACAATATTTGAGCACTGAATGAATTTGTAAATAACTGGCAAAGAAGGCGAACGAATAGTAATACGAAAATAATGGCCAGTAGGAATTACTAACACATTGATATTTTACTGCTGAATATTACAAAAGATAATTGCCTCACCAGAAGAAGTGCTTATTTAAATGTACTTGACCTTTTCCAGTTCTCTTGAATTTTTCAGTTTTGAATATCAGAATTTTTTTTCAAAGTGTAAATATTCCAAATTGAACTTGATTGCGTTGGTTCTTAGCACAAGTGTGGCTGAGCAAGAGCACTGTAATTTATACATGTATTTGTAAATACGTTTACAGTGTGTTAGTGTGCAAGTAATAAATTGTGCTTGCAAGGAGTTCTGTATGCAATGGCAGAGTGTGCTACTAATTGTCTCTGCCAACGTCTTTCTTTGTATGTGTGTATATGTATGTGTGCGCTTTTTTGTTGTTGTAAAAAATGTCGCAAACTTTTTAACAATTTACTCTCTTGCACAATATTCTTTTCGTTGCTGCAATTTCTTAGAGTTTCTTATAGTGGTAAAGATGGAATAGTATTGCTGTTGTTGTTATTAAAACGACTGTTATTGTTGTTGCTTTTCTGCCAGCAGTGGAAAAATACAATCTTACCTACTGTACACAACTAGACCTAAATGCTTGTTTAACACAAGTATGTTGTCCTTAATGTAGTCTAGTTTATATGGCGTTCAAACACACACGTACACATTTACAAATATATTTATGTTTTTATTTTTTCGCACAGCATGCACGTGCGTGCTTGCGATAGGAAAGACAGTACATATTTGTGTTGCCAACATGAACTGGTAATAAAAATGTTTAGTTACTCAATTTTTTAGCCAAAACACTTGCATTCTTGTGCATAAATATTTTTGTATTGTGCAAGAGCAGTTTTATATTTTTTTAATATTTTTTTGTGGCTCTAAAGGAAGTTTTTCTAACTGTTGCATATTTTTGTTGTATATGTTTCTTTACGAAATAGTATTTTTATATAACATTTTAGCAACTGATATTTTTCACTAGTCTGTAAAGATAAGGGTAACACTCAATACACACTTTGTAATACCATTCATGACCAATTGATGAAACCTTTTGATAAATAAAAATATTTAAAAAATTCAGAAATCTTGTCTAAACATGGAATCATAAATATTTGCTGTGCTTATACAGGGTGTCTGGTGGCAAATTTATATTTTTAAATACGATTATTTCAAAAAGTAATAAACGGTGCGGAGGGAAGATGACGCCGTTGAAATTATCGAGTGTGCGGATTTGTCAGTCACGATGTCGCAGTGGTGATCGCGTGATCGCTCTGGAGACATTTTTTAAGAGTAATGATTCTTACGTATTGGATACCTGCGGACATTAAAATCCAAATTTTTTAACCGATTTTTATGATTTATAGCTTATTTTATTTTTAAGATATGTAGATGTCAGAAAAATGTGCAATATATTGAATATTCGCTTTATGTTGGTTTTAATTCTATTTTTAAACTAAAAAATATTACGAATTTTGCACGAAAAAATTTTTGTTTTCTCCATTAATTTCTGAATAATTCCAAAACGATAAGAGATAGAGAAAAATTATATTCGACTAAAATAGAAACAATTTCTTCTGGTGTTTTACTTTTGAAAATCGGATGACTCATTCTCGAGTTAGGGTGAAATATGTCCCCGTACCTAACTAATCCCGACGTGATGGAAAAAAAAACCGAAAACGGATTTGAGTTTAGCGCATCAAAATCCATATAGTCCACATAGTTTTATTTTAGGGAGGATTTGGCTGCTGAGCAGTGTAATTGGACCATTGTTTTTCTCGAATATTCTCGAGGCCAGGCGACGTATGTCAACGATGAAAATTATCCAAACCTGCTAGCTCATCCATCGTACTCTTTACACACGTGGTGTCAACAGCCAGCCAGAGCTTCGATGAATTTGCTTCGGGAAAATTTCCCCCAAGAACTGATCAGTCGCTTTGGAGACATTCCATGGCCACCAAGGTCGTCCAATCTAACTCCCATGGACTTTTCTTATGGGGCAACCTCAAAGACAGGGTTATTAATGACAATCCCCAATCTCTTGTGGCTTTAAAGAAAAATTTTCGTGGAGAAATCAGCTCAATTGAAGCAAGTTTAACTGCAGTGTATGGCGCAGAACGCAAGGCTCCAAATAAACACACGCTCACTTTAAAAATATTTTTTTTGAGTTATAAACAAATTAAACTAGATATGATTGGTTACGCTTATTTTATCAAATATTTGATAGATGTGAAAATAGCTTAAAGAAAACATATTCATCGTCATGTAGAGGCTCAGTGAAAAAGTTTTCCTCTTAATGAAATCGTTACCATTAAAATTAATGAAAGCCGCATGTTAAAGTCTTTTAGTTAATGAACAACAAACAATTTTCGTTTGCATTTCAAGTTTTTAAACAATTTTTCACTAACTTTAATTTTAAATCCTCTTGGCTCAAATTGAGAATTTGTTTTGTTTTTTATTTTAATGCAGAAAATAAAGTTTTTGCTTAAACAACAATTAAATTGATTCATTGGTTGTGTGCTCTCGCATGTTAAGTCCCTGAACAGCGCTCATAAATAAAAATATTTTAATGGAATTTATATTGGCGATCAGTCATTGTCATGAAGTTTAAAAAAAATTGAAATTAATAATTTGAAAACATATGGTACTTAATAAATAATCTTGTTTTTGTACAAGTAAAACAGCTGAATATTTCATATTTTATACACTTTAACCCATTTCGAACCAGTGTTCGATTTTTCGAACAGTAAATTTCAAGCATTTAAATTTTTTTTTTATCTTTTTAGGAAAGACTAAGAACATATTTTTTTTAATGAATATTTTTAAAAAAAATTTTAATGAAAATTTTTAAAAAAATTTTTAATGAAAATTTAAAAAAAAAAAAATTTATGAAAATTTTTAACGAAAATTTTTAAAAAATTTTTAATGAACATTTTTAAAAAAATTTTTAATGAAAATTTTTAAAAAAATTTTTAATGAAAATTTGTAAAAAAATTTTTTATGAAAATTAAAAAAAAAAATTTTAATGAAAATTTTGAAAAAATTTTTAATAAATGTTTTTAAAAAAATCGGACATCTGATTCGTATCTTCTGGACCCAAATTACCATTTCACTACGAAGTTTTATAAGCTGATTCGAAAAAAAATCTCTGGGACGATATGGGTTAAGCAGCAAGAAGAAATTATATTGAGGATAAGTTAGTTAGCGTGCATATAAATTATATTCATGCGAAACAATCAAGTGTATTGATTTTAGATGCCAATAAAAACTCTTTTTAAATATAGTTTAAAAATAGCTGTCTTTAAATTCTGTACGCCTGTCTGTATGTCAGTCTGTGTGCTGGTCTGTGCCCATCCATATTAAAACACATTTACTGCAACTATGAATTGTATGGTGAAACACTACTTGCACTATTGCTAATTAAACGAATGTTTATTTAAATAAAATTAAAATTTGTATAAATACTGGAACAAATTTTGCATTTCAATTCAAATGTTCAACACTATTTGCCAGGTATTTAATTAGGGAAATAAATTAAATTTACTGATACTGAAGTTGTTACTCATAATGAGTGTACCAAGAGTGTACGAGTGTGTGTGTGTGTGTGTATGAGTGTATATTTTTACTTGCAAACAGTTTAAAAGTGAATAAATAATAAATATTAATTACCATTTCTAAATAGTAAATGAGATGAAAGAACATTTTTGAAATAAACATGCGAAGCAAATGAAGTCAGTAGAGACGGAAAGGGATGACGTGCGAAACAGCAGTTTTGGTGAAACACTATTTCGCAGTGGATTGCGGTTGTATTAAAGTGTGTTTGAGGAAATTTGTGCTTAAAAGGAAATCTTTTTTTTTTGGTAGTTTTAATAAAAGGCAATTCAATATGAATAATATTTTAACACTTTCAAATGCTAAAGTAACACTGTGCTACAATTTTCATTGGTTGCATAAGTCTTTCCTTTTACAAGTATAGCGTGTTTTTTTAGAATGTCACAACACCAGAGCAACGCGTGCAAATTGTTGAAATTTGTAATCAAAATAATTGTTCTATTCGTCAAACTCATCGTGCACTTTTTTCATTTTATGGCCTACATAATCGTCCTTCAGAGCGGCTAATTCAAAGAGCAATAGATCCTTTTTGCACCACATTTACTGTTACTGATCAATTGCATCCCTTGACACGCCGAACAGTGCACTCTAAAGAAGTTGTAGCCGCTATACAGGAAAGCATTGAAGATGATTCTAATCAATCAATCCGTCGCCGTTCTCAGCAACTGGGCTTGTGTCCTTCCACCTTATGAAAGATTTTTTTAGTTGTTGTTCCAGATTGCGCCTTCTATGCGCCAGCCCTGGTGGCCACATGGCAGAAATAATATTTAAACATTGATTTCATACAAATTTTTTTTTCCAAAAAGTTCTTGCACCCAATTCACACGATGGTTTAGAAATCACGTATTATTATTAATTTCCTTCAAAACTTTTGCATTTATGCCATGATTTTTTTCTTATTTGGGTTGATTTATTTTTTTTATTTTTCAGTTTTAATTTTTTCTTTAATAAGGCAATGAAAAATTTAAATATAATTTTGTCGTATAAAGAGCTATTGTCTTATTGAAATATAAAAAAATAAAATAAAATAAAATAAAAACTGATGTCGACTTTCCTTTGTGCCTTGGAATATTTATAATGTCTTTCTGAATTTAAAACAAAAAATTTTCAAACAATTAGCCTATAAATCATAATTCAATTTAATATAAAATAAAATAAAATTTCCAATAAGCGTAAATAAATATATGGAAAGGAAAATACCGTGATTTTTCTCTAGCCAGATTGCACCTCCATGCCGTTCGCCTAAAAACAGCCAAAACATCGCTTCAGTCAGAATCTGCTTATTTAGAAGTATTTACGAACTGTGTTGCACAGTGTTATTCTTACCGTTATTGTAATAGGTAAATATATTATTTATTATACTAGTTTTAAGTAATAGCATCATAGTTATTGACCCCATTCCATTTCAGCTGCCCACATATACATTTTACTATACAACTTACAGCATGTATTTGTATAATGAGAATCGACTTTTATCATTAAATGAATGTCAAATGTGTCTCTATGATTTTATTTATTCATCATAATTGTAAACTCAATTTAATATTAGTTTTGTGGTTTCATTCAAATCTATATTTAAGCAAATTTAACGCAAAATGATTCCATAAATTATGTATCATTACGTAATGAGTATTTTAGAACTTTTCAAATATTTACTAATCACTCATATGAATTTGATATTGGGTTGGCTTTACATTATCATATTTTCGTTTTATTCATTAAAATTCAATTTGACCCCAAAATATAAAATTCGTCATTTAATTTGCATTGTGTATAATGAAAAATTTTTATATTGAAGTAAAAATTATGCTTAAAAAGTTAGGGAGATATTAGAGATGTTCAAAATCTCGATGTCAATGTTGATGGTTGGGGGTCTTTAAATGTCCTCTTGGTTTTCTTGATGTTCATCATTCATGTATGTGTGTCGTGGAAGTGACGAGCCAAGCCATTAGCGATTTGCTAAATTTTCTGCTTAATACACATATTTTTGAAACGCAATATCTGAGATTCGGTGTTATTCGACTTTAGAAATTCTTGAAGTTGATAACACTTTCTAAGAGAGATGTAAAGTAATTCTTCTAACCTGTTGAAATTCAACTACATTTTTTGATAATTTTGAACGCACATATATCTCAAAAGTATTTTAAGCTTCTTTTGATAAGTTTTATACAAGTAAATTTTTTACATAAGTGTTAAGTACTTATTTAAACAAAAGTACTTTTTCTAAAGAGCACCTTTTAAAAATATGTTTAAAAATATATATTGTTTAAATGAATCGTTTCAAAAGAGTACATTTTTCAAAAAAGAGATACATTAAAAAAATTTATTTTCAAAAATGTGCCTATTAAAACTGCTATTTTAGAAAGAACCTTTTTAAAAGTATCTTCTTAAAATGTACCTCGTATAAAACTTCCTTTTAAAAACTACTACTAAAGTGCCTTTGTGAGAAGAAACCATCCCTTTTTATAATTGTAATTTTTTAAAGTTCCTTTTGGAAAAAATAGGCTTTCTAAATAAATTCTTTTTGGAAAAAGTACCTTTTTATATTAAATAAATTTTTGAAAGAAGTGTCTTTGAAAAAAAAACCCCTGTTTAAAAAATACCAATTTGGAAAAATACCTATTTGAGAAAAGTACCTTTCTCAAAGAAGTATGTACTTTAAAAAAAATTATCTTCTTGAAACAAGTACCTTTTTGAAAAAAGTAACCTTTTGAAACAAAGCACCTTTTTGAAAGAAGTACGTTTTTGAAAAAAGTGACTTTTTAAAAAATTTTTGAAAAAAGTAAACTTTTGAAACAAAATAGCTTTTTGAAAAAAGGACCTTTTTAAAATAAGTACGTTTTAAAAAAAAGTACGTTTTTGAAAAAAGTACCTTTTTGAAAAAAGGAAATTTTTGAAACAAAATACCTTTTTGGAAAAAGTACGTTTTTGAAAAAGGTACCTTTTTGAAAAAAGTACGTTTTTGAAAAAAGTAACCTTTTGAAACAAAATACATTTTTGAAAAAAGTACGTTTTTGAAAAAAGTACGTTTTTGAAAAAAAGTAACCTTTTGAAACAAAATACCTTTTTGATTTAAGTACCTTTTTTGGCAAAAGTACCTTCGCGCGTAAAATTTGGTATATATAATATGAATTGAATTTTATTCGTAAATTCCGATACTAAGCAAATAATGAACTATTTCAAACATAAGAACTTGCCACAGTGGGTTAGTCGTTGCCTCTCCTGCTAGGTGTTAAATCAATGTGCATGTACAGCCATAAAACTTTCCAGCATCTTCTTTTGGGTGCAATTTATTTTTATTGACATTGACTTAAAATATAACATATAGATACATGTTTGCTCATTGTTCACACTAATTTGCAACTTGTATTTTATATTTTTTGTTACGGTTTACATTATTTCGAATACTTTCTTTACTACAAGTAAGAGTTCCCTTAGGTGGAAAGGAATGATCGCTTGCTGTCTTTAAAAATTAAGATTCTTATTATGCAATGAATAGGACATTCGATTGAAAACTCGCTTTATTGTGTATGTACTAGAATTATTTCATTTTTGTTATAGAAAATGAAACTTTAATTTTTCTACTCCTTGTACAAGCGTTAACAAAATCTTGTCTGCAATTTGCGGGAACAGCAAATTGAAAATGTTTCTCTCTAGTTTGATATTGTATGTAATTAGTTGCTAACACTTGTGTTTGCATTATAAATCGTTTCATAAGTTATTAACAAGGCAAATAACATACAAATTGGCATTAATTAGAAAGTTTTTGTGGTAAACATAAACTATTAGGGGATTTGAAACCGTAAATAGAATATTAATGTACGAACAACGATAAAATCAAATTATCTTTTGAATCTGTTAAATAAATTAAGTTTAAATGAAGGTCTTTAAAGAAAAACATTTGACATTAATTTAATTTTTCTTTATATTTCTATATAAAATATATTTCAATTTCTTTGTCAGCAATCACAACATCTTATCAGCAATTTTATTTAAATTACAATTTTCTTTTACTGCCTGGCATAATTCGATTTCAAGTTTTATTATTCAAAAGCCTTGTGGCAATTTTTGAAACACCACAACACCTTTCAGGTAACAATATAATTTATAATCACTTGTAACTTTAACAATTGCTTTGCTTTTTAGGATGCTGTTGTATATAGTACTTCATTCATAAAGTTATAAAGCTTTAAAAAAAATTACAACGAGCCACAACAATATCTGAAATGAAATATAATAAAAATAAAACATCCCCAAGAAAATTGAAGAGAAATAAACAATAAACTTTGAACGAGACAGTGTGGTGTTAACGATGTTGATTTTTCTTACAACTTACTTAAGGGCATGATTTATACGTGGCGAAACTTCTTAAGATCGCCTGCAACAAAAGAAAAAAATAACGTTCATTGTCCTTTTTATCCGTGAGGAGGCAAAATAAACAATTGATGTAAGTAACAAGGTGGCTAAACTTTTAAAGTTTTTGACAACGATTCTTTTATTATACCCCCCCCAAAAAAGAATTGAGGGGCATATTCAGTTTGTTATGCCGTGTGTAACGCAGCGAAATATCCCTCTAAGACCCCTTAAAATATACATATATATTCTTGATCAGTGATGAAATCTAAGACGATCTAGCCATGTCCGTTTGTGGAAATCACGATTCAGTCCCCACGAAAAGAGCCAGACCCTGGAAATTTGGTATAAATATATCTTGATGGATAGCACAGGCCAAGCTCGTAAATGGGCTGAATCGGGCCAGAGGGAAAAAAGTTTCCCTAAGAAGAACTAAACCAACCTCATACATTTTAAATATTTTTTGTAATTTTGCTAAGCAAATGATATATTTTTATGTTAAAGAAGATTCAAAGCGTTGAAGCCAGAAAATGAAAAATTCAGTTTTGGGACCCCGCCCCTTTTAGTGGGCGTTGGCATAAGATAGTGCAAATATTTCACAAATTGTATTCCTTAATTCTAAATTCCTTAAAAATTAAATTTTTTTTATGATGAAACTGAGATGTTCTCGGGTCTTCCCCTGCCCTCTCCCTACCTTTTTTCACTAAATGACCCTATCAAAAAATTTTTTTTTCTGCACTTAATTACTCCAAATATTTAGTTTTTAAGGTTTTACGACGAAGACGAGATGTTTCCCCCCCCGGTCCTTACCGGAGTGACCGTGCCAAAATATAGTTTTAAAATTGGACATAGAAATGTCGTAGAGAAACAGGTTAAACATTTTAAATTTATTTACTAAATATTTGCAGGGTATTTAAGATTCGACCCGGTCGAATAAAGAAAGTGTTTTTTACTTGTTTGAATTTGTTTTGTGTGTTTTTATTTTAATAAGGACTAGATGGCCATAATGATTGAAATGGTAAAGAATGATATCCTGTGTACATATTGAAATAGTGATTTTTATAAAAAAAAGTATTCACAAGGAAAATAATTGCTGGTATTTCAAAAACTCGAACCTTCCTTCAATGCTGAGAAAAAACTCAACAATTTAGACCCTTTTAGAAAATGTGTAAATTGCCGTAAGCAGATAAGGATTTTGTTAAAAGCTTTACATATTATTAAAGGGCTGATAGTG
Organism: Linnaemya tessellans; assembly: GCA_951800035.1. Classification (NCBI taxonomy): domain Eukaryota; kingdom Metazoa; phylum Arthropoda; class Insecta; order Diptera; family Tachinidae; genus Linnaemya; species Linnaemya tessellans. The sequence continues at coordinate 154,972,815 of OX637532.1, read as the reverse complement.
TTTTCCTACCGAAAGTTAAAGCCCCGTCTTAATTTTAAAACCACAAATATATTAATATAAGGTTACACTGCAAGTTTAATAAAGTCTATTAATAATAATATTAATAATTATATATTTCATAGAAGGGGTATTTATTATTGTACTTTTTTTTTAATTTTGATCAAAAATATCTCCAGATATTTTGTTTTTGTTGATTGAACATATTTTTATATTTTATTCCCTTCGTGACTTCCAATCCCATGTTAGAGTTTATTATTATTATTATAAATTTTGATTTATTTTTATTGACCTTATCAGTTTATTGTTTATTAATCAAGCTTGTGGTCGTTTTTTATAATATATTATTTCTTATAATTTTTATTCGATATTTCGTTAACAGCTTGTTAACATCTTCAGGAAATAAAAATTATAATATTTATTATTCTACCTATTGCTAATATTAAACAATTTCCAATACAGTAGATATGTAAAATAATATTTAAAAATATTTTGCCAATGTTCATAATATTTGCTGTAAAAGAACACATTTTGCTATAAAACCGTTCAAAATTGAAAACTAACATATTTCCTTTTTGTACAAATTTAAGGACTCTACACTTTACACGTATCATTGGCAACATATTTAATATATTATAATGATTCACATTTCAAATTTGCATTATTGAAACTATTTTATTTAAATCAAAATACTCTCTTTAATTCACAAGCAATTTCCCAAATATTCATATGCCTTTAACATGCACAGATGCATTTGGGGCATCTCGAAAACAAGAGCTAAAGTTCCATTTTCTATTTCCATTTCCACACATTTTATTCACACAAACACCAAGACATATTTATTTGCTAAATTCTTTAGACGAAAACTGAGTTTCCGGTTCATTTTCCGTGCGAGCACAGACGTTGTTGTTTTATTTGCAACTTGTAAAAGTGTTTATTCTCTATTTTCATATTGGCTAGAGTATTTGCAGTTGTGCTTCGTTTTTATTTTTTGCCTGTTGCCATTTTAGAACCCTTTTTAATTTCGTAAAGTTGGTTTCATATAATTTCGTTATATTTTCTCTTTTGAATAAATATTTGCTTGCACTCGAGTATGAATGAGTGGTTATTTTTAAAGGAAATTACTGCATACAAAAACAAAACAGTATTCAAATAAACGTTGCAAGTTTTTATATATTTAAACAAGTTGAGAAAGAAAATAATGGTATAAGGATACACTAACTGCTTATGTATGAGTTTTTAAACTGACATTTGTTTTGGTACAATTTTGATTGTGTCCGGTTGTGCATGGTGCCGTTGTAAGATTTGATTTTTTTTCTTGGTGTTTTCTCTGTGGTCATCCTTTTCACCAAATTATAGCATTTAAAAGTTATATCCTTTGGGGGCAAAGTAACAGAGAAATGCATATATTTTGTATTTAGTGAAAGCAAAGGTGTGCGATAAAATTTTAAATTGTAGAGAAAAGGTCAACATGTTTTTGAAGTTTAACTTTGTTTGTTTTTTTTTTGAAAAAGATATGCAAAAGGTGTAGACTTCACGTAAATATTTTTGTCGAGCCTTCATATTGCTATAGTAAATTCATTTAAGATTTATAGGCTAATTTTTTGAAAACTTGTTTTAAATTCAGAAAGACATGATAAATATGCCAAAGCACAAAATAAAGTCAACATTACTTTTTTAATTATTCAACTTGCACAGCAGAGCGGAACAGCAGTTTTCGAAAGCCGCTACACATTCATCATCAGTACTCATAAGTATTTTTAGTTGAATACGATAACGGTTTTTATTTATACAAATTATATTAGGAAATTGCATACGAGAACTGTATCAAACCGATGGTAACCGATGGTATTTAATACCCGTGTTGCCGTTTGATTATTTTCGGCGTGTCCCATTTTTCAATATTTTTTGTTTCATGATAAACATGCCATACTATTAAAATAAAAAAGAAAACATTTTAGAAATGAAATTTTTATTACAAAAACAAATAAGTTGAAAATGATTTAGGGGACGTTAAATTAAGGCATCGACTTTTATCGAGTTTTAAGGGGCAAACGATTTATAGTGCGAAGTGCAGTATACGATACGAGCATATTTTGCTAGGAAAAAGGCAATTACCATTTAAGAAAATGGTTTAGCGGGAATAGGTGCAATTGTAATGAATATTTTATGGCTGCATTAGAAACATATTTCAAGTAGCTTTTATGATAATATATTTGAGCTGGATTAAAGTTGAAAAATTTACAGAGTATGACTCTCAGAACAATAAGTTATCGGTCAACCTGTTGAAATATACGACGAATAACAGGGTGCCAGATATGACGTTCTATAGAGGAAGGTGTCATAGCGGAAACATTGAAAAACAGATTTAACTGGATTGTGAGCTTTTGAAAGATCTATGACAAAAAATAAATAAATAAAGTCTGCATGTCGTAGTACTAAATATTTTGTTTCGTTTTTAATATTAATTTCAAAGCAAAATAACCATGAGCTTAAATAGGTAACATAAAGACTATCAAGCTGAAAGTCTCGGATTTGAGGCCACACTAATTCAGGAGTTTTTCTGATCTGTATTAATTCATGGTTGTGTTAATTTTGCCACGCTTCGCCCACGAAGTAAAAGTTTGAAATAACAACAAAGAAAAATTCTCTATCTTCCCATCGATATTCGCCTGTCCTCTCAATAATATCTCCTCCTTTCCAGTTCCGGCGCAATGCTCCGCATATATAGGGGTCCTCCCCTGAGTGCTGGTCCGAAGAAAAAAACAAAAACATTAACAACGAAGGTATAATATTAATCACTGAACGTTACCGACAACGATTTACTTCATCTTGTGCTTAAGAGCGTCGGTTTAAGAAATACAAATTTTACAAGGAATTCTCTGCCTTCTCTTCCTTTATTCTCTCCTACTATTTATGGTTCTGCCACAATGCGTACAGGTCATCTCCTGAGTGCCAATCATATTTGAAAACAACTAAAATTTTCAACAGAGTTTAAAAATGACTAACTTTTTCCATAATTCTTTTTTAACTCATTTATATTTATTCCTAATGCATACGATAATATCTTTATAATTGATTTTCTGCATGAAGATAAATTTTGCTTGAGTTCCCCTTTTGCCAATTTACAAAAACTTTGTGAAACATTTTGCGAGCAATAAGACATGCATGTCGTACTTTAATTGCTGCCTTGAATAAGGTAAAACAGTTTTCTAGGTATTTCATATTAAAGCTTTTTGATTTCATTAATATTAGGTTGCCATCTTAAAATCTAAGTTAAATTTATATCAATAAATTGAAGAGAGTCTTAATAGTTGCACGCAACATTTTGAAGGTTTTTTTGCTCAGATTTTAGCCGTTTCTGAAAGTACGCCCATTATCCCTTATTTAGTTCAAGTCAGGGATGAAAATCATGGTAAAATTTAAAAAAATTTTTTTTTGGTACCTTTGGAAATTTTTTGCTATCATTGACTACTGAAATGATAAAATTAGTAAAAGAAAATTTGGGGAAAATATTAATTTTTAATTTCATTGTCGCCGATGAAATAGTGTAGGGGCTTAGAAATCAATACTGATAGATTTTATTAGCAAAATGAATTTTTAGAGAAATTATATATGTATATATATTAAAAAACTATTTATAAATTAGTTTAACAGACAAACTGCTGTAATCACAAAGATTAATGTGTACTTCAAGTGTGATTTAAAGTGAAAATTTCATACAAAATTTATTTTAAAGTATTGATCAAGTCTACTTTATTTTTTTGTGAATACTGCTGAAAATATTCAACAGCCTGGTAAATAATTTTCCATAAAAATTTTCCCATATATTACAAAAGCTATTTAATATTTACCAGACATCTGCAACAAGTGCTAAATTTTCGAGTGTACATAATCATGCACATTGATTTTTATGATCTAAACGTTTTAGTTCAAAAGCAAAAAACACTTGGTTACTCAACGTTTCGTTTCAAATATTCAGTTTTAGTCACTTATTGTTTGTGCGAACATGAATGTTCTGTTCTGATGTTGTTATTTGTATGAAACTCATTTTACATCAAACCCAACATGTTGTTAGTAGACTTGTGTCCAACAAGCTCATTCGCTCAGTTTTGACAAGAACCTCTGATCAAACCCATTTAAATTACATAGGTTTGATCAGAGGTTCTTGTCAAAACTGAGCGAATGAGCTAGTTGGACCCAAGTCTAGTTGTTAGCAGAACAAGATTTCTTCTCACGGTGTTATAAGAGATTTTTTTTTTGTGAAAATTTTATTATCTTATTAATTTTGAATTTGCTTAAAGTTTGAAATGGAATAGTGTCCAGAATTTATTGTCAAAGAAATTGCTAAAGGCAACTATATATAGTGTCAGGGGGACGGAACGGTCGAAGGTCGTATGAAATAATTTGGCCGGACAAAACTGTACTTCCAAACTTCGTTTATTGTCGCCGCTGCATCAATATTCTCATGTCCAGATTTTTTATGTTTTCATAATTTTCTACCAGCCTCTTACTTCTAAGTAGCTCAAGATTTTTTCGTTCAATTACAATCAGATTAAGCTTGTGTCCAACTAGCTCAAGCGCTCATTTTTGACAAGAACCTCTGATCAAATCCATTTAAATTACATAGGTTTGATTAAAGGTTCTTGTCAAAACTGAGCGAATGAGCTAGTAGGACACAAGTCTAAATCAGATCAAGCACAACAAAGCCGTCGTGCAAGAAACAAACTGTGTATAAACAAGACTTATTCGGCTCTATTATGAATGGCGACGTCGACGTCACATCAACTCGACAGCAAAAAATTATCACTTGTCTGCAAGTTGTCGATAACAATTAATTACTCTTGACAATTTCTTATCATTCTCTAGGGCATATAATATCGATAGGACATGTCAATAGTAGTCAGTTGCTGTCGCAAAAGAGTGGACAAGCGACAATTTTTTGCTGTCGTCTTGATAACGCGTCAATGTCGTCATTCATAATAGGGGCGATTGCTTTTATACGCATCAGATCGCATCAAATGTTGGAAATTATTTATGAACTTTCTGTTTGTGCATAAAAAGCGAACGAGTATAAAATTGAATAACACTTCTTTGATTTGTTTTTAAAATTCAACTTTAGTGAATAAGTCGGCTCGATCATACTTGTTGCAGTTCGCTGATATTTACCTCTTGCTATTTATAATAGTCATAAAGAGAATTAAACGCCTACCCTTATTGCAACCAAAACTTTATCCATCTATAGGTTTCTCCCTAATGACTGCTTCGTTCCATGCGAATATAAAATTTTATAAATCATAATAAAAGTCATAGAAATCCGTACAGTTGGAATATTTTTATTGCAACTTGTGTCTTAAATTGTACAATAAACGTTTTTGAACTTTGGGAATTTAGGAAAATTATTGTCGTAAAATTCATTTTATTCTCTTGAAAAGTATTTAAAGTAGAGTTGTTGCCCTGCGATGGCACGATACACATTCTGCAAATTTTAATTGCTTGTGTATGAAATTGTGTGTGAGTGTGTGTGTGTATTTCATTAGTTTAGTATATATCAAACTATTTTAGAGCTCTATATATTTATTTATTTGCTTTTAAATTACAGTAAACAGCAGTTGGTTGTTTTAGTTGTCTTTTAAGGATCCATGTGTGTAAAATAGTGCACATTAACTTCATAAGTTGTGTGGACATTTATTTGATCTTTTTTAGTTGTTGTTTTTTTTTGCCATTCTCTACATTTAAGCTGTAAACTAATTTTGTGGCAATGTCCATTTAAATAATTGCTAAAGCTTTTAATTTATTGTCATGTTTATATGCAAGTGTGTGCGTGTGCAACTAAACGAGCATATGTATTTTAAAATCAGAGTGGCCATTGATATATATTTTGTTTTGTGTAGTAGAAATCTAACAAAAAAATTGTTGGATTATACAGAAATTATTTTAAATAGAAAGCTTTAAATATTAAAGAAAGTTTTTGAGTAACTTTCGTTTGTAATATCCTGACTGTCAAATATTAAATTAGTTACAACATCTAACTTGGGCTGAGATTTTAAGGATTTCAATGCTAAGGGAATAAGGAATCTTCCTAAAGTGCTATTCAGAGATAAAGAAAGAGAGAAATTAAGAAAATTCTATTTTAAACGCACTCATTTTATTGAGTTATAAAAACTTCAAATGTACTGCTTTTGCGAGAAGTTATTAACTTGCCCTTGCAATAAAAACTTCTGGATGGAAACACTATAAACATGTCATGTGATGACCTCTGTGTCACAGTGTATGTGTGCTTATCTCTTTCCATACACACACACATGCTAACAGAGTTGCTTTCATATACTGCATTAGTTTATTTTGTGTGCTGTTGTTTATTATAATTTTTTCCCCCTATTTTTCTGTACAGAAAAAAGGAGTGCGCCACTAGAGTTATGTGTGACATATTCCAGCAGAATATAATTTATCAGTTAAACTAATTTTATAAAGCTGGAAGGCGTAAATCACTATTTTTAACATTTATTTGCATGATAAGTACGAGTGCTAAAACCATTTTAAATATTTAATTCAACTTTTTAGGCATGATGATGCATGCACAAATTTGCATGTGTTTTGTATTTTCCATCAACAATTTGAAGAGATTTATTTTAATGCAAATGATTTTGCTGTAATAAAATTGATGTTAAATTGAAAATGATTTTTTTTTGCCATAAGTAAATGCTGGCACTCGCATAGACATGCGAACAATCGTTGCTGGTTTATCCACGTAAACCAATGATTTCAGGTATCCCCACAAAAAATAATCGAGTGGCGTCAAATCAGACGAACGCGGAGGCCAATTCACCGGTCTATTTCTCGAAATAATGTTGTCGTTGAAATGTTCTTTCAATAAGTCCATTGTTTCGCCCGCAGTATGACAAGTGACAGCATCCTGTTGAAACCACATTCCGTTTATATCCATATCTTGAAGTTTTGGCACCAAAAATTCATTGATCATGATTCTGTATCGATTTCCATTCACGGTAACGCGTCGTCCTTCCTCATTTTTAAAGAAATAAGGACCGATGATTCCACCAGCCCATAGATCGCACTAAACAGTACATTTATCGGGATGCATTGGTAATTCTTGAACGGCGTGTGGATTATTTTTGCTCCAAATACGGCAATTTTGCTTGTTGACACATCCATTCAACCAAAAATGCGCCTCATCACTGAAGAGAATTTTGCGGTAAAAAAGCGGATAAACATTTTTAATTGAACACTGTTTTTGAAAATAAATTTCCACGATTTGGAAGCGTTGTTCTGGAGTTAACCAGTTCATGATGATTTGCCAAACAATACTGAGTAGAGACGTCACTTTAAACTGTCAAAACAGCTGTCAGACAACAGAGTGATTCGTATAAAAAAAAAACTTCATAAAAAAGCACCCATTATAAACCTGTTATCAATTTAAACCTTGCTGAAGAATAAAGCTTAAAATCCTTTCATTCTAGACACGATTTAAATACGTTTATTTATTCACGTACATGTGGCAAAATATATATACAATTTTTCTTGGCAACAGATTACAATTTCATTTGTAACTAAAAAAAAAAATCCGAAATGCTTATGAAAACCATCATCCAAAAAAAAATATATATATATAAGTCTTGCATAATAAAAACATTAAATTTGAGATTATTTTGACACCTTCAAGTACTATTTGCATAAAGTTCGCGAAAGAAAAAGCGAAAAAAAACCTTGTCTCATTTTATTTGCGGTGAATGCTGGCTTCAGCTGAATAAGATAACTTTCAGTTTGCGTTTATTTATTTCATTTTTTTTCAATATCTTATACTACACAGAGTTTGTTTCCTTTGTGACTGCGATAAAAAAAAGCAGAGAAACTTAAACCATAAAAGTACTAAAATATTCTCGAACTCACACCGGATGTCTGTGTTGTTAGTTCCAGTAGTTGCTGCATTTACATATTATGTACACACACACACATGTTTATTTTCTGGGTTGGATAGAATAAATTTGAAAAAATGTTAGAATTATTTTTCAACAGTAGTCGTCCGTCAGTAACATTATAATTTACAGCATGCTCTTCACAGCCATTAACCTTGTATTATACTTTCCATGCATTCTCTCAGTCGTGTGGATAGAACTCACACATACAAGTTTAGGTATTTTTGTAATACACAAAAACAAAAAACAAAAAAAAGAAGAAGCAAGAATCACTTAAATAAACATGTTTAATATGTCTGTATGTATGTTTGCATGAGAATGTAGTCAGACTGGGATATTAAGGTTTTTGTTTTTTTAACCGTGAATGAGAGCAAGCATGTGATGGCGTATGAGTAATATTTATACATTTTTATCTCGTATACGTTTATGCGTACATTGTTCATATCAGACTAATGATACTGTCTAGTAGTAAAAAACAGAAATAATTTTTGTTTCTAAATAAAAAACTTAAAATAAATAGTTCTTGTAGGGAGGGGAAAAAAACATATTACAACTCTGTCGGCGTGTTTGAAGTTTAGGCGACCTTAAAGATGCCGCATATTTAGGCACTATTCTAACGAAACGTCAGCCTTGTAATTCTTACATTTTATAAGTGAGTTGTTTTTTTTTGCAATTTTATGTTAAATACTAAGGGAAATGTTTTCGTATAATATTTCATGTTTCTATCTTTGCGCTGTACTGACTTATCTAGTTTCTTTCGAGAAACAGTAATTTTTGAGCAGACAAAAATATTCTGCTACACGTCTTTGGATACCTGAAGAACCAAGATTAAATCTGGACGACACACACAGGGTTGTTTGGCCCGCAAAATAATAGATAAAATTATGAAAAGTGTTTTATCAATTAAAACTTAATTTTTTTTATAGTTTTAGGTTTAGTTTGATATAAAAATATTTACTGGTAAATTTTGTTAAGTTGATGAGCAAAAAAAAAAAAAATGGAACAGAGATGATGGTTTTAAGATATTTAAAACTTGCATAATTTTTTTTAAAAATTTCAAATTTGGTTGTGGCATATAATACTTTTCCATAATTTTTTTTAATGTGTTAACATCTATACGCGCGCCTCTGGGGCAGTAAACTATCAGTTTCAATACATACGCAAGTGTAAGTGTAAGAGTTTGTTTGTTTGTTGTTGTTGCTTGGCAGTCGTTATTGAAAGTGATTATTGGGCGATTTTCATATAATTTTCCCACGCGATTTTCTCCGGAAATTCATAGCCGATTTTATTAATTTTTGGATTAAAACGCTAGTGCGGGTTTCGACGAAGAGTTTAGGTCAAAAATTAAGGCGATCCGATATCGGCGAGCGGAGATTTAAGTGTTTTAATTCGGAGTATTAATTTGGAGTAATATTAAAAAAGTGTTTTATGTTGATCTTCAGTTTTGTCTTATGCATAGCAAAGAGAATAGTGACGTGGTTATACGTACATATATAAAAATGAGATAGCAAGACAGCAACGTATGTAGCTTATGTACAAACATAACAATGTATGTATGTACATTTGTCTGTTGCTTTGCATTCTCTTTGTTTTTTGTGGGTTTAATACATATAAAATAAATAAACAAAAAGGTGTTAACACATCGCCCGTGAGTTCGAACACTCATTGATTTTTTTTTAAAGAGTACAGATCTAATCTATAAAATAAATTTTATGCCTATAAACTGATTATTTGACAATTTTTTTATAGAAATTTGTCAAATAACAAAGTTATTAGCATGAAATATTTCTCTGAATTAGACCTTAAAAATAAAATAATTTTAAATAATTGGTCGGAAATCGATTGTTCGATTTTTGCCAAAAAAATCATCTTTTCGGATGAAGCTACTTTTCATGTTGGTGGCTAAGTAAATAAACAAAATTGCTTTATTTGGGGCTCAGAAAAGCCACTCGTGGTCTTACAGAAGCCGATGGACACCTTACGAGTCACTGGTTGGTGGGTGACTTGTGGAGCGCAGCAGCCATCATTTGCCCATATTTCTTTGAAAATAAGGATGGCACAACTATTACAGTCAATGAAGACCACCGAGAATCGGTTTTTTTTGCACCTCTACTCTTCATGGTTTTGATGTGCACGATGCTTGTTTTCAACAGGATGCTGCAACTTGCAACACATCTCATGCCACAATCGATTTATTGCGTCAAAAGTTTGATGGCCGCTTAATTAGTCGAAATAATGATATCGTTATCGTTTTTCTAATTTTTGTGGGGCACCGTTAAAGACAAGTGTTATACAGACAAGCCAGAAACAATTGATCATTTGAAGCCATTGCCGAGACACCATCCTAAACACTCGAAAAAGTGACTGAAAATTGTTCCGATCGAATGGGTTACTGTGAGGCCAGCCACGGCATTCATATGAATGAAATAATATTCCATATCTAAGCGGAACAATTGAACTTCATAGAAAAAAAATTATAAATAAATTTGGCAAAATTTAAAACCGTTTTTGTTTTAGAAAATTTCAAGTTTAAACCTTTAAATGGTCCACCCTTTATTTGAAAGTAGTTTTTCATTATAAAATATCTAGTATATAGTCTTACCTTCACTATACAGGGATGTGTTCGAAAGAAATCTGAGTTCCTCTCCTGACTTCTGGTCCTAATAAAAATACAAGCAACACGAAATTTTTGCTGTAACGACAAATGGTAAAGAGAGGAGAATAATAAATAATTGTGCTAAATTGCAATATTATTAACAAATACAGAATAAAGCAGCTTCTCAGTAAAACTCTATAAAATTTTTAGGCACTTAATCGCTTTTGTTCCACAGCGGCTAGTAGTAAATAAAAGTCTTAGAATTTTCATAGGTTAAAATAGTTCGTGCAGCGCTTTAGTTTGTAAACACATACACTTATTTCCTTTCGCATATGTGTGTGCACGTATGCCTGTATGAGCATGTAAATTTATATGCATGCAAGTATTTTATCTTTGGTTCCTTAGATTTACAACAACAACAACTTCTTCTACAGCTAAGAATTTATTATATTTTTATTTTCTCTTAATAGAATACACATACAAACGGCAACTTAAGGAAATATTAAAATAACTACATTTGGGCAGAGTGGAAATTTCTTATTTACACATAAATGTAAGTAATTTGAAAAACATGATCTACAGGAATAATTTTTAAAGTAATAATGTAATGGGTGCTAATATGGTTAAGGCATATTATTTATTTGAATAACAGTCCGTTGAAAATTCTAAAACGAGTTTTATTATAGTATTTTAGGTTAAACTTTTCAAACTGATGTATAAACGTACAAATGTATATACTTTTAAAGTAAAATTATGCTTGTGTATAAAACTGCTGGCAGCAGATTATTAATATATTCCATTTACAAAAGGTCAAATCTTATATTCCACCATAAATTTCTGGTAATTCTTCGGCTATGCGCAAAATATGTTAATAAACCCTTAAAAGAATTTGAATATATTTAGAATATTTGCAAAATATTTCTAGTACATTTAGTTTCCTCAAAATTTGAATGCGAAGGCTTTACAAGATTGTTTATTGTACATCGTAAAAAGTCGATGAAGTTTTTGTGGTCTAATACTAGACATGTTTTCAAATAAGATTTAATAATGTATTTAAGTACTTTTGAAAGTAACAGACAATATGCCTTAATCGTGTAAATCTTTGGCATAGAAATTAAAATAATTTCATTCAGCATGCTGCGTATTAAATGCTACGGGGATTTAAATTTAAAAATATATATTTAAAAATATATATTTAAGAAGTAAAAAGTAAAAAAAAGAACTAAAATATGAGAAGGATTATTTGACTAGATTGCTAAACCTTTTACAGGAATTCAGCCAAAATATCCTTGATGTTGGAAAGATTTTTTTTATTCTAAATATGTAATTTTATGAAAACATTTTACAGAATTTTCGCAAAATATAACTTTAAAATAATTACAATGACTTATCTCATTATGTATTTTGTTTAGATACAATTTTACTAACATATTAAACATTTTCCACTTTTGCCATGCTATAATTGCACTATAGGAATGAAATATATATTGGATTCCAGGAAAAATTACACAGTTTAAGACGAAAAAAAAAATTAAGATTGATTAAGATTAAGCACATAAATGTCTTAAAGAAACTTAATAAATTTTTGGTTTATTTACTAAATATTTGCAGGGTCTTTAAGATTCGTCCCTGTCGAATATAACGTTCCTGCCTGTCAATTCTTATTTATATAACACATTTTATTTTTTTTTCGTTAAGTAAAAATAATTTAATTAATTAAATTTTAATTTTAATATATTTTTAAAAAGCAAAATACTACTTCAAATGAGTCTTTTATTACCTGAGTAGAACCAGGAACTTATTACGTTTTCGCAAGCATTTTCAAACACTATGATTATCAGGTGGCTAAAATTCCATCAATTGACAATTACAATTAATGCAAATATTAATATGTAATTTTTAAATTCTTCTGGTTTTTTGACCTCTTTTTAATTATTATTATACTCTGATATTTTTAGGCTTAAGGTCTCTTTATTTTAATTTAAAATATATTAATTATTTTGAAATAGTTAATTTCCTGAAGAAGGCACACAAAGGAGTGACGATATATTGAAAATTAATATATTTTAAGTATAATAATTTATATGTAAGCACATACATATACATCTGTAAGCGATATTTTCTTCAAGTTATGCACATTGGAAATGTTTAAAAGTGTTCTTTCATGACATGTTTTTTAAGGCTTTAATGCAAAGAATATATATATATATATATATATATATATATATATATATATATATATATATATATATATATATATATATATATATATATACATATATATTGTGCATATCTAAATAAAAATACCTTTAAAATCAGATATGCTTTACCCATAATGCTGGCCGCTATCACCTTTAAAAGAGTACCACAAAAATATGAGAAGTGTATTTAAATACATTTGAAAAATGTAGGCCTGATATATGCAAATTCGTACTTAAATTTTATACGAAAAATTTAAAAAGCATGATAAAGACCACAAAATAAATTAATGCACTCAAAAAAATTTTATAATTTTAAACAAACAAAGCTTTTAAATAATTTTTAATTCATGTTACTTGTTCTAGAAAGCCAACGAGCGTATATGAGTCATTCCATGTCAGACCGAACACCTTTTTTACACCACCTCTTCCGATTTTCTTTAAATTTGCCAGACGTATTAAACATAAAAAAATATTTTACACGTGTTTCGGGAAAAAAATTAAAAAATTTTTTTTTAAAAGTTATTTGCATTTGAAAATCGTCAAAATCGTGAAAAATCTTCCGACATGACAACATTTAAACTAATGTTTTTATAAAACTAGTGAATGGATTTTAAAGTTCAATATCTTATTTTAAAGGTATTTGAACCTTCTTTTTAAAAACCATATTATTTTTTATAAATTAATTTTTTTTTATTATTAAAATTTGGTTTTTTTACTTAATTTCTGTTTTCCACAATCTTCGAACAAGTCGAAAAATCTGAAAAAAATATTTTCTTAAAGGTTAATATATTCTTAACATTCCCTTAAAATTTCAGAGTGGAGGTCGAATGGATTCTATTTTTTTACGATTTTTTTCCATTGCAGCACCACAAAAAAATTACATTTTGTATATAAAAATTTTATTTTCAAGCATGTTAACGAAAATGTCAACGCATGTATGTATTCAAAACATACAAAATTTCATACTTAAGTAAAAATTTAATCAAAATTCATATTGATCTAGAGATTTGTTTGTTTTGCTTTTTTTGTATATTATTTTTTTTTGTATATAAACATTTTATATAATAATAATATTAATACATAACTAAAAGTTAAATAATAAGCAATTTTAATTTTTATATACATTTTTATAGAAAAATCAGCTGCAAATGAAATGAAAGCACTGAACTGAGATAAACGAACTTTTCTTGTAAACTAAAAATCACCTCCAACATTGCTTTTTTTAAAATAGAACATACAAAAAAATTCTAACGGCAAAATAAAAAAGGCAAAACAAACAAATCTCCAGAACAATATGAATTTTGATTAAATATTTACTTAAGTATAAAATTTTGTGTGTTTTTGAATACATACACACTTACATACATGCGTTGACATTTTCGTTAACATGCTTGAAAATAAAATTTTTATATACAAAATGTAATTTTTTTGTGGTGCTGCAATGGAAAAAAATCGTAAAAAAATAGAATCCATTCGACCTCCACTCTGAAATTTTAAGGGAATGTTAAGAATATATTAACCTTTAAGCAAATATTTTTTTCAGATTTTTCGACTTGTTCGAAGATTGTGGAAAACAGAAATTAAGTAAAAAAACCAAATTTTAATAATAAAAAAAAATTAATTTATAAAAAATAATATGGTTTTTAAAAAGAAGGTTCAAATACCTTTAAAATAAGATATTGAACTTCAAAATCCATTCACTAGTTTTATAAAAACATTAGTTTAAATGTTGTCATGTCGGAAGATTTTTCACGATTTTGACGATTTTCAAATGCAAATAACTTTTAAAAAAAAATTTTTTAATTTTTTTCCCGAAACACGTGTAAAATATTTTTTAATAAAGACTTCGTTCTCAAATTTTGAAAAACATCGGAGACATCAAAGTCAATTTTTAGCAAAAATCGTACGGTTTGACATGGAATGACTCATATGTGTGTTCCTATAGTCTTTTAAATACTCGTATATTAACATGTGTCTTTCGTATTTGCAATGGGTTTTATGGCACAAGTGAATGTGTCACCATCAAATGTAATTCAAAGCCTTGATGCAGAAAAATCGTTTAGAATATGAAAATAAAAATTTAAATGTCTGCCAAAAAAAAAAAAAAACATTTATTAAAAGTGGAAAACTTTTTTCTTAATACCCTACTTTCCTTTGCTATTCAGCTCAAAGTAATTTCTGTAAATTTGAATGGTGTATGAATATTCCATTTGCTTCCTTTAATTATTTACTTTAAGCTACTTTTCCATTAAAATCGATTACTTTCCAGGCCAATAATTTTCAACATTTTTAACATCCTGAACACTTGAAGAAACTAGCAAAGAGCTTAATTTAACAGCTAATTCTTTGTTTATATTCGTTTAAAAATTTAATTCCCATAATGTTGATGATATTAGTATTCAGCATTCCGAAAGATCTAAGAAAAAAACAAGTAAAACGAAAAATATATTTTAGATAATTTCCGTTAAGGAAATGCACGTTTGAGCAGCTAATATTCTGTTTAAGACGAAAAACTGTATGCAATGCAATCTTTGTTAAGTGAAAAGAAATTTCTATTTCGTTCTGAAAATAAAAAGAGCAGAGGAGCATTTAAAGTAGAATAGTGAAGCGGAAACTAAATTGCAAAGATGAAAAATAAAATTAAGGCTATAAATAAGTGAATGCCAGTGAAATAGCACAAGTTTTCATGATCAAAATGTATAAAAATATATTCAGCTTTCAAATGCTAATTGTTTCAATTAAATTCGATACGTGAGAACTAGACTTGTGTCCAACTAGCTCATTCGCTCAGTTTTGACAAGAACCTCTGATCAAACACATTTAAATTACATAGGTTTGATCAGAGGTTCTTGTCAAAACTGAGCGAATGAGCTAGTTGGACCCAAGTCTATTGGGAACACCGGTAAGCCGGTAAGGCAATTTATGGTTTAATTGCCTCAATTAAGGTGCATGTCTGAACTAGATGTTAGTTAAAGTGTGGTTGCGTGTGATAGGATGAAAATCTTCATAGATCGTGCAACGGCAGCCACTGATCGTGCACAGCCAGCCACTGAAGCGGATAAAATATGGGTTAACAACATCGCCGGCATATGGTACCATTCACTTCGCCGGCAGCTATACACCGATATTTTGCACCTTTTCTTTATTTTTGTGCAAATACAAATATATGCCATTTTGCTGTGTGCAAGTTAGACTTGGGTCCAACTAGCTCATTCGCTCAGTTTTGACAAGAACCTCTGATCAAACCTATGTAATTTAAATGGGTTTGATCAGAGGTTCTTGTCAAAACTGAGCGAATGAGCTAGTTGGACACAAGTCTAGTGCAAGTGAAATACTATAATCCTTTAATTATCTATCTGTTGTGAAATGATAGACTATCCTGCATATTATAGTTCCATTATAAAAAAAAAAAATTAACCAGCTTTCTTATGTCTTATGGTAATTTTTTTACCTTTCACATTAAGTTTAATATTTTTTTTTCCTTTTTAGGTTTCTAACTATTGCAATCGAAAGAATAACTTGCTCCCACTTTAGTGTGCAATATAAAGTACTTCACTGACTTTTGATATATGCTGAGAAATTGCGCTTGTATTTATGTTTGCTCTAACTCTGATGTCCTTTATGTATCCTTTTGTTTTCAAAACTGATATTCATCAATCTTTATTTAATCTTGTTTACCTAAATGGCATCATAGAGGAAAATGGAAGGCATCCTGTAACAGGTAAATGCAGGTTAGTTGGTTGGTTGGTTGGTCATTGGGTTTTGTTATTTGCATGGCTGGTTGCTTGCATGCCCTTCCGTGTTGACTGGCTGTTTGGTGGGTTGGTTGGTTGGTCACTTTTAACAACACTTTGCCGGAGTACAACTTATTTAAGCAGAACTCTTGAATTATATTCATACACATACTTTCGCTATCACATCTTGCATGGCCGTGTTAAAGAAAGTACAAAAACTTGTATAAAATCATGGGTAGCAACGCAACATAAACCACAAGGCCAACATCACCGAGTAAATTGACAAAAGAGTAGTAGGAGATTACTGAGCAGAGTAAAAGGCTAATATAGTCGTAGTTAGTAGAGGAATCGTGACTCTCATTGAACTTAATATTATGGATTGGAATACACAAGCAGTAACGAAAGGAAAACTTTAAAACATTTTTTAAAAGAATTACACTACCGATAGAATTCATTTACATGCAATATATTAAGAAATTCTTTAAAGGGGATTTAAGTTATTTAAAAATTTATGGCTTTGATGTGGATATGCAGTTAATTAAATTTTTGTTATATACTCGTATATGTAACTTGTGCTTGTTTTGTATCAACTAAATATGGATTTATGAATTGGCTCCATTTGTAGTTCAGAAAAGGGAAATTGGAATTGAAATTACTCAATTGTGGATGGAATGATAGACTATCCGATAGACTATGTGGGTGCTGTTGGCTGAAGTAGTAGAACACGAGATTATGAAGCGAAGGGTCGTGAGTACGACTTCGCGCTCAGTCATGAATATTGTGTCGAATTCTTCTGATCAGCATTAAGTGTATGATTGTGTTAGTTGTTGCCAGTTCGTTTCGGTGATGAAGGCACTGAGTCACTGAACACAACTGGCAGGGAATGGCACTAAAGAGCAGATCCTGCAGCAATAATTAGCCGGTGAAGTAAGAGGCTAAAAGCTACAAAAAAATCTTGTCATCTGTCTTCTCAATGCTATCCCCTCCTTTCTAGTTCCGGAACAATGCACTGCATATGTTGGGGTCATCCCCTGCCTGAGTTACCCTGGTCCGAGTTAAAACAAAACAAGTAAAAACGTTATATTCGACCGGGTCGAATCTTAAATACCCTCCAAATATTTAGTAAGTGAATTTAAAATGTTTAACTTGGTGGGACAGAGTTCCTTTATATAATATCGTACGTCAACGCCCACTAAAGGGGGCGGGGTTCAAAAATATACAATATTATGTTTTCCACAGACGAACGTATGGGCATTGCTAGACCGTCTTAGACTTCATCACTGATCAAGAATATACACATTTACCTTATAGGGTCAAATTCTCTTTGGAAGATATAAAAACTGTATTTTGGCGGGGTCGCTCTGGCAAGGGCTGTGGGGGAAACATTTCACCTTTGTCATAAAACTCTAAAAATAAATGCTTGGGATAATAATATACAAATATATAATTTCTTCTTTTTGATAGGGTCATTTAGAGGGCAAAGGGGGAGAGGGGGTAGGGCAGAAACAGATAGACATAAAACTCTAAAAATAAATGCATGGGATGATTATATAAAAAATTAAAAAAAATTTTTTTTATTTTTTTGGTAGGGTCAATTAGGGGGCAAAAGAAAGGAGGGGGTAGGGCAGAAATCGGCAGTCATAAAACTCTAAAGATAAATGCCTTGGGATGATTATATACAACATTTAAAAAATTTTTTTTTTTGGTAGGGTCATTTAGGGGGCGAAGGGGAAGGGGGTAGGACAGAGTAGTACCAGGTTTCGTCTCAGCTTCGTCATTAAAGCTTAAAAATGTTATTTTTAGGGAATGTAGGCTTAAGTAAAACAATTTGGTAAATTTTTATGCTATTTTTGCCTATAATAACGCCCGCTAAAGTGGGCGGGGTCAAAAAATATTTTTATTTTATTTTATGGCTCCAAGTTTAAGGCGTTGGACCGTATTTGACATAAAAATTTATCATTTGCAAATAACCAAAAATATTTAAAAATCATGTTGTTTTTTCTGGGTTGGTCTAGTTCTTCTTAGGGGAACTTTTTTCCCTCTTGCCCGATTTAGCCCATCTTCGAACTTAACCTGCTCTAAGCTTCAAAATATATTTGTGCCAAATTTCAAGAGTCTAGCTCTTTTCGTTTGGACTGAATCGTGATTTTTATAGACGGACGGACGGACGGACGGACGGACATGCTCAGTTCGTCTTAGATTTTATCACTGATCAAGAATATGTAATTTTATGGGGTCTGAGATGGATATTTCGATGCGTTACAAACGGAATGACAAAGTGAATATACCCTCCAAATTCTTTTTTCGAGGGTATAAAAACAATTTTATGCTAAAGCTTCACTTATAAGCCAGATTAATCAATCGTTCTGATACGCTATAAACGGCAACCTCCTTCGTCGGCCCTGTAGCAAATAATTGGCCGGCGAAGTAAAAGGTTGAAACAGCTGCTGTCTAGCTCTTCATCTTTCTTTATCTGTCCCCTCAATACAATTCCCTTATTTCTTGTTCCGGCGCAATGCACAGCATATGTAGCCGTTATCCCCTGAGCGCCGAATTAAAAAAAATTTCATGCTGTAAAACTTTAACTCGGCCAACTAAATATTACAACAATTTATCTTAATTTGATAAATATGGCCCTAAAAGTGATTTAAATTTAAATATTTTTTATTTGTTATTTAAATAAAAAAAGTATTATTGTGTTTGTATCCAACTAAACCACAATTCTTGAAGGAGAACTTATCTAGAAATTCTCTTGTTCTTGTTTAATGCTAATTTCATGCCTTTTAAAGATCTATTGAATTTTAATAGAAGCATCTGAAGAGACGCAATTTTCTTCAGTATTTCAGTATTTTCTTCAGCTTTAAAGAGGTTTTTTAGGTGGCTGGTTTGCTGAAAAACTGTTCAGTGGTGAACAACAACTACATATAATGTCATTAAAGCGGAACGACTTATTTTTAAATAAAAATTCTTGTTTTTTCGTTTTGTAGATTTAAATATGGTTTTAGTTTGTTGTTTGAACTTTTAAAGAAACTGTAAGTAAAATAAACTCTAACTATTTCTTTTTTTTTTTTTTTTTGCAAAATTACACTAGGCAACAAAGAAGTGTTGCGGAAAGAAATAAATTTAATTCATTCTACGAATATTTATGAAAGAAATCTGTTGAAGTGAGTGTTTTTTATTTGCATGGATTTTATGAATTCAGTAATTAATTGGTAATTGTTAATTTTATCAACGGGCTTAAGTTCGAATCTGCAAGACTGCAAACCATTTTTTATTATATAAATTAATAAAAATAGAATTTGAACAAATTCATTTATTATAATAAAAAATGGTTTACAGTCTTGCAGATTCGAACTTAAGCCCGTTGATAAAATTAACAATTTACTTAAGAAAGTTCGATTAATAAAAATTCATACGTAATTAATTGTTGCATTTACAAGATCGGTGACATGATTTATTGCTAAAAAACTGTATTTAGTTGTAATTTTATTTTATTGTACTTTCAAATCCCAGAAACTGAAACAGAATAGTTCAAGCCAGGCATGGAAATTTACATTTTTTGAGAAATTGTTATTAAGTTCTTCGCAATAGCCGATTTTTATTATTAAAATAATTTGTATTGAAATTAGTAAACATATAAATTTATCATTAGCAAGAATTAAATTTGTGGTGTTACTTAATAAATATTGACAAGGTTTTAGTCTAACAAATAAAATATTTCCAGTCTTGTGAATCCAATACAACTACACGAAATACATATAAAATTCAATTTTATAATTTTAGCACACTTTTATACAAAAATTACAAAAAAAAAAATTTATACTAAACTTTATAAAGGACACGAGTTTAATAGGATTTTGTGAATTAATTAAATAATTTTATATTCGACCGTGTCGAATCTTAACTGCCCTCCAAATATTTAGTATATAAAAACTATTTTGTAGGGGTCACTTCGGGAGAGGCCGTAGGGGAGACCTCTCACCTTTACCATAAAATACTAAAAAGTCAATTTTTATGGAGAGTAAAAAAAATTTTTTTTATAGGTGGGACGATTGTTAAATATTTACACTATTTGTCCATGTAATATGTTACTTCCACGCCCACTAAAGGGGGCGGGGTCAACAAATTAATTTTTATGATTTTGTAGCTGCAAGTTTAACGTTTTGGACATATTTTGACATAAAAATATAGCATTTGCTTAACAAAATTGCAAAAACAATTTTAAAAATTGTTGGTTTTTAGTGGTTGGTATAGTTCTCTTAGGTGAATTTTTTTCTTTCTAGCCCAATTTAGCCCATTTACGAACTTAACCTGTACTATCCTTCAAAATGTATTTATACCAAATTTCCAGGGTCTGCCACTTTTCGTTTGGACTGAATTGTGATTTCAACAGATGGACGGACGGGCATGGCCAGATAGTCTTAGATTTCATCACTGATCAAGAATATATTTACTTTATGGGGTCTGCGAGGGATATTTCGCTGCGTTACACACGCACCAAATGAATATACCGTCCACACCTTTTTTTAAGGGGTATAAAAAGCTTATCAGCCATGCCTTTCAACTTAATTGAAAACAATTATGTGAAAAGTTGTTTCCTTTCTAATTTTTTTAATCACTTTTTGTTTAAAACTTTATCAACTTTTTTATAAAAAAATTTAAATCTATATCATCTGGATATGGAAATGTTAATTATAATTCTTGCAGGGCGATAATTATAATTAAATTTAATATAATATTTTTAAAAAATTTTTAAGAGAAAAATTTAAAAAATTTTTAAGAGAAAAATTTAAAAAAATTTTAAGAGAAAAATTAAAAAAATTTTAAAGAGAAAAATTTAAAAAATTTTTAAGAGAAAAATTTTTTAGGCTTTTTATATAAAAATTTAAAAAAAGCACAAAATAGTTATTCTATTAAACATTTTTTAAAAATATTATGTTAATTTTAATTCTAACTATTGCCCAGCAGAAGATATCCAGAGGACATCGATATATTGGAAAAAAAAATTTCAATCTGTTTTAGAAAAAAGTGCCTTAAAGCGTGATAAATAGAAAAAATAGATAATTTAAAATATAAAGGTCGAAGAACCAGCAATCAAATAATTGTTTTCTATCTATTTTTTTTACTTCCTCTTAAACGATTTTCTGTTTTCTTGTCTGATGTATTTTATGTTCATAATTTTGAAGTTCTGATTTCATTCATAACAGATGGTTAATGATCTAGTGATGACTTGACAGTGTGCCACTAGTCATTTAATGAATTATTGAATTTCCGGTGTTAATATTAAATAATATTTAATAAATTTTGTGGAAAATGTTTGGTATAGAAAATACATTTCCGTAAAACACTTTTTGTGTAATAATATTACAAATCGCTGTGTAAGCACGCAAAACATTTCTGTTACTAATTTTTTTATTTTTCATTTCATATAAAATAATATTATAAGCCTTATTGGTTATAATTTTTAATGCACTAGAAATCTATACCGGAAGAAAAGTTTAAAAACAACTTAAGATCTGAACTTTCTACTTTAAAGTTAATTAAATTTAGTTAACTTTTAAAGCACTTTTGTTGGCAACGAGGAAGCTACACTTTAAGGAGATTATCACAAGTTGCTAACCACCGAAACCAAACACGACCATTTGGTCTTTCCTTTTATTATGGTTTTCCCTTGATACACTCATTGGACTGTAGAGTATTTCCTGGGCACTCAACTCGATGGTATAAAAATAACATGTAATTTTTCATAAGAATAAGAACAAAAAAAAAAAAGTGGAATACAAATCACAGAGATTTTCTTATTCTTGGCAATTTCATATTGTAATTTTCATTTTACTGTGCTTTTCGCTATTCATTTATTGCAGGAAATTACATTGAACCATGTTTGTGAAGTTTATAAGCTCTCGATACTATTAAACATAGACATTAGACGAATACACATGCACAACAGCACATCGCCACCCCACCCCACTTTATATTATCTTAAGCAATACGCACACAAAGCAAAAAGCGTGAAATCACTCAAGCTAAAAAAGGTCAGCTTTATACAGATATTCTGGAAAAGATTTACATATTTTCATCTTAAACTTCTTTCCCTTTTGGCATCCTTAAGCAGATTTTCTTCTTTTTGAAATTGTGTATTTCGGATTTTTAAATTGCTTTCGCTGAATCACAAGATAAATAAATTTATTTAAAATGAAAACTTTTAGAAATATAATTTTTAAATTGGATGAAAGAGCAGAGAGCCAAAACTTTGTAAGTTGATATGAATTTTAGAAAAAGAAGAAAAAAGAAGTTAACAATAAAAATGAATTTGAAGTTAAATACGTGCATTGGAAATCAAATACTGCCTAGTGTTTTCTTTTTTTTGCTGATGTCAGCAACATTGATTGACGTTTCTTTTGCACTTGTGTAAGCTTTTCAACATAAATTGCAATGGATATGTGGACATACATATTTCGAAATGTATTCTCAGCTCTGGAACATTTATTAGGCATACTGAAGCTGTCAAGAATCGGATATAATATAAGCAAAACTAATACCTAAGAATTATAATGAATAATTTAATTTTTAAAACTGGCTGTGCACTAAAGTTCTGACGAAAAATAGTTCGATTTTTTCTTCGCAGAAGTGAAAGCGTTGTCTAGCTAGAATAAAGGGAACATATTTTTAAAAATAAGTATTGTAATTCTTGCCTTCAAATTTATGATTACATGTTTCAAAACAATTACCAACATCAATCTTTTCTAATTTAATGATATTTCTTTAAAGCAGAGTATTATCAATTTCTTCCCTTGCCCAAGCAGAGCATGCCAAATCTTGTCATATTATGCTGAATGCTACTTTTTATAAATATATACCCAAACAGAGCATGCCCAATCTTGTTATATTATGCCGGATGCTATTTTTTATAAATTTGTAATACCCTCCAAAAAAGAATTGGGGCGAATATTCAGTTTGTCATTCCGTGTGTAACGCAGCGAAATATTTCTCTGAAACCCCATAAAGTATATATATATATATATATATATATATATATATATATATATATATATATATATATATATATACATATATATATATATATATATATATATGTATATATATATATATATATATATTCTTGATCAGTGAACTGAGCATGTCCGTCCGCCCGTCCGTCTGTGGAAATCACGATTCAGTCCAAACGAAACGAGCTAGACTTTTGAAATTCGGCATTCGAACTTAACCTGCTTAGAGCAGGTTAAGTTCGAAGATGGGCTAAATCGGGCAAGAGGGAAAAAGTTCCCCTAAGAAGAACTAAACCAACCCAGGAAAAACACCATAATTTTTAAAGTTTTTTGGTTTTTTTGTTAAGCAAATGATATTTTTTTATCTCAAATAGGGTCCAACGCCTTAAACTTGGATCCATAAAATAAAATAAAAATAGTTTTTGACCCCGCCCACTTTAGTGGGCGTTATTATAGGCAAAAAATAGCATAAAAATTTAACAAATTGTTTTACTTAAGCCTACATTCCTTAAAAATAAAATTTTTAAGCTTTAATGACGAAGCTGAGACGAAACCTGGTACTACTCTGCCCTACCCCCTCCTTCCCCTTCGCCCCCTAAATGACCCTACCAAAAAAAATTCTTTTTTTAAATTTTGTATATAATCATCCCAAGCATTTATCTTTAGAGTTTTATGACTGCCTGTTTCTGCCCTACCCCCTCTTCCCCTTTGCCCTCTAAATGACCCTATAAAAAAAAAGAAATTTGAATTTTGTATATAATTATCCCAAGCATTTATTTTTAGAGTTTTATGACAAAGGTGAAATATTTCCCCCACAGCCCTTGCCAGAGCGACCCCGCCAAAATACAGTTTTTATACCCTCCAAAGGGAATTGGACTCTATAAAGTTAATATGTATATTCTTGATTAGTGATGAAGTTTAAGACGGTCTAGCAATGCCCATCCGTTCGTCTGTGGAAAACATGATATTGTCTATTTTTAAACCCGCCCCCTTCAGTAGGCGTTGACGTACGATATTATATAAAGGAACTCTGTGCCACCAAGTTAAACATTTTAAATTTACTTACTAAATATTTGGAGGGTATTTAAGATTCGACCCGGTCGAATATAACGTTTTTACTCGTTTTTTTTTAATTTTGTTAAGAAAGTTATATACTTTTATGTCAAAGAAGGTTCAAAACGTTAAAATTGCAGCCAGAAAGTCACAACATAAATTTTTTGGACCCCGCCCCCTTTTGTGGGCGTTTAAGTAACATATTACACGAAAAAATAATTTAAATATTTAACAAATTACACTTTAAAGTTTTTATGACAAAACTGAGATGTTCCCGATCTTGCTCTGCCCTACCATTTCCAAACCTTTGCCCCTAAATGACCCTACCAAAAAAATTTTTTTGTTTGTTTTTAAACTTAATGACCCCAAAAATTTACTTATTAGTGTTTCATAGCAAAAATGAGCTGTCTCCTCCAAGGCCCCTACCGCAGTGAACCCTACATAATAGAGTTTTTATATATTGAATATTTGAAGGGTATTTAAGAATCTACTTGGTCGAATATAATGTTCTTAGTTGTTTTTTTTTGTTAATGTGATATCTTCCACAATCCCTTAATTTTTATTACGGTGAAGAAGATTCTAAATCTTCTCATTCATGTTTTCAAACTTCTAAACTAAGATAATTAATTATAAAACCCAAAAGACAAAACACTGTCAAAGTTTGCTAAATATATTAAATAAAAATTTCCCTGAAACAAATTAATAATAAAACAAAAATCTTGTTAAATACTCCTGTTTAGTACGCTTAATGCTGGATTCATCTCATAAAAACAAAGTTTAGTGGTTTACCCGAATAACCGCACATGTCTGAGAAAAAGTCTTTTTATATAAGTCGCAAAAGCTGTACATAAACTTTTAAGAACTATTTACAAGCCTTTTGATAAGCAACAATTTTGCAGCAATACATCTTAATTTGCCAAAACTGGAGTTATGCGTTTATTCCAAAAATAAAAAAAAATCCATATAGAGTTATGCTGGCAACCACTAAACTAAATTTTTATCGTAACAAAAAATACTTCCTGTTTCGTTAAAAAAAAAACTCTTGACGTTGTGAAAATACAGCCAACAGCTTCACATTTAGTATTCATAAACCTTTTACACCTTTTCCCAAAAATATTTGCACTTTGGAACAAAACGGCAACGGTTTGTGTGATTTATGTGCTCAAGAGCTTCATGTGTTAAAGTTTTACATGAAAAAAAAAAATATTTTTATAAAAAACTTTTTCGTTTGTTTATAACACTATCACTCCTTTTTCCATAATTTCACTACGTGTATGTGAAAGTTTTGTTGTTCAGTTTTTCCCTTACCGGAAATTAGCATAATTAATTGAAACTGTTGCAAGTTTTCTGCTGTTTGTTGCTGTTACTACATCATGTTTTTTCCCTCTCTTTTGTTGAAAAATATTTGAATAAAAATATTTTAAATTATATGAATCTTCTTCAAACTTTGTACGCTTTAAAGTGAAGTAGATATTGTTAGCAATTTCAACGTATTGAAAAGTATGTATTTTATAATTGAAATTGTTTTTTATTTTTTTTTTTCATACGGACGTCGAGATGTCTGAAAAAAATATATGCATATGAGTGTAGTTTTGTTAAATTCTTTTGCAAACTTAATTAGTGTAATGGAAAATATATCATCCGTTTATAATATGCCAGAGTGAGTGTTAATTTGGAGATGTAGTGTATTGTTCACTGTCAAGGATTCAAGGATTCTTTTTTTTTTTTTTGGAACATACGAAAATCGAAGGAACGTAAATAACCTTCTACTTTATATTAATACTAATGACAATCAGTTTTTGTTTTATTTTTATTGGAAAAGCGTTATGCCAAATTTATTATTAAAAGACGAATTGAGTTCGAATCTTAGGAGAGTTAAGGGGGGGGGAGTATGATGGCAGTCATGACGATAAATTGTATAAAACTCTTGTGGTCTTCTCACAATTTTGGGCACTTCAGTGTGTTATTCACATTCCTGTTGTGTGTTGTACTAAATTAAGATAAATTGTTGTAGACAGCTGCAAAAATACTAAAGTACTCATAACCCAGATTAGCAAAAAAAAAAAAAAGTAACAAATATTAGAAATATTTATGTATCTGCTGTAATACCATTCGATATTTGCTGATATGGTAATATAATTAAAGTTTCTTGTGTGTAATTTTATAGATTTATTCATATTGTTTTTATGATTACGAGATTTCACAAAATATAATGAATTTTATATTTAAATATTAGATTTTCTAAAAAACTGCAATTTACTATTCTATATGTGTAAATCACTTTGAGTAAGTGAAATTTGTAGGGAAAATAATAAAGAAATTTTCATATAAAAAAATTTTTTTTAGATTTTTTATAGAACTGTGCACTGAACAAATGCATAGAAATTTAGGAGTCCTATTGCCTTTCAAAACTTTTCAAATTTGTATGAAAATTTTTTAAAGTATTCCATATAATTGTTACTTTAGTGACATGATTTATACGGGCAATCAGATTTATAAAGTAGTTTTTAGTTTATACTTTGATTTTTTTATTCTATCTCTTTAATTTAATTTTGAATCTAAAACAAATATTGTAATTTAATATGCAACTCTCATAGTGTGTATATCTTTATATAAAGGGCCATTATTACAACTTAAAGTTATTTAAAAGTAGGATTTTATCGGACGTATAAAAACTTTATCATTTGCAAAATTTTACTTTAACCTAAAGTAAGCGATAAATTACAGGTAAGTTAAATCCAATTTGCAATAATGGAAAGCATTATATACGTCTGATAAAATCTTACTTTTAACTAACTTTAAGTTGTAATAATGTCCCTAATAGTCATAAAAGTTTGTTTTAAATACAATTAAAATCCGAATAAAGATTACACGGAAAATAAGCCAAAGGCAGCTTAGGCATATTTTTAGGAGGACTGCTGCTTAAAGTTGTTGGCTGCCAAAAATAATCTTATAATATTCTGCCATGAAGATTGAAAAATTAAATTGATTGACAGTTGACCTTGATCCTTGGTATATTGATTATTTCTGACTTTGTAATATTAAGTCAGCTTAAAGAAAATAATTCCGTAATAGTCACACTATAAAAATTGGTATTCAAATTGAATATATAAATTTTTGAGAAGGCAAAAGGTAATTAATATTCGTATGCTTGTCATTCTCACCGTGTATTATTGTAAAGGCCAACACACATAGAATCCGCTATACGTTATACGTCGCCTTTTTCAACTGACAGCTGAGTTGAAAAGCATGCTTTCTTATGTGAGTTGTCACATTCAGCACTTCTGCGTCAAAGCAAAGTACGAGAGTTGGCCAACTTTTGTCGTACGTTGAATACTTTCACAGAAATCGATGAGTTTTTCAAATTGTTTTAATAAATTTTTTGTATTGTGTGTTCAGGAAAAATTAAATAACATAAAAAAAAATTTTATAAAATATATAAATTTAACATAAATAAATAAAATGGGGAACATACAATTGATTTAATATCCGTCAACAAAGTACTCATTGTGCCAGCCTTTTCCGTCAGTACGTTCATGTCAGTTGAAAAATGTGACATAAACGTATGACGGATTCTATGTGTCTCGGCCTTAAGTACATTTCTTCACTTAGCAAATACCATATGGGTTTTTGTGATGTATGAACATATGAGCGTATGAGCAATATTACAAGAAATTCAATATAAATAATACGCCCTAGTGAATTTGTTCTCATATTCCTATGGCTTTTATGGCGATTTCTTTTCTGGAACATATGTAACATTTTGTCACTTTTTATTTAAAAAAAACACAATTATGAGCAATTTTAAAATACAACACATAACGTGTTTTCACTATTTTCAAATGCCATAACGTTGCCATTTTCCATTGAAAAGTGCAAAAAATGTAGCATTCTTTTTTAGAAAAGAAATCAACATTAATTAAACGAGTTTTCAATTGCTAATTGTGCAGCTATATTTTTTCGAAGATTTTTTAATTATTTAAAATATTATTTTTTCGACAAAACAAAAAGTATTTTTTTTTCAAATTGGTGAAAAACTACATTTTTTTCAAATTGGTGAAAAGCTACATTTTTACATATTTAAAAAAATATTTGTACATATTTGAAAAAACTTTAATTATGTGCATCTCGCGCTCATTTATCGCAATAGTGTCATAATTGAGGGTGCTGTTAGCTGAAGTAGTTAACACGAGACTATGAAGCGAAGGATTCAGAGTTCGACTCTGCGCTGAGTCATGAATATATATTGTTTTGAGTTCGTCTTATCAGCATTAAGTGCATGGCTGTGTTAGTTGTCGTCAGCCTGTTTCAGTGATGAAACCATAGCGGCGAAGTAAGAGGTTAAAATAGCTGCAAGAAATTCCCTATCTTCTCTTCTTTCTTCATCTGTCTTCTCAATACTATCTCGTCCTTTCTACTTCCAGCGCAGATCCCGAGATGTATAAGAAAATGGAAATTGCTTTCGATTTCTTTAACGAATTTTTGGAGGCTAAACAGTATGCTGCCGGTGATTCATTGACCGTTGCCGATTTGGCTCTATTGGCCACAGTCAGCACATTCGAAGTTGCCGGTTTCGATTTCAGTAAATACGAGAACGTTGCCAAGTGGTACGCTAATGCTAAGACTGTTGCTCCCGGCTCCGATGGGAACTGCGAGGGTTATTATTATTATATGAGGCCACAAGCACCGCGATCCAAAGGATCTTTTGTGCAGCCTAAGTGTTCACTGATGTAGATTGAGGCTACGAATAAAGCCAATTATTCAACACGGTGAGATATCGTACACCTCCCCTGGAGTCATGAAATTGCCTCCGAGGAACCCCTCCTGCACGACGCCACCGCCGGACAGTCACAGAGAACGTGCTCCGGTGTCCCATCCTCTGCTCCGCAGAGTCTACACACTTTGGTCTCAGAATTGCCCATGATAAACTGGTGTTGTCTGAGACCGCAGTGTCCCGTAAACCAACCCGTTAATAATCTAATGTCATGTCACTGCGAGGGTTGCTTGGAATTCAGGAAATACTTCAACTAAGTATTGATTTGTTATCTTTTTGTTTGTTTTGCATTTGATTTTTTCTTTTTCTTTTAATAATTTATGTTTTAATTTATTAGTATTGAAAAACAGCACATAGTTTTTTCTATTTTTTTTAAGAAAATTAATAATATATGTTTTAAAAAAGATATTTACTAGCTTATTTTTTATAAGAGAAATAAATCCTGAGCTTAGAAGCCAAATGTCCTTGACCTAAGTCAAAGACAAAGACAAGAAACGCTTGTTCGCAATTGATCGGATTGTGTGTTATTTGACTTTGTTATTATTTATGTTACACATACATATTTTGACCTGTTTAATTTATTTGAATTTAATAATTACTATATATGTACATATATAGGGGTCATGCCCTGAAAAAATTCTAAGAAATTCTATACTCAAGCTATTATATAATAAGGGATTTTCAAAGTCAGCAGTTTATCATCTTCAGCCATGAATATGACGAATATGCGGACCTTATAAGTTTTTAAAATTTTTATTTTGAATCTTCTGCTTTCTTGACCTCTTTTTAATTACTATTATACTGTAATATTTTTGAACTTAAAGCCTCCCTATTTTAATTTAAAATATATTAATTTTCAATATTCCGTCACTCCTTTGTGTGAATTCTTCAGGAAATTAAAATAATAAAATAATTAATTTCCTGAAGAAGTCACGCAAAGGAGTGACGAAATATTGAAAATTAATATATGTGACCTGCTCCACGAAAAGGGACCTCTGGGCCGAAAAATTTTTTTTTTACTTTTTAAGTGAAACAATTTTTTTTTACTTTTTAAGTGATTCTTATAGGAAAAAAACGCTCTTTCAAATGCCGCAAACCGCAAGTTTCTATGTCTTTTAGTTTTTTTACAAATCACCTGTAAAGATGAACATAATTAATGAAAAAATTTAAAAATGTGATATAAACAGATAATATATATAATATTTGATATATAAAAAAAGTTCAATATCAAAGCTACAAAATTACCCTTTTCGTCCCTTTTCGTGGAGCAGGTCACATATGTTGATTCATTTTTATTGACCTTATCAGTTTATTGTAATATTAATCAAGCTTGTGGTCGTTTTTTATAAAATATTATTTCTTATAATTTTTTATTCGATATTTCGTTAATTTTTATTTCCTGAAGATGTTAACAGGCTGTTAACGAAATATCGAATACAAATTATAAGAAATAATATTTTATAAAAGAAAATTAATATATTTTAAATTAAAATAAAGAGACCTTAAGCTTAAAAATATTGGAGTATAATAATTTTTATTTTGTAACATAAGATGTTTACTATCTTTTTTCTTTTAATTTATAATTAATATAGATAAAGAAAATTTTTCCCAATCATTACGTTGCTGAAATGTTCTGAACTAAATTCCGAAATGTTTTCGATATAAAAATTTTTTTATACTTGTTTTATATGCTGTGATGATAGATAGATATATAAATAAAAAATCTGTCGTGCCTATTTCGTATAAATTTATATCAAAATTTTTCTTCTATTAAAATTTTAGAAAAGAAGTTGATTAAAAGTAAAAGGGTGCTATAGAATTTCGGCTGAAAATCATTACTTAAACGTAAAATGACTCAATTAATATTACAAAAAAATAAAAATAATAATTGTTACTGAAATTCCCAAAACTTTAAAAAAATTTTCAAAATCCCAATATTGAAATTTTTCAGTGTTCTCCCCTATTTCTTTAAGATTTAGTTATTACATTAGGCCTTTAGATATATTGAAGAGATTTTTTTTTGCAATTTGAATAAAACAGGCTTTAATATTGATATTTGCATTATAAAATATTCTTACAAAACTAGTTCTTTCAAAATCAAAAATTTTTATTTAATTTTTTTGTGATATATTGGCTTTCATATAAATATGGGTTAAGTATTTCTGCACATATTTTTATAATAAAATAGAAGGGAAGATCTAACTTATTTAAAAATATATTTATTTGAAATAGTTTACTCTAACTATTCCTTTCGTCGATGTGACTAGCGGTCATCAAATTTCACCTAAAGTAAGAGTTTTTTTAATACAATATTCAATTGAATAGTGGATTTTCAATTAAATATAGTTATTTTGTCCTCAAGTTATGCCGTTAGTTAATAGTTATAATTTCTGTTGGTTGCACATATTTATTTATGTTTATGATTTAAAAAAGTTACTATATAATTCTAGTGCAATTTTAAATAAATATTTAATTTTATACTAATAACAAGTCTCTTGGCAACACTTTGACTAGTAAATAATTTTAATTAATCTCAATATCAATTCCATGTTAATCATATGCTTAAATAATTATTTAATTATTTAATAATATTCATGTATAATAACAATGACAACAGGTTTTTACTAAGAAACGCATCTACACACTTACACGAGCACATGCAATATTATGCAGGTACACATTTGAATAGTTTGTATGTATAGGTAATAATTTGTTCAAATATTATACAATCACTAACAGCAAGTGGCAAATAAATTGTATATTTCCATGCCAAACTGTATTTTAAATATTTATTTAATAGAGTTATTATTTATGATTGCTTTATTCAAAATTTAATTACTTTTAATACCATTTTAAAAGTGATGATTTAATGCCTGCTTTATTTATTTGTAACAACACTCGTATGTGTAGTTGTTGTAGGGCTCATCCCCCGAGTACTGGTGCTATTAAATACAACAAAAGCGCGTAAACAATTTTCTTTTGCATATCAAAAGTTATTTTTATGTATAATCATTCCGATAAATAACTGTGAAATTTTAAAAATTATTCAATTAACTTGTTAAAATTGAGAATCAAAGCCATGCAAAGTGTCTTAGAAGCGTTCAGCTTAATATCGCGGGAGCTTAATGGCATGGAAAATAATATTGATATAATTTGTTAAATATTAAAGCGGATAAAAATTAGTATTTAATGATGTGTTGAATTTCCTAAAAAAAAATATAACACAAAATGATGCTCAATGTGTATCTATTCCATTTTTCTTACAACAAAATTCGTACCAGATTTTTACACATAAAATTGCTTCTCATTGTTCTTGTTCAATGCCATAAATTTCAAGTGTTTAAATTTTTGTTCCATTTCATTGTAAGTGTCTTACAATATTGTATCTATTTTAATTACAATGAAAACCCATTATATTAAATCGTATTGACCACAACACATGTCACTGCAAATGTCCTTAAATTGTGTATTATTTTTATTGTTATTTGGTTTTGCATACTTACCGAGCCACACTTATCACATACACACACAACACACACTCACACATACACACATGCAACCACTACACAGACAAGGTGGTTTGAGGGTGTGTGAGGAGAAGACAGTTTACGGATATAAATCAACGTAAAAGTTCTCTGTGCCATGGTCAATTAGTTTTGCAATTTAATACCATTTTGGCTCCTTGCTTTCACACAAACATATTTATTTAAACAGCTTTAAGGCTATTTTCATCTAAACGGCAAACATCGTCTATATAATTTGTACAAGGCGTTAGAGTTTTAAAATAAATGAGATTAATAAGTACATTCTTATATTTGCTATAAGCAGGGGTCTTCTTCCGTTAAGGATACCATATGGCCTTACACAAACACACACACACAGACACACACCCACACACATACACACAAACTCCCACACACTCCCACACTGTGCAGAATTCAAAACCACACAATTAAATGAAAATCCTTATCTTTAAGAATGAAACGAAGAAGTAAAACCGATGAATGTTGGTTGTACACAAGAAAATAAAAGCACAAGTATTTTTGTTAACAAAGTATTTTTTAGGGTGTTGACTTGCAGTTTGCTCGATTAATGGAAAAAAACTTATTATTCGAATAAATGTAGTCGTAGAATGCAATTCATTTACTAACATTTTTGTGTAGATTTTCTTTGTTACAATTGTTGTGAAGAAAAATTATTATTTTTTTTTTGCTGCGAATCAAACCAATATTTTTTGCCATCACATATTTAAATTTTATCAAATCTTCATTACAAATTACATAGAAAGTGAGTATACAAATCCTATACCTAAAATTGTTGAAGATGTGATTTGATTATTAATTCTTCTTTTAAATTTCATTAAAAGAAAATTATTTGAATGTAAATGATTCTTCCAAGGAACATGTGAGCACAGTGGGGTATTTTGAAAGACAAAGTCGGTATATATGTTGCTGACATTAGGTTTACAGTTGGGATTTTTGAAATAAGTTCCTTATGCGACGATGTGGAGGGGTATCCTAAGCGGGGAAAAACGTCCGTAACGTAAGATTTTTGGTTTCTAAATCAATGTTGAAGACGTATGAGTAAAACGATTCCATACAAACAAATATTAATCATACGCAGCCGTGCCGTGACAGAAGTCAATTTCGTTTGGGATCAAAATTGATTGGTCGGCGAAAAAAATCATAATAAAAAATGTATACCTGAATAATTATTTTCTTTATACCTCGAACAGAACTTCCTATCCGGTGTCCCACGACAACACACATATTTATTTAATTTTAAAGGGGACGGATTAAGGGAAAAACAAGTAAAAACGTTATATTCGACCGGGTCGAATCTTAAATACCCTCCAAATATTTAGTAAGTGAATTTAAAATTTTTAATTTGGTGGGACAGAGTTCCTTTATATAATATCGTACGTCAACGCCCACTAAAGGGGACGGGGTTCAAAAATAGACAATATCATGTTTTCCACAGACGAACGTATGGACATTGTTAGACCGACTTAGACTTTATCACTAATCAAGAATATACATATTAACTTTATAGGGTCAAATTCTCTTTGGAGGGTATAAAAACTGTATTTTGGCGGGGTCGTTGTGGCAAGGGCTGTGGGGGAAACATTTCACCTTTGTCAGAAAACTCTAAAAATAAATGCTTGGGATAATTATATACAAAATAAGATTTTATATATTTTTTGATAGGGTCATTTAGGGGGCAAAAGCGGAGGAGAGGGTAGGGCAGAAACAGGTAGTCATAAAACTCTAAAAATAAATGCTTAGGATGATTATATACAAAATTTAAAAAAAATTTTTTTTTTGGTAGGGTCATATAGAGGGTGAAGGGGAAGGAGGGGCTAGGGCAGAGTAGTTCCAGGTTACGTCTCAGCTTCGTCATTAAGGCTTAAAAATGTTATTTTTAAAGAATGTGGGCTTAAGTAAAACAATTTGTTAAATTTTTATGCTATTTTTGCATATAATAACGCCCACTAAAGTGGGCGGGGTCCAATTTTTTATTTTTTTTATTTTATGGCTCCAGGTTTAAGGCGTTGGACCGTATTTGACATAAAAATATATCATTTGCTTAACAAAATAACCAAAAAACTTTAAAAATTATTGGGTTGGTTTAGTTCTTCTTAGGGGAACTTTTTTCCCTCTTGCCCGATTTAGCTTATCTTCGAACTTAACCTGCTCTAAGCTTCAAAATATATTTATACCAAATTTTAAGGATCTAGCTCTTTTCGTTTGGACTGAATCGTGATTTTCACAGACGGACGGACGGACGGACATGCTCAGATCGTCTTAGATTTCATCACTGATCAAGAATATATATACTTAATGGGGTCTGAGATAAATATTTCGATGCGTTACAAACGGAATGACATAGTGAATATACCCTCCAATTTCTTTTTTGGAGGGTATAATAAAAATCTAATAACAAAATTTTTATAAATAGATTTTCCTATATATTAACTAAAAAAAAAACTTAGGGTGTTTGTGAGTTCTAACTTGCAGTGTAAGAGATATTCAACACAAAGGATTAAACATTTAATTTTTTAACTATTTTGAGACACTATTTTGCTAATAAAGGGGTCAATTTTCGATTTTCTCTTGATATATAATATATGAACAGGTGGTATTGCTACTTATTAGATTATTATTTTGTTGGCCCTATTTAATATATAAAACTTTTATATAATTTAATTAATACTCTTTCTTTGGTCGAAAATTCCTAAAATAACTCTCGATTCCTTTCAATAATTTAAAGTCTCTGTTTAATCAAATACTTCGATTTGAAAATAAATATCCTGAATATGAATACCCTAAAGGTGTAACTTGAAAAATGAGAAAAAATGAAGAAAAAAGAAAAAAAAATACTAAGCTGTGGCAAACAGTCTTTCACTCACAAGTGTACACACTACAAGTCATATGAAGTTCACCAGCTGTTGTGTAACCTTTTCGATTGTATTCTTGACTAGACGCTTACTTGACTGACTGTGGCTCTTATTTAGCTTAACAATGGGTCATTTGATTGCAGCATCGCCTTTGTAAGATGTCTAGTTAGTTTTCATATATGTGTATGTGTATGTGTAGCTCTTGTAGTACACTTAGAGAAAAAATATTTATTTGGGCAACAGAAATGTTAGAGCAGCGTACTAGTAGTGTACTGTAAAATTAAAGTTAGGCTTGGCTATTTGTAGGCTAATTACATATAAATGCCTGAATTTCATTTGGTTTTTACATCAACTCATTCCAAAATGGCAACATCTCTAAGCTTTAAACTTTCTGAAACCAATTGAGAATTACAAAAGAAAAAACATACTGGTCTTAATTTTTTTTAGAAAATACAGCTAACAAATTTAATTTTATTTTGTTTTTCTAACTTTATACAAGTAGTTTTCCTTTGGTAGGGGTCATCCCCTGAGTGCTGGTTCTACTTAAAAACAAAAAATTAAACAAAGTGATCACGCGATAGCGTGATCCATTGCCCATTACCGCATTTCCATCCTCATCTTTGAAAAAACCGCTCAATCACGCCTCCAGGACACTTAACGCACCATACAGTGACACGTTGAGCATGCAAAGGCTTCTCAATAATCGTTCTAGAATTTTCAGAATCCCAAATTCGGCAATTTTGCTTGTTGACAGAAGGTCGCAGAAGGACGATTATCTTGTCACGAATTTTACGAAATGCAACTATAACAGAACCATGATTTTCATAGTGGATTTTAATTATTTTAATGCTATTTTCGAGCGAAATTAAATTCATTGTAATAATTGCCAATGCATCTACTACGAAGACGTCAAAAAACTAAATGTCAAAACATCCATGTTGTTGATGTTGCCACAATTAAAAAACAAAGTTCTTATTGAAAAACCCTTTATAATGTAATCTTGACCTCGTCATAATACTAATCAACAGGATTATAGCACTAAAATCAAATGTAATGCATAATTGCTTAATTAATAATATCGTGTTGATGGTTCTGCATGATTTCATTTATTAACCCATTTCGACCCAGTGTTCGATTTTTCGAACAGTAAATTTCAAATAGGAAAGACTAAGAACATATCTTTTTTAATGAAAATTTTTAAAAAAATTTTTAATAATAATTAAAAAAAAAAAAATTTAATGAAAATTTTTTATGATCATTTTTAAAAAAATCTTTAATGAAAATTTGTAAAAAAATTTTTTATGAAAATTAAAAAAAAAAAATTTTAATGAAAATTTTTAATAAATGTTTTTAAAAAAATTCGGACATCTGATTCGTATCTTCTGGACCCAAATTATCATTTAACTACGAAGTTTTATAAACTGATTCGAAAAAAAAAATCTCTGGGACGATATGGGTTAATTGGAAAAAAAATTTGAAAATATTTTCAAGTAAACTTTTCAAAAATGTGCGCACAATTTGCACAAAATAGTGAAAAGAACCAAGATTTCAGAATTTGATTGAGAACTTCAGCCGGTCATTTAACGTCTGCACTAAATTTTCCACGAACGATTAATTGCAATAATAATTTCCTGTTTTTTTTTCCTATTTTGCGTAAAAATGCAAATGAAGTGTGAGCACAGCCACCTGTCCTGTATTTACCTAATCGTTGTGGACATTTTGTTTGTCCTGTGTTGTCAGCTTCCATGTTGTATGTCGTTGGTTGCTAAGGAAATAGAGTACAAACACAGCTGGGTGTGTGTGTGTGTGTGTGTATGTGTGTGTGATATTCAATTATGCAGGTGATGATTTTAGCTCTTGTTCATTGGAAGCAAATAAATAAACAAAGAAAATTGAGCGAAAGAAAAGAAGGTGAAAATAAACATAAATTAAAGACACAGAAAAGAAGATTAAAATGTGTGTAAGTAATTGAAAGTATAATGTTTGACACACACACACCATTATACTTACAAATATGCGTATGGGTGTATTATTAATACGGTAATTTTAACGTGAATACCCAACAAACAGTTTTTCCAACTAAAGTTGCTGATGATGATAAAATTTGGGCGGCTCAATATTGGATATATTCTGGCTGTGGAGGTTTTACCCACATCTTTTTTTTTTTTTGTCAGACAGTTGGGGTGAATGGTTTTATCAAACATTCTGTTCCAACTTTTCCTGAGAAATATATATGTATATACACGAGCCATATGATTTTCCTCGATTGTAAGTGCTACCGGGAACAGATTAAAAAAAAAACTCTGGATTTAAACACAATACGCGCTTTTATATGTTCATATGCTGCAAAGATATTTATTTATGCATGTAGCTGTCTGGGGCATACACATAAAATAAAAATAATCACCGCCATGATTTATTGTGTATTATTATTGTGCTGCAGAGCAAAAGACAAAGGAACAATATATTTATTAATATTAATACTCACATACATGCATAAATTAAAGGCGGATTAATTTATATTTTTCCGCAAACAAATTTTAAAGATAGAAAAAGTGAAAAGAAATGAAATTTCCAGCAGCTTAAAAAAATAAGTACACGAGCGAAATCATGACGACTATAGATAAAAAACAAAATGTTTATTAAACCTTTTTACAAAATTTGCCTATGCCAGGTTTCACTATAAATAATATCATTTTGTAGTTTTGATTAAAATAATTTCGTTTTTTATTATTCTTCTAAGAATCATCTAACACTTTGATTGAGCAAATGTAAGCGGATTACGAATCAAATTGATTTCTGTTTAAAATCCATTTACATCTCAATGCACTCATGCAGTCTTATGCAAGATTTTGCATATTTTGAAGTGTTCACAGTTGCAAGAGTTGGTTTGAAGAAGAAACAAGCAGTACCTAGAATTGCATCACATATATATATATATATATATATATATATATATATATATATATATATATATATATATATATATTTGATATTAATTTAACTATTTTTCACACACAAGCATATTTAGCAGAGCAAAGCAAAATAGCATATGAACAATAAAAATTAAAATAGACCAAAAATAACTCACAATTATGAGTTTTACTTCAGGAAATGTTAAGCCCAAAAAGCAGTCATGCGTTGATCCTGGTTTTCGAATTGAAATAGTATTTTAATGATTTTGTTTTTTGCTTGTGTGGGTGCTGTTGGCTGAAGTAATAGAACACGACACTATGAAGCGGAGGATCCTGAGTTCAACCCAGCGCTGAGTCATAATTATTGTGTTCCGGCGCAATGCATATGTGGGGGTCATCCCCCGTGTGCTGGTCCAAGATAAAAAAACTGAGATTTTGAGTAAGTGAAATTTTCCACAAGTCGTATATTTTACAAAATAATAAATCGTTAGTTTTCGTAGGTTTCATTACTTTTACGGTTATTGAAATAATTTGCTGTTTTTGTTCTTTAACAAAAGTTGTGAAAGGACATATAAATATATGTTTGTAGTAAATATAAAAAATAAGAAATCGTGAAGGTATTAATCAATA
The DNA here is from genome assembly GCA_951800035.1 of Linnaemya tessellans. Lineage (NCBI taxonomy): Eukaryota > Metazoa > Arthropoda > Insecta > Diptera > Tachinidae > Linnaemya > Linnaemya tessellans. The sequence goes on along the minus strand of OX637532.1, from coordinate 154,933,574 downwards.
TATTGAAGGAATTATAATAATTCTTAAAAAGGTACTTAATCGATTTAATGATAAATATACTTTGTTTTTATAGGTAGAAAAGTTGAAAAAAATCATATCCGTCTGTCTGTAGATGCAATCGGGTTTCTAGAGACTTGGGTCTTGGATTAGTGCATCGGAAGCGGTGCTAAATAGATTGCTATCGAAAATTAGCAAAATCCAAAATATCGTACCAGAGCTGGAGAATTTCAGCTCTTTTTTATACCCTCCATAAAAGAATTGGAGGGTACATAAATTTTGTCATTCCGTATGTAACGTAGCGAAATATCCCTCTGAGATCCCTTAGAGTATATATATATTCTTGATCAGAGATGAAATCTAAAATGATCTAACCATGTTCGTCCGCCCATCTATGGAAATCACGATTCAGTGCAAACGAAAATATCCAGAACCTTAAAATTTTTGGTGTAAATATATATTGAAGGATAGCGCAGGTCAAGTTCGTAAATGGGCTGAGTAGGGCCAGAAGAAAAAAAGTTCCCCTAAGAAGAACTAAATCAACCCGCACCAAACAGTGCATTGGTAATTCTTGAACGGCGTGTGGATTATCTTTGCTTCAATTACGGCAATTTTGCTTGTTGACATATCCATTTAACCAAAAATGCGCCTCATCACTGAAGAGAATTTTGCGGTAAAAAAAGCGGATAAACATTTTTAATTGAACACTGTTTTTGAAAAGAAATTTCCACGATTTGGAAGCGTTGTTCTGGAGTTATCCTGTTCATGATGATTTGCCAAACAATACTGAGTTTAAACTGTCAAAACAGCTGTCAGACAACTGAGTGATTCGTATAAAAAAAACTTCATAAAAAAACACCCTTTATATAAAAATATATATTTTTTTCGTTGGAAATCAAACATATTTTATATTTTAAAGAGAAATAAATTAGTATTGGGAATCAGAAAGATAAAAGAATGGCACCAGGGTTGGAATGAAAGTATTATATACTGCAGACGTACGTCGGTGAAAGGAACTGTGAAATATAGCACTTTAACTTTTTTTTAGCCGAATCAGGACTCAGGGAAGACCCTAAAACTAGAAAAGAGGGCATAGTTTTGGGAGGACAAACGAAAAAATATTTTAATCTTTACCACGCCGGCGAATTTTTGCTACAGGGCCGACGAAGGATACAGTGTAAAAAAAACTATTGTTAATTTAATTGCATTAAAACTAAATTATTTACTGGAAATGTATATTTGCTCACTTTCCTTTGCAGTTTTAGGTGGGTGGGGAATTAATTTATGCCAGAGATGTGCAAATGTCGTGCATCACATGAATCGTGATTATAAATTATTAAAATCACACATGCGTGCATGAGCATGATCGTGCATGATTTTTAATTCGTATAATATTCGACATAGAAGATAAGCTTTACTTCTTTCAAATTTTTAATACTAAGAAGGAACATTTGAATGTACATACACACATACATACATATCTATGTGCTATAGGGATACATTCTTTCACACACAACAACAATTTTGCAAAATCGCGACCGCTCGATTTTGCAAAATTATTACCATCGTGCGTAAAAAAACGTGATTAAAAATAATGCAGCCGTAAGAGTGCGTGGCCATGAGCGCCTTAAATCTTGCCGTGCGTGAAAAAAATTTGATTCGGTCGTGATCTTGAGCTTAATTTTACCCACGCGCACATCTCTAGTTTATACTATCTGTTAAGCTGTAAAAAGCCTATGGTATTTTAGCACATCGCTACGCTTTGGCTATGCCACACAAAAAAATATTTGAAAATACCGAACACTGCCTTTAGTACACATTAAAGTGAATGTTGGCGCTGTCAAAAAAATGCCATAGAGTGTTCTCGCTATTAGTATACATGCATTACATATTCCAAACTAGGGGTATTGCAAATTTGTGGCACAATATTTATTGACAGGATTTTGCACATTTCTGGCTTATTAAGTAAATTAAAATATTATGAACATTTTAGCCTGTAAATGGCACGTAACTCCTTTGAGCTGGAAAATTGTATTATATTTTCTCTACTTCTTACGACTTTAAATGGATGCGAAATGTTCTAATGCAATACATGTCTGTGCCATTGACTTCTTTCGCTTTTGTAATTATTGTGTTTAACATTAAATATTTGTTTTCTATTTAACTTTTCATATGTCTTATAATTAGATTATAATTATTTGATTTGTTTCATCGTTTGTAAAATGTGTTTCATAGAATTCAAATCAAATTAACAAATTCAAACTTGTTGGAATAGACAGAAATTTAATAATTAAATTGCAAGTAAATAGATAAGTTAAGCCTCTTTTAATTTCAATATTATAAATTCATACGATTTTAACTAATAATCTGGGCATATAATAAATTACACTGTACAACACAAAAAAAAAAATTACAAGGTCCGACCTAAAAATTTTCATAGAGAAGACAAAAAAAAAAGAGACACGTGTATCGGCGTTTTGAAAGTTTACATCTGAATTTCATTTGAGGGAGCATTAAAGTTTCCCAGCTCTGGCATGTTCTTATTGTTAATCGGCACAAGAATCCATATATTTTAGGTATAAAATGTGTTCAGCAAATTTATGTAAAATGTTACGGACAACATTTTTGTGGAATATGTTAACCCTCTAACTCCTCAAGGTCTGGGTCTTTTTTGTCCTTCTTTTAAAAAAGAGCAAATTTAACTAAAAATCACTAATACCTCTATTATTTTACCTTCGATAGCAAATTTGGATAGAAAGTATTCATTAATTACATTTTTTTAGCTCTAGGCAATTTCACTTCATCATCATACAATGTCCAGCATATTTCAGCGATAAGCGAATGAATGATTTTGCCTTTATAGCGTTCTTCAATGGGTGCGCATGTCTGATGCAATTTTTCATAATGCTCGTCAGATTTTGTTCCATCAACATAATGACTAGGACTTCGACGTTGTAGCACAGGTACTGGGAGTTCGGAACTGGGATCATGGCTGATGGTACAGCTTTGTATACAAAACTCTTTCGCCTATATCTATTCAACTTTAATATAGGACTATTTTGGCACACGTAGCATTTAGCATGCCAAATGAAAATTTTCCTCTATGAAAATTTTTCGGTCAGACCTTGTAATTTTGGAAAATATTTGATTTTGTTGTACAGTGTTATATATTTTATATGCTGGGGCTTAAATAAAATTTCTTATGTGTATTGAAATAGTTTATGCTATCGGTAGATGTAAAAGCCTGTCTGCATCTGGTTGCACATAAGAAAAAATTAATTTGAAAGGAATGAAATCCGGCTGAGGCAACTTAAATTAATTTCACTTACTTTTGCCTTGTTGTACCATATTTATAAAGTTATTGATGTTATTACTTTTATTTTCTTATAATAAAAAATATTTAACAAAATTTTATTAAATCATTTAAATTTAATTATTAAAATTTTATAAAATTTTATTAAATCATTATACTTCACGTGTTTAATTTTATGTTTTCACACTATCGATTGTTACGACACACGAAAAGAAAACGCCGTCAACATTTTTATGCTGAAATAATGTAAACATGACAAGAACTTTAGATAAGAAGATGATAACAACTTTATTTAGGGGTGTTTTAAAAAGTTCACTTTTTCGAAATTCAACGAACGCATTAACCGATTTTCACGCGGTTGGTAGCGCTCGATGAGGTTTTCGATTGTCAAGAGCAGGTCCCAAATTACCGTATGTCTTTCTGAGATTTAAATTAAAATTTCGAACAATTAGCCTATAGAATCTTAATTCAATTTAATATTACCGCATTCGATATGGAACGAAATTTTTATACAATTTAAATACAAATTTCGAACGATATCGAATGCCGTAATTTGGCCCCTGGGTAGTTGAAAAATGAAATCGATCAGAAAAGCCGTTTAAAAGTTTTTTCTAAAAAATAATACTTGAAATTTTTTTTTTCCAGTTTGACTGATATTTCTCGCAATCTACCAGTCCGAACCGGTTCCAGTTCACAGGAATTCGAAGTTTAAAAGAAATCTTTGTAACGAGATTAACTTGGTGCGAACACTAATTGAAATTAAAATTATATATTTAAATTTCAGAGTTTTCTTTAAAAAATTACTTTTGTCGAATTTTTTCATTCACGAAATCTCAAGCAATTTGGACCGAGATCTGGTGAAAACTCAAATTTTTTTCAAAAGTTCTGAAATGTGTAAATCGGGCAAGTTCCCCTAAGAAAAACTAAACCAACCCAGAAAAAACAAAATAATTTTTAAAGTATTTTGGTTATTTTGTTAAGCAAATGATATATTTTTATGTCAAATACGGTCTAACGCCCTAAACTGGAGCCATAACAAAAAATATTTGTGGACCCCGCCCACTTTAGTGGGCGTTATTATATGCAAAAATAGCATAAAAATTTAACAAATTGTTTTTTTTAAACCTACATTCCTAAAAAAATAAAATTTTTAAGCTTTAATGACGAAGCTGAGACGATACATGGTACTCCTCTGCCCTACCCCCTCCTCCCCCTTTCACCCCCTAAATGACCCTACAAAATTTTTTTTTTTTTTAATTATGCATGTAATCATCCCAAGCATTTACTTTTAGAGTTTTATGACTGCCTGTTTCTGCCCTACCCCCTTCCCCCGTTTCCCTGTAAATGACCCTATAAAATAAAATAAAAAATTTTATTTTGTATATAATTATCCCAAGCATTTATTTTTAGAGTTTTATGAAATAGGTGAAATGTTTCCCCACAGCCCTTGCCAGAGCGACCCCGCCAAAATACAGTTTTTATACCCTCCAAAGGGAATTGGACCCTATAAAGAAAATAAGTATATTCTTGATTAGTGATAAAGTTTGAGACGGTCTAGCAATGCCCATCCGTTCGTCTGTGGAAAACATGATATTGTCTATTTTTGAACCCCGCTCCCTTTAGTGGGCGTTGACGTACGATATTATATAAAGGAGCTCTGTCCCACCAAGTTAAAGATTTTAAATTCTCTTACTAAATACTTGGAGGGTATTTAAGATTCGACCCGGTCGAATATAACGTTTTTACTTGTTTTTTTTTTAATTTTCAATTTTCTTAGCGGGAAAATAAAAATAAATGCAAGAAATTAACTATTAGATTATAATTAAAATTCTGTTTTGTATTACCATTGCAAGTTCTCATGCAGCTAAAAAAAACACCCGATATATAATATTTGAAATTTTCTCCTAGTTGTAAGGAATCGAAAATGTGAACTAAATATTAAAATCGTGCCGCTGGTATTAGCGTATCAAAATTCTCCTTGTCGTCAGCGGATGAAATATTTTCTTTTCGCAAGTCACGTAACTGAAATTATTTATACACAAATTGTATTTTTTTCAAAGTAGAAGTTGTTGAATGTGGTAAGAAAATGTGTAGCAAAAGCAACGCATAATCATGTCAATAAAAACTTAATGACTGTCTGGATAAGTAGTTGTGCCATGTAGTCGTCATATAGAAGAAGGGGAGATAATAGTTTTTATTGTTCAGCACTCAACTTTTGCTATTTCAGACACAACTTTTGCTATTTCAAAAACATTTAATATTATTTCTTATACACACACAAACACTTTTTTGATAACCTCCAAAAAAGAATATGGAGGGTATATTCACTTTGTCATTCCGTTTGTAACGCAGCGAAATACCCATCTGAGACCCCATAAAGTATATACGAGTATACTAAGACGATCTGACCATGTCCGTCCGCCAGTTTGCGGAAAATACGATTCAGTCCAAACGAAAAGAGCCAGCTCGTTAAAATTTGGTATAGAGAAATTTTGAAGGTTAGCACAGGTTAAGTTCGGTGATGTGCTAAATCGGGCAAGAGGGAAAAAATTTCCCCTAAGAAGAACTAAACCAACCCAGAAAAACAACATAATTTTTAAAGTAGTATGAATTTTAACGAACATTTTATATTGCTATATTAAATTGAATTAAGATTCTATAGGCTAATTGTTAGAAATTTTAATTTAAAACTCAGAAAGACATGATAAATATTCCAAGGCACAAAGGCAAGTCAACATCAGTTTTTGTTATTCAACTAAGTTTGACTTAGGTATGATGGAAGAAAAAATTCAGAAAAATGGGACATGAAGAAATATAATCAAACGGTAACACGGGCATTATAACAATAACATATTAACATCAGGTTGATACAGTTCTCGTATCCTTTTTCACAATAAAATTTGTGTAAATAGGAATTGTTATCATATTCAACTAAGCCACCTAATAAGTGGTGACAAACACAATACACATGAGCACTGATGATTAAAGGATTGCGTCTTTCGAAAACAGCTGTTCTGCTCTGCTGTGTAAGTTGAATAAAACTGATGTTGACTTTCCTTTCTTTCTGAGATTTAAATTAAAATTTCGAACAATTAGCCTATAGAATCTTAATATAATTTTTAAAGTTTTTTCTTTGTAATTTTCTTAAGCAAATGATATATTTTTATGTCAAAGGTGGTCCAACGTGTTAAACTTGGAGCCATAAAATAAAAATAATTTGTGGAGTCCGCTCCCTTTAGTGGGCGTTATTATATGCAAATATGTGCGTACTGTTGGCTGAAGTAGTAGAACACGAGACTATGAAGCGGAGGGTCCTGAGTTCGAGCCCGCGCTGAGTTATGAAATATTGTGTTGAGTTCTTCTGATCGGCATTAGTGCGTGGTTGTATTAGTTGTTGCCAGCCTGTTTCAATAATGAAGGCATAGTCACTGGTCACTGAACATAATTGGCAGCGACTGACACGATCATGTACTAAAATCAGAGTAACAGCAGTAAAACAATAAAAGCACAGGACCTTCGTCGGCCCTTTAGCAAACATTAGCCGGCGAAGTACAAAAAGAAGGTTGAAATAGCTACAAAAAAAAAACTGTCTATCGTCTCATCTTTCCTAATCTGTCCCCTCAATACTATCCCCTCGTTTTCAGTTCCGGCGCAATGCATTGCATATATAGGGGTCATCCCCTGAGTGCTAGTCCTAATCCTAAACAAAAAAAAAAGGGTTGTAAAAATTTAACAAACAGTTTTACTTAAGTCTATATTCCTTAAAAATAACACGTTTAAGCCTTAACAACGAAGCTGAGACGTAACCTGCTACTACTCTGCCTTAAGCCCTCCTACCCTTTTGCCCCCTAAATGACCCTATAAAAATTTTTTTTTTTAATTTTGTAATTAATTATCCCAAACATTTATTTTTAGAGTTTTATGACAAATGTGAAATGTGTCCCCCACAGCCCTTGGCAGAGCGACCCCGCCAAAATAATTTTAATACCCTTCAAAGAGAATTTTACCCCATAAAGTATATATATTCTTGATCTGAAACGATCTAGAAATGCCCATACATTCGTATATGGCAAACATTATATAGTCTATTTTTGGACCCCGCCCCATTTAATGGGCGTTAACGTACGATATGGTATGCAAAAATAGTGTAAATATTAAACAATTTGTATTCCTTAAGAATCTGAGACGTTCTCTGATCTTGTACGGCCCTTCCCGGAATGACTCTGTCAAAATAGAGATTTAGAATTGGCCAGAGAAATGTCTTAAAGGAACTTTGCCCCACCCAGTTAAACATTTTAAAATTGCTTACTAAATACCTGGAGGGTATTTAAGATTCGACCCGGTCGAATATATCTAACGTTTTTACTTGTTGTAATTAAATTTTCTTTTTCACTAATTTTATGTGTATTTTTGCCTTTTAATTTTATTGCTTGACTTTTACAAACTGTCTGCGGTTTGCATATAGAAACTAATTAAAGCCACACTGATCCTCCGTATATGAGGACTTTAATGAATTTAGAATTTGTGGCATGCAACACAATAAAGAATCTGAAATTGCTTATCCAATAAATTATGCTGTAAATTTTATAGAATCAAAGTTGAAAAATGCATAAAATATTTTCAGTGCAAAATCTTCTAGTAACAAAAATAAATTTTAAATTAAAAAAACAAATCCTTGTATTCGACACAATTAAAATAAATAATATAAATCGAATTGTTATAAAATTTATAACATAACAGTTATTACAAAAACATTTTGTAAAGTTCATTAATTTTGTATTTATTTTAAATTACAAATATTATTTTTTAATTATTCGTGTCTATGAAATCAATGAGTCTAATCATAAATAAAATAGTTTTATAAATGTTAGAAGTTGTGTTGAAGTGTCTGTCCACTGCAATTTTAATGTAAAAGTTAAGCTGCTTACTTTAACTTTTCTTCTATATATTTTTTTGTTAAAAAAATAAACTACAAAATTTTAAAATCCCTTAGATTTTATTTTATATTTTAGATTTTTATTATTTGACCACAGACTAACACATGTGAATGGGATTATACCACATCATCAATAATGCCAGAGAGAAAATGAAAACTTTTCATGCCATAGATTTTGTTACAATAGCGAGCATTTGAAGAGCATCAATTAGTGAAAAAAAAAATATTTTTAAAATTTTTGCGCAAAAATTAATTGGCGAAGTAAACGGTTGAAATAGCTACAAAGTATTCTCTATCTTGTCATATTTATTCATGTTTTCTCTAAGTACTCTTCCCTCCTTTCTAGTTCCGGTGCAATGCCCTGCATTTATAGGAGTTATTCCCTGGGAGCTGGTCGCATTTATTAAAAAATTTTTTTTTGTCAGGAATCGAACCCACGACCTCTCCATTAATAGGTTAGTAGCGCTACTAGTTAATGACTTTTTGAAAGCCAATAATAGTACAGTGAGTTCCTCAGCTCAAACAGTTAATCGATTATAATTTAATCGTTTAATCGATTATAATTTAATCGGTTCATCGATTATAACTTAACCGGTTGATCTGTTATAATTTAATCGATTAATCGATTATAATTTAATCGGTTAATCGATTATAGTTTAATCGGTTATTCAATTATAGTTTAATCGATTATAATTTAATCCTTTAATTGCGTAACGATTAAAATTTCTTGTATGTTATAAACAACATATTCGACGAATAATGTGTCTGTATTAAAACTTTCACACGAATTTAAATTTTATTTCTACAAAAACTTTCCAAGTTATATACAATATATTAAAGGTCAAATGCATTAACAACCTAATTTATAAAAAAAAATAATAGTACAGTGAGTTCCTCAGCTCGGGATCCAATAATCTGGGATGGCTGTTGGCTGAAGTAGTCATCAAACAGGCTACAAAGCCGAAAAATAATGCTTTGATCCTGCGTTCAGTCAAAAGAATATTATACAGATTTTTTCTAATCTAAATGATGTCAGTATATGCACGATTGCTGAGGTATCTACAGCAATTGATACTAAAGGGTGTTTTTTTTATAGAATGACACAAGTTTATATCACAATAAAACAAGGAAATATATTTTTAATATCAATGAAATGGGGTAAAAGAAATTTGTGAAATTAATATTTAAATAATGCGAAGAAGCAGGTACGGCCTTGGATGAAGCAGTCTCACATAGGGATATTGACAATGCCTCAGTTGAGCTGCTGAACATAATTGAGGAGTGGGCTGAGAGGAAGGTGACAAGCAGGTGGTCCATTTACCGCCCGTAGGGTCTCCAAAACTCTATGGGCCTCACTTAGCAGGGTTAGAACTGGACAGCTTCTAACTTTTGGGAAGAAATCGTTGGCACTGCTGGTAGGGGTCTTGACAGGGCACTGTGCAATTGGCCACATGTCAGAGCTTTTAGGCTTTGCCCAAGATGGTCGCTGCAGGAGCTGTTTCGATGAAGAAGAAAAGAAGTCAGTACAGCATTTCCTTTGTGACTGCCTGGCCCTGCAGGAGCGTAGGCTTAGACGTCTAGGGTCTCGGTTCCTGCGAGATCTGGGCTGTCTCAGGGATGCACCGCTGGCTGCCCTGGCTGATTTTGTGAGAAGTTCTAGGTGGTTCTCAGGAACCAGTACTTCGTTTTGAAAGTATTAAGTAGGGTGTAGTCCTCTGGGCATCATAATGAGACTTTTATGGCCTCCGGGTGTTTTTCTTGCTAACTGCGGGCAGACCTATTTAACCTAACTTAATATTATGTCTAAATATGATTTGTGCCTTGCGGCCGTTGCGCAACCTGGAACACCAATTTTCAATAACTAAAAAAATTATTCCATAAAGTGGAAGGACACATCTCCAGTTGCTGAGAACGGTGACTAATTGATTAATTAGGATCATTTTTAATGTTTTACTGTACAGCGGCTACAGCTTCTGCAGTGTGCACTATGCGGCGTCTCATGGCATATACATTATTTACAAAGGCGCTCTTTCGCCCGTGTTGTATTGAAAATTCTCATGGAAAGAAAAAAACTAAAAGAGGCTGCAATGAATCCTCTCTCTTTTTTCATATTTCTATATCTGTCCTCTCTTTCATAGTAGGAGCCGTTCCCTGGTCTTTGATAAAAATTACCACCGTCTTCTTGAATATTAAATAAGGAAATCGTTCGAATTTTTTATTTTTTTTAAATCCCAGGGACAAAAGTTTTAATTATATTTAATTAGCAGAACAGTTTTCGAAAGTCGCTACAATTTTATCATCAGTACTCATAAGTACTTTAGCTTGTCACCACTTATTAGGTGACTTAATTCGATATGATAAATTGATATGATTGGATGATAATTTTATTTATAGAAATTTTATTAGCAAATTGCAGTTAATAAAGGGTCCGCCATCTAACGTTTTTTTTTCAACTAGTGCTTATTTCGTGAATGGTAACACTTAGCTCATGTCTGATTTGACAGATGATTAGTTTTATCATTCCGCTGAACGAATATGGTTGTGTATACGCTTGAACAACTCTGGGAAATATGGGCCTGCGATCGACTTACAGAAGATGCCGATTTTGCCAAAAAAAATCATCTTTTCAGATGAAGCTCATTTTGATCTTGGCGACAAGCGAAATTGTCGCATTTGGGGCACAGAAAACCCGCACGCATACATTGAAAAGCCGACGCACCCAAAACGAGTCCCTGTTTGGTGCGGATTATGGTCCAGAGGCATAATTGGGCCATTTTTCTTCGGAAATGAGCGAGGAGTGGCCGTTACAGTCAATGGCGATCGTTATCGGACCATGTTGAACGAATTTTTGTTCACAAAAATTGAGGAGGAGGATATTGGCAACATTTGGTTTCGACAGAACGGCGCTACGTGCCACACAGCCGAAGCTACACTCGATGTTTTTAAAGATCGCATTATCAGCCGCAGAGCTGATGTCATTTAGCCACCTCGGAGGTGCGATTTGACACCGTTGGACTATTATTTGTGGGATGCCGTCCAAGATAAGTGTTACGCTGACAAACCAGAGACAATTGACGCTTTAAAGGACAATATTCGTGAAGCCATTGGTGAAATACAGCTGCACACAATCGATAATGTGCTTGAAAATTGGACCGATCGTGTAGGCTACTGCATGGCCAGCCGAGGCAGCCATTTGAATGAAATTATTTTCCATTATTAACCGCAAGGATTGTACTTTCAAATAAAAAAAGAAATTTGTGAAAATATTCAGTAGTTTTTTTTAAAGCATTTTCAAAAAAAAAAAAAAAAGTTATTTGGCGGACCCTGTATTTATAAAATTTTATGTAATATAATAAAAGTGATCAGTAAAAAGAGAAAACAAAATAAATTCTAACTTGGCTTGTGAAATATTTCCTGCATTGGCAAACTATTTTATGAGCATCACTGTTTATTTAGATTTTTTAATTATTATTTACTGCAATGAATTTATGCATATAAATTTTTAAATTTTCTATGGCTATTAATATTTCAAAAAGTTTTTGGATAATTGTGAATAGAAAATATTAGATTTTTAGTTAAAGCTTGTTCACAAAATACTATAAAGATTTTCTTTTTCTCTGCTACAAAGTAAAGTAAAAGTAAGAAATTGAATTTTTATATAAATTCAACAGAGAATTTAAAGTTCTATTTCCACTGACGATGTAGAAAAGAAAAATATTAATATGATTTTTAGTGAACAACAGGAAGCTGTGGCACATGTGAGATATTTTCAATATGAAAATAATTTTGTGCCATACACATTCATACCTGTTTATTCTGATTTGTGAGTGTGTGTGTGTGCACTCCAGTTGAACGTTAATGTGTTGGTTTCTTTAAAATATTAGTGAATGGAGACTAGTGGGAATCTTCAGAGTATTGAAAAGTAGGATTGTAATTCATAGTTTCTCAGAAAATAATAAAATAGTTTACAAAAAAAAAAAACGAAGAAAATATTCAAAGTAATAAAAAATGGTCTTTAAAATTATGTATGAAAATCAGGGGATAGTGTTGAAACGAAAATTCATAGATTAATTGTTTGAAAATTGATTTTAAGTTCAAAAATATATGATAAATATTTTAAGGCACAAAGGAAAGTCAACATCAATTTGAATTATCCAACTTACACTGCAGAGCAGAACACTTGTTTTCAAAAGCCGCTACACTTTAATTACTAGTACTCTTAAGTATTTTTGAAAGGTCTACTACGAGAAATCAATTATAGAAAAAAAATCAATGAGTGTTCGAACTCACGGGCGATGTGTTAACACCTTTTTGTTTATTTATTTTATATTAAACCCACAAAAAACAAAGTGAATGCAAAGCAACAGACAAATGTACATACATACATTGTTATGTTTGTACATAAGCTACATACGTTGCTGTCTTGCTATCTCATTTTTATATATGTACTTATAACCACGTCACTATTCTCTTTGCTATGCATAAGACAAAACCGAAGATCAACATAAAACACTTTTTTAATATTACTCCAAATTAATACTCCGAATTAAAACACTTAAATCTCCGCTCGCCGATATCGGATCGCCTTAATTTTTGGCCTAAACTCTTCGTCGAAACCCGCACTAGCGTTTTAATCCAAAAATTAATAAAATCGGCTATGAATTTGCGGAGAAAATCGCGTGGAAAAATTATATGAAAATCGCCCAATAATCACTTTCAATACCGACTGCCAAGCAACAACAACAAACAAACAAACTCTTACACTTACACTTGCGTATGTATTGAAACTGATAGTTTACTGCCCTAGAGGCGCGCGTATAGATGTTAACACATCAAAAATCTAAAATTTGAATAAGAAATAAATTTTGTTGGCTACAATATGTTTAACTTTTTTTCAAAGTAATTTAAAAAAAAGATGCTTTTGATTCCATGAGAATAGATTTATTTATGACACAATGCTAAGCGAAGGTATTTTTAATATGAGTTTCAGTTTCCTGTTACACTTCCTACGGCCAAATTCACATCCGCTAGATAACTAATGACAACAGTTTAATCAATGACTTGCCATGTAACTAACGAGCATTTAAACAATCATCGTTCCTTTGGCCCGTAATCGGTTACTTAGCAAACTTTGAACAAACACACACACACACACTCATATTCCAGTGACAATCTCATGAATTATTATTTGTAAATAAACATTTATTTACATTGTCATCAAGCACTTGTAAATACTTTTACAAATATCAAATCATTATTTATTTATCCATTCATTCATGCATTCATTCATACGTTTCTGTTTCTGTCAAGCTTCAGTTGTACACATTTTTTATATGTATGTATTTGTGTGTATCTGTCTCTATTAACAATTCATTTTCTTGTCATTCATAATGATACGAGTATAAGAAGAAATTTACTAGCAAATAAGCATGTATTATTTACAAAATATACTTGTAAAGTAAATTTGTACATATTGTAGAATAATAATGTTTTACTTATTTTATAGACAAGTCGCATGAATATGAACTTGTTAGTTGATTCTTGTCATTTGATTCTATTACAGCCATAAAAAAATGCATACGAAAGCATGCATACACCCATACCAGCACGGATGCTCACTCATAAGCATATTCATATTTTTTATTCATGAAAACTCACACATATTTACTGAATCATTTTAGTGCAGTGAAATTTAAATCTTTTTTGCTTCCCTGGCATCATAAAAGTTGTTGTAATTTCTCGGTTATATGCAAGTCTAGATGACTTTTTACAATTACCAATGTCAACTTATAATATGTTTATATATGTATGTATGGATGTGTGTGTATGTGTGTGTATGTATATGTGCAAAATATTTAGGAATGCCTACAAGCCCAGCAAGTCAATGAAGTATGTATGCGAATTTTTTTTTTTTAATATATTAACTCAATGAAGTTCAGAAATATGAGGGTTGTTCCCAGTTCCCTCTAAAAATGCACTGTAGAAACAACAGAAATTAAAGGGTTTTTGCACTACAACTATAAACTTTTGTATGGGGTATTCCGTCTGAAAATATAAAAAAATTGCCTAGTTACTTAATAACAATAAAGAAGCCCATAGTCACTTTATGCGGACGTATAGTGCCGATAAACAATACGTGTGGATTTATAGTTTTTTACAATTTTAATTTCTTAAAATTTTTCCAACTTTTTTACCTTAATTTTGTTGAAAATATTTTAAAAACACTTTCTTCTGTTCTATTCATTTATAATCACTAAAACCCAAAATCTAATAGATATTAAAAACCATTTAATTTTTTGTACATAAAATAACAGATATGCGAAAATTAAATTTTTATGCATAGTTTTACTAGACAAACTGTAGTTAAGGATACTATGATGTGTGTTACAGGGGCTTGTAAAATCTATTTTTTATTCTCTGTTTATTTAAGAACATGATTCTCTACTCATATAATGCATTTCTTTGTACTTGTATATATTTACTACACGCAGTAAAATTTTTTATCAGATCTAAATTTCTGAGATTGCAAAGTGTCAGTCAATAATCAGGAAAAAAATCAATTTCGTTCCTGACAGAAATGTATTAAAATAACTGCGGCTGTATTTTAATCGATAAATTGATAAATTAATTAATTTGTGGTTTCGGTATATTCGGTTACTAATTTTAACAATTTTGGATAAAACTTGCAGTAGAAAAAAATTCTATCCTGGAGACCTCAAAGGTATTCTACAGTAGGGAACATCTCATAACGTAAGTCCTCTTCTGGTTTTCTCTAAATATATAAAAAATCTTCGAAAACGCCATTAACTTCCTTTTTCTCATTTTTTAGCTTCGTACACTTCTAATAAATTTTATTACTTCTATTAACAAGTCATTAAAAATATTTATTACTTCTTTTTAAATTTTACAAAAATATTATAATTTAATCGGTTAAACGACTAATATTATCCCATTTAATTGCTCATCGATTATAGTCAACTTCAAATTAATCGAATAGTTAATCGATTATAAATTAATCGGTTAATAATTTAAGCGAATAATCGATTATAATTTAATCGAATAATCGTTAAAATTTTCTGGTGTATTATAAACAACATATTTGTTGTTCTTACACGAATTTCAATTTGATTTTTACAAAAATTTTTCAAGTTATATACTCGGTTAATCGATTATAATTTAATCAGCATTTGATTATTTCTATTAATATGCTGTTTGTCCATAGTTTTCTATGCTGTCACGTCATCGTCAGACTCATTCCGATAGAGTCCAATTTAATCGCTCTTCAATGATAGACAACTTCAAATCAATCAAACAGTTAATCGATTATAATTTTATCGTTTAATCGATTATAATTTAATCGGTTCATCGATTATAACTTAATCGGTTAGTCGATTATAACTTAATCGATTAATCGATTATAATTTATTCGGTTAATCGATTAGAGTTTAATCGGTTAATCGATTATAATTTAATCGATTAATCGATTATAAATTAATCCTTTAATTGGTTAACGATTGAAATTTCTTGTATATTATAAACAACGTATTTGACGAATAATGTATTTAAACTTTTATACGAATTTAAATTTTATTTTTACAAAAAATTTCCAAGTTATATACGAGTACAATATATTAAAGGTCAGATGCATTAACAGCCTAATTTATAAAAAATATATTATTAATAAGCGACTTATGTATACAACAAACTTTTTTATACAAATTTGCCCTATTAATCGGAAAATATTTTTACAAATTACAATCCTAATTCATAATAAATATTTTTGATTTATAAAAGGTTTACAAAACAGATTTTCTTACAAAATTACTTTCATAGAAATTTAAATAAAGTAGAAATATTTTTTAAGAATGAGGCAGCAAATATATTGTATGTTGGATTTTTAAAAGGTTTATAAAATAGATGTCAATAAAAAATTCATTTTATAAATCCTTTATAAAACAGAAAAATTTTTTATGCACTAGGCAGTAAAAAATTTCTCCGAGAAATATCTTTCAGTGTCATAGTAAATTTTGTTTGCCCTCGTTTCAAGTATTATTTCCATTTTACTTGTACTTATTCAAGGTTTTCTTTTGATGAAAAAGCCGACACACAGGTAAACTTACGTACACATACACACACACAAATGAATATACACATACACACATTTTTATGAAAATTGCTTGTATTAATGCTCATGCATGCATTTGCTTTAACAATTTGTTTTACTTATTTTATTTTTCCTTTTAGTTCGTCGTCTTTCAAAAAACTCAATGAAATGCACCAGCAAATATTTTTTTTCATGGCAATTTAATTTACTAAAAAAAATGTGACTTTTATAAGTTCTATATCATGTGTTTCTCTTTTTTTTAATGAAAATCTTACTAAGTGTGTGACTACTATGGGAAACATTGTGCAATTCACTGTTCTGGCAAGGCTAGTGTTTGTGAAACACCGATCATAGTCTATTTTTTCAGAATTTAGTAAAAACACCTAAATAATACTTACCTCCTTTTTTATAAATTATTATGAGAGTCTAACAACAGCGTAATAAAACAAAATTTCATATGAAATTTGCTCTATTATACTCTTATAAGATTCTCATAATTTTTATGAATAAGGGGGTTAATTTGTGCTAGTTTGTAGGTTATAATAGTTTTCTTTAAAAGTGTTTCTTTGCGTGTTTTGTTGCTTTTAATTTGTGACACATGCAAATTTTGTGAGGAAATACTCCAAATAAGAAGATTACAAACATAAAATATTTTTCATAAATTAAACCTTAAATTTATTGGGTTTAGTTTTTGTACGAACATTTTGCTTTCATATTTCCTGCTACAAACTCGTGCATAATGAGAATTTGTTATTATAATTTTTCATTTCACAATTTGTTTATTTAGCTATTAATTTATTAACTGGTTTAAAAATCAGGTGCTAGCATTTTATGCAGTTAATTAGAATGGCATTTTGCCATATTGAACAAGTCCATAAATTATTTTTTCATAATAAATATTTGCTGACGTTTTTAGGTTTTTAGTTAATCAAAGCAGTTTTTTCTTTTTTTTTTTTGCCTAGAGTTTGAAAATGATTTACTAAAATAGGCCAACAACAATTTCGATTAATATTTCTATGTGTAAAATAGTAGAAAACAAAGTGTATGTTTTGAAAAAGGATACACAAGAATTTATATATTAAATATTTAACGGTTATTTTCCTGTTGATGGTGGTATTCATGTTGCATCCAGCTGTCTGTCATTGTGGAATGATGGTCAGCACATTCGATTGATTTTTCAAATTATTTTCCACTTTTGGCCATAAACATGCAAAGTGTTATATGGAACAAGTGTTTGGTAGATGCATTTGGCGCGAGTATTTGCATACATTAATTAAGTTCTAGCGAGTGTGTCGGAAATGGCGGAACATACAATCATACAGTTGAATAATAAATCATGATTGCTTTGGGGTCAATCTCATTAGCATGTATGTATGTGTGTGTAGTGCTTATCACCGGTTAATGAAATATCAACATATGACTTTGTGAAAGGAAACAATTTTACATCAAGTAAATATGGTACAGTTATTGTTATGCAATATAATTATGTACGCGAATGAATAATAGGCCTATTCACAGTCTTGTGCAAATGGTCTTGCATTATTGCATTTAAAAAATAATTGTAGTCTACATCTACAAAATACCTTGAAAATGCTCTCAAATACTCTCAAATACTCTCTCAATTTGCAATGCACTAATGCAAGACCATTTGCACAGGATGGTGAATAGGGCTAATGTATTTTCATGCTCTTCTAAAATGACCCTACAAGGAGGGGAAAATATATATTTTATTTCATAGAATACAAGATTTGTTGTCCTTGGAACAATACCAATAATTTACTTTTGGTGGTAAATATGAATTTAAAATTTTCCGAAATATATACAATATTTTTTAAATTCAACTTAAAATAATTGAGGCTGATTGTATAATGCTCATTTTAAATTCAGCAAAATTTTTAAATAATTTAGAGTGAAATGGTAATTATTTTTTGTGCAGTCTAACACAAGTATTCTAAAGTTACTGCTAGACGTGGCAAAAATACCAACATTTTTTGGAAATTTCTTGGCAATAACTTGACTTATTAAAATACCACAATACATATAAACACACACATATTCTGCAACATTATTTTTTTGTTACGCCCTCTCTCCATTACATGCTCGCATTTGCCACAGCTGACATTTTCCTTAACTCTACTTTAAGATTTTGTGCTATTTACAATATGTATACTGTAATACAACTACAACTACAACAACAAAATTTACAATAAAATCCTCATGCCACACACACGCACACATATAACATACACAAGCACATGCTTCAAATAGTGTAGGTTGCTGCCTTTCCTTACAGCTCGTGGTTGATTATTCAATTTGAATTTGCTGTTAATTAATTCGCAAAATACAAGTTTTTCTAATTCCTGCTGCATTTGAATGAAGGTATTTTGTACTTTTGAAAGTAAACGCAAAAGGGATTTCGGAGAATGTAATTGCGGTTTTAACGTTTTAAGTTGTATTTAACTGGAATTACAAATTTAGATTGCAGATAACAATTTCAAGATTGAACAATGCTGAATAGCTTTATTATTTAATGTATTGTTTAGTTTAGTTTCTTTAAGAATGTATAGAAAATGCTATATTTATAGCAAAGAAATTCGAATTGTAACAAATTTTATACGGGAAGCAAAAATATCTCTAATATGAAAGATTCTACAAAAATTTTAAAAAATTTTTCAGCCTAAGCTTGTTCATAATAAAGTTATTTATAATTGTAGTAATTTGCTATAGAGCATCATAGTCAATAACTAAGTCGATTTGGAATTCATTTGTAACTTAGGGCTTTTTGAAAATATATGTTGACATGTATTTTGTGGTTTCGTCGCTATAAACACATTTTGTAGGCATAATGAAACGAAATTTCTTTATATTGTGAATTTGGCTATGGTATCATATTCTAAGCTGTTAAATTTATTTAGGATTTTCAATTTGTTATGGCTGAAATGGTGACAAATTGTAGTTGGCAGGAATTTAACATCCATGTAAACTCTCTTCTATCTACCAGTACTGATCCGTTCTGCTCAGTACTGATCCGTTCGGCTCAGTACTGATTCGCTCTGCTCAATACTAATACATTCTGCTCACTACTGACCGATTCCGATTAGTACTGAACCATTCTGGTAGTAGATGTGATGATCATAAAGTATATTTCAAGTATTCCACTCTTAATAAGAAGTTTGAATTAATGACAAATTTTTAAAAATAATAAGTGATTTATAGATTCCCTTTTGACTTGAGTCTGACTAATAGTTTTCAACTTAATAATTTGCTCTATCCTAGTAAAAAAAATGGCTTCCTGGGAAATTAATAAGATCCGAAAGTAGTGAAAATCTAGGCCATTTCTAATGGTTTTTAAATACGGTTGCCATTGAAAGAAGTTCTCTTTTTTAACTCCTTTTCAGCTAATCCGAAGTCATGTTCCTAGTTTTAAGTAAATCTGATTTTTGTAAGTGCAAGGCAATTAATTTTGCATCACTTCTACGGACTACGGGAAGGGTGCTTAGTGCGACAAAAATAATTATTTATAATTTATATGTATTTATAATTTTTTTATATATATTTTTGAATCAATTATTATTTTGTATTAACAAAAATATTTTTGATGTGTTAACATCTATACGCGCGCCTCTAGGGCAGTAAACTATCAGTTTCAATACTTACGCAAGTGTAAGGTGAAAGAGTTTGTTTGTTTGTTGTTGTTGCTTGGCAGTCGGTATTGAAAGTGATTATTGGGCGATTTTCATATAATTTTCCCACGCGATTTTCTCCGGAAATTCATAGCCGATTTTATTAATTTTTGGATTAAAACGCTAGTGCGGGTTTCGACGAAGAGTTTAGGCCAAAAATTAAGGCGATCCGATATCGGCGAGCGGAGATTTAAGTGTTTTAATTCGGAGTATTAATTTGGAGTAATATTAAAAAAGTGTTTTATGTTGATCTTCGGTTTTGTCTTATGCATAGCAAAGAGAATAGTGACGTGGTTATACGTACATATATAAAAATGAGATAGCAAGACAGCAACGTATGTAGCTTATGTACAAACATAACAATGTATGTATGTACATTTGTCTGTTGCTTTGCATTCTCTTTGTTTTTTGTGGGTTTAATATAAAATAAATAAACAAAAAGGTGTTAACACATCGCCCGTGAGTTCGAACACTCATTGATTTTTTTATATATGAATATATTTTTTATAAATAAAATAAATTATAAAAAATAAAATAATTTTTTTTATAAATAAAAATATTTTTTAAAAATAAAATTATTTTATATATATAAAAATATTTTTTAAATTGAAATATGATTTTATGGGCTAATTGTTCGAAATTTTAGTTTAAATCTCAGAAAGACATGATAAATATTCCAAGGCACTAAGGGGGCAAATTATGGCATTCCATATCGATCAAAATTTCAATACATTTTATATATAAATTTCGATCGATATCGAGTGCCGTAAATTGGCCCCAGTTTTTGTTATTCAACTTACATAGCAGAGCAGAACAGCTGTTTTCAACTAAGTCACCTAATAAGTGGTGATAAACACAATACGCATGAGCGCTGATGATGAAAGTGTTGCGGCCTTCGAAAACAGCTGTTCTGCTCTGCTTTGTAAGTTGAATAACAAAAACTAATGTTGACTTGCCTTTGTGCCTTGGAATATTTATCAAGTCTTTCTGAGATTTAAATTAAAATTTCGAACAATTAGCCTATAAAATCTTAATTCAATTTAATATAGCAAAATAAATGTTCGTTAAAATATTTTTTATTGATAAAAATATTTTTTTATATATAAAAAAAGTTGTTATAAATAAAAATATTTTTTAAAAATAAAATTATTTTTTATAAATAAAAATTTTTTTTTATTAATAAAAATATTTTTTAAAAATAAAAATATTTTTTATTTATAAAAATATTTTTTTTATAAATAAAAAAAGTTGTTATAAATAAAAATATTTTTTATAAAAAAATTATTTTTTATAAATAAATTTTTTATGTGTAAAAATACTTTTTATCAAAAATTATTTTTTTTATAAAAAAAATTATTTTTTATAAATAAAAATATTTTTTATAAATAAACGTAAGCCCTTTAGGTATGTTGCACATTTTTGGTGAAAAGTATATTATTAAAAGATCACATATGTTGGAATAAAATTTGGCATAGTAACAAGAAATTGTTAAAATGCACATTTTAAAACATGTATTAAAAATATATACCCATATAGTAAATGTACGTACGTACTGCTGAACTATTTGCTGGACAACTGCCACGAAGGATATATATCTTGGCATTGTATTGAAATAAATGGCTGTAGAGCAAGATTTCTATGAAACACCTCTATTTTATCTTTATGAGTTCAAAGACATAATTTTAATTTGCTCCCTTAATATCCAACACAAGATGCAAAAGTCTGTAAATACGTTTCTTCAATAAAAGCCAATGTTGCTCTATGTTATTATTTTGTGGTGTCAGCCATAAACAAACTGGGAACTGGGTTCTATAATATTTAAGGATTACAACGATTATGAAAATCTTTATTGCCTCATCTAAAGAATGTCAAATAATAAACGGGGTTAAGTTTTAAGCAAAGTTTGTGTGCATGTACAATACCATTTAGTGTGGACCCCAAAGAAATGAAAATATTTCTTACAGCACTTTTAATTACAGTTATTATTAGGACTCTACCAAGAAACGAATTTAAAACGGAATGCTGATTAAAGAGAACAACAGCTAACGAACGAAGTACTAGAAGTCAACCAAAGAAACCTTTTGAAAACATTTCATTTTATTTTAATTTAATGAACCTGTCTGTAATAAAAGAGCAAGAACGTTGTAATAATGAAGATTATATAGACTTAAATGTCAATATCTACTGCTGTATACATACATACAGTAGTGGACAGAATAAGAGCAACGAAACTATATTAAATAACTCAGGGAGATTATTTTATAATGATAAGCAGTTTCTGTTCTATATATTTTTTGCAATATTAAAAATCCTTTAAGGATTTTGATATGACTTATGCTAGGAACACAACTGGGACGAACGACGAATTTCGCTTAGTATGACGAATTCGTTGGTAAAAAATCGCTCTGTAAATTCGTCGTATGAAACACAATAACGACGAATAAATTAAAATAATAAGCAAACAAAATTTTAACATTTGTTTTTTAAATCATTGTAATCCTCTGATGCCAGCCAGATTGTTTAGACACTCAATAATTATCCCGGTGTTGTCCATTTTTTTCAGAACAAATTCCTTTTTGTAAATATTTTCTGAAAACTGTTTTGTCTGTAAATAAATTATTATTTTCATTTAACAGCTGATGGGGTGACCATATGAAAAAGTGAGAAATAGAAAGAAAAACTATATTATAAAAAGTGTTCAAAATTAATAAAAAGTCGCCCGAATGATAAATTTTTGTGAAGTAGTGAATGCATTTTTAGTATATACTGAAAATTTTAGTGCTACATGCAACAATACAGTAGTGAACTATATTTTTCTACAAAAAACCAGTTTGAGTATATGAAACCTGGTCACTTTATATTGATTTGTTCGTCGTTCGTTGACGAAACAATTAGAAATAAATGTATTTCAACTTTCGCTGAGTATGACGAATTTCGCCCAACGCCACGATTGTGTGCATTTTCATATACACCAATGTGTTTTATTTTTGGCGACGAATATTCGCGACCAAAGATTCGTCGTTCGTCGCAGTTGTGTTCCTAGCATTAGCTGGCATATTTCTACACTCATCTGTTTAGGTGTTTTGCCTGTCACTGTGAGCTGCTTATTTGCTGGCTGACGTTGTAGAATAAAAACTTTTGTAAATTAACATAAATTTCTCAATTGCGCCGCCATCGATGTCACAATTGAAAATAAATGAAGAAGATATGAAAATAAAATGTATTGAATGCTGCAAAAAGTCGACGGGATATGAACGACAAATTGTATTGATTTCTTTTGCGGCATTTAATGTCTCTTGTTATCTTCGCTACTTAAATTTTATTCTTATTTTACAATGGCTCTATCTATTTATTTGTATATGTTTGAATTTAAGATTTAAAAGAAAAAATTGATAATGACTCCATTTGAAATTAATAAGTAGAGCATTAGAGTAACCCTGCCCAGAAAGACAAAAACTAATTTACACAAAGTGAGAACAGATTATCACGAAAGTGTGCGTATTACGCATATGAGAAGAGTCAATTAGCCAATATGAGACATTCTCCCCCTAATAGTTATAGTTGATATATAAAATAATGCTAGAATTATCCATGTTGTCTGTTTGGCAATTACGGCAATTCAAAACGAATTAACACTTCGCTTGTTTACATTTAAATGTTTGTTTTTATTAAAGTACTTGTAATTTAAATTTTGTAGCCTAAAGCTGTTAAAAAAACAACAACAACAACAAATGTCCCTTTGACTGCAATGGAAATATAGTCGTTGACTTGTTTTGTTTAACTTATTTCATAAACTCTTGTATGAAGTGGTAACTTTTATTATGAAATTGTGTACCGACATTTCCATAAACATTCTGTACATGAATGCGTGAGGTCAAGGGTTGAAATAAATGGTTCTTGTTCTGCGACCTAGACCTACATGAACATGGTTGAACTTGGATTTATTTTTATTGTGATTTTTGTCATTTTGATCACAATTCAAATTTGGGTAACAAAACTTGCAAAAAATATGTAAAATTTATATAGAAATATGCAATAGAATTTGCATTTCTCTGTTTTGTTTTATATGATATTGAAATTTATTACTTTTAAATTGAAAATACATGTATGAAGCCTGAGATCCCTCCCTGGTTTAATATAAAACTTTTCTGATCTGTATCAGTGCATGGATGTGTTTTTGTTGCTTTCGGGTGTTTTAAAACCGTCGCGTAATAACAAACGCATTACAGCATCCTCCTTCGTCGCATAGGCAATAAAAAATAGCTACAATCTTTTTTTTTTTTTTTTAATCTTGGGCCAGCACTCAGGGGATGACCCCTATATATGCAATGCATTGTGCCGGAACTGAATACGAGGGGATAGTAATGAGGGGACAGATTAGGAAAGATGAGACTATAGACAGTTTTTTCTGTAGCTTTTAACCTTTTGTACTTCGCAGGCTAATTTTTGCTACAGGGCCGACGGAGGTGGGTGCTGTTAATCTGCTTTTTAGTACATCAGAGACCAGTGACTATGCCTTCGTCATTGAAACAGGCTGGCAACAACTAACACAACCACGCACTAATGCTGATCAGAAGAATTCAACACAATAATTCATGATCCAGCGCGGGCTTGAACTCAGGACCCTGCGCTTCGTAGTCTCGTGTTCTACTACTTCAGCCAACAGCACCGCGTGAAATGTGTAAGAATGTAATAAAAATTTGCTCAAAAGGGCTCGCATCTGTGAGGCCAACAGAGGCGGACATTTATCTGATATTGTATTCCATACATGTATGCCGAAATTAAATAAAACATTTATCAATATAAGATCCATTATCTTTTATTTAATAAAAAAGATGTGTGGTGTTGTGGGACGCCGGATAGGAACGAAGTTACTTATTATAAAAATAAGTTCTATGCGAGCTATAAAGAAAATAATTATTCGAGGAGAAATTTTTTATTATGATTTGTTTTTCGCCGACCAACGAAAATACAGAATCAATTTTGTTCCCAAACGAAATTGAATTCTGTCATGGCACGGCTGCGTATGATTAATATTTGTTTGTATGGAATCGTATTACTCATACGTCTTACACATTGATTTAGAAATATAAAATCTTAAGTTACGGACGTTTTTTCCCGGTTAGGGTACTCCTCCGCATCGTCCCATAAGGAAGTTCGTTCCAAAAATTAAACAAAGTAATATAAAGTCATCGTGAATTTTAATTATACAACTTGCACAACAGAACAGAACAGTTGTTTTGGAAAGCCTCTGCACGTTCATCATCAGTACTCATGCGAATTTTTATTTGTCACCTTTTATTAGGTGGCTTAGTTGTATGAGATAACATTTTTTAATTATGCAAATTTTATTAGGAAATAGCATACGAGAACTGTATCAAACCGATGGTAATGCGTTTTTGTTTAACAAACCGTGCTGCCGTTTGATTATTTTCTTCATGTCACATATTTTTGAATTTTTGTTTCCAAAAATTTTAAACAATCAGGCTATAAATCCTAATATCATTTAATAAAATTTTTTTCTTTCTATCTTCTCATCTATCCTAATCTGTCCCCTCAATACTATCCTCTCGTTTTCAGTTCCGGCGCAATGCATTGCATGTATAGGGGTCATCCCCTGAGTGCTGCTCCAAGATAAAAAAATATATATATATAAAAAAAGTTTGATTACCAATGAAAAAAATTTTGTTCCAATCAGTTTATTTAATATTAAAAAGAAACCTTAAATTTTCCAGTCCTGGAACTGTCTTTTTGGTTTTTATGATTTTTAATACCAATGAATGTCTTTCATAAACATCAAATATGTTTAATTTATAAAGTTTCAATTATCCAACCCTGAAATCGTCTTCTGTAAGTTGTTTGACTTTTAATACCAATTTTGTTGTTCCTGAAGCATCAAATAAGTTTAATTTAAAAAAAATTTTTTTTTCGTATGCAGTATTTTTCTCTACCAAATATAAGTTGAAATTGTCCACCTATGGAATCGCATTTTAATTTTGCTGCTTTTCAATAGCATTCTATTTAGAACTATTTGCAATACATCCATTCAATACCGAAGAAGTTTCTACCTTTTTCTTAGGACTTCAAAAAACTGATTTCGAGTACAGACAGACGGACATCACGTATTCGTCTTCCCTATTGAAAGGATCCAGAATATACATATATACCGCCGTATTCATAAAAAATATTTTAGGTTTATAACAGATTTATTTGACAAATTTCTCATAGAAATACGTCAAATAAGCGCTTAATAAACCTAAAATATTTTTTATGAATACGGCAGTTTGACATAAAATTACAAAGGGAATGACAAACCAATATCTAGGCTTTACCATTTTTGGTGAAGGGTATAAAAATATATCGGTAAAATATATTTAGTTCGCCCAGTCGAAAAATGCCGTTTAGTGCAGTGGCGAGTGCTTTAAGGATTTGCAGCGCCTCTAAAGCAATCTTACGGTTCCTCTACCATTGAAATATATAAAAATTATTTAAAACAGTCACAGTTACAGTTACTGGTTATTTCAAGCTTGCCAGCACAAATACAATAGCAAATTCAAGCGTATGTTTGTATGTTTGCATCCTGTTTGCACATACTTTCTATAGCATCCTCAATATACTATATGCGAGAGTATTTTATTTTTATTTTTTTATATACATATATATGCAAACGTGTATATGCATTTGTGTGGATTCAGCAGAATAGTAGTTATAATTTAAGCGTTAAACTGCCTCAAGCATTAAATTTGTGTTTTGCTCATCATAATTTTCTATTATACACAGAAGTACATGAATTACCATAAACAAGGATGTAAATACATCTACTGGGCTCGTATAAAATTATTTAGAAGCAATATTTTTAAAGCAGCCTAATACAAAATAAATAATAGATAATATAAATGTTTCGTTGTCATTCTGCCGCAGGGAGTTACAATAACAAAACGGAGCATGCAGAATGTAAAGCTATATACGGTTTTTATTTTAAGGTTATATAATGCTAACACACGTACTTTTTCCTAAATACAATTATTGACTAAAATAATTTAAGCCATATTTTTTGGGTGTGTATCTGATTCGTTAAAATTTAAATATATAAAAGAGAATTTAAATATATAAAAGAGAATCAGCTGGCAGGTAAGTTTTAAAAGCAGATGGTAAGTTTTAAAATCAATATATTTAAAAAAAATTTTTTTTTATTATTTGGCTAACTTTTGAAAATATTTTTAACATTCCAGAAAGTGGGACCAAAATTCTGCTGATTGCCAAAAATTAAAAATTTTTTCATATTCATAAAAAAAATGTTCACTGGGTATTGGCCGCTTTGAAAGTGTGTCTCGTTTGTTTCTTTGCACCACCAACAGCAGCCAGTCTGTTGAAGAACAAGTGAGTTTGTTTTTTTTTTTTTTCTGAACTGGATTACATTTTATTATGCCCTTCATCGTGGTTTTTTGAAATTTTATTTTAGAGGTTGAATTAGATTATTTTTTTGTTTTTTTTTTCTCTCTAAAATGTGATATATAATTTATGTTACTGGCTGTTATTTTTGCATACGCTTTAATATGAGTAGAGGGGATTAGTGAGAAAAAGTAAATTTTAAATGTTTAACATCATTTTCGGTCTATGTGGTTGGTGAGTGGCAAATGTTTGCCTGTTTATGCCGAAGTCAATAAACAATTGTTAGCTGTTTTTTTTACATCTAGTTGGAAAGAATGCAGCCAGTTGTTACATGAAGCTATTTTTAAAAAGTAAATGTCAAAGACTAATTAATCGATTACAATAACAATTTTGAATTTATGATATGCGAATTCGAGTGTTTTATTAGATTAAAAAAAAACTACGCTTAAAAAATCACCCGATACTATTGAATGAATAACAGATTTAACATCCTGTAATACAATTTATATAAATAAAGGTTCACTATTAAAATAGAAATTCATACATTAATTTATACCAAAATGTTTATTTATAAATTTAACTCACTGTCTCTCTCAATTGCTTTCTCCCTCCTCTTGGACATAAACGTCTTACATATATGTACGTGTCGCGTTTCATCCGTAAACATTTGACCCTCATGCGCGCAAAGAAGTTTCACTTCAAAAATTAAACTATTTTTAGTTTCATTAGCGAATTCCGTTCCTAATATTACAAATGAGTTCGTTCTGAAAAATAGTTTGGTTTTTCGCTGGCCAACCAAAATGCAGAATCAATTCTGTTCCCAAAAGAAATTGAATTCTGTCACGGTACGGCTGCGTATGATTAATATGTGTTTGTATGAATTCGTATTACTCATACGTCTTAAACATAAACGTATTTAGAAACAACAAATAAAAACTTTATATTCGGCCGGGTCGAATCTTAAATACCCTCTAAATATTTAGTAAGTAAATTGAAAATGTTTAACCTGGTGGGACAGAGTTCCCTTAAGACATCTGTGTACCCAATTTTAAATTTCTATTTTGAGAGGGTCATTCCGGGAAGGACCAGAGAACATCTCAGCTTCTTATAGGCTTAAGGCATACAAATTTTTCAATATTTACACTATTTTTGCATATAATATCGTACGTTAAGGCCCCTAAAGGGGCGGGGTCCAAAAATAAACTATATAATGTTTTCCACAGATTGCTAGATCGTCTCAGACTTCAGCACAGATCAAGAATATATATACTTTATGATGACCAATTCTTTTTGGAGGGTATTAAAACTGTATTTTGACGGGAACGCTCTGGCAAGGGCTTTGGGGGAGACATTTCACCTTTAGCATAAAACTCTAAAAATAAATGTTTGGGATAAATACAAAATTAAAGAAAACAATTTTTTTTGATAGGGTCATTTAGGTGGCAAAGGGGGAGGAGGTGGTGGGGCAGAGTAGTACCAGGTTACGTCTCAGCTTCGTCATTAAAGCTTAAAAATTTTATTTTCAAGGAATGTAGGCTTAAGTAAAACAATTTGTTAAATTTTTACACAATTTTTGAATATAATAACGCCCACTAAACGGGGCGGGATTCACAAATAATTTTTTTTTATTTTATGGCTGCAAGTTTAACGCGTTGGACCTTTTTTCACATAAAAATATATCATTTGCTTAACGAAATTACAAAAAATCTTTAAAAGTTATGTTGTTTTTTAGAGGTTGGTTTAGTTCTTTTTAGGGAAACTTTTTTCACTCTTGTCCGATTTAGCCCAGTTCTGAACTTAACCTGTGCTATACTTCATGATATATTTATACCAATTTTTTTTTAGGAGTAGGACCAGCACTCAGGGGATGACTTCTACATATGCAATGCATTGCGCCAGAACTGAAAACGAGGGGATAGTATTGAGGGGACAGATTAGGAAAGATGAGAAGATAGACAGTCGTTTTTGTAGCTATTTTAAGCTCTTTTACTTCGCCGGCTAATAAGTATTTGCTACAGGGGCGACGAAGGTGGGTGCTGTTACTCTGCTTTTTAGTACATGATAGTGTCAGTCGCTGCCAATTATGTTCAGTGACCAGTGACTATGCCTTCATCGTTGAAACAGGTTGGCAACAACTAACACAACCACGCCCTAATGCTGATCAGAAGAATTCCACACAATATTTCATGACTAAACGCGAGCTCGAACTCACGACCCTCCGCTTCATAGTCTCGTGTTCTACTACTTCAGCCAACAGTACCCACAACGAATTTGGCTCTTTTCGTTTGGACTGTATCGTGATTTCCACAGACGGACGGACGGACATGCTCAGATCGTCTTAGATTTCATCACTGATCAAGAATATATATACTTTATGCGGTCTTAAATGGATATTTCGCTGCGTTACAAATGGAATGACAAAGTGAATCTATCCTCCATATTGTTTTTTGGTGGGTATAAAAACGTCGTTTCGTCCGTAAAAATTTTACCCTCAAGCGCGCAAAGAAGTTTCAGTTTAAAAAAAAAATTTATATAAATTCTAATGCCGTTTTCAAGGTATTGTTTCTATGCAGATTCCCATAGCCATTAAATTTCAAATACAAATAAATCTCAATTTTATTTCAATTTTACATTCGACGTTTCGTAAGGGCTTCTCCAACAATTCTTCAGGAATATGAATATTATTGTTATATATTTCATCTCTTAGAAGAATTTGCATATAAATTTCAGTAGCGACTGTTCGGCACAGTATGACAACATATGAGATTAACCACATAATTTGAAAATAATTGCAAAATAACTCAGAACGGCAGGTAAAACTTCACCGAATAAGATTCACTTAAAGTTTAACTGCTGTATTCACAAAAACTAATGTGTACTTCAAGTGTGCTTTAAAGTAAAAATTGAATAGAAAATTTATTTTAAAGTATTGATCAAGTCTACTTTAGTTTTTGTGAATACTGCTGCAAATATCCCAGCCTGCGATTATATTGCGTTCTAATTTTACACAATCTTGTAATTGTGTGTGTGTTCTTTACAAAATAGTTCACAATACCTTTTGACTTTGCTAAAATTGTCTACTAAATTAATTATATTGTTTTAAACATTTCTATTACAAGAAGCAACGACGTAACACCTTGTACAGCATTTAATAAGCATAAGCAAAAACAACAATAGCAATAAAGTTTAATTAAAGTTTTGCATGATTTTTTCATTTGTAAAAAGAAAAATAGATAAACTTTAGCTAAAGCTGCCTGGCAAAAACTTGCTTGCTATACCAGTATTTTATGTAATTTTTATTTTTTTTAGTTTTTTTCTGCCTGGCAAAAGTTTTATTGTAAATTCTTTGTTAAATTACCTGAATATATGTAATATAACAACTAGTTTCTTTATTGTTTGCTTTATTCGTTCGTTATTCTTGCTAAATAAAATGTTAACAAGCTCGTAAGAGAAAACAAAAAAATGGGGAAAACTTACCTTTTATTAAGCGCAAATTTTACAAAATGTTGTACATGTAATTTTATTTCCGTTGCTGCAAAAAATAAATACAAAAAAATATATAAATAAAAGAGAAATCATTTCATTAAAGTTCATGAGAATTTTCCCATGTTTTTGTCATTATTATTGTGCGTTTAAAGGTGTTTTAATTATTCATGGAAAAAATTTTATAAATATTTTTTATTTATACTCGTATTGGAAATATTCTCAGAAATTCGTAATTTGCTTGGTTTAAATTAATATGTGATTGTAAGGCAGAATTTCAGTAGTAGAGCTTCCAACAACATATTCATGTCATTGCAATTCTCGTATTGTTTGATACTTTTTTGTATGAGCAAATATTTTTTAAACAATTATTTTAAATGTTGATTTATTTTCATTGACTTTATCAGTTTATTGTAATATTAATCAAGCTTATGGTCGTTTTTTATAAAATTTTATTTCCTTTAATTTTTTGAATAAAATTATATTGTAAAGGGTGTTTTTATAAGAGCTTGCTGATTTGAAATTTAAATAAAACACATGCCAAATTATGAAATGGCAAAAAAAAATTTTTTATTTGGTAGATAATTTCTTGTCATTTGACATTTAAATATAATTTCGGGCATATGGCCACCACGACTATTTTGCACAAAGGTCATTCTGGAGGTCCAATTTTCGACCACCTTTTCAAGCATTTGAGGGCATATTTCAGCAATGACACGTTGAATACTGGTTTCCAAAGCGTCAATCGTTGCTGGTTTATCCACGTAATCCAATGATTTCAGGTATCCCCACAAAAAATAATCGAGTGGCGTCAAATCACACGAACGCGGAGGCCAATTCACCGGTCCATTTCTCGAAATAATGTTGTCGTTGAAATGTTCTTTCAATAAGTCCATTGTTTCGCCCGCAGTATGACAAGTGACACCATCCTGTTGAAACCACATTTCGTTTACATCCATATCTTGAAGTTTTGGCGCCAAAAATTCATTGATCATGATTCTGTATCGATTTCCATTCACGGTAACGCGTCGTCCTTCCTCATTTTTAAAGAAATAAGGACCGATGATTCCACCAGCCCATAGACCGCACCAAACAGTACGTTTATCGGGATGCATTGGTAATTCTTGAACGGCGTGTGGATTATCTTTGCTCCAAATACGGCAATTTCGCTTGTAGACACATCCATTCAGCCAAAAATGCGCCTCATCACTGAAGAGAATTTTGCGATCAAAAAAGCGGATAAACATTTTTAATTGAACACTGTTTTTGAAAATAAATATTCACGATTTGGAAGCGTTGTTCTGGAGTTAACCTGTTCATGATAATTTGCCAAATAATACTGAGTAGAGACGTAACTGTCAAAACAGCAGTCAGACAACAGAGTGATTCGTATAAAAAAAAACTTCATAAAAAAACTCCCTTTATATGGAATATTGGGAATATTAATCGTCAGGGTTGGGGAATTTCGTACTAACCAAAAATGTAATAACTTAAAAATATGAATGTGGGCACTTCTCATATTCAATTTTCGTTAAAAACGTTGGTTAAATAATTGATATTCCTACTAACTAACACCACTTGAAACAGTGGACAAATTGAACAAAGAACGCTGATGAGATGGCGTAGCGGCCTCGAAATCAGTACTGATCCGTTCTGCTGGTTTAATGACTATGAAATATATTGTTAATATTCCACTTTAAAAAAAAAAAAATTAAATAAAAATAGCATGTAATCACGTTCATTTATTAAAAATAAATAAAAATAAAGAATAATTTGCAGTTTCGCAGATTTGAACTAATAACCTGTTGAGCAAATTAACATCCTGTAATACAACTTACATAAATAAAGGTTCACTATTTAAATAGAAATTCATACATAATTTAAAGTTGTATTTCGTTTAATTTTTTGAATAAAAATTAGACGAAATAAAATTTAATAAAAAACGATCATATGCTTGATTAATATTACAATAATTATTTTAGATATTAAAAAACATAACTTTCTTTGATAAATTCTTAGCATTTCCGTTTCCGGTTCTTCGATAAATTAACCTTAGTCTATATTAAATTGAATTAAGATTCTATAGGCTAATTGTTCGAAATTTTTAATTTAAATCTCAGAAAGACTTGATAAATATTCCAAGGCACAAAGGCAAGTCAACATCAGTTTTTGTTATTCAACTTACACAGCAGAGCAGAACAGCTGTTTTCGAAAGACGCAACCCTTTCATGATCAGTGCTCATGTGTATTGTGTTTGTCACCACTATTAAGTGGCTTAGTTGAATGTGATAACAGTTCCTATTTACACAAATTTTATGGTGGAAAAGAATACGAGAACTGTATCAAGCTGATGTTAACATGTTATTGTTATAATACCCGTGTTACCTTAGTCTATTATTTTTCCTAACTTCGATACATCCATGTAGCAGCAAACTGACACGGTTGTTATTTCTAGGGTTCGATTTTTAATACTCTAAAAAAAAATTTTAGGGTCTATTCACTTTGTCATTCCGTTTGTAATGCAGCGAAATATCCCACTCAGACCCCATAAAGTATATGTATTCTTGATCAGTGGTGAATTCTAAGACGTTCTGGTAAAGTCCGTCCATCCGTCTGTGGAAATCCCGATTCAGTCCAACAGAAAAGAGCCAGAACCTTGAAATTTGGTATAAATATATGTTGAAGGATGGTACAAATCAAGTTCTTAAATGGGCAGATCCGGACCAAAGGCAAAAAAGTACTAAAGTACGCTAGACCAACCCTTAAAAACACAATATAATTTTTCGATTTTTTGTTGTTGTAATTTTGTTAAGCAAATTATATATTTTTATGTCCAAAAGGCTCCAAAGCGTTGAACTAGAAGTCAGCAAATACGAAATATCTATTTTTTGAACCCCGCCCCCTTTAGTAGGCGTTGAAGTAACATTTTACATGGTAAAATAAAGTAAATATTTAACATATTTTATAGTTCAAATCAAAATTCCTTAAAAATTAAATCATAAGGCTTAAAAATTAAATTGTAAAACTGAGATGTTCTCTGATATTCCTCTGTCCTGCCCTCCCCTCAACCTTTGCCCTCTAAATGACCCTAAAAAAATTTTTTTTACACTGAATACACCAAAAAATTGACTTTTTAGTGTTTTATGGCAAAGGTGAGATGTCTTCCTCACGGCCCCTACCGGAGTGACCCCTACAAAATAGAATTTATTATTTTTGAGAGTGGAATATTAAGAATATTTTTCATAGCCATTAAACCAGTACTGATCCGGTCTGCTGGTTTAATGACTATGAAAAATATTCTTAATAAAAATTATAAATAGAATGTAATCACGTACATTTATTAAAATAAAACAAAAAAAAAAATATATAAAAAAACAATTTGCAGTTTCGCAGATTTGAACTTATAGCCTGTTGGGAAAATTAACATCCTGTAATACAATTTCCATAAATAAAGGTTCACTATTAAAATAGAAATTCATACATAATTTAGAATTTATTTATTTACCAAATATTTGGAGGATGTTTAAGATTCGACCTGGTCGAATATAACGTTTTTACTTGTTTTTAATGCGGACCAGCACTCAGATGGTGACACCCAACATATGCCGGACATTGTACCGGAACTAGAAAAGGAGGGATAGTATTGAGAGGGCAGATGAAGAAAGATGCGAAGATGAAGAATTAAGCTTTTACTTCTCCGATTAATTTTTTTTTCTACAGGGTCGACGAAGGAGGGTGCTGTTCCTCTGCTCTTTAGTACATGACAGTGGCAATTGCTGCAGTTATGTTCAGTGACCAATGCTTTTATCAACAAGCTGATAACAACAAACACAACCACGCGCTAATGCTGATCAGAGGAATCCGACACAATATTCAAGACTGAACGCGGAGTCGAACTCTGCTCCATACGCTTCATAATCTCGTGTTAACTACTTCAGCCAACAGCACCCTCGTTTAAGTCAGTTGTTGTTGTTATTTAAATATAGTACTTAATGAAATTCTTTAGAAGCTTTAATCAGCTTCAGATTTGCCTGCTGTCATACTTTAATAAAACTTATGTGACTTCTTAAAATATTATTCATATAAAAGCAACAAATAGGCGCCTCAACTCTCGCTACCGCCAAATTCTAAGCACTTATTTGTGTTACATAAAATTTAATTATATAAATATTTATATCTGCCTTGTGTAATTTCCCAAACTGCTTAATAATAAAGTTGTAAACAGCTGCCTTTAAGGAACTGAAAAAAAAGAAAAAGACAAATAATAAACACTGTGTGTGTTTGCATTTCTCTAGCCATCTTAAGGAATATGTCCTGGCATTATTATCTTATGCCTTTCTGCTATTTTCCCACTTGCTTCCAGTCTTTTCAAGTCTTGTAAATTTTAATTAATATTAAACGTGTGTATTTGTCAACTCTTTAGTACGAGTGTGTTCGAGACAGTTTTGTTGTTGAGTTTATTTTAAATTTATTATTTATAATTTTCTGTTACATAATTACCAGTTATTAAAGCAATTGTAAATTACTTGCTTTGTTGTTGCGACAACAGCTTGACATTTTTATTACACTGATATTATACAGACCATTTTTCAAAACTCTTGTATACAAAATTTATAATAAAATGTAGCTAAATTCTTTGCTGTAGTCAAAGAGATGCTGATGATAACCAGCAGAGAATAGAAAGTTTTAAATTTTTGCAAATAATTTTGTCATTTTAGATTTAATATTCTTTAATAAAAATTGAGTTATACATTTTATTTTTCATTCTTATTTACCAGCAGGTAAATAAATAGGAATACGTATTGAAAAGGGTGTATAATAATAAGTTAAATAGGAATTTATTAACCCATATCGTCCCAGAGATTTTTTTTCGAATCAGTTTATAAAACTTCGTAGTTAAATGGTAATTTGGGTCCAGAAGATACGAATCAGATGTCCGAACTTTTTTAAAAACATTTATTAAAAATTGTTTAAAAATTTTCATTAAAAAATTTTTTTAAAAATTTTCATTAAAAATTTTTTTAAAAATTTTCATTAAAAATTTTTTTAAAAATATTCACTAAATTTTTTTTATAAATTTTCATTAAAAATTTTTATTAAAATTTTTTTTTTAATTTGTATTAAACATTTTTTTAAAAATTTTTTTAAAAATTTTCATTAAACATTTTTTTAAAAATTTTCATTAAAAATTTTTTTAAAAATGTTCATTAAAATTTTTTTAAAAATTTTCATTAAAAATTTTCATTAAAATTTTTTTTTTAATTTTTATTAAACATTTTTTTAAAAATATTCATTAAAAATTTTCAATAAAAATTTTTTTAAAAATTTTCATTAAAAATTTTTTTAAATATTTTTGTTAAAAAAGTCTTTAGACTTTCCTAAAAAGATAAAAATAATATTTGATTGCTTAAAATTTACTGTTCGAAAAATCGAACACTGGGTCGAAATGGGTTAATAATAAATTCTAGTTGCTTTCCTTGAGCTTAATGGTAGGAACACAACTGGGACGAACGACGAATTTCGTTCAGTACGACGAATTCGTTGGTAAAAATTCGCTCTATAAATTCGTCGTATGAAACACAATAACGACCAATAAATTAAAATAATTAACAAAAAAAATTTTAATTCTGTTAAAAATCTTTGTAATCCTCTGATGCCAGATTCTTTAGACATTCAATAATTATCCCGGTGGTGTCCATTTTTTTTCGAGAACAAATTCCTTTTTGTAATTATTTTTTGAAAATTTTTTCTGTAAATAAATTATTCTTTTCATTTAACAGCTGATGGGGTGACCATATGAAAAAGTAGGAAATAGAAAGAAATACTATATTATAAAAAGTGTTCAAAATTGATAAAAAGTCGTCCGAATGATAAATTATTGTGAATTAGTAAATGCATTTTTAGTATGCACAGAAAATGTTCGTGCCACATGCAACAATACAGTAGCAAACCATGTTTTTTCACAAAACACCAGTTTGAGTATATGAAACCTGGTCACCTGATACTGTTTTGTTGGTCGTTCGCTGACGAAACAATTAGAAATAAATCTATTTCAACTTTCGCTGAGTATGACGAATTTCGACCAACGCCACGATTGTGTGCATTTTCATATACATCAATGTGTTTTATTTTTGGCTGCGAATATTCGCGACCAAAAATTCGTCGTTCGTCGCAGTTGTGTTCCTAGCACTTCGTCGTTTGGTTAGCCAAGTTTTTCCTTTTAATAAGTCTGCTAAATCTTGGAGCCAATGGATGTCCAGGTATGCTTTTCTGGATCAGCACTCAGGGAATGACCCCTGCACATATACGCTGCATTGTGCCAGAACTAAAAAGGAGGGTTTAGATTGAGGGGACACATGAGAAGGTAGAGAATTTCTTGTTGCTTTTTTAACCTTTTAACTTCGCCGACTAATTTTTTGCTACAGGGCCGACGAAGGATGACGCTGTTCCTCAGCTCTTCAGTACTAAAAAGCACAACTGAAACAATTATATTTTCAAAACTACTTGCCAATGCATAAGCAGAAACCATTCACTAACCATTTCAAAAAAATAAAAATAAAATATATAAAATCATAGTACTTTTATCAAAATTTCGAAAGAAACTGCCATGCAAGGGGCCAATTTCTCAAAACCACATGCTACTAAAATGCAAGTAAGGGATCCATAAAATAAATATAAGTTGTGTAAAACTGTGTTGTTGTTTTGTAGGCATTTGATTTGCAATTTGATTTGAGGCAAAGACTTCAGTTTGAATTGCAATTTTAAATTTTCGACATTGAGAAATAGGAAACAATAACTAACGAGTACAACAAATATTTATATATTTTTTAAACGATACGCCATACACTCAGTAGTCAATTGAACAATAAATATATTTTCTAAAACATAAAATAAATACCAAGAGAACATTTTTAAATAAAGCAGTTTTTCTTTTGCTTATAATTTAATGTAGATGTAAGTCTTAGAGATTTGGTATCAGACATCAATCCATTATTTTTGGAATTTATTCAAATAAGTGCACTGGATGTTATCATTATTCTATTTCTATTTTATTTTTTCTCTTTCTACAGTCAAAGAAAGAATGTACAAGAAAGAATACTTGTACTTCGGTTTTATTTCAAATAAAATATGTGTTCGTTCTATGTACATGCTATTTCCCCAGTGTGCATGCTGCCAAACAAACAGATTATTTGAATATAAAATTTATTCCTAAATGCACACAAGATGCTCAGCATGTTTAAAGGAAAAAAACCGCATGTAGACATATTTATAAAGAGAACAATACGAACGACCGTTAGCAGTTTGAGAAGAGGAAATGAAACAAAACGTATGTTTGGAAATGGGAAAAATATGTGGTGAGAATTTTTGTGAATATTTCAAACATTCTTTTTCATAATACATATTACGGTTTTATGCATAATATTTTTTAGCAAAAATTAAAAAGTACTTTTCTTCTATATTAAGGATTCTTATGAAATCATTTGAAATAGAAAATACAAAAGAACTTAAGCCTTAAGAACTTATTAAGCCAGAGTTTGGAAACCTATTTGATTAACTGGAATTTGAATGCCAGGACATTCTTTTACGTTTTGTGTAGATAAACATTTTCTTATGTTTTCTCCACGCCAAATGAATATTTACAGAGAATATGCTTTATTCTACCATAAGTCTGTAAAAACACCTACAATAATAAAAATTTTATTTGCTAGTAGTGAAAACATAAAAATCTGAAATACATTTATTGTGCAATTCATAAAACATATTTTATGTTTATAACCTTCTTATGTGACATATTTCTAGAGAAAATTTGTCAAATAAGCGGATTATAAACAGAATATTATTTTTATGGTTTAGGTCCTTAAATTTTTTTGGCGTTGAAATTATATTTTTAGCGTTCAGGTATATGAAACTTTTAGTAGAATTTTATAACAAAAATTTTTTTTAATAAAATTTATACCAATTCTACTCCTTACTGCTTTTAAAGTATGAGATCCTTGCATCGAGCAACTGAAAACTTAAAGTGTGCCACACAAACATTTTTATATCCTCCAAAAAAAAAATTTGGAGGGTATATTCATTTTGTCATTCCGTTTGTAACGCAGCGAAATATCCATCTGCGACCCCATAAAGTATAACCGAGTATATTCCTGGTCAGTGATGAAATCTAAGACGACCTGAGCATATCCGTCCGTCCGTCTGTGGAAATCACGATTCAGTCCAAACGAAAAGAGCTAGACTCTTGAAATTTGGTATAAATTTATTTTAAAGCTTAGAGCAAATTAAGTTCGGGGATGGGCTAAATCGGGCAAGGGGGAAAAAAGTTCCCCTAAGAAGAACTAAATCAGCCCAGAAAAAACAACATAATTTTTAAAGTTTTTTGGTTATTTTGTCAGGCAAATGATATATTTTTATGTCAAATACGGACCAACGCCTTAAACTGGAGCCATAAAATAAAAAAAAATATTTGTGGACCCCGCCCACTTTAGTGGGCGTTATTATATGCAAAAATAGCATACAAATTTAACAAATTGTTTTACTTAAGCCTACATTCCTTAAAAAAAAAGCTGAGACGATACCTGGTACTCTTTTGCCCTACCCTCTCCTCCCCCTTCACCACCTAAATGACCCAACCAAAAAAAAAAATTTTTTTTTATTTCGTATGTAATCATCCCAAGCATTTATTTTTAGAGTTTTATGACTATCTGTTTCTGCCCTATCCTCTCCTCCCCCTTTGCCCCCTAAATGACCCTATACATTTTTTTTTCAAATTTGTAAATAATCATCCCAAGTATTTATTTTTCGAGATTTATGACTGCCTGTTCCTGCCCTACCCCCTCCTCCCCCTTTGCCCTTTAAATGACCCTATCAAAAAAAGGTATTTTAATTTTGTATATAATCATCCCAAGCATTTATTTTTAGAGTTTTATGACTGCCTGTTTCTGGCCTACCCCCTTTTCCCCGTAAATGACCCTATAAAATACAATAAAAATTTTTATTTTGTATATAATTATCCCAAGCATTTATTTTTAGAGCTTTATGAGAAAGGTGAAATGTTTCCCCCACAGCCCTTCCCAGAGCGACCCCGCCAAAATACAGTTTTTATACCCTCCAAAGAGAAGTGGACCCTATAAAGTAAATATGTATATTCTTGATTAGTGATAAAGTCTAAGACGGTCTAGCAATGCCAAACGTTCGTCTGTGGAAAACATGATATTGTCTATTTTTGAACCCCGCTCCCTTTAGTGGGCGTTGACGTATGATATTATATAAAGGAACTCTGTCCCACCAAGCTAAACATTTTAAATTCTCTTACTAAATACTTGGAGGGCATTTAAGATTCGATCCGGTCGAATATAACGTTTTTACTTATTTATAATCGTTTACACTCAAGTAATAAATATATCTTCTAAATCAAATTTAAGAACATATAAATTTCTTTCTTAAATCCAATTTTGTTTTTAGATGTTTAATCGAATTTCTATTGCAGAAATAGCACTGAAACAAATGAAAAATACGCTATAGTCCATTTAATAAATAGCCAAATGTATATTTTCTTTTTTATACAAATATTCTGTTCTAATTTTCTTCAACTATTTTGTTTGTTTTTTATTTTATTTATTCATTTACGCCAAAACACATTTGGCTGGATTTAATTCCATTAGCTGGAAAAACTTTCCCACTTCTCTTACTTTAAATGTCACTTCTAGTATTTTCGCGTCAGACAACATATAGAGCTTTTGTGGCAAAACTCAAATAACGTTTCCAAATCCTCCAAAAAACATTTCTGTTAAAGAGTGACAATGATAAAGAAAACAAAAAGTTTGTGTTGTGTAAAGCCGAGAATACACTATGACATTTTGTGGCATCGCAAGCAAACACAAAAGCGTGTGCCAGTGGCAATTTGTCTGGAATTTGTTTGTAAACTTTCTAAGTAATAGCACAAATGTAATGCCACAAAATGCTATAGAGTATTTTCAGCTTTACAGTTTTACTTAAATTCATGTCGAATAATTTAAAAATTTGTCAGTGCAGGTATTAAAAAGGAGTTGACTAATTTACAGTTTTTTAAGACTTATATTGCAAATACTAGTCTTTGCCATCGATTAAGTTACTCATATGCTTTAATACAAACTTTTAAAAATAATGCTGTTGCATTAGATAACACAAAGCTTAAGATCCTGTGTTCGACTCTGAGCTCAGCGAATGACTCTATCATGTATTAAAGCATCCTTCTTCACCGGTATATAATAATAAAATGGGTAATAGAGTAACAGAATACTTCCTGGTTGGCCCTGTAGCAAAAATTAGCCGGAGAAGTAAAGATTAAAAATAGCAAATGAAAACTCTCTATCTCTCTTCCTTCTTCATCTGTCCTCTCAATATTATCCTCTCCTTTTTAGTTTGCCGTAATCTACTAAAAACTAACAGCAGTATTCACAAAAAATAAAGTAGATTTGATCAATACTTTAAAATAAATTTTCTATGAAATTTTTACTTTAAAGCACACTTGAAGTACGCATTAATTTTTGTAAATAAAGCAGTAAATTTTTGGGGTTATTAAGTGTAAAATAAAAACCAAACAAAAAAAAAACAAGTTTTTTTTATTATTTTTTCTAAATTTTACAATTTAATTTACTAATTTATCGTTTTTCATTCCAAAGTTGCAGCAAAAATAGTCAAATAAGACCATTTTCTCCAAAATACAAAAAAGCCCATAAAAGGTTAAAATTTTTTTTTTAATTTTTTTTTAAATGCTGGTTTTTTATGTATTTATTAATACTCATCTATAAAAAATAACAACATTTTAATATTACGAGTTCTATGAATTAATCGCCACTGTCTCCACCATTCACCCCACTGTGCGGCGATAGGCATATTGTTATTATATACTAAGAAGTATTTTAAATAAAAATAATTTCATTTAAAATATAATTAAATATCATTAAATGAAAAAATATTTAAACGTTTTTACTTATCTAGGCAATGAAAAGCCGAACTGTCTAAAAACCACAGACTACCATCAGCATAATTCTCTTATATTTCTACTCCTGTTTTCATATAAAAATAATAAACATACTTCAAAAAGTCTTATTAATTTATGACTATTTTGTTTACAGCACAACCAATTTCAATCCTATTAAATTTATCGCAGATGACAGCAGCATTTGTCATTCATTGTCATCCACCAAGCGTAACCTGGTGTGGTAGAGATTTGGTAACGCAAGGCGAAGAATATTAAGATATTATGACAATAGGACTTAGCAGGACCCCGTTTGAATATCGCAAGTATTACCAAACATGTTTATTGTAATTTCGGTGTTTTCCACTAAAATGTTGTCAGAAGCTTATCATTATTCTAGACTTAAGCATTATTTATGCCAACAATACTTCTTAATTGAAAGTAATACTTCTTAAAAAAAGTAATTTAGTTGAAATAAAAAATTTTATTTTTTTTCCAAATTTCCTGCCTTTTTTTGTGAATCTTTTCAAATCTTATGCGAGTTTTAATTAGTTTTGCTTTTTTTTTTTTAATCAATATTTAACGCTATTTATTAATTTGTTTTATGCTGTTATGGATTTTTGTGTCGCATATCTTGTGTCACACAATTGTGCCACTATTCCCGTCACACTCACTTTGAATGCGAAGTAAAACTATGCAACAAAACTATTTACACATCTGTGTCTTGCTGCGTATTGTTAAGTAGCAACAAATTTACCAATCTAATGGATTTTCTACAAAAAAAAAATCCAGTAAATGTTGCTTCAACACTTTATCCAGCCACACAACCACACCTGGCATTTCGTAACAACTGGAGATGTTACACTTTCATGTCCTCATATGCCTGCCTGTCTGTTTAGTGCTCGAAACAACATTTATAGTGTCAAGGTATTCTTTGAAATGTACTTAATGGTAAGACAAGCATTATTGCAGTTACCCATTTGTACAAGTGGGCTGAGGCACGCTTAAAGCACCATTTCAAGGATGTGCACTAGAATGCAAAGCGCATTCGAGCAGACAATAAATATAAATAATTGTGTAACTTTTAAGCCGCTTAGATGGTCTATTTGCACTTTGGAGTACTCAATAAAAGGGGAATTTATGTTTTCCATACGGGTGTTTCAAAAAAGAATACTTTTCAAAAA
The DNA here is from genome assembly GCA_951800035.1 of Linnaemya tessellans. Taxonomy (NCBI): domain Eukaryota; kingdom Metazoa; phylum Arthropoda; class Insecta; order Diptera; family Tachinidae; genus Linnaemya; species Linnaemya tessellans. The sequence goes on along the minus strand of OX637532.1, from coordinate 154,890,522 downwards.
TTTTAAAATGGAAATGATTTTATTTATGGAATTTTCTGAGCCTTAACCGCCAGAAAAGCGGTTTTCGAAATTAACGAAAATATATACTATTTACGAAATCTTGCACCATCTGTCCGGGCATGAATGTCGTGTCAAGTATCGTTATGAAAATACAGCAAAACAATTTTTTCTTTCAATTTTTGTGTAACTGCAAAGTCTAGCAAAAGTTAAATTTATTTCTTTTTAGGTAGAGCAAAACTAGTGTAAAAAAGTGCTAGGATTTAAATGAACTAGTAGACAATAAGGATAATTAAAAATATATATTCCAATATTTCGTTACATAGTGCGATTTCTGCAGGGATAAAAAATTCATATTTTTTTAAATTATGTGACAAATCAAAAATTATTATAATTTTTTTTTATAGAAAACATGACTTCATTGCATAATAACTTAGAGAAAAATTACACATAAAAAGGACGCAATAAAAGTGTTACTTAATAATTTGATTAAAGCAAATGTGATTTAAAGATATGTTACCCACAAAAAGAAAAAATAAAATTGTGGTCTTAAAGAAAATTTATTGAAATTTTTGATATTTAATATAACAGTCCACGGCAATCCCATATAAACAACATTAAGGTTCTACTTCTATTTTAGTCAAGGATATTTAAAAGAAAAAGGGGACAAGGTTTAGCTCTGAAGTTCATCCCTGCAACTTCCTGTTAATTTTAACCACAAAACTAACGTAACTTGGTTTGTTGTGCTGTTCTACACTTTTAAGCTCTTCGAGCTCAAAAGTCTAATAAGAGTTTGATAAAATTCTATTGATGCGTTAATCTTTCGAAAATTTGTTTTGATAAATATTACAGGTCACAAAAGAAACTTAACATCACTTCTTAATTATTCAAATTACACAGCAGATCAGAACAGCTGTTTTCGAAGGCCGCTACAGTTTAATCATCAGTACTTATGTGTATTTTGTGTGTCACCACTTATTACATGGTTTAGCTGAATATGATAACTGATTTTATTTATACACATTTTTTGAGGAAATTGCATACGAGAAGTGTATCAAATCTACCTTTATTTAATAGCTGTGTTGCCGTTTGATTTTATTCTTCATATCCCATTTTTCAGAATTTTACAATTATTTAAAATTTCAAACTGCTATAGATTTTGGATAAATCGATCAATCAGGTGATTAGCGGTGATTCATGCAGTTTTTTTGGGTCCTATGAAAGAATCGACAACACTCAGTGATCAGATATATAATTTCAGAGTTTTTAAAATAAAATCTCTTTTTTCGATTTTGTTTCGTTCACCATATCTCAAGAAAGTATGGACCGATTTTGAACCCTTTAGAGGTGTTCGTTCGAGGGTTAAATTACTGCATTCGATATCGATCGCAATTTGTATTTAAATTGTATGAGAATTTCGCTCGAAAAAACATTTCTTTTAAGAGTTTTGGAAATCTATCGGTGCGAGTGGATTTTCTTCTTTTTTTTGGGAGTAGGACCAGCGCTCAGGGGATGACCCCTACATATGCAATGTATTGCACCGGAACTGAAAACGAGGGGATAGTATTGAGGAGACCGATTAGGAAAGATGAAACGAGGCAGTTTTTTTTTGTAGCTATTTTAAGCTTTTTTACTTCGCCGGCTAAGTTTTGCTACAGGGCCGACGAAGGTGGGTGCTGTTACTCTGCTTTTTGGTACATGATAGTGTACAGGAGTGAAAAGTTTGAAACAACTCGTTGAAACGACAGTTTGGTACGATTTTGTACAGCACAGATGTTCAAAAGTAATGAGCGGTTCATATAATTACGCACTCACACACACACAAATATAGGTTTTTACTCTCAAATTAACCCATTTTCGGAACAAATTCAACTTTTTTAAAATTAAATTAAATTATGTTCAAAACAAATTAACTTTTTTTCAAAGTAATTTGAATTATTTTCAACACGAATTAAACATCTTCCTTTCTAAATTAAATTTTTTTCATTTATAATTCAATGTTTTTCTTTTCAAATTCAAATTATTAAAATCGAAATTCATTTGTTTTTTAATTCAATAATAAAGGCCTTCTTTATAAAAAATAATTTATGTGTATTAACCCATATCGTCCCAGAGATTTTTTTTTCGAATCAGTTTATAAAACTTCGTAATTATATGGTAATTTGGGTCCAGAAGATACGAATCAGATGTCCGAATTTTGTTAAAAGCATTTATTAAAAATTTTCATTCAAAATTTTCATTAAAATTTTTTTTTTAATTTTCATTAAAAATTTTCATTAAATATTTTTTTAAAAATGTTAATTAAAAATTTTCATTAAAATTTTTTTTTAATTTTTATTAAACATTTTTTTAAACATTTTCATTAAAATTTTTTTTAAAAATTTTCATTAAAAAAGATATGTTCTTAGTCTTTCCTAAAGAGATTAAAAAAAATTTACATGCTTGAAATTTACTGTTCGAAAAATCGAACACTGGGTCGAAATGGGTTAAGCTCTTGTTTAGCGTATTTCTATGGGTCGTAGTTTAATTTTTAAACTTTTCGATTAGTACTACTATGAACTAGCTTTGAGTTAAGTTTTAAAATTTAATAGAATATATATAAAAATATAAATTAAATTAATTTTTAAGGTTTCTTCCTTTTTTTAAATTTCATTACATTCGAATGAATTTATTTTTTAGATTTTGTAGTAAATGTAATTCAAAAGTTTTTACTGTGTATAACAGTACGGGATTGGAAGATATTCCTGTGGGACAGGCAGTTGTATTTTTTTTTAACAATATTAAAGAAAACAAAATATATTAAAAATTACAATAAGTTAATTTAAAAAACAAATTAGTTTATGTATAAAAATTTAGTTAATTTTAAAAATATTTAAATTTTAAATAAAACAACTTAGTTTTAAACAACAATTAAACAAACTTTAAAAACAATTGAATTTGAAAATGAAAATACTTAATTTTATATTTAAAAAAGTGAATTTAATATGAAAGATGTTGAATTTGATATGCAAAAATTTTAATTTATTTTAAAAATAATTTAATTTGTTTGAAATAAATGTTAATTTGTTTTGAAAAAAATCGAGTTTGAATTTAAAAAATTTTAATTTGATCTAAACAATTTTTAATTTGGGAGTAAAAACCTATATATACGGAGATATTGACATCTTTTCAGGAGTACTCGGAGAAGCTTTCTTGAAACTGAAACCGCCAAAATCTGGTAAAACTTGATTTTTGCAAAATGGAGTAAAACCAATTATTTTCAGATTTTTTGAAAATTTTAAAATTGTTCTCCTGTAAAATTTACTTTTTGCCACTTAAGCTTTTTTGCAGGTTAGGGGACGATTTATTACTTTTTCTTTCTAAGAAACAGATTTATTTTATACACTTAAATTAAAACAAGAAAATATTTTATTTCTGTGTCATTTTCTTTAAAACGAATACAGATAATTTTATTGTCGAATTTCATATTTTGTAAAGGATAAGAAGTCTTGCACCTATGGTAACATATTTTTTAACAAATTTTTATTGCCTTCAATTTAAAGAAGATAATAAATTTTCCGCCAAATTCGGTTCACAGTGGTTGGCTGCAGTTCCGAATATTTTTGGTAAAATTTACAATGATACAAAAAAAAAAAATAATAATTCTTAAAGAGGAATATTATATTAAGTTGGCTGAAAAGTAATCTTTCACAAAATTCTCTAAAGCTAAAATCGAAAATGGATGCCTTTTCGAGTTGCTGTGTAACACATTCATTCTCCTAAATTAAAGGAGACCGTAATCTTACAGCTGGGATGGCTTATTGAATCAATACTAACAGAGATTACATAAAACATACAAATTTACCAAACGCATGGGGAATACTCGTATCAATGCTAAAGTAATCATTAAATCTAACAAAGTCCACAAACAAACAAAAAAAAAAAAAGAGGAAACAATAAATTTATCCTCATAAACGGAGTGTGATATCTGTAAGCGGCCACAGAAAATAAATCGTATTTATTTTGGGACAGTAATCAAGACGCCTTAACTGCTTAAAGACTTAATGCCGTCCGACTGGACTGTTGTGTTTGGGTGTTGCATGAGGTTTTGATTTCCAATTTTTTTCATTTTCTTTTTCTTTAAAGCATCGGCCAGATTAAGAAGGTATTTACACATGCCTGCCACCGATACAGTAATTTAAGCACCAACACCACCACATTCTCATATATTGAAAATGGGCAAAAGGAGGAGAAACACATTAGCTCAATTGCATGTATGGAAAATGTGTTTTAGGATTTCATATTTAACGTTTGTGTGTATGTGTGTGTGTGTAAAGAATTCATTGAAGGAAGAACAATTGCTTAATAAACAAATACTGAAGTATTTTTATTTTTATGACTTACAGGCAGTACGCTTGCATACATTCTTTTAAAAAAATGTTATTTAAATTTGTTACCCTTTCTTTTTTAGGGCTGCATTTGAGTTTTCTTATTAAAAATTATCTTTATGGTCTGCAACATTTCAACATCATTATTCTTGTGCTGCTAATAACGATGTTGTTTGCGCCTTATATTTTCATTGAAAGTTTGCAAGGCAAATTGTTTGTGTAGAAGAAAGTTTATTAAATGTTTTATTTCTAGTTCTTGCTTGTCTTTGTCTATATTCCGTTTTTGTTTTTATCAAAGGAACTTCTGCTTCCGTTGGCCTTATCTCATTTCCAATTAAATGCTTAAGCAAAACAAAAACTAATTAATATTGGTGCTTTCCATAGACGACGAATTGAAAAAAAGAGACCGATTGAAAATGGCTTGTAAGCTTATTTCTTGTCTTGTGTGTGTGCAGGTATTGATTTTACTCTGCCATTTGTTGGCCGAAATATTTAATTCATTAAAACATGTCAGGATTTGACTTAAAGAAAGTTAAAAAAAGAAGTTTTATTGTTTGTTTGAAATCTTATAAATAGATGTTTCGTTAGCATCTGAGGATGTTTTTATAAATTTATCAGCCTGCACAGTGGCATGAAATAGAATATTTGGCAGAACTTGTAAATTCACCTAAGAGAGAGAGTGAGAAAGTGGCATATACAAACTTGGCTTACGATATCTTGTAATCCTCAAGGTGCGGTCATACTTGTCAAATATTTGCCCGAAAAAGTGTAACCACTAATGAAAAGCATTTCAATTCAAACAATTGTTTATTGAGTAACACAGTTTCCATCAATATTAAATTCTATAACACTGTGTATTAGTTTTGTTTGTAATTGTTTTACTTATCTGAATAAAACATTTTTTATTAGTATTTAGTGGTTATCTTTTTTTGGGTAAATATTTGATAAGTCTGACCGTACCTTTATAGCATAAAGAGTTTATGGCAATTTTTTTTTTCTTTTCTCAATTTCCCATTTTCTTTTGTATTGACTTGTCTGATTCTAATACTGTAATTTATAAGATCACGTGTCTTGTTGTATTAGAAAATCATTAATAAATAAATAAATAATTAATAAATTTTATGTAAAATATTATGGTAATACTATTAGTGGAATATTTTAAGCTTTTATCTGTTTACTGCAAATCTTTTTTTGTTCTTTTGTCGAAAAAGTGTAAAATATTTCCCCTAGATAGCGACTTAGCGGCTTAAACTGTACTACAAATTTGTTGATAGTAAGTTTTTTTATTAACATTTTATTTCCGCAATGATTTACTTAAATGTCTTCAAGTCATGTCTTATTTTGTTTGTTAAGGGTCGCGCTAGAGAAGAAAGAAGGGCAGAAATAACGAGACATTTCTCTTTACACTAATTTTGATTAATTTTATTTAATTTTCTACTTTGTCTTACTGAACGAATAATAAATAAATATGTGGAAGAATAGCAAAAACACAAAAAAAAATTTTCTTTTTATAAAAAAAAATATTTTATAAAAAAAATTTTTTTTATAAAAAAAAAAATTTTGACGATAACTGGGGTCAAATTACCGCATTCGATATCAATCGAAATTTCCATACAATTTAAATACAAATTTCGTTCGATATCGAGTGCCGTAATTTGACCCCTGATCATATGAATACAAATGATGGCAGCTCACATGAAAATTCAAAAAAAAAAAAAATCTCTGAAATATGAGTGCGTGGGTGTTTTTCCCGGTATGATTTTAACATAATATTGCTTTTAAAGTTAAAGACAATTCAAAACTTATTTCACAAATTTATTCGACCTTTTCTTCATTTTTAATAAATTATGTTTAATTAAGCAAGAGATCAATTATTTTTTATAAAAAAAAAATTATATAAATATCGGAATAAACAAAGTTTTTTATAAAAAAAATAATTTACCTAGTTTATAACCAATTCAAAACCTTTTTGAATTAGTTTACTTAAAACTTATGAAATGCAACCTTGTTTTTACTAAACTGAGTGCTGCCAAGTTTAGGATTGAAAACAGCTGATAACGTTAAGAGCACAGAACGAAAACCCCATTCTCCAGATTGCACAATATTCTTTCTTTCATAAAACACACAATCTATTTGAGCATAATTTAGATAAAAAATGTAACCAACAAAAGATTTCCCATGATGATATAAAAAAGTGCATCAAACGTTGTAAATTTTATTTCAAGAAAAATAAATTTTAGTGTCAATTTTATGAAAAAATTAAAATTTTTGAAGATCCTGCAACGTTAAACATTTTTACTACTTACTTTTAGCTATAAATTGCAAAAAATCTACTTTAATTGATACCACGACACTAGTCCTAAAAGTGGGCGCATAAGTGTCACTCACTGTTACAAACACATATAAGATGGAATGAGTAAAATTCGACAACTCATAGATAAGCCATTGTGCAAAATCCACGAGGGCATTTAAACTATGTCTCTTGCCATTAATCATATGACTTAAAAAAGAAAATTTATATGAAAAAAAAAACAAACAAAAGAATTTTGTCGATATGTCATACACAGTAGCCTGCTGTCTCTTTGTTTTATTTATATAACGAAAGATTTCAATTTCTTCTTTTAAGCGTATTTAACATAAATTTTTGTCGCATTTCAGCTTGATCTCTGCTAAACGGCCGAAATACAAAATAGCCAAATTAATTTGTTATTCCACGCATGTTGCTGCCATTTTTGTTTACACGTTTGGAAAGTTAAAATGATATATCGAAAAGAATAATTATACTAAAAACCCATCAGTGTTTTTTTTTTGGACTGCAAAGCGTGTCTTTAAGTGCGAATTAAATTCTACGAGATATAATCTGCATGGATAAATGGCAAGACGGAAGGAAATTCCTTTCATAGAAACGTAATTGATTAGAAAACGGTGTAAATAGTTAACGAAAAAATAAAAGGTATTTTAATTTGTTATAAAAAAGATATTCAATGAAATTTTCTGGAGATATTGTTTCAGGCAATTTATTAAACTTATGATTTGTTTGTTGCGAGTTAGGTATTTTATTTTATTTATTTACGATTCGACTAAATGACTATATGACTATATGCCTACCAGCCCCACCTGGTTAACTATCTTGTCGCGATGTGGTGGCTTAAGGGGAAGCTGTGTCTCTTACTTCAGGCCAGGCGCTGTACATACACCCGTACGTTTAGGGCCTGTCGTGAAGTACGAAGATAAAAAGGCCTCCTCAACCAAAGGTTAACCGCCCCCTTCCACCTCCCATTTCCCATAATCCCTCATCCACCCTTCCCTCCTCCCATACATCCCTTCCCTCCCCCACTTGTAAGGTCAAGGTGATTGGTAGCTGTGCCGAGGACCTGAATGGCTAGTTAGTGGTAAAAGAAGACTAGTCGATAACAGCTCCCCTCCGGCGCCAGGACACGGGCCGGTTGTAATAAATTGTCTAGTCTGCGTACGCCGTCACTGCGCAGATGGTCCATCCCCTTACTGGCCTACTCGTGGGAACAATATATGGAGAAACTAAACAATAAAAAAACAAAAAACAACCAAAACAGAAGGGAAGAAATCTCTTCAGAGGACGACATTCTTGCCTCCAGCCAGGAGACAGTAGTCGACCTCTCGGATAGTGAGGGTAAAAGACAGAGTACTCCGCTATCCGCACAACAATCAAAAAAAAGTGCCCCCAACACCGGTAATCGAGGCCGATAACCGGCAGAAGGGAAAACCAAAAAAAAGGAGCCAGAAAGAGCTCCTTAAAACCAGATACTCCAAGGCCGTGTTTATTCTTGACAAGATCGCCAAGAATGCGGAGAAAGGAGTCACGCACCCGCATGATGCTGAGGATAAGGTGAGATACCAGGCCGTGGTAGAGGAATATCGTAAGTTTATGGATTCCCTACCAAGCACGTCCAGAGCGGCCTCCCAGCAAATTGCCGAAGGAAAGAGCTCAAAAAGAAACCGCTCTCAGACAGAGGGCGGCCAGGAAGCAAAAAAAAGGAAGGTGCAGAAAACAACCTCTCCTTCAACATCATCTTCGTCGTCCACTCGAAGGCCCTTTAACGAGGTAGTTAAGGATAACCTTCTTGTGGCCTTGGCGAATTCCAAAAATGGGAAGATTCTCCCTGTAACAACGGAGTGGGGGGCTATCGAATCTAAATTGGCTGAGCTCGTAATGGACTACGTCCTCTCCAATAAGGGTAAGCCGGCTCCTCGCTTCGACTCCGGTGAGATACACCGGGGGTACAGGGTGATCAAGTGCTTGGACGCGTTTTCTAAGGACTTCCTCTGCGAAAGTATCGCTAAGATTAGTGAGACTTGGGATGGGTTAAGCCTTAAACTCATCCCTGCGGAGGAAATACCGATGAGACCGCGGGCAAGGATTTGGTTACCAAAACTTGGAAAGGATGGTAACAAAATGCTAGAGTGTCTGAAGCTACAGAACCACAGCATTCCAATGGATGACTGGTCAGTCATCCGCACGGAAGATCATGGCAGTAATGGTACCTGCCTAATCCTCTCCATCACGGAGTCTGGAGCGGAAGCGCTCGAGAAAGCAGGCTCCAAGCTATTCTTCGGGGTCAGGGACGCTAAGGTAAAGGTGTCCCGCCCAACAAAAGCTGATATCGACGCTGTCGAGGCTGCGAACAACCTCCTGGGAGGAATGCAGCTAGCTGAAGAATAAGCACGATGGCTCTAAAAATCGCCCAGATAAATCTGAAGCACTCGAAGTGTGCAACAGATAACCTAATTGTTATCTCAGTCGAAGAGACCATCGACATTTGTATGGTGCAGGAACCATGGGTAGCAAACTCCGAGGTCAAGGGGTTCCCGAGGTCCACATACAATGTACTATATGCTAAAGGAAATGGTAAGCCCAGATCATGTCTAATAGCCAAAAAGCACATAAAAATCTTTCTCTGTTCACAGTTCAGTACTGAGGACCTTACAGTTGCGAGGGTCGAGCTGACAGATGGAACCAGCTTCCTTATCGCATCATGCTACATGGCGCACGACAAAGCAGCCCCTCCAGATGAAGTGAAAGCTCTCATGTCATCTATTGGTGCTGATGAGGACATCATACTTTGTTGTGACGCCAACGCCAGGCATACAATTTGGGGTAGCAGTGAGATCAACGACAGAGGTGAGCATATCCTTGATTTCATAAACCTTAATAAATTAACCATATGTAACTCCGGTTCCTCTCCGACCTTCATCTTTCCGAGTTCGGATAGGTTTAGCGGGTGGGAAGAGGTTCTGGACATAACTCTTGTAAATGATAGATTTAGACCTTTGATTGATAGATGGAGGGTATCCAATAAAAGATCCTTCTCGGATCACTGTTGGATATTCTTCGAAGTCGCGTCATCAGGCAATGAAAAGCAATGCTTCAGGAACCCGAGGAGAACAGACTGGGATAAGTTTAATGGGATCCTGAAGCAAAAACTAAGAAGAGTCCCAGAGATCGAGAATACGATTGATGGACTTGAACACAATGTGGGGGCGTTTAATAAGGCTATAACGAAAGCCTTTGAAGTATCCTGCCCCCTAACAAAGACTAAGAAAAGTTACCCTCCGTGGTGGAGCTCGGAACTCTCAAAGTTACGTAAGGAGGCACGCAGGGCCTTCAATTTATGCTATGAGAAGAAAGCATGGCAGCCTTATCGGGATAAGTTAGCAACGTATAAAAAAGCTATAAAGGTCGCCAAAAGAAGCTCATGGAGAAATTTCTGTGAGTCAATAGATAGAACTAGGGATTCCGCAAGGCTTAGTAGGGCTCTGACCATGAACCGCACATGTCCAACCTTCGTTAAGAGGGGGGATGGGTCATGGACAGATTCCTCCGCGGAATCCCTAAGTATTCTTTTCGACACCCACTTTCCAGGCTGTACTGACACGGCCATAGGAATCCTCCCATTTAGTGGGATTCAACACACTGTCAATAGAGATTTAATATCCCCAGAGAGAATCTCTTGGGCTATTGACAGCTTCGCACCGTTTAAATCGCCGGGTCCGGACGGCATAATTCCAAAGATGCTACAGAGTGCGAAGGGCTCTGTTATTCCCTGGCTTTATAGGTTCTTTGAACTCTGTCTTACACTCAATTACGTTCCGACCAGCTGGAGGAAAGTAAAAGTGGTTTCATTCCCAAGATTGGAAAAAGGAGTCACGAGGACCCAAAAGACTTCAGACCAATCAGCCTTTCATCTTTCTTAGTTAAGACGCTAGAAAGATTACTAGACACCCATATTAGGCATCGACTTGAAGGATCGCTTATTCTCTCAGATAGTCAGCATGCCTACCTGAAGGGACGCTCCACGGAAACAGCTCTGCATGAGGTGGTGGGAGTCGTGGAGAGATCCTTAGAAAACAAGCAGTATACCTTGGCTGCCTTCTTAGACATAGAAGGCGCTTTCAACAATGTATCAGTGGCAGCCATCCAACAGTCTCTCCGGGATGCAGACGTTGAGGAATACATCAGCAACTGGATCATTACTATGTTGAAGGCAAGAAATGTCACTGCTGCGTTAGGTAATAGCGAAATGTCAAGATGGGCATGTAGAGGAACACCACAGGGTGGGGTGATTTCTCCGCTGCTCTGGCTTCTCGTTGTTAACACGATTCTTCTCAGACTAGATGCTATAGGAGTTAAAGTTGTGGCTTACGCGGACGATGTAGTAATAATGGTATCAGGGATGTTCACGGACGTGATTAGCGATATCATGTCCAACGCCTTGGGTATGCTCAGTAGATGGGCTGCAGGATGCGGTCTAGGAGTAAACCCTAGCAAAACGGAACTGGTACTATTCACTACAAAGACCAAAACCCAAAGCTTTAAACTTCCTCGGCTGAATAATCTGGAACTGTCCCTTTCGGACACGGCAAAATACCTAGGAGTTATCCTGGACACGAAGCTATCGTGGAAACCAAATATACACCATAGAATAAAAAAGGCAACAGTTGCCTACTACTCCTGTAGGAGAATGTTTGGCTCCAGATGGGGCCTAAAACCCACAATGCTTAAGTGGATGTACACAGCAATTGTACGCCCTATACTGACTTACGGGTCGTTAGTATGGTGGCCCGCCACAAGTAAAAAATATGTAGTAGATCAACTATACAGGATACAGAGATCTGCTTCCATCGGGATTACTGGTTGTCTACGTACTAGTCCTTCAGAGGCGCTGAATGCTATACTAAACCTAATTCCGATTGACCTTTATGTACTCCGGGCATCCTCAAGCAGTGCGGCAAGACTAGCGGCATCAGGGAGGTGGAGGTCAAGGGACTATGGCCACGCAAGAATCCTTGGCCGGCTACCACCGACACTGAGGAAGCCCACCGACTATATAGTACCTCACTTAGACTTTAACACTTCATTCAAAGTCCTCTTACCATCCAGGCGGGAGTGGAGAAGGGGTAACTTAGAAAGGGAATTCAACTTCAGAGTGTATACTGACGGATCAAGGATGATCTGTGGTGTAGGCGCAGGGGTCTTCTCGAGGGACCTTGGAATAAAACTCTCGCTCCGTCTCCCAGATGAATCCAGCGTATTTCAGGCTGAGATACTGGCTATAAGGGAGGCGGCGAGGCTGTTAATTGATAGGGGTGTTCAGGGTAGAGTCGGTATCTTTGTCGATAGCCAGGCGGCACTCCTATCTCTCAGGTCGTTCACTACGTCGTCTACTCTGGTAGCCCAATGCAAAGAGCTGCTATCCAGACTGGGGGGTCAGATAGACGCTACCCTCATCTGGGTACCCGCTCACAGCAGTTTCTTTGGAAACGAACAGGCAGATGAGCTAGCTAAGGCTGGATCTGCTAAGGACGTCTCCACTGCCGTATCGGTGGACATGCCGTTTGGCACCCTAAGGAGCACCATTCAGAGCCATTTCCGGCAGAAAGCGGCGGACAGGTGGCGTAAGCTGAACACGTGCAGGGTGGCTAGAAGCATGTGGCCATGTTATAACGACAATAGAACGGCACAATTGATTAACAGGAATCGCAGGGACATCTCAAGGCTCGTAGCGGTTGTGACGGGGCACTGGGTAATAGGCAGACATGCAGGCAGGTTAGGTCTCAACCACAATGCATTCTGTAGGAGCTGCCGGGATCAGAGCAAGGAGGAGACAGTTTATCACTTCCTTTGCGAATGCCCGGCCTTGCACAACACGAGACACAAATTCTTAGGCAATAGTATCATAGGCGACCTCGCGGAGTTATCAGGTATAGGTCTGGGGGACCTTATTAGATACCTCAATGCGACGGGGTGGATCTAGTAACCATCCGTACCCGAGATCAGGATACGGCTTCCATAGGTAGTCACTGACGAGTGGAGTGGTTTTTCAAAACGGGATCTCAGAGATCCTACTTGAATGCTTGCGTGTAGCGGGCAGCCACGTATACCAACCAACCAACCAACATATGCCTACCAGAGTTCGAAATAGTGTACATATTTTATCCTCTGCACACACAAGTTTACATCAACGACATTGAAAAACATGGCATTGAAAAATGTATGCATGCCTCACTTTATACACAAATAAATCTTGAGTGTACAGGACTGTGCATCATACCTCAAGTGTATACATTGAAGATATTGAATACACTTTATGTACGTATGCACATGGCGCAGATGATAACATTGTATTTGTTTTTTAACTTTATGTGTGTGTGTGTGTGAGTGTGTGCAGTAAAAGCAAACACTGAAAATATTATACTACATACCCACCAGTTAAAGCATATACACAAGATGTACACGAGTACACTCATAGTTAAACACAAGTAGAAGGTGTACACGATGAAAGAAAGACAATGTCTATAGTGTATTCCAGGTGTATATTTCCGAGATCTCTGATGCCTACATGTCACTGGCTCTTACCGGTACATCCGAATATAGCACTTTTTGCTTTAAGTACGGCTGTTATGCTAAAATCACTAGCCGGAGATGTTAGGTTAGGTTAGGTTAGCAGGTTGCTGGTGAAAGGAAAAACAGAGACCAGCCCAATTGGGTCCAATTATTTGATCCCTTTGTGACACCTGTATTAAAGAGGATTGAAAGGATAAGAAATAAGGAAGAAGTAGGTATAGTCGAAGTTAAGGTAAAAAGGATAGTAAAGAAGATGGGATACATAAACCAAGAGTTATGGCCGCGCATACACGCCCCAGGGGAGTCAGCTGCCGAAGCAGTCACTGCTCCGAATAAAGAGACTCAGGTATCTCAGTCCTATCTCCGATATCTCCGAAATGTCTCCAAAGCGTGTCTTGCCCAGAGACTGTAGGCGCTGCTCCTCCAGAGCAGGACAGAAGCAGAGGAGGTGTGCAATGCTTTCCTTCTCCTCCCCATTTTTTTTTTAAATAACGAACACAACCCGCGAAGCGATTTGCTTGTCTGCGGTAAACACCCAGCGTCTCCGGTGGGAATCGAACCCACGACCATTGGACTGACAGGCTAGCATTGTTACCCATCAGCCACAGAGGCACATTGCAATTAGAGCAGTAGTCGTTATAGGGGAGCCCTATGCGCCTGGCATGGATCCCAAAGAGGTGCAGTGACCAGTAAGTGTGGCCACCATATTGCGTAGATGACCTCTTGCGAAGTTCAAAAGATCCCTCGTCCTCCTAGAGTCTAGGCGGGGCCATAACACGCTTGATATCTCGCAAGTGGATTCTCTGAACCACCTGTCCTTAGCCAATTCGAATAGTGCAGCATCAAAGCGTCTCCAGCAAGAATGAGAGCGGAATCCCACTTAGTTGGTCAATGTCGGCCTCCTGAAGTGTGACTCCTCTCCCCGCCAGTTCATCAGCCTTAATGTTGCCCGTGGTGGTCCCATGTCCCCGCACCCAGTTCAAGGTGATGCGTGAATGTTCCGCAAGTCCGTCAAGGACTCCGCGGCATTCCTGGACAAGTAGGGATGTGCTATACACCACCGTAAGAGATGTTATTGCAGCTTGACTGTCGGTAATGAATTGCATGTCCCGGTTCGATATCCGATAAAACCTTAGCCATAACGCTGTGCCTTTTGATGGCAGATATTTCCGCCAGCCGAAGATGTGAGGCATGAATGACTTTTTCACATAATTTTCCTTCTATAAAACACCCGACAATGAAACAGTTTATAATTGAGTGTAGAGTCAAAGCGGGCAAAGTTATTGGCCTGCGAAGTAAAAGGTTAAAATGGCTACAAAAAAATTCTCTACCTTCTCATCTTTCTTCATCTGTCCTCCATCTGTCAAATGTAGGGGTCAACCCCTGAGTGCTGATCCGTGTTACAAAAAAAAAAAAAAAACAATTGAAAACAAATTTTCAAATTATAACTATTCGTGGTTCAAGATGCAATTAAAATTATTTCAAATTACTGGATAATTTTTTTCAATATCGTGAAAGCTTTTTAAAAAGAGACCTAGGAAACAAGTCAAATTATCAATATTTTTAAATACCGACTTTTAAATTTCCAGGAATCTATTGTATATGTTTGCAAGTCGATCTGTGTCATCAGTACGACTTAATAACACTTTTAAAAATAGTAAATTTTGCTGGTGACGTGTCATGTACAACTCAAAATTATTTATTAAAATTTCAATTCTGAGAAAATGGAACAAAATTTCCCAGTGCGTAACGTAACCTGTTTTTTTTTGCCTGTTCACAGCAAGATTTACTCGTAAATTTAATCCTACTACGTTCACATTTGTCAAATATTTGCCTAAAAAAGTACAACTACTAAATACTAATGAAAAATATTTCGATTCACATACTAGTTGATTAAGTAAAACAGTTTCAAACACAACACAACGTTGTCATACTGGTGACTGGTGGGCACCGTCAATGTATTGGTAAATTGTGTATGTGTTGAGCTTGCGAGCTGCCCACCAAACAAAAAGCCAAGCGTTTGAAGGATAATGGTGCATTACATATTTATACATAAGTACCAATATTTTCTAAGTTGAAAAAAAAACGTTGATTACCTAAAATTATTAATTAAAAATAAAACTTTTTCTAAGTAAACAGTCAAATGAAAAAAATTAAAAAAGATAGGACAATAATTTGTTATGTTTTCGATTCAAGAAAAAAATATAAAAGAATGGTTGCTTGCTGAAGCATAACACTGAATATTCGCTCAAAAAAAAAAAAAAAAATACGCGGTTGGATGTATCAAAATTAATAAGCCTTGATATTTGTCGGGATGGAAGATCATTTTCATATGGGAAACATATTCAAAATATTTTTGATAAGATTTTGCATAGACTAATTAATAAGACTAAGTGTATTACTAAATTAGGAGAATTACTATAGTCCGTTATTAGAGAAAAATTGTATACAAGACATTGTATGTTTACCAAAAGAATTGTTTATGACAAAATATTTTTCGCATATCATCATGACTAAAATTGTTTGCTGGACAAATATACTGGAAAAAAATATAAAAAAATTCGTAAGCATCCGCTTCATATTCATTCGTCGCTGTCTCATCGACGACTAAATTAAAGAGGGTAAGAATACGTGTGAATGATCTCAGCACAATTGTGCTATGAAACGCCCGTATGTGTCATAGAGTCCAACATCAATGGAAACTTTAACTCGATAAACATCTGAATGAATTGAAAGCTGAGTTTTTTTTATTAGTTTTTAGTGGTTTTTGTTTGGCTGGGCAAATATTTGACAAGTGTGAAAGTATTTTAAGAATTCTATTCAATACAAGAAATAAACATTTTAATAAGCATTTAATTTGTAAATCATATGTATATTTTACTCTTTTAATTATAACAGAAAACAAAAATAAAATAAAAAATAAAGCAAGTTAATTAGTCAATGTTAATTAGCCAGACAAAGTAGATAATAGAATTGAATAATTGTTTTAGTAGACCTTTTTTGAAAAATTAACCTTTCCGACTTTGAGCCATAGGCAGCTATTTATGTGTGATATTCCAAAAAACAGAAACAGACTATTGCAGTTTGTTTTTTAGAGAACTTCAACAAAGAAAATAACCAGGAATTGCATACAAACGTGCCACCTAATTGATTGTAAATTATTTATAGTAGCTGCTTAAGGCCCTACATCAGGCGCCTCTACTCTTCTTTTACTAACTGGTTTGTGTACAAGCGTACTTATTTAATTATGAAGAACTGTGTGTCTCAAATAAAAATTTATAATAGGAGATGGTTTTAAATAGAAATCAATATTTATGAATGAATGTAAATACGTGTATGGACGCACATGTGCGTGCGTGTGTGTATGTGTATGTAAATATTTATATGTTAATAAATATGTTTGTATGTTATTACACTCAGCCATGCATGCGTAGTTACTAGTACTCACATTTTTTTCTAACAAGATCTCTAACGAACACAATTTATTTTTGGTTTGAGAAATATTTAATGCACTACTTTTGTGACTATTAATCGGTTACCCGAATAATTATTTAATGTAGCTTCTATATAAAGAAAATAATTTTGTTTTGTTATTTCAAAATTAATTTAAAGTTACAAATCTTTCCATGATAGAATACTGGCCATCCCAAGAATCCCATTCATGACGTATATCTTTGGTTCAAGTTCATCAAAGAAAACCATCAGTATGATTCTTTTTAGCAATCAGCCAGCTCATTATTATTATTATTATTATTATTATTATTATCGTTGGATAGATGACATGACAACCAATTGTGAAAATTCTGAGCCGGAGGCATTTCTGGCGTAGGTGCAATGAGCACAAGTGACCATGAGCTTCGACAGAAAGAATAGCAGACTAATAACACTGAACAACACAAAAAAATATTTTTTTAAAAGAAGAACAAAAAAGACCCATACCTTGAGGAGTTATAGGGTTAACATATTCTACAAAAATGTTCTCCATAATATTTTACATAAATTTGTGAAACACATTTTATAGCTAAAATGTAAGGATCACATGGATTCTTATACCGATTAACAATAAGAATGTGCCAGGGCGGGGAATCTTTAATGCCCCCACAAATGAAATTCAGATGTAAACTTTCAAAACGCCTATACACGTGTCTTTTTTTTTTTTTTGCCTCCTCTATCAAAATTTATAGATCGGGCTTTGTAATTTTGGAAAAAATTTGATTTTGTTGTACATTGTAATTAGATTTGCCAATACATTGTTACTCAATAGGTGTGTCAGTAAAGACTTGACACAATCGTATTGCACTTTTCGGGTAAAAAGAACAACAAATTGAGTCTGGAAAAATTACACAGTACAACACATGATTTCGGGACTCAATTCTGAAGATTGTTTATGAAAGTAGCGCCAAAAAGAAGAATTTCTGCATCATTCGTTTGGTCATGGTACATCAAATAATAATTTAAAAATTAATTTGAAGTTAGTAAGTATCGTATAGGGGAATTTGTCACGTTTTAGGCTCTTTCGTTTGTCATGACTCGAGAACCACTAGTCCGAATAAGCTGCAACAAATTTAAAAAAAATTAAGAATTACAATTCCTTCAATCTATTCATACAACCTTTCGCTACATAAGCAACAGTTTCGCAGTTATAAATAAATGTATGAAGAAAAAAAACCATTTTTTTGCCTAAAAAATGGAATATTTTTATGTAGTAATAATTTTAACGAACATTTTATATTGCTATATTAAATTTGAATTAAGATTCTATAGGCTAATTGTTCGACATTTTAATTTAAATCTCAGAAAGACATGATAAATATTCCAAGGCACAAAGGCAAGTCAACATCAGTTTTATTCAACTTACACATCAGAGCAGAACAGCTGTTTTCGAAAGACGCAACCCTTTCATCATCAGTGCTCATGTGTATTGTGTTTGTCACCACTTATTAGGTGGCTTAGTTGAATGTGATAACAGTTCCTATTTACACAAATTTTATTGTGAAAAAGAATACGGGAACTGTATCAACCTGATGTTAACATGTTATTGTTATAATACCCGTGTTACCGTTTGATTATTTTTCTTCATGTCCCATTTTTCTGAATTTTTTGTCCCATCATACCTAAGTCAAACTTTTTTGGTTTGAATTTTATACTTAAGTACATGTGAACGTTTTTCCAATTTTTATTATTGGGTAGCTCAATACACATACACATGAGCACTGATGATGAAAGGGTTGCGTCTTTCGAAAACAGCTGTTCTGTTCTGCTGTGTAAGTTGAATAATAAAAACTGATGTTGACTTGCCTTTGTGCCTTGGAATATTTATCATGTCTTTCTGAGCTTTAAAATTTAAATTTCGAACAATTAGCCAATAGAATCTTAATTCAATTTAATATACTAATTGTTTTTTGTTTTCTTAGTTTTAGATATAATTTATATGGATTATATTAAAAGTAGGTCTACAGGCGTTAGAAAAAGTACCCGGCAATAGCAATCAATTTCACCTACGAGTATTTTAGTAAATGAGTGTTCTGAAATTTAAGTCCACTGGAGATGTACATTTTTCATAACAAAATGAAAATTGTATGTAAACTGTTATTTCAATGATTTCAATTCCCAAAAATAATGCTGATATCTACTTATTGAAATTGTGTTCTATTCATAAATATTTATGTCTTCCCCAGTTCTTAACCGGTTTTTTTTGTTCAAATTGTTATATTAGCATGCACGTGTTTGGTAAACATAAAAATGATCAAGTGTTTTGTGTTTACATTATAACGAAACAACAAATTCGAAAGAATGTACAAACATGTATGTACTCGTACGTGCATGCTTGTGTGATTCGCTGTATGTATGTATGTTTATACATAAATTATAGTCTCTTTTAATTTAAATTGTTTACGTTTAACTCTTGAAAAGTACGGACGTGTTTAGTTTTAAATAAAATAAACTGCTTAAAGTCTAAATCAACATATTAAACTTTATAACTAAGTGAATTTTTAGCAATTTTTAATATATTTAAAAATTTTTATGAACAAATTTCATAGCTGTGTTTTATTAAAAATTGAGTTGTAAAATTTATGCCAAATTATTAATTCCAAAATTTGTTGTTAATTTTGAAAAAGTTTTCCATAAATTACTTTTACCAACATCATACTGGTGAAATTAAAAGAATTACTGCTAAAATCTGAATTATTCATTAATACAAAAACGTGTGCGTAAATCTAATGCGTTTAAATTCTATTTTAAAATATTCATTTTTCTCTAGATTTGCAAGTCGTTAGAGCTAATTTTAAAAACAAATTACTTGATATTGTATAAATTAGGATTCCGAGTAGAGTCGAAGATTGTTATCAGCGGTTACAGAATTAAAACAAGCGTTACATTTTGTTTACATAAAAATAACATGAGTAAATTATAAAATATTGAAAAAATAACTGCTCACTTGTGTCGTTTATCATTCTATTTAAAAACACAATTTCAACACAAAAATTTCGCAAAACAACAACAAAACAAGTAAAAATGTTATATTCGACCGTGTTGAATATTAAATACCCTCTAAACATTTAAATTAAAAATAAATTGAAAATGTTTAAGCTGTTGGCTCAGAGTTTTTTTTTAAGACATTTCCGTGCTTAATTTTAAATTTATATTTTGACAGGGTCACTGCGGGAAGGGCCGTAGGTAAGACATCTCATCTTTGTTGTAAAAACTTAACAAATTAACAAATAACATGTTAACATCAGGTGATACAGTTCTCGTATCCTTTTTCACAATAAAATTTGTGTAAATAGGAACTGTTATCACATTCAACTAAGCCACCTAATAAGTGGTGACAAACACAATACACATGAGCACTGATGATGAAAGGGTTGCGTCTTTCGAAAACAGCTGTTCTGCTCTGCTGTGTAAGTTGAATAAAACTGATGTTGGCTTTCCTTTGTGCCTTGGAATATTTATCATGTCTTTCTGAGATTTAAAAACAAATTTCGAACAATTAGCCTATAGAATCTTAATTCAATTTAACTTAACAAATAAATTTTTGGCATTATTAAGTTTAGACAAATAAATTTGTTTATGGGGTCATTTAGGTGGCAAAAAATGGAACAGGGGAAGATCAAAGAACGTCTCAGCTTCGTCATAAAAGCTGAAAATTTTAATTTTTATGGAATAAGTGATACTATTTTTTAAATATTTACACTACTTTTGCATACAATATCGTACGTCAACGCCCGCTAAAGGGGACGGGGTTCAAAAATTTCTTTCTTTCTGATTTTCTGGCTTCCAGTTACACGTTTTGGATCTTCTTTGACAAAAAAAATCATTTGCTTAACAAAATTACAAAAAATTTTATAAAAATTATGTTGTTTTTTAGAGGTTGGTTTAGTTCTTCGAAAGGAAACTTTTTCCCCTCTGTCCCGATTTACCCCATTTTCGAACTGTGTTATCCTTCTAAATACGACCCTCCGCTTCATAGTCTCGTGTTCTACTACTTCAGCCAACACCACACAAATGTGATATTGTGATATTGTCTTGACGTGACATTGACTATTAGCTGCAGAATAGGGCTGATTATAAACAAAGTTCATTAATTATACTCGTAATTAGCTATATAAAAAATAGGTTTTTTTTAAAGAAATTTTTTATTGTGGAAGATGATGCTTTGGGTGATCGTACAATTACCAACACCTTTATCATATCAGCTTGGCATTAGTAATTCTTTTTGTCTATTGCCATCACCGATTCCTCGAAGAATTGTTTTGAAATTGATGTCAGCACTTCCATGACTTTAAAAAAATCATTAATAGATGCCAACAGTTCAATGACTTGAGAAAATCATTGATCCCATTATCATTAAGATAAATAAATATATAGAAAAAAAACATAAAATCTTTGTCAAAAATCAGTTTCCCTGCTCTAAAGGTCAGTGCTTGACAACAAAATTACTCAATTCTGTTGTATGATGATTTTGTAACCCGTTTTCCGCATTCTTGCCCACTTGATTTAACCCAAGGCAAATGTATGTGTATTTGTGTGTGAATACATACGTAAATATATCAAATAAAGGTGCATTTACAAACACTTGTGTCAGTGCGATTGCGAGTGTGTGCGTGTGTGTGTTTGTGTTAAAGTGTTTATGACAGTTTTACAACTGTAAACCGTTACACTCTATAACTTTGTGATTTGAAACCTCATCATTACGGTTGCTGCCTTCCTTGATACTGTAATTTTTTATTTTTATTGTTGCTGTTCAGCCAAATTGATTGATTACCCTTATGACATGTTAATGTATCAAGTGTACATTCATATGACAGGGGAAAAATACATGACGACGACGCCCTTGCATGCATAAAGTCGCTGTCACACCAACGTCGACGAGACTCTGCTAAATTAGTAAAGATTTTATTTCTTGCAAAACTTTTGCAAATGGGATGTGATGATGTGCTGAACTTTCTTTACCCTCCACCACCATTTACATAATTTATCTCACACTTTGAATAAGACAGTGTCTATTGGATGTGGATGTGTGTGTGTGTGTGTTTGTGTGTTTTAGTGTTTATACAAACTATTTATTATGCATATTGCTGACTTCGTAAGGTGATCATGTAATCAATGTCAAAGTATAATTACAATGATGTCAAATTTCTGACTACGTGGTGGAACCACACACTCTCCCTCTCTCTCTCTCTCTCTCGCCCTTGTATGTAGTTTTAGGTGAAACATTGTCAAATTTTATCAATTTAATGAAGGACAATGTTTTTTTTGGCAAAGATGACAATGTAAGGATTTTGTGTAATAATTACATTTCCATGGGTTTGTGTGCTCAACTGGAATATTAATGTGTTACGTATCTTGTAAATAGCATGAGCAAAATGAAAGTCAGCCCACACGCACATCTCGAGGTGTCAAATCGTTTGAAATAAAAATAAATCTGCAGACCATTGACATAAACTTAACGCTAGCGAATAACTAATTGACAATTTTAACTTAATTTATTTGTGTAGGCTATAGTTCAGGGTACACACTGGCAGACCATACAGCAAAACAATTATCCATAATTAGGCTTTTAAATATGCTAATTGGCTTATTAAGTTTGGAGTTTGTAACAAAATTTACAAAGTCAATATCGCATGTGTTAAGAAATCCTTTAGGTTCTCATTGAAAGATGTTAAGGATAACGAAGAGATTTTTATATTAAAGCAAAAAATTACAATTGTTAGGAAAATACTATAAAGGGCACATATAACTCAAGAGGATGCTGTTGGTTAAATTAGTTAACAGGAGACTATGCAGCTGTGGGTGTTCTAAGCATGACTCTGCGTTCAGTCATGAATATTGTGTCGAATTCTTCTGATCAGCATTAAGTTCATGGTCGTGGTAGTTGTTGGCAGCCTGTTTCAGTGAGGAAGCACTGGCCACGGAATATAATTGGCAGTGGCTGACACAATCATGTACTGAAGAGCAAAAGAAACAGCTTTTACAGTCGAATCCGCTTTAGCGCAACACGCATTATTGAAAAAAATCGGATTACTGAAAGCGATACAAATCCCTGCACTGATTTTAAGTGCAGCTAGTCTTATTCCCTTCGCTTTAGCGAAACATCGCTTTACTGAAAATATCGTATTACTGAAAACCAAAAGCAAGCCCACTACTGCGTTCTGTATGAAACTTACTTCGCTTTAGTGAAAAAATAAGCTATGACAAATTTATTTATTATAAATCGATTGCATAACTTAAGGCTGAAAAAATTAAATGGCAAAATGTATTTGTCCTTTTCTCTCTTACGTATTTTATTGTATTTTTCTATTATATTGTTAATGCAAGTGGCTAAACATTTTCGCGCAATGAAAAATATTGTTTTACTGCTTTTAAGCAGTACGCTTAACTGTAAAAAATTTCAGTAATCCGAACTACGTTTTAGAGAAAAAAATCGGAAAACTGAAAAAATTTGGGTTTTGGTTATTTCCAGTAAAGCGGAGTCGACTGTAGTTGAAAAAACAGTACACATGAGCACTGATGATGAAAGCGTTGTGGCTTAACTGTAAAAAATTTCAGTAATCCGAACTACGTTTTAGAGAAAAAATCGGAAAAGTGAAACAAAATTGGGTTTTGGTTATTTCCAGTAAAGCGGAGTCGACTGTAGTTGAAAAAACAGTACACATGAGCACTGATGATGAAAGCGTTGTGGCTTTTGAAAACAGCTGTTCTGCTCTGCTGTGTAAGTTGAATAATTAAAAACGGATGTTGATTTGCCTTTGCGGCTTGGATAATTTTTCATGTCTTTCTGAATTTGAAATAAAAATGTCGAAAAATTAGTCTGTAAATTTTAAATGAGTCCAATAATTTCTGTTCGCCGTATTTTTCCTTTGTAGCCTGGTGTAACTCATTTTCATTGGTTTATTTTATTCACTGATATTTGTACTTTATATTGAGGTCACAGCTGAAATTTAAAGTTGTGTAAACACTTTAAATTGCTCACCCAAAACTACCTTTAAAGCATAATTTATAATTCAAGTATTCAATTCTCTTTAATTCGGTTTGTTTTTTTTTTTATTATTTGTTTTTAAAATAAATAAGAATCCCTCACTAATTGTAGACAATGAAATAATAGAAAACAATAAGATAAAGAGTAATTTCATTGTCTTTTATTTCTTTGCCTCGGGGCTGTTAGTTAAAGTTGTCTTGTAAATTACAGCAAAAAGTTGTTGCTTTAATACGTTAATTATGCCATTTACGGCCAACTTAAGTTACATTTAATTTTCTGCTGCCCTTTTCTCAAACATTCGCATCATCTACGAGAAGCATGTTTTCCGTTATATTTCTTTTAGTTTGAAACTGTCCAAGTATAATTTGCTTTTGTAATCTCTTATTTCCGCTTTGCAGCTAAATTGCAAATCGTAATTGCTTTTGGAAAATAATTTAAATTTAATTTGATCGTAAATGGGTCTATAAGAAGCCTTAATCGTTGTAAAGATTGCGAATGCTATTTGTTGAAAACCAGTTGAGCTTTTTAAAAGTGTTTTCGAATTGTACCGAATTTGAAATTTTTGTCAAAAGTAGAACAAGTTATTTATGTTTAAACAGGGTCTTCAAATAGGGACTGCTGAACTACATCTGCCGAATTGGTTGATATTTATTCCTTCTGTTTTGGTAAAATTTCATAAAGCGTGCTTTTTTTAGAGTGTCATAAGATCAGAGCAACGCGTGCAAATTGTTGAAATTTTTTTTCAAAATAATTCGTCAAACTCATCGTGCACTTCTTCCATTTTATGATGAACATAATCGTCCTTCAGAGCGGCTAATTCGAAGAACAATAGATCCTTTTCGGACCACATTTACTGTAAGATCATGTCCATTCCGTGAGACACCGAACAGTGCGCACTGAAGAAGCTATAGCCGCTGTATAGGAAAGCATTGAAGCTGATCCTAATCAAGCAACTCGTAGCCGTTCTCAGCAAGTAGGGTTATGTCCTTCTACTTTATGGAAGGTTCTTTTAATTGTTGAAAATTGCTGGAACACCTTCTACGCCGCACCCGTGGCGGCCACATATCGGAAATCATATTTAAAAATTAATTTCATAAAATTTTCTTTCCAATAACGCACGTTTCATTGAAATTAAAAATAATTTCCTTGACTTATTATGATTTAAACTGGTGTCACTCTATAAAAAACACCCTATACTACTCATTAAGGTCTAAAATATAGCAAGAGACTAATAAAATTAGTCAATAGCCGGAGGAGAAGACTACAGATGTATCCTATTTTTAATATTGTCTTGAAGTGACGTTGACAAATATTTACAGAATAAGGGGAATACAGCAAGTTTTGAAATACATTCAACGAACGTTCTGCTTCTTTAAAATTTTATGTACAATAGAAATAATTGTTTGATGCATAAAACTAATTTCATAACAAAAAACTGCCCCTTAGCAAAATTTTTTTTCTATAGCAAATTTGATTACTTGACGATTTATCTTGCTAAAGCCCTTTAGGCGCACAGTTGGCTCAAATGCCATTTTTCACCTATTTATTAATCATCCCTATCATGAATAATTTTTCCCTCGAAATTTTTCCCTTTTCCCTAAAATTGCAATCATGAAAAAATTTTTCGTGAATGATTTCACGCTAAACTTAAATTGCCCTGATCGTGAATAATTTTTTCCACCGCAAGTTTTTTCACTTTTCCCTTTAAGTTTTTGGTGGGGAATAGATTAGAAAATGTAAATATTTTCTATTATAATTCGAATATTAGAGTTTGCAAACTTTATTTTAGTGGCAACACCCGTTAATAAGACACAAACTTATATTTTTTGCAACAAATCAATAGCCTGCGTATTTATAAAACTTGTTGCTCCAATTCTAAGCATTAAGAATATTTTCTATTTGTTTTGTCTGGTATCAAAATGTATCCAAATTATTTGAGTACTAACTCCGGTATTCATAAAATTTAAAAATGGTGTGAAATGTATCTTAATCAAATTTTTTCATACAAAATTTTCTTAAAACTGATTTCAAATATGTTTTATTTTTTTATGAATATTTTAAATTATTGCATAAATTTACACTTTTCAACACAAATTCTTTGATTTTTCATATTGTTTTCAGCTTCTTCTCTTTTTTGGCATTCACTGAGTACTGATAACGGGAATAATTTCTGACAGGAGATTCACAATACCATTTTTCCCTTCGAGTGGAATAAAAATTTCATGTGAACAAAAATTCACCTTGTTATTCACGATGGGGGTGAATGAATATCTTAACAAGAACAATTGCGAGAATTGTAAAATTTTACTCGGATAGCTGTGGAACCAATTTAGCATATTTCAGCAATATATGCTAAATCAATATATGAAACCGATTTAAAATTTGTGCATGCAACTTATTTAATGCCTTGTGGCTAATACTGAATGGTCCATCGAAAAGTAAATAAAAAGAATTCATAATCCCAGTATTATTTTTCACCACTTGTCGCTGACAAAAAGAAATCAAACGATTTAACAGCAAAATTTTCTTCAACAGAATATAAAATTCTTTAAAACTTATTAAACCCGAAAATGTATTACAACATTTACAATTTTCCATACTTTCCTTAAACTTTAAAGAAAACGAATTTTGTATTGATTTTCTATAATCCCAGAAACATTTTCATGGCTTTTGTTCGTTCATATAAGAAAAAAAAAAGTTGTTTGGGTTTCATTTATTTTCTTTTATACTCACTCGTATGCTCGCTCTCATGCATTTGTATGAATTTTGGTGAGGGGGAGGAAAAATGTATAAACGAAACACAATGAAAACTTTTACAAAAAAAATTTGTTTATATTTGTTGATGGCTTTTGTGCCAAATCCTTTTGACTGGGGCAAGTAAAAAGTGGTAAAGGCACACGCAAATGCTGTGGATAAACATGCCGGAATGTTTAATGTGCGCGACAAACACGATTCACCAAAAAAGAAAAACAATTTTACAGGAAAACCTTATTTGTCAAAACCATGTACAGACCTTTAATAAATACAATAAATAGATACAGGCGGCGGTGTATTCGTAATACATAAAACATAATTGCCTTCATTGCATTAAAATTTTTGCTTAGAAAAGAACATGCGAATTTAAATCCCCCCAATACTTTTTTAAATATTGTATTTGATGTTTTATTTGTGGTACTCCTCCTTTCAGGCTTATCTTAAATCGCAAGTCATTAGTGTGCTTTCAAATTAGTGCCACCGCCCACGTTCTTCATGGGCAACAATACAAGAACACCATTAGAAGTAAGAACTAACACACACACACACACACACAAAGCTAACTAATTTCCAGACATAATTATTGTTTTAGCAGTTTCCGTTTCCGTTATAATTGCTCATTGATGTTGTTATCGTATAAACAGTGTTTGCCATTAAGTTTCGCTATTGTGCACTTGATCTCAAATATTCACAGTTTAATTTAGTTCAAAAAACCAGCCAGCGGGGGCAAAATGAAAAAAATAAACAATTAATGGCTTTAGTTGTTAATAAGAATTTAATAACAATTTATGGAAAATTGTAAAATAGAAAATAACAATTCGGCTACAAGAAATTACAATAAAATAAAATTAATTGATGAAAAGATTGTGTTCTTTTAATTAAACTTTCAAGAAAGTTTTATATATTTTCAAGAATTGATTTCTATTTATTATGGACATTTCGATATTAATTTAGTAATAATTTTTTTACGCTTGAGGTCTTTTTAAATGAACAATTTTAAAATATTTATATGTATTTTCAATACTTTGCCACCCACAGGAGTGGGATAAATTTTAAAATTTTATTATTAAGATAAGAATCTTTTTATTGGACTCAAGTTCAAATCTGCGAACTGCAAATTCTTTTTTTTATGAATCTTTATTAAATTCAAGTTGTTTTTATTAAGAGTAGAATATTAGAATATTTTAAGTCTTAAAACTAGCAGAACGGATCAATACAGATTTCGAGGCTGCTACATCATCTCATCAGTCTTCGTTTGTTCAAACTTTTCCACATTCCACGGTGCTACTAGTCATTAGGAATATTAACTATTTAATCAAAATTTTTAACGAAATAGAATATGAGAACTTCTTTGCTGTTTTCTGAAAAAAATTTAACACTTTTTTTCACTGTTTTCCAAAAAAAAACTACAATTTGGCGCATTTTTAAGATAAAAAATTCACTATTTCCAAATGCCATAATATTGGCATTTTTTTTATTGAAAAGTGCAAAATAAAGGGTGTTTTTTTATGAGGTTTTTGTTTTATACGAATCACTCTGTTGCCTGACAGCTGTTTTGACAGTTTAAAGTGACGTCTCTACTCAGTATTGTTTGGCAAATCATGACGAACAGGTTAACTCCAGAACAACGCTTCCAAATCGTGCAAATTTATTTTCAAAAACAGTGTTCAATTAAAAATGTTTATAGAGCACTTCGTGAATTTTATGGTGCACATAATCGTCCGTCTGAGACCACCATAAAGAACGTAATTACCAAATTTCGGTCTACATTCACTCTTTTGGATGCCAAACCACCGAAAAGAATGATAAATGTACTGTTTGGTGCGGTCTATGGGCTGGTGGAATCATCGGTCCTTAGTTCTTTAAAAATGAGGAAGGACGACGCGTTACCGTGAATGGAAATCGATACAGAATCATGATCAAAACTTCAAGATATGGATGTAAACGAACTGTGGTTTCAACAGGATGGTGCCACTTGTCATACTGCGGGCGAAACAATGGACTTATTGAAAGAACATTTCAACGACAACATTATTTCGAGAAATGGACCGGTGAATTGGCCTCCGCGTTCGTGTGATTTGACGCCACTCGATTATTTTTTGTACCTGAAATCATTGTTTTACGTGGATAAACCAGTAACGATTGACGCTTTGGAAACCAGTATTCAACGTGTCATTGCTGAAATACGCCCTCAAATGCTTGAAAAGGTGGTCGAAAATTGGACCTCCAGAATGACCTTTGTGCAAAATAGTCGTGGTGGCCATATGCCCGGAATTATATTTAAATGTTAAATGACAAGAAATTATCTACCAAATAAAAAATTTTTTTTGGCCATTTCATAATTTGGCATGTGTTTTATTTAAATTTCAAATCAGCTAGCTCTTATAAAAACAACCTTTATGTAGCATTTTTTTTAGAAAAGAAATCAATGTTATATTCAATTAAAAATTTTACTTAGTTAACAATTAATCAACATAATAAGAATTTAATAAAAATTCATAAAGGAATAATTTGCAGGTTGCAGATTTGAACTTGAGTCCACTAAAGGAATTGCTATCTTAATAATAAAATTAATAAGTTCGACAAATAAAATTTACCTTTATATTTTAAAATTGTGTATATAAAAAAAACTTCCTAAAGCCTAAAAAAATTATAACTTATATATTTCCAAGCATTTTAACTTTGTCACACAAGTTTGCAAAGTTTTCTGTAATATTTTATTAATATTCTTTGGTTTTTATTTTATATATATTTTTTTTAATTTAAGTTGTCTAATCGTCTTGACAAATTTTTGCATTAATTAAAAACATTTTAAATTATTATTACATGACTAATAAGTCTGGCAAAAATTATTTCTTGTATTATTGCAAAAAAAAAAAAAAAAAAACAAAAGTGCCGCCTAAAAGGGAATTGCGAGTAAAAAGTTGTCTTTATTCATTAATTTCATTTGCAATAATTACAATATCAGACCATAAAATGTTTTATGGCGCACAGTGGAGTTGAACTGCCAAATGATAGAAAATAAAATTCTTAAAATTGTAATATTCCGGTAGTGGGTAGAGTGCTAGCCCATCGTTATGAATGTTGTCGTTTCGATTACCACCTTATACGCTAATTTCCCTATTCTTTCCATCAAGGGAAAATCTTTGTTATTAAAGGGTGACCAAATTTGAGGTTAGGAAGCAAATTGGCTGGTAAATGATTAAATGTCAAGAATTGACCTTTCATTCTTTGAGAGTAATTTAACAAAAAATTGGGATATTTGAACCATGGAAAGCTACACTCTTGAACAAAGAGTTTTAATTGTGAAAATTTACCAGCAAAATGCTGAAAACTGCAACACTTTTCCTTGGAATCAGGCTACTTCTGAGACCGCCATATAATAATTACCATTTGGATATCTTCACATTTCAGAAATATAAGACCAAATATTAAAAATTAGCCGACGAAGTAAAAGGTTGAAATAGCTAGAAAAAAACTGTCTATCTTCTCATCTTTCCTAATCTGTCCCCTCAATACTATCCCCTCGTTTTCAGTTCCGGCGCAATGCACTGCATATATAGGGGTCATCCCCTGAGTGCTGGTCCAAGATAAAAAAAAATGATATTAAAAAACACAAGTAAGAACGTTATTTTCGATCGGGCCGAATCTTAAATACCCTCCACATATTTAGTAAATAGGGTTTTTAGGGGTCACTCCGGGAAGGGCCGTGGAGGAGAAATATCACCTTTGCCATAAAATACTAATAAGTATATTTTTGGGGTTATCAAGTTTAAAAACTTTTTTATAGGGTCAGGAGGCTAGGGCAGAGGACGTTGAGAGAATATCTCGGTTCCTTCATAAAATGTTTAAAATTAAATTTTTAAGGAATGTAGGCTTAGGGAATACAATTTGTTAGATATATACAATTATTTTCCATATAATGTGTTACTTCAATGCCCACTAAAGGGGGCGGGGTCCAAAAAATTGATTTTTCAGATTTTCTAGCTGGAAGTTCAACGCTTTAAAAAAACTGAAAATACACATGAGCACTGATGATGAAAGGGCTGCGTCTTTCGAAAACAGCTGTTCTGCTCTGCTTTGTAAGTTGAATAACTAAAACTGATTTTGACTTGCATTTGTGCCTTGGAATATTTATCATGTCTTTCTGAGATTTAAAATTAAAATTTCGAACAATTAGCCTATAGAATCTTAATTCAATTTAATATGAAAATTATGTTGTTTTTTTGAACTTGGTTTGGTTCTTCTTAGGGGAACCTTTTTTACCCTCTGGCCCGATTTATAAACATGAGCTGTGATATCCTTCAAGATGTATTTATACCAAATTTCAAAAATCTGGCTCTTTTCGTTTGGACGGAATCATGGTTTCCACAGAAGGACGGACGGACATGGCTAGATCGTCTTCGATTTCACCACTGATCAATAATATATATACTTTATGGGGTCTGAGATGGATATTTCGGTGCGTTACACACGGAATGACAAAGTGAATTCACCCTACAATTTTTTTCTTGAAGGGTATAAAAATGTTAAACAACTAAGAAGTTTTATCTAAAAGGAGCCAGCAAAATAAATAATTATATGAATAAAATATTCTAAAATATTAACTGCTCCTCCTCTAGTGATATTTTAGGTTTCAAATATTTGAAAGTCTTCATAAAGCGGAAAGCCGTGCACATGAATTTATTACCACTTCTTTAATGGTCGGTCCCGCTGTAATATATTAACGTTTTATAAAAAGTTACGCCTGAGATTTGACCAACTCATTTAAATTAATGACTCATAAAAAAGCCATTTAAAATTCTATTGAATTTGAGTTGTTTTCTTTTTACACTTAAGGGATTTTTTTTCGTATAAAATCAAATTGTCGTTGGCGATTTTGCTTTATTATTTAAAACATTTCAATTACAGCCTATTAAATCCATAAAAAAGGATAACAGCAAATTGTTCGGAAACAAAGTATTTCATACTGGTTGAATACTCAATTAAGTTTAACTTTTAATTAAAATAAATTTCAGACAGAAATAGAGAAATAAAAGCTTAGCCTGCAGAAATCGAGACTAATCCTTACACGCGTGTAAAGAGTACTCCACAAGGGACCAGGACCAGGACTAGTCCAAAAGTAATCCAAATATTTTTGAAAAATATGCTCCATTTTACATTACAATGTCCTAGGAGATGACCATGTAATCCAAAAAAACTTTACGTCAAGGTAATCCAAAAACTAGTCCAAATAACTACTCCGGACAATACTAACACAGGGTTAGGTTTAAAATTACTCTATGTCACTACTCCATGGATTAATCATGTGTTGCGAGTATTGCCTAATATATATTTTTTTGTAGTAAGAATTTTAACGAACATTTTTATATTGCTATATTAAATTGAATTAAGATTCTATAGGCTAATTGTTCGAAATTTTAAGTTTAAATCAAATTTAAGCTATGGCTTGAGCTACCAATATAAATTGGAAAAACGTTCACATGTACTTAAGTATAAAATTCAAACCAAAAAAGTTTGACTTAGGTATGATGGAACAAAAAATGCAGAAAAATGGGACATGAAGAAAGTAATCAAACGGTAACACGAGTATTATAACAATAACATGTTAACATCAGGTTGATACAATTCTCGGATTCTTTTTCACAATAAAATTTGTGTAAATAGGAACTGTTATCACATTCAACTAAGCCACCTAATAAGTGGTGACAAACACAATACACATGAGCAGTGATGATGAAAGGGTTGCGGCTTTCGAAAACAGCTGTTCTGCTCTGCTGTGTAAGTTGAATAAAATTGATGTTGACTTGCCTTTGTGCCTTGGAATATTTATCATGTCTTTCTGAGATTTAAAATTAAAATTTCGAACAATTAGCCTATAGAATCTTAATTCAATTTAATATATATTTCTTAGTCATCATGGTCCATTTTTACATTGCATTGGACCATGTTGTAACTACTCCTTTTTTACTTAAAATGGCTCATGTAATCCAATAATTTCTGCAGGGTAATCGTGTATAGCAAAGTTAATTACAAATTAGGGACTGCAAAATGTTACTTAAGTTCTACTATTGATTTTGTCTAAATATTAAATAATACATATTAGTATTTTCTTTATAAGAATAATAAATATTCGTGGTTGAGTGTATGTATTGTATTTTGTTTTTTTTAGTGAAAATAATTGAAACAAATTCTTGGAAAATATATGAATTTTTCCATTATTTTCCTTACAGCTTTAATAGCACAATTTGTTGATTTTAATGCTCTTGTTTTTCTTAGGCAAACATATTTTGTAATATTTATTGCGTATTATGATTAATTATGCACATATTTTATTTAGAATACTGGCAAAAACAAAAGGAACAAATAAATACAAGACAAAGAAATAAATTAAAATTTTGTGTAAAATAAATGATATGAAATTTATAATGAAAGAACGTTACAGCAACAAAATATTAGCTCAAAAAAAAAAGAGAAAATGATCAAGTGTCAAAACAATGAGACAAGGAAATAGTCATTTATCTATAATAACACTCCAATTACTAGAGGATATGACAGACATGATAACAAGTTGATGCAATAAACAAGACCGTTAACTTTTAACATGATTAGACATGCCCAAAAGCTGTTTATATCGATGGTTACAAGTGGAAAGGCTCTAACTCAAATAGTAGTAACTTGAACGGAGAAGGCAATATCATAACAGAAACTGCATTAACCCTCCCATAAGTGAGAAGGGAAATTTTTGCCTTTTCAAACTGAAATTACTCCTACTTCGGCCACCAAAGTTACTCTTTATTCCAAGAGTATTTTGTTGCGCATCTTTTGGAAAAAAATCAAGCCGATCGGATCATTACTTTAGGACTTATTGAGGTTTTAGTGAGAATAGTACGCGGACGTGTGAATAGGTCCGTGTACTGAACCTTGGACCTAATACTGAATTTCACTAATAATAGCATGTTTTTGGGCATCATTATAATTTTTTTATTGTTTCAACACATAATTTACTTGTTCTGAACACAAAGACCTAAACTCAAAGACATTAGGAATGATAATAAAAAAAAAATTTAAAAAATTTAAAAAATTATTTTTGTTTGTAGAATTTAGTTATAAACAATAAAAAACAAAAAAAAAATAAAAAAAAAATTTTTTATATAAAAAAAACATAATTTACAAAAAAGGTTCGTAGGGACCTTTTCACACGGCCGTGAAGTTCAGAACTGTCACCAATCGGAGGGTTAATTATAATAGACACTAAACTTATAATCGTTATTTTCGATACTACTATTCCACTAAATTTTGTATTTGTGTTTGTAGGGTGTATTAAGTATTAGTGTTTAGAAGACATTTTGTGTATTTTATTGAAACCCTTAAGTAACTTCTTTCCAATACCTTGAACTATTTGAAAAAAAAAAGACTAACTACTTAAGAACAACATGCCATGATGTACGTACGAGTATAGAAGTATTTCTTCATTTTTTATTTTTGCTCAAACAATTTTTAAGTTCTTCAACAAATAATTTGATAAATTAATTTTTCCCTTTCAAACTGAGAAGGAACTGAAACAGGCCATAAGCAGAACAAAATTAAAACTAGCACCTTAAGCACTTAAATAACGAGTACAATGAAAAATATCCCAGCGCATACTTGTTCTCTTAATTTTTCTTTTAAGTTTTCGTACAAACACAAAAGGAACAAAAAAACAAGAATATATGAAAGCATAAATTACTTAAAGTGCAAAAATGTTCATCAAGGCGAATTCATACAAGGTGAACTCACTTATGCAACTCTGTGTAAAATTTATGGAACTGTCAAATGAAATGCTTTGGAAAAAACAATGGCCGCACACAAAAACGAAAAACCAGAAGAACACTTTGACAGTTCAATACGAGTAATTTTGCCTTGGTAACAGCTGATCACCAATTTCTGAACTAAGGCCACCTGGTATGAATTCGCCTTGATGTTCATGAAGACAGGGATGGAAAGCCCAGTATTACTGCATAAATTTTGGTACTCGTGTATGGCATTTGTACACTTAAAAAGGAAAATGGCGGGGCTACTGCAGTAGAAATGAATAATTTTAAACACATCGTGAATTTCTTAAGAAGTATTTGTTCTTGTTGATATTTTAAGCAGCTGTTGCTGGACACTCTTGGATTTGTGTTGACAAAAGTATAGAAATTTGAGACAGCCAATGTCCACCTGAATATTAACTTCACTTTGGATGTTGACAAGAAAGCAAAACAACTTGCCATGCTTGATGAACACTATTGTAGCAAAATGAATATTATTCGTTAACTTTCTGAAACAAGCGGATGAAAATAAGAGGAAAATAAAAAAACTATTTCCACTTTATCCACTTTAAAGGTTAACATATTTGTGTATTCGCTTTGTGGCACACTTTCAAATCATTGTTCGGCCTTACAAAATTTTGTTTTGCATAAAAAAAGACAAACATCAAAGGCTCAAAACCATAATGGACTCGTAAAAATAAAAAGGCACTAAAATGTTTATGGCTGTTAAAAAAAATTGCAAATGCCACATTTTTCTAAAAATATATTCGCACACAAATATTTCTTCCATTAAATGGCGGCAGATATTTTTCACACAACAAAATATAAGTGAATCTTTAAT
This sequence comes from Linnaemya tessellans, assembly GCA_951800035.1. Classification (NCBI taxonomy): domain Eukaryota; kingdom Metazoa; phylum Arthropoda; class Insecta; order Diptera; family Tachinidae; genus Linnaemya; species Linnaemya tessellans. The sequence goes on along the minus strand of OX637532.1, from coordinate 154,855,409 downwards.
TGTAAGACTCAAAAATTTAATTACAGGAATTTGAAGAATTTTTCTTTGTTGGCCATGAATTAAATTTGTCTGTGTTTTTAACTCATTGTTGTTTGTTTTTAAATTCTTTGTTGCTATTTTTTTCAAGCAATAATTTGTACTCTAGTAACACTTCATTTTAGCAGCTGTTGAACAGCCATTTAAGTACAATTTAATTACGAAATGTGACATTAAGGGTCACAATATAAAATTTATCACACACAAAGTGTGGAAATGAGTTGAGTAACTTACTGGCTCTAATAATTATCTAAAGCTGTTGCTAATGGCTCTGGCTGGTGGGCACTTGAATGAGGCTGACTAATGTAATTTAAACATTTTATAGAGTAAGAAAAATGCGCTGTAGAAAATGTTTAACAGTCGTGAAAATTATTTGCTGCACTTTTAATACTCACACATAAAGCAAATGTACAATTGTGCTCAATATAAATCTAATTCTAGTTCCACTTCCGGTAAAATGTATTGCATATGAGGAGGTCATCTCCTGATTTCTAGCCCTACTAAAAACGCCAGTGAAAACGTTATATTCCACCAAGTCGAATCTTCAATACCCTACAAATATTTAGTAAATAAATTTAAAACGTGTAACTTTGAGGGACAGAGTTCCTTTATATAACATCGTACGTCAACGCCCACTGAAGGAGGCGGGGTCCAAAAATAGACTACATCATATTTTCCACAGACGAACGTATGGGCATTGCTAGACCGTCTTAGAATTCATCAATGATCAAGAATATATGGGGTCCAATTCTTTTTTGGAGAGCATTAAATTTATATTTTTTGGGTCTCTGTGGCAAGGGCCGTGGGGGGAGACATTTCACCTTTGCCATAAGATTCCAACAATAAATATTTGCGATAATTAAATGTAAAATTTATTATATGAGTGAAGATAAATAAGCCGAATTAAACATGTTTTGACGTAAGTAGTTACGAAACAACGTATTTAACTGTGCAGTTAAATATGTTATGACGTAACGTAGTTTTTTTTATGAAAATTCATATTTAATAAATTTTTTGAGCACTTTGTGAAAATATTTACAGGCCATGAAAGGTCAATTTAAAGGCCATGAGAGTGGAGGGATTTTGCCCCCGGTGGGTAAATAAGGAGTTGGCATGGAAATAAAAATTGATTATGGGAGTGTCTTCTATCACACAATTGGAATGGCTGAATTGAGTTTGTGAAAATATTTACAGGTCTTGAAAAGTCAACTTACAAACCATGAGCGTGTGTGTGATTTCGGAGGGATTTTGGCCCAAGTGGCCAAATAAGGAGTTGGCATGCATTGCCAGTATATACAAAATAATTCATGTATAGCCCTGGGGCCATGAGAGTGTGTTATATGATTACGGATCTAAAACGGGTCAAGAATCAAAAATTTTACGAATAGCCAGCCGGTAATCATTTATGCCCAACTTTAACTCAATTTTTTAAGCGTTCAATATTTTGTTTCAATATGAATGGAAACATTTTTTTTATTATTTCCAATGTAGCCGCTGCGTAACAACACTCCCATAATCATTTTGTACATAAATATGGATTTTAATAAAAAAAAATTCACTGATTGCCATTTGGTTATTTTTTTTTTGTAAGGGTGATTTATGACGAAAAAGAGAGGAGGGGGTAGGCCAGAGGAGTACCAGGTTACGTCTCAGCTTCGTCGTTAAAGCTTAAAAATAATATTTTTAAGGAATGTAGGCTTAAGTAAAGCAATTTGTTAAGTTTTTACACTAGTTTTGCATATAATAACGCCCACTAAAGGGGGCGGGGTGCAAAAATTATTATATATTTTTATTTTATGGCTCCAAGTTTAACGCGTTGGACCTGCTTTGACATACAAATATATAATTTGCTTAACAATATTACAAAAAAAAATAATATAATAAAAAAATCATTTGCAGTCATGCAGATTCGAACTTAAGCCCGTTGAAAAAATTAACAAAAAAAAAAACTTTAAAAATTATTTTTTTTAGAGCTTGGTTTAGTGCTTCTTAGACGAACTTTTTCCCCTCTGGCCCGATTCAGCCCATTTACGAACTTGACCTGTGCTATCCTTCAGGATATATTTATACCAAATTTGAAGGAGTTGGCTCTTTTCGTTTGTAGTGGATCGTGATTTGCACAGACGGACGTCTTAGATTTCATCACTGATCAAGAATATATAGGGTCCGCCAAATATCTTTTTTTTTCTGAAAATGCTATAAAAAAACTACTGAATATTTTCTCAAATTTCTTTTTTTATTTGAAAGTACAATCCTTCCGGTTAATAATGGAAAATAATTTCATTGAAATGGCTGCATGGCCCGATAACGATCGCCATGGACTGTAACGGCCACTCCTTGTTCATTTTCGAAGAAAAATGGCCCAATTATGCCTCTGAACCAAAATCCGCACCCAACAGTGACTCGTTTTGGGTGCGTCGGCTTTTCAATGTATGCGTGCGGGTTTTCTGTGCCCCAAATGCGAGAGTTTTGCTTGTTTACATACCCGACAAGATCAAAATGAGCTTCATCTGAAAAGATGATTATTTTTTGGCAAAATCGGCAGCTTCTGGTAGTCGATCGCAGGCCCACTTAGCGAAGCAAAAACGCATTGGATGGTCAACCATATTCGTTCAGCGGAAGGATAAAACTAATTATCTGTCAAATCAGACATGAGCTGAGTGTTACCATTCACGAAAAAAAAACGTTACATTGCGGACCCTATATATACTTTATGGGGTCTCACATGGATATTTCGCTGCGTTACAAACGTAATGACAAAGTGAATATACACTTCAATTCTTTTTTTTTGGAGGGTATAAAAATAATGAGAAGTGCAGCTTAAAACAAAATCTTGTATGGAAATTATATTCAAGTGCATATTATGCTTCATAAATACGACAGCAACTCCTTAAGCATTTTAGCTGCTGCTCAGTAATTTTTCGAGTGTATTCCAAATATATACACAAACTAATCCGTAAGTGCCTTAAAGTACACGTACATACTTTACGAAGTGATTTAGTTGTACAAATAACGACAAGCCAAGTAGAAACATAAAGGAAATTACATAAAATAAAACGAAAGTCGAAAAATATAGCAAAACGTAATTCTAAAAATTCATTTTTATAGAATTTTCCCAATCAAAAAACATTCTTTGACTTGCATGCGTTACGATAAAACTATGATGAAGTTAAGTGGATTTGCTGACATCAAACTTATAAGACTCTTTCGTTTGCGAAAACAAACAGACCAAACAGTTTTTATTCCAATTTAGTGCTACAACGTTCCTTCTTATGCTTTACGATGGAAAGTTTTTAAATAAAGAAAATATAAATACTCTTTGAAGTATTAAATAGAGTTAAGCTGATTTTAGTGTTGCAACAGGCCGCTTAAGGCACCCCACATTTACCGCAGAGGTGTTTGTTGTATAAATGGAATATTTTATGCCGGGAAACATGTTAATGGGAAAATGAAGTTAAACTTTTGCTGAATTTCAAATGTTGTGATTGAAGGCACAGTTTGTGTGTTTTATTAAATAGAAATATGGAAAATGCCTTAAAATTGTTTCACAAAATTGAATGCTAACCCTTTTGTATATGAATAAATTATAAATTAGAAACGATGTAAAGGAAACTAATAGACAATTGCTTAATAATATTTGCTAATTGTTTTGTTAATTAATTTTTATTTACTTGGAACTACAGAACTACTAATTGAAAGATTTTTCAAAATTGGCGGATAAATATGATAATTTATAATAAAATAACCGCAAAATAGTTCATACAAGCATCGTATTCTTCATATCCTTAGAAACAGGACATGCACGAAAAATATAAATTTGAGACACTATATAAATACTTCTCTTTTCGAATTACGATGAAACTTTAACCGCACTTTTGTGTAGGCAGACACGGAGGGACGCTTGTGTAGTTGAAAACAGAAAGGGATATATGATAGACTACCTTTTAAAATACCGAGCATTGATATGAGACTGCCCTTTAGCACATATTGTCCCAATTAATTTATTAAATATTATTGCATTTTATTTATTATGTGGTCAAGGATATAGAGATACTTGGCCATATAACAAACAGGAGGCACTAATATTTAGAAAAAGTTCATAATAATAAACAAGTAAAAACGTTATATTCGACCGGGTCGAATCTTAAATACCCTCCAAATATTTAGTAAGTGAATTTGAAATGTTTAACTTGGTGGGACAGAGTTCCTTTATATAATATCGTACGTCAACGCCCACTAAAGGGGGCGGGGTTCAAAAATAGACAATATCATGTTTTCCACAGACGAACGTATGGGCATTGCTAAATCGTCTCAGACTTCATCACAATTCTCTTTGGAGGGTATAAAAACTGTATTTTGGCGGGGTCGCTCTGGCAAGGGCTATGGGGGAAACATTTCACCTTTGTCATAAAACTCTAAAAATAAATGCTTGGGATAATTATATACAAAATTAAAATTTCTTTTTTTTTGATAGGGTCATTTAGAGGGCAAAGGGGGAGAGTGGGTAGGGCAGAAATCGGCAGTCATAAAACTCTAAAGATAAATGCTTGGCATGATTATATACAAAATTTAAAAAAAAAATTTTTGTGGTAGGGTCATTTAGGGGGCGAATGGGAAGGAGGGGGTAGGGCAGAGTAGTACCAGGTTTCGTCTCAGCTTCGTCATTAAAGCTTAAAAGTATTATTTTTAAGGAATTTAGGCTTAAGTAAAACAATTTGTTAAATTTTTATGCTATTTTTGCCTATAATAAGGCCCACTGAAGTGGGCGGGGTCAAAAAATATTTTTATTTTATTTAATGGCTCCAAGTTTAAGGCGTTGTACCGTATTTGACGTAAAAATATATAATTTGCTTAATAAAATAACCAAAAAACTTTAAAAATTATGTGGTTTTTTCTGGGTTGGTTTAGTTCTTCTTAGGGGAACTTTTTTCCCTCTAGCCCGATTTAGCCCATCTTCGAACATAACCTGCTCTAAGCTTTAAAATATATTTATGCCAAATTTCAAGAGTCTAGCTCTTTTCGTTTGGACTGAATCGTGATTTCCACAGACGGACGAACGGACGGACGAACGGACGGACGGACATGCTCAGTTCGTCTTTGATTGCATCACTGATCAAGAACATATATACTTTATGGGGTCTGAGATGGATATTTCGATGCGTTACAAACGGAATGACAAAGTGAATATACCCTCCAAATTCTTTTTTGGAGGGTATAAAAATAAAGGGAATATGAAGGACAATTCAATTAAAAAGAGAACACTTTATTTTTATACCCTCCAAAAAACAATTGGAGGGTATATTCACTTCGTCATTCTGTTTGTAACGCAGCGAAATACCCCTCTAAGACCCCATAGAGTATATATATATATTCTTGATCGGTTATTAAATCTAAGACGATCTAACCAAGACCGTCCGTCCGTCTGTGGAAATCACGATTAGGTCGCAATGAAAATAGCCAGAACCTTGAAATTTAATATATATCAATTGGAAAGGATAGCACAGGTCAAATCTGTAAATGGCCCGAATCGGGCCATAGGGAAAAATGATCCCCTAAAAAGAACTAAACCTACTTCTAAAAAACAACATAATTTTTAGAGTCCTTTTGTAATTTGGTTAAGCAAATTTTATATTTTTATGTCAAAGAAAATCCAAACCGTTGAACTCGTAGCCAGAAAATCAGAAAAATCTATTTTTGGGACCCCGCCTCCTTTTGTGGGCGTTGAAGTAACATATTACATGGAAAAAGTGTGTAAATATTTAACATATTGTATTCTCCAAGACTACATTCCTTAAAAATAAAATGTTTAAGCTGTTACGTTGATGATGAAATATTCTCTGATCTGCCCCTGCCCTACCCCTCCGCACCCCTCTGCCCACTAAATGACCCTATCTAAAAAGAATTTATTTTTCTACACTTAATTACCAAAAAAATTTACTTTTTAAACACTTACGACAACGATGAGATGCCTCCCCCACTGCTCTTCCCGGGTGGGATGCCCTCAAAATAGAGTTTTAATATTGTACACAGAAATTTCTTAAAGGAGCTCTGACTCAGCAGCTTAAATTTTGTTTATTTGTGTATTTACTAAATATTTGGAGGTTATTTAAGATTCGACCTGATCGAATATAACGTTCTTACTGGTTTTTTTATATTTTTTATTTATATTTTTTTTATTTTGGACCAGTACATTGCAACGGAACTAGAAAGGAGGGGATAGTATTGAGGGGACAGATGAAGAACAATGAGAAGATAGAGAATTTTTGATGCTATTTCAACCTTTTTACTTCGCCGGCTAATTTTTTGCTACAGATCCGACGAAGGAGGATACAGCTGTTACTCTGCTTTTTAGTACATGATAGTGTCAGTCGCTGCCAATTATGTTCAGTGGCCAGTGCTATGTCTTGATCACTGAAACAGGTTGGAAACAAATAACACACAACCATGCATTAATGCTGATCAGAAGATTTCAACACAATATTTCATGACTCAGCGCGGAGGGGTTGAAGTCAGGACCCTCCGCTTCATAGTCTCGTGTTCTAGTACTTTAGCCAACAACACCCACAAGATATATAACAGATTTGATTCTAAACAAGTAAAACTTTGCATCGTGATTATTATTAGCAGCTTTTGTCCAACGTTAGTAATTCTTTGACGACTACCACGTAATATTTCAAAGCTAAACTTCCGTTTGCAAAAAAAGTAAATGCTTCAAGCATTTCCTATACAATAGAAAAATAAATTCTATACAAATAACTTTTCGCCCAAAAGCCCTTTGGATAAATTCCATAAACTTTTATGCGCAGTTTAACAATTTCATAAAATTTTCATCTCGTTTTTACGCTACTACACAAGCACAGCCTTAACCCATTTCGACCCAGTGTTCGATTTTTCGAGCAGTAAATTTCAAGCATTTAAATTTTTTTTTATCTGTTTAGGAAAGACTAGGAACATATCTTTTTTAATTATCATTTTTAAAAAAATTTTTAATGACAATTAAAAAAAAAATTTTAATGAAAATTTGTAAAAAAAATTTTTAATGAAAATTTTTAAAAAATTTTTAATAAAATTCGGACATCTGATTCGTATCTTCTGGACCCAAATTACCATTTCACTACGAAGTTTTATAAACTGATTCGAAAAAAAAAGTTTCAGGGACGATATGGGTTAAACAACTCATTGATTTCAGTACAAATAATTTTCAGGCAGTTCACTATTGATTTTTGTGAGTTAGAGAACAAGAAAGTACAGGTACGGGCCACCTGTTCTGTGTTGTTTGAGATCAGCTAGCGTTAGCCAGCATTTACATCTGTTCAGCATACATACAACTACTTTTTTTTTTTTCTTTTTCCTTTTTTGCTAACAAGCACCACCTGCTGCAGGACATTGCTTCAACTCCTGGAACTCAAATCGCAACCTTAAAATTAAATATTAAAGCTGTTGGGAACTATTTCTAGCTGCCACAGGCAGCAGTACGAGCAATACCTTAACAATGAGACCACACACACACACTAGCAACTTTTAACAAAATTTGACGCACAATCTGTTTGTTCATATAAATTACGGCTGTTTACATGTGTATTTATTTATGCATGCGAATAATATCATAATAGCCTGCTCGAGTACAGAATATCTGATTGTCCTTATTAAAAGTGTGGGTGTGTGCACGTAGAACAGACACATTTTGCATTCATGACTGTGTCATAATGCTGGCGATAACAATAAAAATAAGTAGGAAAACCGCTTAGAAGTCCACACTTACTACTTTGCTATGGTAACGGTTCTTGTGGGTCTACTGTGAGAGAATGTGTGTGTGTGTGTGTGTGCAGACGTACTTGCGAGCTTGTAAAATGAAAATGAATGCGTGTTCGTGCAGTTTTAAAGGACTGTCGCATAGAGACTCTTAAAAAAAAGAAGAAAAAAAAAGGAAATAAATAGGAAAAAGGAAATACTGCAATAACAAAAAGGCCTGGAATATTGGTAAAAAACGACACCACCAAACAGCATCATACACTTGTTTAATGTGTGTGGATGTGTGTGTGTGTGGTGTGGAATTTCTATGAATGATAAAATATCTGTGCTTCTATTTAAATAAGATGACTGGTAAAAGTTTTTATTCTTATATATTGCAAACAAATATGTAAGTACACACACACACAGACGCACACATACACATGAGCACATTCTATTCAAGTTCAGGCATTTTTTTAAATGGCGAAAAATTTTTTGCTGAATTTTTTTTTTTTGCTTTAATATTAAATTTTGTGTTGCGCAAAACTGTTATATTTTATATGTAAATGTGTGTAAAGAATACTTGTTCTAAAATTACGAATGATAGAACATATAGGGGTCAAGAAGCCGAAAATCCCAAGTTCGACTCCCACGCGGTCATGAATATGCTGTCGAATTTTTGTGATCAGCATAAGTGCTTGGTTGTTGTTGTTGGCCTGTTTCAGTTCCGAAGGCATAGCACTGGCCACTAAACATTCCTGACAGCGCACTGTGGGGTGATAAGCCCTCAAAAGTGGCGATTAATTCAAAAGATTGACTTTAACTTTCACAACCGTATTTGGTACCATATAAAAGTAGATAAAATTCTACATCACTAACTGCAAAAATAAAAGTTCTTGGTAGTTTACTTTATTTGCAGTGTGTGTTCAAAGTTCAATCATTTTTGTTATTTTTGCGCGCATTGACTAGAAGAGAAAATTTTGATATTTCAAGTGATTATAGTTTTTGTTAAGACTTCTATAAGTAAAAGTTTTATAATGGAACAGTCAACTTTAGGTTATGAGCATTTAAAAAATTATTTTTTGTTTAAATAAATGTTTTAGATATATTTAAAATATATAATTAAATGTCTCAAAAAATGTGGTATTTTTGATATATTTATATACATTGAGTTTCAACAACTTTGCGGATGAGTGCATGAAAAAGTGATTTTATGCTCTTAAAATATAAGATTTTAGCTAGTAAATCCCAGAATTTTTGTGAGAGAATTCCAGTTGCTAAAAATCAATGTGAAAAAAGCCAAACAAAAACACAAGTTGTTTTTATTATTTTTTCTAAATTTTACAATTTAATTTACTAATTTATCGTTTTCCATTCCAAAGTTACAGCAAATATAGTTAAATAAGTCCATTTTCTCCAAAATACAAAAAAGGCCATAAAAGGTTAAACATTTTTTTTTTCAAAAATTAATTTTTAAATGCTGGTTTTTTATGTATTTATTAAAACTCATCAATAAAAATAACAACATTTTAAAATTACGAGTATGTATTAATCGCCACTTTCTCTACCATTCACCCCACTGTGCTGCGTTTGACACTATCATATATTAAAGAGTATAGTAACAGAATCCTTCTTGGTCGGACTTGTAGCAAAAATTAGCCGGAGAAGTGAAGATTAAAAATAGCAAATGAAAACTCTCATCTCTCTTCCTTCTTCATCTGTCCTCTCAATAATACACTCTACTTTTTAGTTTGCCGTAAACCATTAAAAACTAAATTTTTGGGGTTATTAAGTGTAACAAATATTTATTTTTTGATAGGGCCATTTAGGGGCAAAGATGGGGAGGAGAGGACAAGGGAAGGCCAGAGAATATCTCAGCTTCGTCATAAAAACTTGAAAATTTAATTTTTATGGCTTAAGGAATGTAATTTTTTAAATATTTACACTATTTTTCCATGTAAAATGTTACTTCAACGCCCACGAAAGAGGGTGGGATTCAAAAAATTTTTTTATTCATTTGCTGGCTATAAGTTCGACCCTTTGAAACTTCTTTGGTATAAAAATATATAAATTGGCTTGATAAAATTACAAAAAAAACTATGAAAATTATGAAATAATATATTTGTTTGAGTCTTGAGGTTAATTTATATTAATATTTGTTATTCTTCGATATTACGCTAACCATCGGTTAGCTTCTTCAGGAAATTATTTAGTTTTGTCAAATATTTTCTTTTCAATTTTTGAAAATTTTTGACAAAACTAAATAATTTCCTGAAGAAGCTAACCGATGGTTAGCGAAATATCGAAGAATAACAAATATTAATATAAATTAACCTCAAGACTCAAACAAATATATTATTTATTAAAGAAAAAAGGTTAAAAAATTAGACAAAAGAATCATATGAAAATTATGTTGTTTTTAGAGGTTGGTTCAGTTCTTCTTAGGGAAGTTTTATTTTTTCTAGCCCGATTGAGCCCATTTACGAACTTGACCTGAGGTATCCTTCAAAATTTACCTATAACAAATTTCAAGGGACTGGCTCTTTTCGCTTGGACTGGATCGTGATTTCCACAGACGGACGGACGGACGGCTAGATCGTCTTAGATTTCACCACTGATCAATATTACATATACTTTACGGGCTTTTAGATGGATATTTTGCTGCGTTATACACGGAATGATAAAGAGCATATATCCCCTAATTTTTTTTGGAGGGTATAAAAATTCCTTTTGAGTGCCAGTTACAGCGACATATTTCTCTTTCATTTATTTTTGTTTACATTAATTTTATAATAGTAAGTTCAAATTGAATATTTTAACGTATTTTATAACTAAATCGCTAATATTGCAATATAATCTAACACAGTCGCTTTCAAAACGCAATTACAAACTTACATTTTTTTTTGGTGCCAACTACTGAAATTATTATTTCAAAACTCATTATTTTTCATATATTTTTTTTATATCTAATATATATTTAATTTATATTTAATGTTGCTTGACCACCAACAAATAAATTTAATTTAAAATATATTTAATAAGTAATACAGAAATCTATCTATCCACTAGCTTTAATAAATTGCTGTAAAAATATTTCATTAAAATACTTGTCGGTATTTATTTATTCCTTTAAAAAACTCGCGTAAATAAAACGAGCTGGAAATAATTTTTATAAATTCCCAATGATGCTGCTACGAATTCCTCTTAATATTTACATTCTTTTGAATTTCGAAAATTGTCCTTTTAGCAACGAAAAAATCGCCAAGATTTACATATAATTGATGTTTTCACAATATTTGACTCCCACATAAAAAATATACAACAGCAGCATAGCGTTTGTTTTTATAGATGCTGAAATTTCCTTTTATTCGCTTTTGTTTGTTCCACACATGTACTGTGCGATAAGTAAGTGTGTCAAGAAGTGACCTTGAAACAAACGCATATATTTTGCTCCATAAAAAAGTACCAGCTAAGCAAGTGCCAGTGATAAAAGTTAACAGAGTTCAACTGAGAACAGCATGAAGAATTCTAAAACTTATATACGAGTAATTTTATTGCTGTTAAAGCAAAAGCTGCAATTGTGCTCTACAAATAATTTACAAGTACTAGAGAAATTATTCTCTCATTATTACAACAAGTACAAGTTATTATTAACAGAGTTGCCAAGCTTTTATAAAGGGGAAGAAATTTGTTATTATTAAAATTATTTTTTGGTACAATACCATAACCAACTTTCTTTGAGTTTTTTTTTTCAATTTAAATGATTAAAAATAAATGATTTTTTGACACTACGGCAACGTTGGCTATGATTTCAATATCCTTTTGCAAATTTCATTTCTTGGTTGCTCTTAGGGTTTTATTTAACATTCGCCTGTTAACCGTTTGGCATGGATTTTGCGCATGTCGTAACTCAAACAACAATAAATTGAGTATTTAAATTAAAAGTCTCCCAGCATCAAAAAGAAATTTTCTCAATTGCTTATTGATATCAGTATTTGTATTATAGTTGGATAATGATATCGTTGCGTTTGGTATTTGCAATTAAATGTATGTAAGTCACCCAATGCTGCACTGCAACAAAAAAAAAGGTTTATACTCTGCTCCCTCAAGAGTTCCAATGAACTTCGATTCCCAACAGCTCATTTTTGATTAAGATATTATTATTATTTTATTGTTACCATTACTATTGTTATTATTACATATTTATATATTCTTTTGTTTTTTCATTTGATTGTAAATATCTGGCGTATATCTAGAGTGCAAAGAAAAAGTTTACCCAGCAAACTTTAATATCACTAAAATGCCAAAATTAACTGCTAAATATGATTTTTTTTCTATTTTAATAATTTCAGTAATAATATTGAGCTAGAGTTCTTTTTTATAAAATTATTACTTTAAAAATATTTTTAAATTATAGAATTTTAAATATTTTTGTTGGTTGATTTCATATTTAATATATGATAATTTTAAAATTTTGTTATTGTTTATTGTTATCCTTAAGTGGATATAAAGAGGATATCGAAATATTGAAAAATAAATAAAATAAGTTCTTAATGTTATTCCCCCTGATTGTGCAAGGCGTTGGCGTTTACGTCTCAGTCGTTTTTGATAGTAGATTAAAGAAAAGTGTTTTAGTGTTTCTTTAATCTGGTACAAAAAACGTCTTCGGCGTAAACGCCAACGGCTTACACAATCAGACTGATTATATTATAAAAAAGGCGTCAAGCTAAATATTATTACTTAAAATAAAAAAAATTAAAGACTAACCCCGGTATTCAAAAATATATAAAACGTATTTGAAATCTGTTTTAAGAAAATTTTGTATGAAAAAATTTGACTAAAATACATTTCAAATTCATTTTAAATTTTATGAATACCGGGGTAAAAAATTAGTAAAAAATATTTTTTCTTGTTTTTATTAAACAAATTTTTATATTCTTCTGGTTTCTTGACATCTTTGTAATTATTATTATATTCTCATATTTTTAAGCTTAAGGTCTCTTTATTTTAATTTAATTGAAATTAAGAATTAAATTAAAATAAACAGATCTTAAGCTTAAAAATATCAGAACATAATAAACAATTTTTTTTGTAATTTTTATAAAATTAATTTTTTTTGTAATTTTTGTAAAAATTATTTTTTTGTAATTTTTATAAAATTACTTTTAATAATCATTCTGTATGGACTAAAATATGATTTCAGAGTGTATTGCGACTTAGAGAAGATTTATTACGCTTTTATTAATTTTGCGGAAACTCTCGATCACACAGGAACAAATTCACCTATCAAAACTATTATAACAGTATTTATAATTATTTATATAATAGAACTATTTATTTATATAAAAAAGTCAGAGAAATGGGACCTGAAAAAATAATCAAACGGTAACACGGTTATTAAAAACAATAATGTGTTAACATCAGGTTGATACAGTTCTCGTATTCAATTTCCTAATAAAATTTGTTTAAATAAAAACTGTTATCATATTCAACTAATTCGCCTAATAAATGGTGAAAAACAAAATACACATGATTACTAATGATGAAAGTGTAGCGCCTTTCGAAAACAGCTATTCTGCTCTGCTGTGTAAATTGAATAACTAAAAACTGATGTTGACTTTTATTTTTGTTTTAGACTATTTATCATGTCTTTCTGAATTTAAAACAAAAATGTCAAAAAATTAACCTATAAATCTTAATTCAATTTAATATGAACTATTTATTATTTTTTCTTCACAAGCCTTTTCATGAAATAAAAATATATACAAGCATTTTTAATATATTTTTAATATAATTTGCATTCGTTCGATGCATGCCTGCGCATCATATATTTTTTTATTATTAGCGGATTTAAGCACTCAAACATCTGAAATTATAATTCGATTTGAATAAAATAAAATCGGTGCACATCTCTAAGTTAAACCACAAAACTACATATTGTGATCAATTCAATTAGTTTGACTATGAGTTTATAAAAGGGATAACAAATAGACGGTGCTTTTGTAAATAAGTGATTTGTTTGAAATCGAATAACAAACAAATGAAATAGTTAATGCAGTCAGGCGTTTAACCACTTAACAGTTAATTCACTATGTGCGTATACTAAAATTTTAACTTTAAGTATATAAACAACAGATTATTTCTCTATATACATTGGGCTGTGCTATTGGGAACTATTTAACTAATTTTTTGTTTATTTGTAATATAATAAATTAAATATCATAACTTAGTTCTTGCAGTGTGAACAGAAATATATATAAATTATTTATAAATAATTTTTGTTAACCACAGGCTTGTGACATGCCACGCCATATTCAATTTATTCAACTTTAATCTCTAATATGTCCCCTCAATACTATCCCCTCTTTTTCAGTTCCGGCGCTATGCATTGCATATGTAGGGGTCATCCCCTGAGCGCTAATCCAAGATAAAAAAAAAATTAAATAGCGATTTCGGTGGCAGCAACATTATCTTCATGGTAATACGCTTCTGTGTAACACTCTTCATTTATAGCATGTGTGCAGTCCCATTTTATTCATAAACTCAAACTAGTTTTATTTAAAATTAATTTGTGAAACGAAATTAATTAAGTAACAAATTAAGGCAAAAAGGTCAAACTCAATTTAGTACACTGAAAATAAAAATTAATCCAAACGTACTTAAATCAACCGCCAACCGTATCAAGAGAACTATAAGTCCTCCTCTTCAGCATTGCAACTGCTACAACAGTCATTATATATCAAACGCATTCTCTTTGCATGGGTCTCGACGTTACAGTGGGTCGAAGTTAGAACAGCCACCAGTTGACACAGTGGAACTCCAAAAAAGGTTGAAAAAACTCAACTGCCGATTTCACAATGTCGCCAGAGTCCCTTCTTTCGTATAAGTACATTTGAAACAAAACAATTTATAAAAGTTTGTTTTTGTTTCAATTATTTTTATAAGAAAGAGTTCATTCGATACTGTGAAATAGCCAGTAAATTTAGTACGAATTTGTGTAAGTATTTTTTTTATCGAAAATTCATATTAAATTCAATTGAGAATTATAGGCTAATTGTGCGAAATTTTTGTTTAAATTCTGAGAGACATGATAACTATTTATTTCAATGCACAAAAGCAAGTCAACATCAGTTTTTAATTATTCAACTTACACGGCAGAGCAGAACAGCTGTTTTCGAAAGCCGCTACACTTTCATCATGCATACTCAGGTGTAGTTTGTTTTTCACCACTTATTAGGTGGATTGGGTGAATATGGTAATAGTTTTTATTTATACAAATTTGATTAGGAAATTGCATACGAGAAGTATACCAATTTCATTTATTACGCGTATTGCCGTTTGTTTATTTTCTTCATGTTCCATTTAAGACTTAATTTTTCTCCTGTGTAGCTGATTGCATATTCAAAATCAATTTTTTTTTTAAATTATGCTTGTAAATTTCAATTCAATATGTTTTTAATAGTTTATTTTTCTTCTGTGTAGCCGCTGGCATATTAATAATGCATATTTTGGGAAAAATTATGCGAGTGAATTTCAATTCAATATGTTTTTGATTGGCCTAAAATTCGTCATATACGATAATATTATTATTATTATTATTTCTATTTTTTTTTAAAGCGAACACGAACCTGATAAGAGTAATTTATTAAATTTGAGTATGATTCAAACCTTTGGACTATAGCCAAACTTACGATTAAACATATTTTTCGTTTCGAGAAGTGATCAAGAGAGATATGGAATCTTATCAAACGTGTAGCTTTAACATATAGCGTCTTACTCACATCAAAGCAGTCGCATAATAGAACACCAAGTAGCGCTAGCTACTGAATAAAATAATAAGATTTGTTTCGGGCGGCTAACATCTATATACATATTACAAAAATTGTAATCAGCATAAATGCAAATCAATAATTTTGGGCAGACAGCGTGTTATTGGAAAAAACTAGTTTCACAGAAAACGAATTTAAAAATTTTCAATTTACATAAATCTCAATGAGCCAGTCAACTAGTCTTGAATATAGGGCAGCGCGTAATAATTGATGTCGTTTTATTAAATGAAAAATGGTATTTAGTGAATTGTAGCGTTGTTCCAACAAGTATGTAAAGTTAGTATTACAGCTTTTCTAAAACACCAAACGTTGCGCTTTACAAAATACTATAATAGTAACTAATTCTTCATTGTCTACAGCAGACAGACGGTGTGGTAAAAGTTGTAACTTTGCTGTAGCAGCCAATCGGCACCTACATACATAATAAAAAGTCTGGCAGCTTTCTCTTTACGACTGTGTAGTCGACTGATGAGTAACAATAACAGTAGTACAACATTTTGCTTTTGCTGCTGTTGTTGTTGAGCTTTAACATCAAATATTTTTTCAAACAGAATAGAATATAGCGCCTAATAGAACCATGACCAACGAGAGGGAAATCATTCGTTAGTAAACTGGCAGATGTGCGGCCACGTTCAACAAAAACAGCGGACGTGTTTAAAAACCCAAGCAAAATATCTTAAAATTAAATACATACAAAGAATAAAAATTAATGCATTAGAATAAATTGAATTTCAAAAAAAAATAAAATAAAAAATAAAGAAAAGTGTTTATGTGAATGCAATTGAAAATAAAATATTCAAGTCGTGCAAAAAGAAATCAAAAGCAAATTAAAATGCTACAAAATCAAACAACCGCTACGGTCCAACAACTTCCTGTTTATATGTGAAATTAACATACGCATGTATTCAAGCGCTTCCGTTTCCTTTTTGCTGGAATAAACGTTTGGACGTGTTACAACACACTGTTTCGTTGCTTGCAGGTGTGTTTGTATGAGTGTGTGTATGTGTGTGTGTTGCTACAAGCGGTGTCTGTTCTAAGTGTAAGTGTTTTAGTGCTGCAAATAGATATAAAGAATGTCTGCTTAAGTTTGGTGCAAAATATTTAAACGATTTGTGTGGAAACTTCAGTGCGTGCTATAAATCAGTTGAGCAGGTGTTGGTGTGAGTGCATTAAGTTTCCGCTATTTAGCTGCTAAATGCTAAGCCAAGCCAGGAATTAAAATTCCCTCTTTACTAAGCACTCGAATTGCTTAATAAATAAAACGAAAAAAATATGATGAAAACAAAATTAAGAAAAGCAAAAGAAAGTTAAAAGCCCTCAAGGATAATACAGGTGTTTGGTGCGGAAGGTGGTTGGCTTTGCATCAGCTTTGCTTTAGTTGCTCAGGGCCATGATTTAATATTGTTTATGCAAATTATAAAGTAATTAAGCAGATATAATTATTTTGAAGCGCGTGCTAACTCATAGCTAAACTTCATTGACTGTAGCCCTGCAAACAAAAACGTAAATGAAGCATCATAAATTTTAACAATTTATATTTAGCAAACATTTTTTTTCCAACTTTTATGTAATAAGTGTTAGTTGTTAACAACAGGCAGTCGTAAAAAATTTTGCTTCATACCAAATTATAACAAAAGTAGCAATAACACGTAAAATTCAAAATAAAATATTACTTGAGATGTTTGTAAAAAAGTTTATTGCACTTTTTCCAAATTGATGTTGACGTGAGAACATTTAAGTATTTAAAATATTACGCGTGCTTTTCACTTAAATTCGAAGCATGCATTTTAAGCACAACGAAATAAATAAAAAATGCTAATAAAATTTTAACAGACAAATGAACAAAAAAAAAAACAAATTAAATGGCTGAAAACAGAAACTGAAAATTAATTTTCTATTGACTTTAAAATTTTTATAAAAGAGTGATGATATATTTCATTAAATTAAGGGTTTCTTTTTTTAAAACTCCAAATACATTGAAATATTGTGGAAATACGGAAATGATTTTAAAAGATATTTCACGGCTTAATATTTACTTAAAATTTTTGTTATATAGTTATAAAATGCATTCCCAAAAATTTTCTTTTCAGTCAAACCCAAAATGGTTTTCCCAGTTTTATTATTTATTGACAAGGGGGGAAAAGTAATACACTTAAGAAATCTGGGATATTGATTAGCTCTTTTCATGTTTAAATACATTTCAATTCGCTACCTAAAAATATTTAAAATAAAAAGCTGTAAGTACTTAATTTGCAAACACTTCTTACTCTGAATAAAACTTATGGCGATTTCTTTAGCACATTTTCATAAGGGATGGTAGATCAATTTCCAATAAGTTCACTATTTTCAAATGCCATAATATTACCATTTTCCATTGAAAAGTGCAAAAAATTTAGCATTATTTTTTAGAAAAGAAAACAACATTAATTTCATTTAACATAAAAACTGTTAACTAATTTAAATTATTATGAATGTGATCGACGTCATTGAATAGGCAGTTAATGTCGTGGCATTTGCTTCCAAAATTAAAATAAAATTTTATAATTATATAACTTTAAAGAATTAATCCCCCTTATTCCAAAACTATTTGTCAACGGCACGTCGAGACAATATCAAAAATAAAGCCTGTCTGTACTCATTATCTTCAACAACTGACAGTTGCTAGCACCCTCTTGCCATATTCAAGGCCTTAAAGTGTGGTCACAGGCTGTCGGTAGTAGTTAATAGTTATCCACAAGTAGTAGGTAACTGTTGCATGGGTATTGTCTTGACATGACGTTAACAACGAGTTACAGAATAAGGAGACATTGGGATGTTCTTGCTATATGACAATAAAAATTCTTTCATTAAATAATTTTTCTTTTCAAAATGTATTTTTCAAAATTGCAGTAATACGTTCTCACAATTGTAATTACAACAAACTGTGGATAAAATCTAACAAAAAAAAAAAAAATTAAAAATATATGAATAAATCCAAGTACTGCATCATAAACGTTCTTATCTGCCCAAATTAGATCACATGAAATACTTTCCAATAAAATGGGAAATCAGTGATATCAGTCACAAACGAACGAGTCCTGTTCAAAAATAAGGAGCATTTTTAAAATTTCTCTGGTTAAGTAAATTTGTATTACCATCTTCTATTTTCATGTTACTACAGCCGTTACTTACAAGTGTTCCCAGCTTCCTCTGATTAGTTTTTTTTATGAGAGTCATAAGTTCTTTGAAGTGTTTTGAGTGTTCAGCAATTTTCTGCTGTCGAGAAAGATGTCTCAAAAAATTTTATATAAAAAAAAAATTAAGTGCTCAAAAGCATTTGAAACATCAACAGTGGCATACGGTCATTGTACTCTCAGTAAAAAAAAAAACTTTTCATAGAAGGTCCTTGAACATGTCAATGGAGACACTCTTCCGGGACAGCTCAGCACATCAACCACCGAAGAAATTTCTGAGGAAACTTATTGGGAATAGTCGTATTAGTATTAGAGAACATACTGAAAATTGCGCCACATCGATTGCAATATCAAGGGCACGCTGGGCCACCATTTGTATGTAGCGGCATTCCCACTTTTTCATAATGGCCACTAATTTTGTGTAGCAGTGAAGTTCAATATAAAAATGCTGAATTTTAGACTAAAAAAAAGACAACACCGTATTCACCAGATTTGACCCTAAAACTTTTTTCTGTTGTCCACATTGAAGAGACCCATAAAAGGATGGTGTTTTAATATATAAAAATCTAATAGCTGCAACAGGTCAAGGACACAACAAATATTTTATATATAAATGAAATTTATTTGTTGGTGGTTAAGCAATGCCTATATGCATTTCATTGGTGCTTTACCAAACCATCAGTAGACTTTAACCACTCTTATCTTATGCATACACTTCCGAAAAACGTCTGAGAATTCACAATTTGTAAATTACAAACTATTTTCAAAAATCACAACAGAATAAGAATAGTAGGCCTTGAATCTCATACGAAACTAAACCAACAAACAATTTATATGCGATATGAATCTATTTTATTTTTCTACACCTTTATACAATCAGAAATCCATTGGATAACAAGAAAAGTATTTATAAGTATTTTGCCTTATAAATACTTTTCTTGCTATCCAATGGATTTTTGATTGTATAAGGTAAAAAGTGAATACAATAAATATATAATATGTACACTTAAGCTTAAAATTTTCTTTTTAATTTTAATTACTTAAAAAAAAGAAGTTGAAGAATTACAAAAAAAAAATTAAAAATTAACAAATATATATATATATGAGAAATTCAACAAATTTTTTGAACTGACCTCGTATATTGTTCATATACATATTTTTAGCAAAACAAAAAACATATTGTTAGCAGAAAAGAAAATCACATATTTTCTAATTAATTACGCCTTAAATTAAGGTTCGCACCTAATGAATTTGTTTGTTGTAGTAAATAGGGAATTCCCCTTTGCAGTAAAGACCTTATTTCTAACTTACACAAACAGATCATCAATACGGCCAATAATCGTTTTAAGTTATTGAATGTGCGGCTTTTGGATTTGCACACTTTTTAATTGTTTTAACTCCCTCACTTCTTATTCGTTTGCTGAGTAGTAAGACAGGTCGCAGTGCAAGTTATTACAAATATAAAGAATATATTATATTACATACTCTAAATCAAGTTGTGTTGTTTTTTTAGTAAAACTCTATAAAGACCACAATCTTTAATATTATGAATATCATGAAGAAAACCGGATTCATATCACGTTTAAAATTCCTCCCGTATAGAAACATTTTATAAATATTACAGCAGAATTATGATATAAACGTCAGAGTTCAAGCTGAGATGAATAGATTCTGATACGAGACATACTTTTAGTTGTTGTTGTTGTTTTTATTTAACGTTTACTTTTTTCCACAGAATTAGTAATATAATAAATGGTGTAATATTTTATGAAGAACAATAAATTTCCTGTTATTAAATAAATAATTCTTATAAGACAAGCATATAAATTTAAAAAATATATCAATTGCAATAAATATTTCAATAAATATAAAAACCACAAAAATCTTGTTCGTACAAAATATTTTATTTTAAATTCATTGATAAAATTTATCTAATTTTTTGTACTGCTGAATCTTACAATTTATATATTTGGTCTTTACAAAGCAAACAGAACCAAATATAGAAATATTTTATGTTTATTAACTGCTTATTTGACAAAATTTTGTGCAGCAATTTGTCAAATAAGCGGTTAATAAACATAAAATCTTTTTTATGCCTAAGGCCGTAAAAGCACACAAACATTGTGATATTAAAGAAATTGGTGCAGATATAAAGAAACAGGAGAAGATTACTTCTAGGTTATTAACTTGAAATTAACTTCTTTCATTTATGATGATCTTGAAGTGAGGCAGCGATATGAACGATTTTTAAATTTAACAACTTAAAAAGTGCTGGCAAATATTTTTACCATTCCATCATAATCGTATAACTTGAAATTTTGTGCAAATTATTTTTTATATTATAAAAGTACTTAAAGTCCATTTCTTATTGTCAACAAATTGACAAGAATTTATATTGTTACAGTAGTACAATGACATGTACATTAGGGTGGTCCTTTAAACAGTCTAATATTTATTAATATATATGAAATTGCTGTTAAACTATAAAATATGGGTTATTTTTGATAAAATGAGATTGAATATAATTACAGCTTTACAATAAAGCAAAGAAAAAAAATTAAAAAAAAATAAATAAAAAAAATTAGAATAAAAATTATTAAAACACATAGTAAAATAATTATTCCCGGTTTAATGATGTCGCAAGATATCATGCGATCAGTAAAAAAAAAATTAATTTTTTTAAATAAAAACTGTTACCGTATTTAACTAAGACCCCTAAAAAGTAAAGAAAAAAAAACACACATGAGTACTGAAAGTGTGGTGGCTTTCGAAAACAGCTCTTCTGCTCTGCCGTAAAAATTTAATACTTAAAACTGATGTTGACTTTCTTAGGAATATTTATCTTGTATTTCTGAATTTAAAACACATTTTCCCACAATTATCAATCTTATGGCGATTTCTTTTCTGGAAAATATGTAACATTTTGTCACTTTTTATTTTAAAAATATACAATTAAGCACAATTTTAAAGTAAAGCACATTTTCATAAGAAATGGTGGATCAATTTCCAATAAATTCACTATTATCAAATGACATAATGTTACCATTTTCGATTGAAAAGTGCAAAAAATTTTGCATTATTTTTTAGAAAAGAAAACAACATTAATTTCATTTAACATAAAAACTGTTAACTGTTTTAAATTATTATGTATGCGATCGACGTCGTTAAACAGGCAATTAATGTTGTTGTAATTGCTTCCAAAATTAAAATGAAATTTTATAATTATATAACTTTAAAGAATTAATCCCCCTTATTCCAAAACTATTTGTCAACGTCACGTCGAAACAACAATATCAATAATAAAACCTGTCTGTACTTATTTTCTTCAACAAGTGACAGTTGCTAGCACCCTCTTGCCATATTCAACGCCTTAGCGTGTGGTCACAGGCTGTCGGTAGTAGTTAACAGTTGTCCGCAACTAGTAGGTAACTGTTGCATTGGTATTGTCTTGACATGACGTTGACAACGAGTTACAGAATAAGGAGGAATATTTATAACCTTTTCCATTTTATAAAAATTTTTTAATTGGTTGAAGATGGTAAAAAGATTATAAATAATAATTATCATAGGAAGATGATCACAATACGGAGAGATGTACTTTAAAAATTTCAATTTATGAATAAGAAATTTTAAAACATTTCCTAAGTCGATATAATTAGTTGCTTCAGTTTTTTACGCTCTATGACACTTCAAAACGTCCACAGTTCTGATTAATAAAATTTTTAAAATTTGTTTTCTTGAGTTATCAGTGACAAAAGGAAATGATTTCAGGCACGATTTCTGTTGAGTTCAAGGCACGGTATTAGTCAATACCGCCTAATTCGAAATCCGTCTTAAGTTGATTGTCCACCCCTCACCGCTGAGAAAACCTAAAATTGACATCACTGCTACTTAAAAGCTGCAACCTGGTGGCACCTTCTTGTGTTTAAGGTTTCAATCATTCGTAGACGTATTCACTACAAACTCATCTTCGGTAAATTCTGCAGCTTATAAAATTTACAAAAAAAAATATATTTATCGAATCGAAGGGGTTTTTCAACAAGGACTTTGTTTTTCAATTGTGGCAACACCAACAACATGATAGTTTTGACATTTAGCTTTTTGACGTATTCGTAATAGATTCATTGGCCATGGTTACAATTAATTCAATTTCGCTCGAAAATCGCGCTAAAATAATTAAAATCCACTATGAAAATAGTGGTTCTGGTAAAGTTACATTTCGTAAAATTCGTGATATTTTCGGACAACATAATCGTCCTTCTGAGACATTCTGCCAACAAGAAAAATTTGCCGCATTTGGGCTTCTGAAAATCTTACAGCGATTATTGAGAAGCCTTGGCAGGCTCAATGTGTGTTGACTATGTAGTCTGGAGGCGTGATTGGGCCGTTTTTTTTTGGAAGATGAGGCTGGAAATGCGGTAACGTTCAATGGATCACTCTATCGCGAGATGTTAACATTTCAATTTTGGCCTATGATTTGATGGCGTGGATATCACTGACATGGTGGACATTTGGCAGATATAATTTTTCATTCATAATTGCCGAACTTTTCTCTTCGTAATACAATAAAATTTTTAATCACTTTTATCTAAATTTTTTGTTCCATTTTGTTTTAAAAAACAAAGTTCTTGTTGCAAATTCCTTTATCTTTGAAACACATTATTTTTAGGTCAGTTGATGTTTAAAATATTAGAGATCGATTTAACTTGATACAAATTCCTGGCAAAGCTTAAAACGTTAAATTCACTTATTTGATATATTAAATTGAATTAAGATTCATAGGCTAATTGTTCGAAATTTGTTTTTTTTTTTGTAAAATCTCAGAAAGACATGATAAATATTCCAAGGCACAAAGGAAAGTCAACATCAGTTTTATTCAACTTACACAGCAGAGGAGAACAGCTGTTTTCGAAAGACGCAACCCTTTCATCATCAGTGCTCATGTGTATTGTGTTTGTCACCACTTATTAGGTGGCTTAGTTGAATGTGATAACAGTTCCTATTTACACAAATTTTATTGTGAAAAAGGATACGAGAACTGTATCAACCTGATGTTAACAAGTCCGTTACCGTTTGATTATTTTTCTTCATGTCCCATTTTTCTGAATTTTTTGTTCCATCATACCTAAGTCAAAGTTTTTTGGTTTGAATTTTATACTTAAGTACATGTGAACGTTTGATTTTTGTCGGCTTGTCACAAACTCAATTTTCTCTTTGATCTTTAAATATTTCTTATTTTATATATAAATTAGTTTCTATTGATATTTACAAATTTCTAAAAAGTGAGTGGCCAACCCTAGTGTTCATTGGAGCAATTAAAATTAAAATATGCTTGTTGATGTGTTTTGGAAAAGTTTTAATTAAAATTATATTGATGCTTTAAATTAACTCAAGTAAGCAGAAAAATAACTTAAATAATTGTGTGGCAAAGATATGGACAATTAATTGTTGATAAAAATATTTCTTTAACATTTTCATGATGAAATGAAATTAAAGAAAGTCATCATGTAAACAAAACAGGTTTTGAATGTAACGTTTTTTTTTTTTAAGAAATTTAAACTTCCTATACAATTTTTTCATGATTGTTTTTGCCATTCAATATACTTTTTTTTTGGCATATATATTTCCAGGATATTTAACCCATTTCGACCCAGCGTTCGATTTTTCGAAAAGTAAATTTCAAGCATTTAAATATTTTTTTTATCTTTTTAGGAAAGACTAAGAACATATATTTTTTAATGAAAATTTTTAAAAAAATTTTTAAAGAAAATTTTTAAAAAAATTTTTAATGCAAATTTTTAATGAATATTTTTAAAAAATGTTTAATAAAAATTAAAAAAAAAAATTTAATGAAAAATTTTAATGAAAATTTTTAAAAAAATTTTAATGAACATTTTTAAAAAAATTTTTAATGAAAATTTTTAAAAAAATTGTTAATGAAAATTTGTAAAAAAATTTTTTATGGAAATTAAAAAAATTTTGTAATGAAAATTTTTATAAAATTTTTAATAAATGTTTTTAAAAAAGTTCGGACATCTGATTCGTATCTTCTGGACCCAAATTACCATTTAACTACGAAGTTTTATGAACTGATTCGAAAAAAAATCTCTGGGACGATATGGGTTAAGGCAGTACTCCATGCTTATATATTTTTTACAGTAACCCCCAAAATAAGAGACAACCCCCGTTTTTGTTTTCTATCATCAATAACCCTTTTGCAGCTTCATGAAAATGTCCTTGACTGTCTCATAGAATAGCTAGCAAGTGCAACAAAACTATATAATCACTTCTTAAAACAAAAACAAAAAAAAATGAAACAAAAATCTCGTAAAATTTATTTAAAATAATTTCAAATAATATTGCAAAAATTATGCAAATATCTAAGTGTGTGTATGGAGGGGTATATATATCTATCAGTCTTACTGTTGTTGTATATATACAATTTTTTTAGCAATTTATTCTTGTGTAAGTTGGTGGCAAACTTGTTAAAAACTTCATTATACAGATTTGGCCCCTGGAGTGTTTTTGTCTTGATAAAGAATAAGAGAGGAATAAAAATAATAAAAGAAATATGAATAAAAGTAAAACAAAAGTTTTATTTGCTTTTTCCGATGTCATACATTCTGCAGTTTTTCTCCCCTCTAAAGACGGTGAGAAGAGAGACGGGTTCAAGGGCTTTCGGAAAACAGCAAAGGCAAATTTTTCTAGTACATGAAGTACTCATGGTAAGAAAAAATTAAAAAAGAAAAAAACAAGTTTAACAAACAAAATAAAGTACAAATTTATTAGACCTGCTTAAGCTAAACAATTAAATTAAATTGCTTTTTATAAAAAAAGAAGAAAAAAAAACAATATCATAATCTTAAAACCTGGTGTAATATTAATAGAAAAATATTAATAATAGAAAAATAAGAAAAGTTTGTGATTAGAAAATTATACTAAACAAAATCTGTTGCTGTTTATTACATAAGCCCGGATGCTAAAAGTATTCTTTGTTACAAAGTATTTTTTTTTGTGAGTTCTGCTGTTGCTGATTCAAACATTGAAAGCGGTAGAGTGTGATTTTGAAACTCTTTTGAAAATTAAAATTCAAGCAGCATTCTTCTGGTCATTGCAAGAAACCAACAGCACCTTTTCAAAAATTATGCTGCAAACAAAACCACAGGAATTCTCCAGCAACAACAACTCAATCAACGGAAGTTAAAACAAAGAAAACAATTTCATTTCCAGCAAACATCATTGTGTGCAACAACAACAACAACACCTGCTACGTACACATCCACTGGGGTAAGTCAAGTTATTGTACACACACACTTTACAATCAATATTGTGATGCCGATTTAGGAAATTTCTTATTATGTATTATTTTTTCTTTATATTAAGCAACTTTCTTTTGCAAACAATCAAAGGACTGCAGTAACAGTTCAAAGACAGATTTTAACTTGAAAGGTTAATACAACATGAGTGTTGAAAATTATAGCATAGAACTATATTCTATTGTGGGTGCTGTTGGCTGAAGTAGTGGAACACGGTGGGTCCTGAGTTCGAGCCCTCGCTGAGTCATGAAATATTGTGTTGAATTCTTCTGATCAGCATTAGTTCGCGGTTGTGTTAGTTGTTGCCAGCCTGTTTCAATGATGAAGGCATAGTCACTGATCACTGAACATAATTGGCAGCGACTGACACGATCATGTACTAAAAGCACAGTAACAGCACACACCTTCGTCGGCCCTGTAGCAAAAATTAGCCTGCGAAGTACAAAAGGTTAAAAGCTACAAAAAAACTGTCTATCTTCTCATCTTTCCTTATCTGTCCCCTCAATACTATCCCCTCGTTTTCAGTTCCGGCGCAATGCCTGAGTGCTGGTCCAAGATAAAAATAAAAAATAATTACGATTTATAGGCAAATTGTTCGAAAATTTGTTTAAATTCAGAAAGACATGATAAATATTCCAAGGCACAAGGGAAAGCCAACATCAGTTTGAAATTATTCAATTTACACATCAGAGCATAACAGCTGTTTTGGAAAGCCGCAGCACTTTCATCATCAGCACTCATGCGAACTTTTAGTTGTCACCTTTTATTAAGTGGCTTAGTTGCATGTGATAACATCTTTTAATTATACAAATTTTATTAGGAAATAGCATACAAGAATTTTATAATTTTTTTAACATCCGCGTTGCCGTTTATTTTATTTTCTTTTTGCATGTCCCATTTTATATAATATTTTTTGTTGCTTTGCACTATTTTGTTCATTTTCATAATTATTTATTTCCCCTCGTATAGAAAACACATGTTTTTTTGAAAACAAATTGTTAGCGGCGACGAAAGTAATTGCTAAAGATTCTGTTATTTTAATGGGAGGAATTCTTGACTAATAGTTTGATGGAAGCCAATATCTAATAGCACATCAAAAGATTTAATTAGAAATCTAAGGACCAGATTTAATAAGAGACAAAATGTTAAACACACGATCGATATCGAGAATTGAGTCGAACCGATGGTAGTTCTTTTCTTTTGTGATCAATTGTATTTTATGCTACAGGAATCTATTTAATGGAAAACATTTTTTTTTATCTTGGATCAGCACTCAGGGAATGCCCCCTACATATGCAGTGCATTGCGCCGGAACTAGAAAGTAGGGGTTAGTATTGAGGGGACAGATGAAGCTGGATGAGGAGATAGAGACTTTTTTGTAGCTATTTCAACCTTTGCTACTTCGCCGGCTAATTTTTTGCAACAGGAACGACGAAAGAGGTTGCTGATATTCGGCTTTTTAGTACATGATATTGTCAGTCCTTGCCAATTATGCCAGTGATATACCTTCATTATTGAAAACAGGCTGGCAACAACCACGCACTTATGCTGATCAGAAGAATTCAACATAATATTTGATGACTCAGTGCGGGGTTGAACTCAGGATCCTCCGCTTCATAGTCTCGTGTTCTGCTACTTCAGCCAACAGCACAAATGGAAAACCTTTTCACTCAGACAAATTTTCAATGAGTTAAATGTTTTGCCAATATTCTTGAATTTTATGACACTGTCTTTTATTTATTTATGAAAACGTTTTATGTGACCGCACCTTAAGAATTGGCAAAGTATTAAAAATCATGGAACAATCGATAGAGTATGAGTACCGAGCATTGCAATTTCTTGAATTTTGACACATTCGAAAAGGTTGAAATTGGTTTTTGTAATTTTAGGCAAAAGATTTCTGAAATTAAGCAAAGCGACTCCTTAAAGGCTTTGCAGTTTTTTTTCTTGGACCAGCACTCAGCATATGACCCCTACATATGCGATGCATTGTGCCAAATCTAGGAAAATTGGTTGTGGGAAGGAGGATAGAGGGAGTAGTGTTTGTGGACGTTCGATTTGAACCTCCCCAAGTTAAAACTGGCAGGAAAGACCTCTGCTGGAAGTTTGTTCCACATACGAACAGTTCGGCCAAAGAACGAATTCTCTCTGTAATGCATGGTGCGGTTCATTGGCAACTCAACCACAAAAGGATGCGCCCTGTGTGAGGAGCGGGTAGCTCACAAAAATAAACGGTTTTCGGGCACAAGCTCGCTTATCTCACCAGAACACATTCCGTTGTAGTATCGGTAGAACAGTGAAACACATTCCAGATTTAACAGAATTTGTGAAACAATTAACGTTTCTGCCACATTCGTTTGCAAATGCTGAACGATTGTTTAGTACCGTCAATAAAACAACGTCATAAGAGACGATTCCAAGGGTTTTTTTGGCACATAAAAGTAAACAACTTAGAATTTGATTTGTCTTTATAAATTAAACAAAATTAATTTTTGTAAAAATTTTATTTTTATTTTTTTATCTTGGACCAGCACTCCGGGGATGACCCCTATATATGCAATGCATTGCGTCGGAACTGAAAACGAGGGGGATAGTATTGAGGGGGCAGATTAGGAAAAGTGAGAAGATAGACAGTTTTTTTCAATGGCATTAGAAGTCATAAAAGCCAAAAAGATAGCTTCAGAGCTGGAAAAGTTAATTTTTGTTGTGGAATATTCAAAAAGTTAAATAAAAATAATTTAGTTTTTTACATTAATTTTGTTTTTCTTTTGTAATCAATTATATTTTATGTTGTAGAAATAAATAAATTAGTATTGAAAATCAGACAGATTAAAGAAATGGCTCCAGGGTCGTTGAAGGGTATATAAGAATCGGCACAGACGAATCATTTAATTTTATATTTCATGTCTTATATTGCCTATATTTTACGACACATGAATTTGTATATCAGGATCCGCACATGAGTGGAAAGTGTTTTCCATTGGTGCGACTATAGCAGGGGTGAATATGAATATATTAAATAATAATATTATTGAATGCCACGAAAATATATTTAAGGATGGATAGAACGATGATGCCTGAAATCAATTATGACTGATTGGCAGTTTTTCATATTACGCGTCAATTTCACTCAACATGTGCATTATTTCGTCAGTTGCTTAAGGACTGCGTCGTTTTAAGAATTCAGCTTAACTTCAGCTCGAAGGAAAATAATCGAAAACATTAGTGACACACACGCTTATTTTAAATAATACAATTTCGTATGAGCTCAAGAAATTATTTATGAACTTTTTGGCAATTTTGACATGTTGTCAAAAAAAAGTGGTAATAAATTCAATAGGCTTTTGTTACACAACGAGTGATCGATCCAGTGGCATAAAAGCACACATTTCGCTGTCGTAGCATTGAAATATTTGCACCTCTAACAATTGAATGATTTTTAAAACGAACCATTTCCAAAAGCCAATTGTTCTTAAGCCCTAATGCGTGTGATGAAGAAGGCAATGGAGAGGGGGGTGCCATTTGAGTGGCATACCACATACGGATGTGTGACATAAACAGCACAGAGCGCTATACGAATTATTTTTGATTGAAGTTTTTATTTAATATGGAAATATGCATGCGTGTATTGTATTGGAGTTTTCTAATTTTTCCACTTGTATTTAATTTTAATTTACTTTTAGCTTTTTCTATTTTGAGCACAAAATTTTTATTTGTGTGATATTTTCAATATTTCACAGGATATTTTATGTATCTTTTATATATTTTATTCAATCAAAAAATTGGCAGATGTGCAAAACATATATAAAATATATTAATAAATTATTTCTTATAAATTTCATTTAAACATTAAATCCTATAATTATAATCTGATATTTTTAAGCTTAAGGTCTATGGTCTATTTTATTTTAATTTTATTCTTAATTTCAATATTTGACTTCTTCCTGAAGAAAATTCTTCTTCTTCTTCCTGAAAAAAAATTCTTCTTCTTCCTGAAGAAAATTCTTCTTCTTCCTGAAGAAAATTCTTCTTCTTCCTGAAGAAAATTCTTCTTCTTCCTGAAGAAAATTCTTCTTCTTCCTGAAGAAAATTCTTCTTCTTCTTCTTCCCGAAGAAAATTCCTCTTCTTCCTGAAGACAATTCTTCTTCCTGAAGAAAATTCTTCTTCTTCCTGAAGAAAATCCTTCTTCTTCCTGAAGAAAATTCTTCTTCTTCCTGAAGAAAATTCTTCTTCTTCCTGAAGAAAAATCTTCTTCTTCCTGAAGAAGTCACACAAAGGAGTGACGAAATATTGAAATTAAGAATAAAATTAAAATAAAGAGACCTTAAGCTTAAAAATATCAGAATAGAATAATAATTAAAAAGAGGTCAAGAAACCAGAAGAAATTAACTCCATTATTTATATAATTTAAAACGAGTTTGAAATGTGTTTTAGTCAAAGTTTCATACAAAATTTTCTTAAAATAGATTTCAAATACATTTTACTTTGTTACGAATATGAGGGCTAAATAATTATTTTTTATGTTCTAATTCTAACATCTTCCAAATAAATTTGCTTAAACTGTCAGCCATGTAATAAAATTTGAATTTCATTTCGAAATGGAATTGATTCCGTATATTTGTTACTCAGAAAACGTTATTTCCGAATGTAATATTTTTTTTTTTTGGTATTACGAAGAGCATTTTCTTTATTCAGACTCAAGTTCAAATCTGCAACCTGCAAATTATTTTTTAAGAATTTTATTACGCACAAATTATGTTTTTAAGTAATAATTTTTAATATAATAATTTTAATTGTATATTAAAATTAAAGATGATTTCGTTATTCAAAAATTTTCATTTTACGTTTGCTGAGGCACGTAAATAGGGAGTGAATTTCGTTTGCCAAAAGAATTGAAGTCGGTGGCTGCATTTTAATTAATTACACCGTGTAACAGTTAAAAATTACTTGTAAAATACGAGCATTAAGGCTCGAAGTTTATAGATAAAAACGAAAGCTGTCGATGGTAAGATTTCAAGGACAAAATATATTTTGTAGGTTTATTTTTTCATTTGCCAATGAACTGGAGTATTTGTAACACTACTATTGAGACGGTCAATAATTTACGCTGTCTTGGAGTTATAATTGACGACAAATTATCCTTTGAGCCGCATATTAATAATTTATGCTCTAAAGTTTGTTTTACATTGCGTAGGCTATATCACCTAAATTTATATTTACCTTTATCTGTCAAGAGGACTATTGCTTATGCTTTGCTAATGTCTCAAGTAAATTATTGTATTGAAATAATTGTTAATTTTTTCAACGGGCTTAAGTTCGAATCTGCATGACTACAAATGATTTTTTTTTATTATTATTTTATTAATAAATGAATTTGTTCAAACTTATGAACACTCTTTTACTATAAGAGCTGCTAGGTTTTGGAATAGTTTAGTTTAATAGCTTTTCGTACCTTTATTGGTTCTTTAACTACATTTGAATGAATGCTTCGTGTATATATCACATCTTCATATTCCTAAGTACTGATTTTTGGATTCATGGATTCATGGCTTCATAGCTTTATGATTATAATTTAATGTTTATATATAGTTTTTAGAGGAATCGTGGAGTTAAAGTTTATTTTTTATTTTAGTTTTTGTATTATATTATTCTCATAGTTTTTTAAACTTGTAATATATTTATATTGGCTACATATATTGCATATGAATATATAAATGATATGAAATGAATTTGAGTCGTCCAACTTCACAAATATATATATATTTTTTTTAACTCCGACTAGCACTCAGGGGATGATCCCTATATATGCAGGGCATTGCGCCTGAACTAAAAGGGAGGAGATTGTATTGAAAGGACAGATGAAGAAAGATGAGGAGATAGAGAATTTTTAATGCTATTTCAAACCTTTAAGTCGCCTGCAATTATTTTTTTTATCTTGGATCAGCACTCAGGGGATGCCCCCCTACATATGCAGTGCATTGCGCCGGAACTAGAAAGTAGGGGATAGTATTGAGGGGACAGAGGAAGATAGATGAGGAGATAGAAATTGTTTGCAACAGGACCGACGAAAGAGGTTGCTGTTACTCTGCTGTTTAGTACATGATAGTGTCAGTTCCATTGAAAACAGGCGGACAATAACTAACACAACCACGCACTAATGCTGATCAGAAGAATTCAACATAATATATCATGACTAAGTGTGGGGTTGAACTCAGGATCCTCCGCTTCATAGTCTCGTGTTCTGCTACTTCAGCCAACAGCACAAATGGAAGACCTTTTCACTCAGACAAATTTTCATTAAGTTAAATGTTTTGACAATATTCTTGGATTTTATGATGCTGTCTATTATTTATTTATGAAAACGTTTTATTGTTTTATGTGACCGCACCTTAAGAATTGGCAAAGTGGAAATTGTATCAGCAATGGTATATGTAAGAAACTGTGGACCAAAATTTATTACAAAATTACAATTGCGAATAGATGGAGAGTTAAACGTCCACATATTAACAGCTAATTCAGATAGTTAAAACTTAAAAGGCAGAAAAGTTTTTTGGCTGTTGCTACAAGGGTTAGCTTAAACTGAACAGCGTTCATTTTGGACTATAAAAGAATTTATTCTTAAAGATTTACTTCAGTAATAAAATAAAATTTAATACCTAAATAAAAAATAAAACAAAAGAGAGCTGTAGGAGAGAGATAAAGAAAGCGATAAGAATAACATGTCCAATTTGTACCCTTCCGTGCCACAACTGACAGAGAAGGACTTTAATTTTTTAATATCTGTCTCATCAATTGATTTTCATATTTTTCATTAATACTTTTTTTTTTTTTTGTTGACTAGATTTCCTTTCTCATCTGTAAATAATATTCATGCCAACACAAATACGTTCAAGCGGGTATGTGTGCATTGCAAATCTTTTAATTCAAACAGAAAAAAAGCATTTCAAGAATTATACAACGTAAAAGAAGTGTTAAAATTCAATAAAAATTCTTTTGTGGTTTCATCAAAAGTTCAATTTCCCATAAAATCATTTCCACAGCACAGCACTGAGGAGAAAAAAAAATCAAAAATAAAAAAAATATTAAATCCTTTGCCATTTCAAGTATATTTGCACAGAGTGTTTTTGATGCTATAGAAAGATATATAAATATGTGATATTCCGTAAGAATTTGTCGGCGTCAATGTCAATATTATATTTATAAAAAAAATAGGGAAATTATTTTTACTTTTTCTTCATTAATTGTGTATTCTTAACAGCCTTTTGCTATTTTCTAGCGCTTAGGAAAAAGTCTAAGGACATCAGCAGTATTCAATTGATCCACCCAAAGAGTACTTAAGTATGCCATTTTTGATATCACCTTGACGTTTATGTCGACAACTGGTTGCAGAATAAAGGGTATTATTATGGTGTAGGGTATAGTGAACAAGACTTTTAGATCCATGATTGTATTGCTTAAATTTTTGTTTCGTTATCAGTTTCTTATCTATTGCTAAAATTATTCTAGTAAAGTATCTATTTTGCAAGTAGCCAATTAGTTTCGAAATTATCCACCCTTATTCTGTAAATATTTGTCAATGTCACATCAAGACAATATAAAAAATAGGACAGTTATATTCTGCTTGTGGGCAAGTAAGTGATTACTGCTGACAGCCTCTGACTATTCTGTAAGGACTAGAAATTAATAAGAGGCAAAAAAAAAGGTATACAGATGTTTTGGTTTTTATATTGTCTTGACGTGACGTTGACAAATAGTTACAGAATAAGGGGGTATGTTATTTATGTAGACGATGAGAATACATAATATTGGGTGAAGTAGTAGAACACGAGACTATGAAGCGGAGGGTCCTGAGTTCGATCCCGCGCTGAGTCATGAAATATTGTGTTGAATTCTTCTGATCAGCATTAGTGCATGATTGTGTTAGTTGTTCCCATCCTGTTTCAGTGATGAAGGCATAGCCCGGGCCACTGATCATAATTGGCAGGGACTGACACAATCATGTACTAAAAAGCAGAGTAAAAGCACCCACCTTCGTCGGCCCTGTAGCAAAAAATTAGCCGGCGAAGTAAAAAAAAAGGTTGAAATAGCTACAAAAAAAAACTGTCTATTTTCTCATCTTTCCTAATATGTCCCCTCAATACTATCCCCTCGTTTTCAGTTCCGGCGCAATGCATTGCATATATAGGGGTCATTCCCTGAGTGCTGGCCCAAGATAAAAAAAATTTATTTTCACAATAAATAAATTTATTAGTTATTATAATTTTATTGCGCCGAAAATAATATTAACCCATTTCGACCCAGTGTTCGATTTTTCGAACAGTAAATTTCAAGCATTGAAAATTTTTTTTATCTTTTTAGGAAAGACTACGAACATATCTTTTTAATAAAAATTTTTAACAAAATTTTTAATGAAAATTTTTTAACAAAATTTTTAAAAAAATTTTTAAAAAAATTTTTTATGAAAATTATTAATGAAAATTTAAAAAAAAAATTTTAATGAAAATTTTTAATGAACATTTTTAAAAAAATTTTGAATGGCAATTTTTAACAACATTTTTAATGAAAATTTTTAAAAAAATTTTAAATGAAAATTTAAAAAAAAAAATTTTTTTTATGAAAATTTTTAAAATTTTTTAATAAATGTTTTTAAAAAAATTCGGACATCTGATTCGTATCTTCTGGAAACAAATTACCATTTCACTACGAAGTTTTATAAACTGATTCGAAAAAAAAAATTTCTGGGACGATATGGGTTATATATCATATTTATGCTCATGAGCTGAATTATAATTACGCAATATAATCACTTACAATAAGTCGTAATTCAAAAGCCCAATCATAAAATTCTGAACAGGCAAAAATATGCCACCGCCGAGTAACTGCAGCAAATTTTAGCCCTGTATTGAATGGTAACCGACTATTTCTAATCTCTACTTACTCATAATAATTTTACAACATGAGCTATTTGATGTTACAAACAGATTTTGATTACAAAATGATACAGAATAATTTTGTGGAAATATGGTTGTGAGCTATTGACGAGTGAAATGGATATTAAAAAGCAACAATAGCTTATTTAACTATCCAATACTCCCTTCATGTGGAATAATTGCGGAAACAACTTTTCCAACTTTCAGATAAATTGTGCAAAAATTATGTTTGAAATCAAACGATAAAAGCATCACATGTCAACGTTTGACCTTGTGTTCCACCATTTCAGTGTATTGAACTCAGTCATGTTGAAGATTATGCTTGTAGTAGAGCCCATAAAATCTTTGAAGAACTTTTGTTTAAGTGTTTTTTTTTTTTGAGTTCATTTATATTTCCTTTCTAGTCTTTAGTTTTACGACTTATTCAAGTCAACCCTGCACAGTCGTCTCCGCATTGTGGCCATGACTACAATAGCAAAGGAGTGTGGAAACCAGAGAAATGAGGAGAAAACTATATGCGATATTGCCTTTTAATCTTATTTGGCGCAGAAATTTTCTTTGCTTTATGTTTTTCCGTTTTATGTTGTACAAATCAAATGCACAATTTGTCATTTCTACGGCAAAACTAGGAACAGCTGAGAAAGATTTATGAATTTTATGATTTCTTAAATACAATTTTTCCTTTTCTTTTATTTTCTTTAATAGTTTTTTTCTTTCCTTTTTTGTTAAGTTTATTTCATACTTTTTTTTATGGTTTTTGTGCGGTTTGTGGGTGGGCGAGAAATTAAATGAAACAAAAGGAGACAAAAAACAAACTGACAAAAAAAAAATCAATAGTAAATTAATTTTTTTTTTGTGCTGCTGTTTTGCTGATTTTATAAAGGATTTGAATTTGATTCTTTATGGTTTATTGTAATGGGATTTCAAAATTATTTCTTGTTATCAACAACAACAACAACAACAACAGCAACAAAATACTAGGTCAAAATCATAAAAACCAAAACCAAATGCTTTTTAAGGGACGTTTTCTTCATTTTCTTCTTATTAATACAACATTTTCCTTTTATTAATAATAGAAATTGTTAAGAAATAAGTTTGTAAATGGGTTGGCTTAAAGGAGGAGACGGCTTCTTTTTACAACCAAGTAAAATTTATTTAATAGAAGTGTGTATAGCACAGCTTAAGTAGTATAACTTTACGATATATATATTTTATGATTTCATATGACAGAAAATGAAGAAGGCCATGATAGGAATATGGGCTGGGGTTATGAAATTTGTAAGAAAATGCTTAAATTAAATTTAAATGGAGTTCTTAATAAAAATCTAAATGCTGTGGTAACAGTTGAAGAGTTTAATATCAATTTATTTATCAACAAAATTTTTTATTGAAATTATACTTTTTATAACAAAAAAAAAAAAAAAAAAACAAGTCAAGACAGAATGAAACATGTTCAGACAAGAAACAAGTTAAAACAGTCAATGTGGCCATATATTTGTTATTCGCATTGGAATGAATTCCAAAAATATTTATTTTGTGATGGTTACACTTTCAATGAAAATTTAATAATATTTAAATTTTATTATTATTTTTTTGGTTTTTAAGCATTAACGTCTTTTTATAATTATTTCGTTACTTTCTTTTTTTTTTTTTTTGTTTTCCTTTATCAACGCATTTTTTAAATACGTTGTTAAATTCTTATTGTGTATCTTAAGGTCAGGTCTTAGTTAGTGGGCCTTTTGCTTTGCCTAAATAAATAAACCCCCCCCTTTTCCCATTTAAATATGAAAATTACACAAAAATAACGGAAGTTATTTGAGGCGTAATTTGTTTCCTCAATTGTTTTTGTTTTCTCTGTTTTTGTTTTAGCAGCAAGAAAAGACATTTAAGCAAGAAAAATAAGCTGTTTTACATAACAAACAAACAAACTACCCAGGAGTAACTCAAGTACAAAAAAGAAGGAAATATTTAGGGACATCAAGCAGAGAAAAACAATAACTATAAAAAAAATAAAATTAGGTGATGTGAAGCATTAATGATAAAGTATATTCCGATCTATTTTAATGTTTGATCTTAGAGTTGTTTGCATGCAAACATTTATGCAAATTAAGTATACGCACCCATACATCCGAAGGATACTATAGCACACAAAAAAAGAACGTTTTTAGCAAATTAGCAGATTTTAATAAAAAACTGATTGGCATCGTATCGTATTAAAGTAAAAGAAAACAACACAAATATGTCCCCCATCCCTTTCTTATTTTCCTGGAATTTTATAAATTTAATCCTGGATATAAAATAATTTCTCTCCAACAAAATACTTGTGCAAATATCAGGCCAGGAAAATTCAACATAATCTTAATTTTTCCAGCACTATTTGCACTGTGTAATATTTTAGCATAATCTCCAGGCCTGAAGCAAATATTTTCTATTGCTGCTGCCTTTGGTGTTTATGTTTGAAATTTAAAATGTACTTTAATTTTTGGTCAATATTTATTTACCAGCTGATTACTTGTAAAACTTTGTTACATGATTGTACTTCTTTGTAAACAGCAATTAAAACAAAAGCAACCATATTTAAAGGTTTTGGTTTGGGGCTACGAAATACATGCACAAATACATACATACATAATTTATAACATTTACACTTGCAGGAAAAGCCTTCCTTCCGCATTGGCATGCTTTTAATATTAATAATAAAAATAATAAAAACATTAAGTGCAAATTGCCTGCAGATATTTGGCCAAGTCAATATATATTAAAAACCACTCAATATAAAAATTATCTGTGAGCTGCGCAAAAAAAAAATTATATTACAAATTTTAATTTAATTTAAATTTTTTTGCTGGCAATAAATATATCAAATATTAACTTGAACTTAAACTTGTGCTAAAGCAATCATCACACCCATCAATCAATCAAAATAAAATGCATAAATACTCCTCAGGCCAGTGTTGCCATAACAATATATTTATGTGCACTATTTTTATTATAATAGACGATTTTATTCATAACAAATATTTCAGGCTTATAGCCTTTTTATTTGATAAATTTTTATAAAAAATTTGTCATATAACACTATGGAACAATTTTGGGATTATTGTCTGGGGGGTGAGAAATTCCAAGTCAGGGTGATGGTACTAGGTCAGTATAGTAAAACCCTCAAAGGGTTTGGCGTTCGTAAGTGTCAGTTTTTGTTATGACCTTTTAAATTTTTTCCTTATCTTGATGTTTTTTCGCTTAGTTGTAACATTTTGGCAAAAACGTAGTTTAACATAACTCGAGAACCACTTGTCCGATTTTGATGAAACAAATTTAGAAAAATTAAGAATTACAATTTCTCTAATCTGTTTCTATACCGTTTTCCTATATGTGCAACACTTTCGAAGTTAAAAATGAATGTATGAAGGGAAAGAAGTATTTTTTGCCAAAAGTTTAAATATTTTTTTTTTTAATTCATAAAAAATTCAAAACGGAAAAAAGGATCAAGTGTTATTAATTTCGTGTAAAGTCACATAACCTATAAACAAAATGCGACATAGATCATAGAAATCGATTAACGCGTTCTGCTTTTATTTACAATTAAGTGAAGGTATCCCATTTTGACAAGAATATTGATATTTGTTTTTATTCAAAAAAGTGTCATTTATCGCCTTTTTTATAAATTTTCCCCAATAACTCCAGACTTCTGGCCATAAACTACTAAAAAAATTAAGTAAACATTTTTATAATTTTTTATTTTTATTTTATTTATTTATTTTAATAAATATTGCCTAGACTTTTTCGATGGTGGTCATATATCATAGCGAGCCTAAAGTCATTGATATAACAATACATCTGGCAACGCTTTATAAGATTCTTTGATAGAAATGCACGTACACGTATACACACACACATGCATAATGCCAAGTATAATCTGAAAACAATTGGCTACAATAATACGAAACAGTAATAAAAATGTTTTACCGTAAATTGAATATAAAAACGTCAAATGAAAACAAGCAACAATAAAAAAAAGCACATGAACGGCATTAATGCAATGAACCATAAAAAAGGAGAACAATTCTCTCACAGTTCTAAACAAAATAACAACATAAATTTTCAATTAAATGTAGAAAAATACCAAAAAAAAATAAATAAAATAAAAACAAAAGTAAACAAACTAATGTGACTTCAATTGGCAGCACTGAATTTAATAGGCCCTTAAAATTAAATAAAACAACAATTTTATAAATAAACAAGTTTCTCTGAAATAGTAGAACAAACTCCAAATCCTAAACAGGAAAAGGATCTTACACCAGCGCAATTTAAACACAATTGCCTGCACTAGGAAAAACTAAAAATTTATCAGCCGAAAAATTTTTTATTGACGCTCAAAAGTCGTTACGTGTGATAGTCTACAAAGTTGCGGTTACGCTTGTCTTAACAATTAATTGTGCCGATTTGTCATGCATTAAAGCTGAAATAAAAAATGAACTGAAACCTTTTGTTTTATTTTAGTTTGGTTTAAAAACACACGGCTCATTTATTTCAATAGTGTTATAACTCCAAATAGGCAATTTTTTTAGTATGCGGATCGCTACTGAACACTGATGAGATGACGTAGTGATCTCGGAATCAGCACTGATCTCTTCTGCTAGTTTGATGATTTAAAATATTCTAATATTCCACTCTTAATAAAAAATAACATGCATTTAATAAAAATTCGTAAAAAAAAGTAATTCGAAAGTCTTGAATTTAATGAAAATTCAAAAAAAAAACACAAATTGCAGGTCGCAGATTTGAACTTGAGTCCTATAAAGGAATTCTGATCTTAATAATATACCAACAACTTAATGGAATTAATAAAAAATAACTTGCATTTAATAAAAATTCATAAAAATTTTTTTATAAAAATTCATAAAAAAGTCATTTGCAGGTCGCAGATTTGAACTTGAGTCCAATAAAGGAATTCTTATGCTAATAATAAAATTAATAATTTAAATTTAAAACGTAAAGAGAATTTAAAACCTAAAGAGAATTTTCTGCACGACTTAATAAATTGACTTATGACACAATGGAAGCAAATGAGCGATATGTGGATACACGTATGTAAGTAAATATCTTTCGTCCGACATCAGCATTTAAACTTAACGCCCAAAGCAAAAACAGCGTGAAAATCCATCTGCGGGGCAAAAGCAGCGTAAAGACTCGTACCCGTAATCAACTGAAAATAATAGCAAACAAAGCCAACAACAATTTAAATAAATAAAAAAGCGAAAAGACCATCAATAAATTGTTTTTATTTTTTCTTACTTTTTTTTTATAATAAACCACAATATTTAGATCTGTAGTGTGTGGCATGTTTTGTTTGTTTGTTTGTTCTCTTTGTTTCATTTTAACTACAATGATAAATTGTGCTGCTGCTGCTGATGGCTGCTTTTTAGCTCTTGATGATAAAATGTGCAGAGCGGAATGATAGAAATGGTCGAAAAAAAGTCATGAATGAAATAATAACATTTTCAAATTCTATAAAAGCTGTAAACAAATGATTTTATAAAAAATTTTTAGTATAATCACACATACACTAGCACGCGAGTACTCGTATGTGTTAAGCACCTGTTAAAGTTGATCATATAGAACTTAAAAGAATTAATTCTTTTTTATAAAAAACAATTATTTAATTCTATATTAAATTGATGGAATGATGGAACAAAAACTTCAAAAAAATGGGACATGAAGAAAATAATCAAACGGTAACACGGGTATTAAAACAATAACATATTAACATCAGGTTGATACAGTTCTCGTATTCTTTTTCACAATAAAATTTGTGTAAATAGGAACTGTTATCACATTTAACTAATAAGTGGTGATAAACACAATACACATGAGCACTGATGATGAAAGTGTTGCGGCTTTCGAAAACAACTGTTCTGCTCTGCTGTGTAAGTTGAATAACTAAAAAAAATGTTAATTCAATTATTTAATTCATTTTCCTATTCTCATTTTAATTTTTCAATTCCCAATATTAAAGACACGAGTGGAAGAATAACAAGTAAAAACGTTATATTCGACCGGGTCGAATTTTAAATACCCTCCAAATATTTAGTAAGTATATTGAAAATGTTTAGCCTAGTGGGACAGAGTTCCTTTACGACATCTTTGTAACTATTTTGGAAGAGGCATTCCGGGAAGGGCCGTAGGAGCGACGTTTCTCCTCTGCAAGATCAGAGAACATCTCAGCTTCTTATAAGCTTAAGGAATACAAGCATCGTCGCAATGTGGGGTGCGTATCGTTGTTCTATCGTTACTATAATGGCAGGTGCTCTGGCGTTTTTCATCAAGAGCGCATGCGTTTGTGGTCGATATTCCAACGAATCGCACTACGCATTACAGAGAAAATTCGTTTTCTGGCCGAACAGTCCGTATGTGGAACAAACTACCTGCAGATGTCTTCCCCGCCACTTACAATTTGAGGGGGTTTAAATCGAATATTCACAGACACTACTCCCTTTATCCTCCTTCCCAAAATCAATTTTCCTAGTTCCAGCGCAATGCACTGCATATGTAGGGGTTATCCACTGAAAGCTGGTCCTACTCCTAAAAAAAAAGAAAGAAATTGTTCAATATTTACACTAGTTTTGCGTATAATATCGTACGTCAACGGGCACTAAAGGGGGAGGGGGGTCCAAAAATAGACTATATCATGTTTTCCACAGACGAATGTATGGGCATTGCTAGACCGTCTTAGACTTCATCACTGATCAATAATATATACATATAATTTATGGGGTCCAATTCTCTTTGGCGGGGTCGCTCTGGCAAGGGCTGTGGGGGAGACATTTCACCTTTATCATAAAACTCTAAAAATAAATGTTTGGGATAATTATACACAAAATTAAAGAAAAAAAATTTTTTTATAGGGTCATTTAGGTGGCAAAGGGGGAGGAGGGGGTAGGGCAAAGTATTACCAGGTGACGTCTCAGCTTCGCTATTAAAGCTTAAACATTTTATTTTCAAAGAATGTAGGCTTAAGTAAAACAATTTGTTAAATTTTTACACTATTTTTGCATATAATAACGCCCACTAAATGGGGCGGGGTCCAAAAATTATGTTTTTTTTTTATTTTAGGGCTCCAAGTTTAAGGCGTTGGACCGTATTTGGCATAAAAATATATCTTTTGCTTAACAAAATTACGAAAAAAAACTTTAAAAATTATGTTGTTTTTTAGAGGTTGATTTAGTTCTTCTTAGTGGAACTTTTTTCCCTCTTGCCCGATTTAACCCATTTCCGAACTTAGCCTGTGCTATAATTCAGGAGATATTTATATCAAATTTCAAGACTCTAGCTCTTTTCGTTTGGACTGAATCGTGATTTCCAAAGACGGACGGACGGATGGACATGCTCAGATCGTCTTAGATTTCATCACTGATCAAGACGGAATGACAAAGTGAATATACCCTCCATATTCTTTTTTGGAGAGTATAAAAACATAATCGCTGAGAGAGTTCAAGGTCATTAGAAGAATTGGATATCAGAACTTCTGCGAGGATTGAAAAAAAAAATATACTGGGTGGAACTACTTTCAAGGTGATAAATTAAAAATAAATGAGTAAAAAAAGTTGTAAAAAATATTTTTTGAGAAAGTTGAAATTTTTTTTCCATTTTTGATCAGACCTCGTATAGACTTAAGATAACAATGATTTCCAATATTAAGAAAAAACTGATCTAAAGATCACAACTTCAGAGATTGGCAAAGGACTTTTAATACTTTTAATCAAGTATACGAGAATATAAATAGATTAAATACGGTTAAATTTAGTCATATGTAAACACAAATAGTTTTTATAAAAAGTTTAAAATTGAAATTTGAGCAATCAGCATCACTGGCAATTTTTTTATATTATTGCTTCTTATGCCCATTAAATGCCACAAGTGGTACAAAAACAAAAAATATAATAAAAACTTACATATTTTCTGCCAACAATAGCAAAAATCATTAAAATATCATGCCATAATTCGTGTAATGAATGACTCACTGATTGACTGGCACACTGACAGAGAGAGAGAGAGAGAGAGAGTGAGCCAGACCGAGTGCATAAAACGTGCACTTGCAAATAAATATTCGCATGGAGTGGAGTACCTGTGTGTATGTCTGGTTTTAATTTATTGATAATTCATATTAATTGCGAAATGTGTGTCGCTTTTAATGCGTTATTTTATCTGATAGACACACTGACTGGGTTTATTTTTAACACGACCGACGGCCGGCTTAAAGTGTCACACAGTGTCTGTTTGTTAATCACTTTTTTTTTCTTTCTGTTACAAGTGAGAGTTTTATTTTTATTAGCACATTTCCATTGTGTCTGTTGTTATGACAAAATGTAATTTAAATAAAACCTTTTGTTTGATCGTAAAACGTATTATTAATTATTCTTTTAATTGTATCTTTCTTATTTCTATTATAATGATACTCGTAATATGATGATAATTGCCTGTCGTTGGCTGTCGGTTGAATATGCTTTTTAGTTCTAATTGCTTTTAAATGATAATAAATTAAACAGAAATGAATTAA
This sequence comes from Linnaemya tessellans, assembly GCA_951800035.1. Lineage (NCBI taxonomy): Eukaryota > Metazoa > Arthropoda > Insecta > Diptera > Tachinidae > Linnaemya > Linnaemya tessellans. Next base: position 154,811,836 of record OX637532.1, on the reverse strand, counting down.
ACAAGTTTTACTAAATTGAAGTTCACATCTTAATTCGTTTCCTCGTTGCTAGTTCGCTTTAATATGAATTTGAAAATTAAGCTTTTACTTAAACTGTTTGCAATTGACTTAAGCTTGGCATAGGAAATAATTACAGCATTTGTTTGGAGATTATATCTTAAATTGCAGCTATTAAAAAAAAGCGCAGTGAAAGATTCTGTGGGATAAAGAATAAACGTATATTTTGTATCTATTCAATAACCTTTATTTATTGTTACTGTTTCTGTCTCATGTTTTAGATTTAACTAGAGATGATGTTTTTCAGATTCAGGTTGAATCAGGGTAGGAAAAAATTCTGCTCGCGAATAAAATTTTATTTTATTCTTTGGTTTTAAAATTTGTTTTCGCAAATTTAAAAATAGAATTCGCGAAAAGAATTTTATATTTTATTCTTGGCTTTTTTAATTCTCCTCGCGAAAGAATGAAATCAGCTTTTGGTTATTTTTTTCATTTGCGAGGAGAATTAAAAATATAAAGAATATAAAATAAAATTCCTTTCGCAAAATCTATTTTTTAGAATTGTGGCAAACGAATACAAAACAAACACAAACGAATTCAAAAAGAAAAATTCTTTCAAAAATTATACCTCGGCATGTTTTGCTTTTTGCATACGTGTGGTTGTGTATGTTGATCGTGACAGGTTTAGTGAAAAATTTACTTTAGTCTGTTGTTTGTTGTTCGGACAATTATAAGTGCGCACTTACATACATACATATGTTTGTAGGTAGATATTTATAAGGGCTGTAAGACAATGTGTTTGGATGTTCGTGCATATATGTATGTATGTGCATATATTATGTACATGTATTAGGGAGGGCCCATTTCTTTGAAGAACAAGTTTTAAAATTTCTGAGGCGATTTCTTTTATTGATTTTAAAGTCTTTAACCCTGTTTATATGATACAAATAAGTACCTCTCTTAACACAGTTTTTGGACAAATTATGTTATTTTGAGTGCATAGCTATTTGAATAATAACTTAATTTTTTTTACTATAGGTAATACCTATGCTTAAAATTGCATTCTTTACAGTTTTCGAAATAATTTATTCAGGTTAATATCTTCAGCATTTCTCAGGAACAATACTAATATAAAAAATATAGTAAAGTTAATCAGAAGTGGGTACATACATATGAAAAAATACAAAGTCATAAAAAATATTCAATATACATATGTTATGTACATACATCATATGTATGCATGTATGAATGTTATTTGGCCTGCCCTTTCGCAGTGTTTTAACAAAATATTTTTTATGAAACCTAATTAAATATTAATTAGGGGAAACCACCGAAAAACATTCAAGCAATTGCCAAAACACTGAGGAACTGATTAAAAGTAATAAAGCCATTGATGACAAAGGGCGAAACTGTAAATATGCAGCTGCATGTTTTTCCTTTCCAATCGAGGAATAATATATATACATATATATATATATATATATATATATATATATATATATATTTATTAGCTTTAAAACTTTGTATGAAAATAATTATGAATAATATTAAATGTATTCTTATGTTCTTCATTTATATATACATAAATATGTAATAATATTCGCAAAACCAATTCTTTTGCTAATGAGGATAGGATTTTCTTTCTCTTCATTTTCACAAAACAAATTGTTTTGCTTTTGCAAATACAAGACAATTTTATTAGATTTATATACCGTAAATTTCATTGGTATTTCCCAACATCTTCCTGCCTTAATTGTTTGGAAAAGAAAAACCTGCAGCTGCATATTTGCAATTTCACTCTTCCTCATCAAAGTAAAAAACTGTTATTTGGAAACTTATGTGTTCGTCTCTGAGAATAATCTTATGGGTAATGTTTTGCCAATTATTTGAATGTTTTTCTCTTTTTTCTGTAGTTTTCCCTAATTAATATTTAATTAGGTGTCATAAAAATATGAGTGATAAATGAATGAATATTTGGAATCCTGGTATATACATATGCTTAAAAAACTGCTACTGATGATCAGTTCTTTTCAGTTTGTTGTTTGTGAGTGTCTACATATGTGAAAATGGGTCGCAAAAATGTTTTTGAGTTTTCAAAGTACGTTATATATGATGCAGAAAATAATACTTCAACCTGTATTCTCTGCCAAAGAATTCTTAAAGGAAAATTATCTGGAAATGTAAGACGGCATTATGAATCAATACACAACATTAAAATAAATGTGGATGAAAAGAGCTTACTGAATCCTTCATCCAGTAGTAGTAGCGTCTCAAAAAAATGAATCAGTAATATTCAAATTGCGTTAAACAAAAATGAGTTCCTATTATGTTGTGTTGGTCTTGTGACAGTTCAAAATATGCCATTTAGAATATTCGATGATGATGAATATTTTAAAAAGTTATTGCGCCCTTACGAAGAGTTCCACAATACAAATATTAATTCCAAAAGCATTGTCTCTCAAATGAATACTGTAGCAAATGAAATAAAACTTAACATTTCAAAAGCCATCTTTAGAAAAATGATTTGCTTAAAAATTGATGTTGCCACGCGCATGGAAAAGAGTATTCTAGGTATAAATGTGCAATATATTAAAGACTCTAAAATCAACATTAATACCATTGGAATGATTCAGCTAAAAAGAAGACATACTGCTCAATTCCTCAAGGAGGAGATAATAAATTGTTTGAAAGACTTCAAAATTGACATTTCCCAGATATATGCTTGCACTTCCGATAATGGTGCAAATGTCATTAAAACATCAAAGCTATTGCAAGAACTTCAGGAGGAAGTCTTAACACAAGATCCAGAAGATCCAATAAGTGATGATGAAGATTTCGATGCAGTTCATACGTCTCTTTCGTCTGTTATGGCAGTTGTTAGATGTGCTGCGCATACAATTCAACATGCAGCCCATGATGTGTTAAAAACAGTTCAAGCAGAAGTAGATGAATGTCGAAAAATTGTTAAAAGTATACGCAATATCGTTAGAAACGACAGTTCAGTCGATTTACAAATGCCCATAATTGATAACGCAACTAGGTGGAACTCTACATATAAAATGATAAAATCATTGGAAAATTTTAAAGAGTATATTGAAAATTCCAACGATCTCAACAGTTCTGAGCCGGATTGGAGTTTCATAAATAAATTCTTAAAATCATTCAAACCATTGTCAGAATGCACCACAAAATTCCAACTGGAACAATATATAATCGGTGATTTCTACAGAGATTGGTTATGCTGTGAAGTTGAGCTCGAAGAAATGGTAGAGGATAATATTTATGCGGAAAGCTTATTGAACTCCATGAAGAACAGAAAGCAAAGCCTCCTAGTAAATGATGCATTTCTGTCAGCAATTTATTTAGACCCACGATTCAATTTCATACGTGCACCATTTTTGTCAGAAGAACAAAAGAAAACGGCGGTGGTAAGCTCCGGTATATTAATACATAATTATGTATGCAAACTTAAGATATTTTTTATTATATTTCAGACTTAAGATATTTTTTATATTTCAGAATCATCTACTACACACCCAAGAAATCATTAAACGTCTTACAGGCGAATTTCCGGAGACACAAAAGGAGCCCACTCCAAAAAACGATTTACCTTCATGCTCAGGAAATTTTTCAAAACTTGAAGCAAAAATGAATCTCATGATTGAAAAAACTCCACCCACGGATAGATCGACAAAACAAAAATTAGAGAATTTGTATAACACCGAAAGAGTTCCGTTCGAAACAAATATATTGGAGTACTGGAAAAATCCAAAATTAGCGGATCTAGAACTGGGAAAATTGTTAGATGTTGCATTATCAGTCCCTTCAACACAGGTTTCCGTTGAAAGGGCATTTTGCGATACTGATTGACCTGAAATTTTTATTTAGGTTAGTTTTTTATAAATACTGATCGAACTATGTATATACACATTTACCCACTTATTCGTAATACTTATCAAAGTTTTATGAAACTAATTTTTTACTGAAATCTTTTTAATAAACCTTTTATAAACATTTTATAATTTATTATGAATATAGCCCTTAAGTTTTACTGAATTCTCGTGTGATATGAATAAAACATAATTGAATTATTAGAAATTTAAGGGTTTTATTATACTCTCTGGCTAAATGCATATAATTTTTAGGATGGAAGATAATCACGATGATAAATAAATTTATACTCTTTTTTAAACTAATTTAAGAAATAAACCACATTTGCCTACTACTTTGTTAAAGGTTGTGAAAGGAAAAAATCAAATCCCAAAAAAGACACAAAAACGCCTTCTTATCTGACCAAATTTCATCAAAATAGAAAAGGATCGCGGATAAATACTGGTCGATTTGACATGGAATTACCCATATGTATGCAAAATATATTATAAAATTGTTTCGTAGTAGCTAGTTATTATAAAAATTTCTGCGTACAGTGAAGTACACCCCTAATGTACATACGCACATACATATATTATTATTGTCTTTCAATCGATGCTTATTGGCAGTTCTTTTAATTGTTACCAAAAAAACACTTTCAAAGGTAAATGTAACCCTTGTATGTAATATATGTATGTACATATTTATATTCGTATGAATGTGTGTACATCCACTCATCCCTATGCATACCATACTTTCAAAACACAATTACTAATTATTTTTCAACAACAGCAACAAAAGCCAAGAACACAACATGTACGATTTTAAATATGCGAAAAAAAACTATGTGGATATGTATGTAACTACTTTTTACTTATAGTTCATAAAACAAAATATACATGTACATACATACATAACTATCAAAAAGCAGTAACACAGCATATGTACACACATCTATACGTGCAATCCATACATACATTTCTTTTGTCAAAGAAAACATAAGTATACACAAGAATACTATTCCCAATATTCTTTTCTATATATTCCATTCTTATTCCTCTCGCGAATTTTATTTTATTATATTTGGGAATTTTATAAATAGAATTCGTGAGAGGTATTTATTTTTTTCCTTACGAATTTTATTTATAATATTCGCGAGAAGAAAACAAACTTGAAGAATTAAAAATAAATTTCTCTCGCGAATTCTATTTATAAAATTCCCGAATAAAAAAGAAAAATTCTTTACAGTAGGAAAAATAAAATTCGTTCTAATTAAATTCGTTTGCGAGAGAAATCAATTCGAGCATTCTTCGTACTCTGGGTTGAATGAATCATTTTTTTTATTATGTGTGGCAATAATATTGTGCAGAGTGTTTGAAAAATAGTAGTCACTGAATGAGGAACCTAGAAAACAAAATAATCTGATTTCTCGCAATTATTCCTAACATTAAATTTTAAATATATTGTTCTGAACTCAAAATATAATAACCATAATAAGAATTTAATAATAATTATAACATATAAAACCATTATACTCGACCGTGTCGTATCGTAAATACCCTACAAATATTTAATATCATCACCATAAAATCACTTCACGTTAATTGTTAATTTTTGTTCAAATTCATTTATTAAAAAAATAATAAAAAATAATTTGCAGTCATGCAGATTCGAACTTAAGCCCGTTGAAAAAAAATAACAATTTACATAAGAAAGTTCGACTAATAAAAATTCATACATAATTTTTGCAGTTAATATTTTATATCAACGCGCACATGAAGGGACAGAGAGAAATTAAAAATGTTTAATCTGCTGCGTCAGAGTTCCTTTAAGACATTTCTGTGCCCAATTTTAAAACTCTATTTTGACTGGACCGTGATGGAGACATCTCACATTTACCGTAAAAACATAAAAGGTAAATTTGTGGGGTAATAAAGTGTGGAAAAAACATTTTTAAACTCTCCAAAAAAATAATTAGAGGGTATATTCACTTTGTCATTCCATTTGTAACGCAGCGAAATATCCATCTGAGACTCCATAAAGTATATATATATATATATATATATATATATATATATATTCTTGATCAGTGATGAAATCTAAGACGATCTGAGCACGTCCGTCCGTCTGTTCGTCGTTGGAAATCACGATTCAGTCCAAACAAAAAGAGCCAGACTCTTGAAATTTGGTATAAATATATCTTGAAATATAGCACAGGTCAAGTTCGTAAATGGGCTGAATCGGGCCAGGGGGAAAAAGTTCCCCTATGAAGAACTAAACCAACCTCTAAAAAACAACATAATTTTTTAAGTTTTTTTTTCGTAATTTTGTTAAGTAAATGATATATTTTTATGTCAAAGCAGGTCCAACGCGTTAAACTTGTAGCCATCAAATAAAAAAAAAAGTTTTAGACCCCGCACCATTTAGTGGGCGTTATTATATGAAAAAATAGTGTAAATATTTTACAAATTGTTTTACTTAAGCCTATATGCATTAAAAATCAAATTTTCAAGCTTTAATGACGAAGCTAAGACATAACCTGGTATCAACTGCCCTACCCCGTCCTCTCCTATGCCTCCTAAATTCCCTTTCAAAAAAAAAATAAATAAATAAAAATAAATTTATGTGTGTAAAGATAAATATACCGAGTTCAATATGTTTTGACGTAAGCAGTTACGAAGTGAAGTTATATTTGTTATGACGTAACGAAATGGCAATCAGTGAAATTTTTTTTTTTTAAAATCCATATTTCTATACAAAATGATTTCGGGAGTGTCTTCTATCCCAAACATCATTTTGTATATACTGGCAATGCATGGCAACTCCTTATTTGGCCACTGGGAGCAAAATCCCTTTAAGATCACACACACTCTCATGGCCTTTAAGTTGACCTTTCAGAGCCTGTAAATATTTTCACAAACTCAATTTCAATTGTTGTGTGTGATAGAAGACACTCCCATAATCATTTCTTTTTTACTGGCAATGCATGGCAACTCCTTATTTGGCCACTGGGGGAAAAATACCTCCAAGATCACACGCAACGAAAAAAAAAAATTGGAAAAACGTTCACATGTACTTAAGTATAAAATTCAAACCAAAAAAGTTTGACTTAGGTAAGATGGAAGAAAAAATTCAGAAAAATGGGACATGAAGAAAAATAATCAAACTGTAACACGGGTATTATAACAATAACATGTTACCAACAGGTTGATACAATTCTCGGATTCTTTTTCACAATAAAATTTGTGTAAATAGGAACTGTTATCACATTCAACTAAGCCACCTAATAAGTGGTGACAAACACAATACACATGAGCACTGATGATGAAAGGGTTGCGTCTTTCGAAAACAGCTGTTCTGCTCAGCTGTGTAAGTTGAATAACAAAAACTGATGTTGACTTTCCTTTGTGCTTTGGAATATTTATCATGTCTTTCTGAGATTTAAAAACAAATTTCGAACAATTAGCCAATTTAATATAATAATTATTTTATTTTTTACTTTCCTGAAGAAGTCACACAGAGGAGTGACGAAATATTGAAATTAACAATAAAATTAAAATAAAGAGACCTTAAGCTTAAAAATATCAGAATATAATAATAATTAAAAAGAGGTCAAGAAAGCAGAAGAATTTAAAAAATAATAATAATTATGACAGGAAATTAGCACACGAATAACTTATAACAGGCATGAAAATAATTTTAGCCACGTGCATGCACGCTGGGCAGATCAGGGACTGAGTACTAAAAAAAACGCGATCAGTTTTATACGACATTCTTAAGTTTACTTGTCTTTGGAACGGTATGGCCGAATTCCAAAATATCAAAATACTTTGCAGTGCTGCCAAGTTACATTGGCTAAAAAAACAAAACACATGAGACTTTGCATGACTGCAATGCATATTGATGTTCCGGAACTCAGTCTATTTTGAAGTTAAAATTATTCTTATTTTTTTTTTTAAATTAACGTCATAATAAGAAATTACTATAATTTTTAATTTTAATTGCGTTGAGTCCTTCTCCCAAAAAAAATTCTTTTAGATCCTTTCTATTAATGATTAATACCTCGTGATTAATCATTATTAATCAATGATTAATATTTCGTGAGTGATCCTGTATTGATGTATGCCCCTTAAGTGAAGATAATTAACAAAATTTTATTTAATTTTATAGTAAACATGTATAAATAAAATTAAAACAAAAGTTATTATCTATCTTAATATCTTAAAATAAATTTTATTGCATGAACTATATTTTTTCTATCTTCACATATTTCAAATACTTATTTGAAATGTTTTTCTCCACAGAAATGAATGAACATTCTGTACTCGTATTTGATTGGAAATTAGCTAAGGATATGTAATACATTCCTAAATGTGGCATGTAAATATGTATTGAGATCTACAGGTTCCTGGAATGATACAAGTTGTATGTGTGTGTGTGTGCGTGTGTCTGTGTATTTGCTTACTTGTTGTTTACCCAGGCGTATGCAGGGATTTTTGTTTATCTTATTGCACAAATCAATAATTAAATGCAAATATTTACTTAAAAACTTTCATATTAAATGTAGGAATATGTTCTACAGGGTCCGCCAAATAACTTTTTTTTTTTTTTGAAAATGTTATAAAAAATCAGGAATATTTTCTCAAATTTCTATTTTTATTTGAAAGTACAATCCTTCCGGTTTAATAAAATAAAATAATTTCATTCAAATGGCTGCATGGCCCGATAGCGATCGCCATTGACTGTAACGGTCACTCCTTGCTCATTTTCGAAGAAAAATGGCCCAATTATGCCGCTGGACCAAAATCCGCACCAAACAGTGACTCGTTTTGGGTGCGTCGGCTTTTCAATGGATGCGTGCGGGTTTTCTACGCCCCAAATGCGACAATTTTGCTTGTTTACATACACGCCAAGATCAAAATGAGCTTCATCTGAAAATATGATTTTTTTTGGCAATATCGGCATCTTCTGTAAGTCGATCGCAGGCCCGCTTAGCGAAGGGAAAACGCATTGGATGGTCAACCATATTCGTTCAGCGGAAGGATAAAACTAATTACCTGTCAAATCGGACATGAGCTAAGTGTTACCATTCACGAAATAAGCACAAGTTGAAAGAAAAACGTTAGATTGCGGACCCTATAGTTTTCCTTGAATATGTAAATAAATTAGAAATGTTCAAATACATCATGGTCTTCGTATATTATGTAGCTTACAAATACTTAAGCTTTTCTCTTGTGTGTGTGTGTAACATCATAGGGAAGAATGTACCCTGCAGTATTGGTAATCGACTCTACGCCGATGAGTTCATCGACTACCACAAACCTTTCGTCGACGACTCGCTAAACTACCAGAAATGCTTTTGAGCGGCGAATTTAACAAGGCGATGTCCGCATTGGTAATGCCTTACTGTTCGTCGATTACTTCATCGACGTATTTATCGGTTACATTTCTCTCTGACACTACCTTACAGATTACCACTGAGTACCAATGTAATCGGCGATGTAGTCAATGAAAAATCAATGGCGATGTAGTCGGGGAAGTTGCCAGCGACTACTTGTGAAACTGCAGGGTAGTTGCTACTTACATTAACAACAAATATATATACGTATACATAAGTATTTACTTTTATAGGTTAATAGTTTAAGAAATTGCTATTTGCGGAATTGTTTTTAAATAGAATTCATAAATTTTGACTTATCTAAAGAAAATTTTGAAACGACATAAAAACATGCATGGGCGTGTCTAAAAATTATTTTTAACGTCTGTTATGGTTATTCATATGCCAACTTTCTGTTATTATGATTATTATTATTAAATGTTATTATTATAATTATTATTTAATTATTATCTCAATTTAAAAATTGGCTAACAATTATACTTAAACTTTATTTTAAATAAAATATAAAGAATATGTTTCTGAATTTAAAACAAAAATTTCGAGCCATTACCCTATAAATCTTAATTGTATTTAATATAGCGAATATGAATGTTCGTTAAAAAATATACTTACATAAAAAAAATATATATATTTTGTGCTTCTTTCACAAATTTATTTATTAATTATATTATTTATTAATTTATATTATGGCTTCCAAGAATGATAAAATAAAGATTAGGCCAACAAACGGAAATAAAAATACTTTTCTGCGCATGATGGAACTCTGACGTCACTCAACATGTGTTCTGATTGGCTAATTAAATTCAGCTGGAGAACTATTATGTTATTGTAAAAAGAGGACAGTGGGGCAAATTGCGATTTTTCAAATTAAATTTGTTTGATAATAAATTATTTTAAAAAATTATTTTATTTTCCACTTGTTTTTATTTGAAATTGTTATTTTATATAAATACTAAACAAAAGTGCTAACTATTTTTCTTTTTTCCCCGTTCAAAACAAATTCTTTTGCTTGCAAAATATCAGCCGTAACTTCCTTTGAGCTTCATTTCTTGGAAAATTATAAAATGACACAGCTTTTTGAAAACAAACAAAATTTTGATAACAATATCACATTTTAACACAATTATTTCTCACTTGTTTTTTTGCTGTCACTTTGTTTAAAATTGCCCACTGCACATTTCATGCTTGCTCTTTTTGTTCTCTTTTCTCTTTAATTTAGGTTTTTTGTTTACAGTTTATGAGCCTTAAAAATCAAGTTTTAATAAGTTTTTGATGTGTTAACATCTATACGCGCGCCTCTAGGGCAGTAAACTATCAGTTTCAATACAGACGCAAGTGTAAGTGTAAGACTTTGTTTGTTCGTTGTTTGGCAGTCGGTATTGAAAGTGATTATTGGGCGATTTTCATATAATTTTCCAACGCGATTTTCTCCGGAAATTCATAGCCGATTTTATTAATTTTTGGATTAAAACGCTAGTGCGGGTTTCAACGAAGAGTTTAGGCCAAAAATTAAGGCGATCCGACATCGGCAAGCGGAGATTTAAGTGTTTTAATTCGGAGTATTAATTTGGAGTAATATTAAAAAAGTGTTTTATGTTGATCTTCGGTTTTGTCTTATGCATAGCAAAGAGAATAGTGACGTGGTTATACGTACATATATAAAAATGAGATAGCAAGACAGCAACGTATGTAGCTTACGTACAAACATAACAATGTATGTATGTACATTTGTCTGTTGCTTTGCATTCTCTTTGTTTTTTGTGGGTTTAATATAAAATAAATAAACAAAAAGGTGTTAACACATCGCCCGTGAGTTCGAACACTCATTGATTTTTACACTTTAAGTTATTTAATAATTATTTTAATATATTTATTTTAAAATATAACACAAAACTTGCAATTTCATAAATCCGATTTCATTTGTTGTTGGAAATCTCTCTGAGTAAATTGAGTGAAGAGTTGCCAAATATAGCATAAAATATTAATTTTTTACGAGGAAGTATTAGTTTTGCATATAATAAACATTTGGCAATCTCTTCGAGGGAACAAATACGTCATCAAACGGTAAATCATGCACAAGGCGTAATCTTTCTTTCATCATTCTTGATGGCTTCTGTAAAAACTGTCTCAATAAGGAACATCCTGAAATTGTAAGTGGTTGCATTTGAGGTACACGTTAATTATATCCGAAGCTGGCGGCCGTGGGTTCGATTCCTTATTTGGACAAGTCATGGTGTGGAATTCTAATAGAATACTTGGTTGAATTAATTGTTGAGCACCTATTTACCAAGAGTCCTTGACACAATCATGTACTAAAGAGCATATTACAGCATCATCTTTCGTTGGTATTAAGGATAATTCATTAGTGAAGTAAAATAAAAATTTGCTACTACTTCTTTTGGAAAAAATTATGGCATGAGTAGGAGCCATCCCTTGTGTCGCTCCTAGTTAAAAAATTACCTAAATAACACATGCCCAGGGTTCGAGTAGGATTATAGTGGTAACCTTGATCATGTGCCATGAGAGGAATATGTATACATTTTTTGAAACTCGGCTACTATCATTCTGAAATTTTTTATACGATGGCTTAAGATATTGCAAACACAAACACAAACGTTGCAAAGGTCCCAAAATGATTGCGTGTTTTAAACAACACCGGCAGGCTATTCAATACAACCTCAGCTAAACTTAACACCAAAGCCACTATATTTTTTTAAACACACAAACATGTTTTTTCTTAAGAAACATTTTTAATTATTTTGTTCTTCCGTCTAATTTATCTTGTTTTAATAATTTATATACATTTGTCCAGCATTTTCAAGCCTAGGGATTAATTAAAAATTAAAAAGAAAAACAGTTGTGAAAACAACAACAATAATATCCTAAATAATAAGACCCATGATAATATATCCTGTTGTAAAACTTTTAATTAGCTTTAAAGAAATCTTAGTCAGTGTAATATTATACTGGTTGTGGACTTTTTTAAATTTGTTGTTTGCCCATTTCGTAACTTTTTGTTTAGGTGACATATTAAATATATTAAATGTTGGTACAGTTTTTAAATATACATTTTTAATTTTAGCGATAACAAAAAAAAAAAAACAACTAATGAGTTTTTCTAAATTCTCTTGTATGTCATGGCATCGTTATCTTAGGCATCAGTGTCAAAATATTAAAAAATAAATTTTGATAGACTTGAAAGCTTTGCAATTTTAATTAATGACAGCAAGTACAATCCCTGGTAATGGAGAGAAAATCATATACATTTTATTGGCTGCTTTTGTTAAAGCAACTGGAAGATAAATGAATGTAAAATTTAATGAATAAATAAATGAATGAATTCAGCGAATGACAAAAAGTAGTCTCAATGTTAATTACAAAACTCATTTGTAGTTTGGAAATTGTATGCTAAAGAGAAGAAAATATCATGAAATACAAGAAAATTAAAATTTGTGTTCTTTTATAAAATATCGATTTTAGCCAACCGCTAGAGACATTTTATTACTATTTAGTTGTCGGTATGAAATTTAAAATGTTGCTTTCTGGCAAATCTTCTTAAGTCCTAGAAACAATTTCTTGAATTCAATTATAATATGACTTTTACAGCGAAAAGAAATCATTTCATTACTGGATATAACCTGCTAAGCCTACTTTGCCAGCTAAGTGCCACATTTGAAACCCTATGAAATATTACAATTTCTCCTGATGATGTATTCTTGGCTATAATATTAAATTAATATATTTATATAATACTTCTTATATGCAAACTAGTTCGAATTTCCAGGCTATGAAAAGAGAATTTATAGGTACAAGCATATGCACACATACCCACACACACGTAATACATGTGTGTAGGAACCTTACAAACACTCGAAGCATGACAACTTCTTGCAATCGTCTCTGCTATGACTGCCATCCATCCATCCATCCGTCTATCGTTGCCTTCCTACTTCATCAGCAATATTGATTAAATATATACTGTGCGTGCTTGTGTGCTTAACAAACACACTCGAAACTATCTTCCGGATTATGCTAATCTGGATTTAACAAAAGTCTCTTTCTTCTTATTCTAGGTTCTTGTACATTTTACAATTTGCTGTGCGCTTTACATGCGTTCGTTCTACTTTTCTATATTTTGCAAATTTATTCTTGTGCATAAATTTTTTATTTCAGTTTTTATTTTTTTTTGTTGTACACTATCAAATTGAAAACTTTTGCTTAGTGTGCTTTTTTTAAAAAAAAAAAGAAAAGAAAAAATTATTTGTATAAGCTTTGAACCTCCCCACCTTAATTCATAAAATGTATTAGCATTTACGTTAAAATTGTTTTTGTACTTTACAACTAAATAAGTTGGGGAATAGTTAATGGATTTTAATCTGCCAAAATTAAAGTTAGTTTCCGTTTGGCTTAAATATTTGGGGAGGGACTTAACAAAATTTTGCTCAATATTTTTAAAAGCGTATTAAAGACTTGATTTAATTTTAAAAAAGTCTTTTTTTCTCTTTTTCTCCAGAAAAGAAAAAACTTTATGTTACTTTTGCCTTAGGGAATTTATGTTACTATTTGCCAGCTTGCATTGCTAAAGCTTTAAGAGAGATTAGGCAATATGTGTGTGTGTGTGTGTGTCTGTGTGTGTATGTGTATTTTGTATTTATGTGTTGTAGATAATGATAGGCAAAAGCAAAATTTTGTGGCTAAATTCAAATGTACACACATTGAAAAATGTGTTAACTATTCAATATATAGATGCTATGGGAATTACTATCGGCTGTGGTAGGAAGTCTTGTTGGGCCAAACGGAGGGAGGGTTTCTTTTTTGGAATTATATTATGATCATGATAAAAATGAGTTACTGCAATAATCTCAAATTAATGTTTTAGATTTTGTGTAAGGAAAATATAAGAAAAACTTAACAATAACAAAATGTTAAAAGGAGTTTTGTGTGCTTCGCATGTAGCACTATTCACTTAATCAGGATTTAAGCTTAAAAATTTAATAAAAAAAAATTAGCACAAACTTCATAAAAGTTATTGTATTTTTTTATAATACAAGTTTATAAATTCAATACAATTTTTGTACTAGGGGAACTAAAACATGTTTCTTATATGATTTTTAAATTTTTTTTTAATTCGGACCAGTACTCAGAGGATGGCGCAGTGCATTGCACCGGAACTAGAAGGAAGGGGATAGTATTGAGTGAAGAAAGATGAGGAGATAGAGAATTTTTTGTAGATATTTCAATCTTGTACTTCGCCGGCTAATTTTTTGCTACAGTAACGCACAGACGAGGGAGGGTGCTGGTCCTCTATTCTTTAGTACCTTTTAAGCAAAAGTACTTTTAGAAAAAGTATATATACTTTGAATAAAAAACATTTAAATAAAAGTACCTTTTTAATAATATTACATTTTCAATAAAAGTACCTTTTGAAAAAAAGTACATTTTGCATAAAAGTACCTTTTGAATAAAAGTACTTTTTAAATAAAAGTGCCTTTTGAATAAAAGTATATTTTTAATAAAAGTACCTTTTGAAAAAGTACCTTTTGAAAAAGTAACTTTTGAAAAAGTACCTTTTGAATAAAAGTACCTTTTGAATAAAAGTACCTTTTGAATAAAAGTACCTTTTGAATAAAAGTACCTTTTGAATAAAAGTACCTTTTGAATAAAAGTACCTTTTTAATAAAAGTACCTTTTGAATAAAAGTACCTTTTGAATAAAAGTACCTTTTTGAATTAAGGTACCTTTTAAATAAAAGTACCTTTTGAATAAAAGTACCTTTTGAATAAAAGTACCTTTTGAATAAAAGTACCTTTTGAATAAAAGTACCTTTTGAATAAAAGTACCTTTAAATAAAAGTAGCTTTTGAACAAAAGTACCTTTTGAATAAAAGTATCTTTTGAATAAAAGTACCTTTTGAATAAAAATGCCTTTTGCAAAATGCCTATTTTTATCCCCTTGACAAGTCGTATTTTTCATAAGAAATTAAAAAAATTGTACAAATATTGGACTAAATGTCTGGAACTCAAAGAAGGCTAAATTGAAAAATAAAATAACTTTTTATATAAAAAACATATGCGGTTCAATAACTTATTGACCCACCCTCGTATAAAATGTCCTGTGACAAATTTAATATCTATTTCTTTCAAATTTCTTTTTTTTTGGTGAAATTTTTTGCTAAACGGTTGGAGTCCTTAATATTTTTTCTTCTTAAATTTAACAGTCTAGCACTGAAGCTAAATATTTAAATTAATAAATTTCATTAAAACTAATATTTGTAGAAAAAAAAATTATTTTCAAACAATTGACTTAAAAACGATCATCGAATGCCATACAAGAGTGTT
Source organism: Linnaemya tessellans (assembly GCA_951800035.1). Classification (NCBI taxonomy): domain Eukaryota; kingdom Metazoa; phylum Arthropoda; class Insecta; order Diptera; family Tachinidae; genus Linnaemya; species Linnaemya tessellans. Next base: position 154,796,233 of record OX637532.1, on the reverse strand, counting down.
GTTTTAAAATATAAGATTTCTTTTCAAATAATTTTATTGCAAATATGGAAACGAATGTTAGACATAGAAAATAGCTTGTTCTTCCTTTCCAGCAGCTTACTTGTATCTGTTGCTTGCAACCAGAGCATGATGGCATGTTTGCATGTATATGATTTTGTAATTTAGTTTAATTAAATTGGAATTTTTATTATTTTCAAATCTTTTTAAATCTGTTATAATATTTTGCAACGTGCATTGCACACCATAAATGGGGGAAAACAAATTAAAACAACAAATATTAAATTTAAATTACAACTATTAAATATTTGATTTCAATAGTGTTGGCTATATGAATGAATGCATCTATAATTGCTGCGGGGATCTGTGACAGTAGATATGAAAAGTGTTTGCAGATTTTTGGGGTTAAAAGGAATCAAACATTATTACAACAAGTTTTAATTTTAATTTCATATATAATTACTTAAAAACGGCACAGTCCATTAGTTGTTAGTCAGCTGAGTGATTACTTTTATTCGATTACCTTAAAAGGTAATCGAAAAGAATTCTGCTTTCTATTGAATTATAATTCAACCATAAAATTTTTTCCCTGTGATTCGCGTGTTCACTGTCATTGCACACACACACACGTATTTTGATTGCAAACATTGAATGATTTTTATTGCCATTATTTTATTAAATTACTTTAACATGTACATTTTGTGAACTTTATTTGTTGGCGAGTATTTCATTCAATGCAGTTGATTGTCAGACCGTTCAAAATTTATGTCAGTCGATACACTTTATCATGTTATTTAGAACCATTCGTGTGACAAGAATTTATTTCAATAAATGTATTAAAAATTTTTAACAAATATTTGTTGATGCAAATATACTGCAACTGAGTGCAGGCTGCTGCTGGCCTTCTCTACAAAAACAAGGCACATCAATTCGCGTAATGCATCGTGAGCAAATAAATATATGCGTAGGATATATTTTCCAAGTGCTTAATTGCATTTTGTTATTATCCTGTGTACATAAAAATAAATATTGGATGAGCAAATGCAAATATAAATAAATTAAAACAGGTGCATAAAATATATTTGATAAATTGGAAATTATTATTAAAGAAAGCAAATTTATTTGCAGAACCGCCCGAGTCAACAAGCATCTTTTGTGAAGGCTTTTTAAATCAATTAATATGGCCGAGCAGTGCAAGTAAGCGTTTGTCGTTAATCAAAGAAGAACTAAATAGATCGCTAATTTAATGCAAAATAGTCATATCTCAAAAAAAAAAAAAAAAATTCAAACCTAAGAAAATCACAATTTGTTTGAGTTGGTCCCAGTTTACATTGTGCGACTTTTGTCGCTGCGATTCTTATTTTGTGTGAGAGTCCTGAAATATAAATATATATCATTTATATTCCTTTCGCGCTCTTCCTCACTAAATATCAAGAATTGCTGCGACAAAAATTGCATAGTGTAAACCGGGACTCGTCGGTACATGCAGAGCTGCCTAAGTCGAGCATTTTTTATGAGGACTTTTTTATATCAATTAATTTAACTGAGCAGTGCAAGGAAACTTATATTATTAACTTATCAGAGAATATATATAAGATATCACTCCTTTAATGCAACATAGTCATATCTCACAAAAAAAAAAATTAAATAAACAAAACATAAATAATTCAAACCTAGGAAAATTCAATTAAAAGTTGTACGCTTTGAAATAAAATAACAAAAAGTATATCAAATCTGGCATATTTTTTTAAATCTTTTAATTAATAATAAATTTAATGACAATAATTTAACTTCAACATTGAAATATTTTGTTTATATATATATATATATATATATATATATATATACGTATATATATATATATATATATATATATATATATATATATATATATATAAATATATTGCTTTTCCCACATTTTAGGTGCTTATATTCATAAGGACATCCACTTCAAAACAAGATATTTTCAAAACTACATATTTTGTGTTTAGAGTTTTTTTTTTGGCTTTTTCCACCATTTAGGTGCCAAGTCTCGACTAACTTTTGCTCACTAAACACACTTTTTGACAGCGTTGCATTTGCGATTTTACTCCTTATTATAGAAATTAAGTGTGAATTGAGCAATTATTTAGAAATTAAGCTCAATAATTTATTAATTGCGATAAGTAAAGGCGGATTCACCCATGTTGTCCTAACAAAATTTTTGTCCGGACAAATTTTTGTTTATACTCGTATGTAGTCTGACATCTCTCTTCTTAAGAGAGAGAAAATATTTTTTACCAACAACTCTCAGCTTGAATTGGTTTAAGTTTATATTATGTCCGGACAAAATTGAACTGAGGTGCCAATAGGTTAAATTTTTTCACACAAAGTTGAAGTATCATTTTGTGTTTGATATATTAAATTGTATATGAGATTAAAAATATAAATTAAGAGAAATAATATTATATATTTGTATATTAAATTGAATTAAGATTCATAGGCTAATTGTTCGAAATTTGTTTTTAAATCTCAGAAAGACATGATAAATATTATATATTTGTTTTTTTTTTCTTATATGTACTTTGCTAATAACAATGCTTTTTGCAATTCAATAGCCATAAGGAACAGTAATTTTCTTTTTTCATCCATTATTATTATTACAAAACCTTGAAAAATAATTTAAAATATGTAATATCCAAAATATCAGGAAAACAAAGCAAAACATAAAAAATCGCTGCAGTACTACCATTTTGTAAACGTGCTTTCTTATACTATATGTATGGCAACTTTGATTTTCCGGGCAAATTTTACGAAATGAGTGAATCGCGCTGCAGAAAACTCTTAGTAAAAAAATTTTCTCCGGACAAAAATTTTGTTCGGAAAACATGGGTGAATCCGCCTTAAGTCTTCTGGAATATTTTTAAAAGTAAACCAGGCTGAAATTTTAAATTTTTGATGCAGATATAGGTTAGGTTAGAAGGGCCGCCCGCCATAAGTGAGAAAAAACACTCGGAGACCATAAAGGCCCATTGTGATGCCCTACACAATCCTTTCAAAACGAAGTAGTGGTTCCATAGAACCACCCAGAACTTCTCACGAAGCCCGCCAAGGCAGCCAGCTGTGCATCCGTGAGGCAGTCCAGATCCCGCAGGAAACGTGAGCCTAGATGTCTAAGCCTACGCTACTGCAGGGCCGGACATTCGCAAAGAAAATGCTGTACTGATGCAGTTCTAAAAACAAAAAAATCAATGAGTGTTCGAACTCAAGGGCGATGTGTTAACACCTTTTTGTTTATTTATTTTATATTAAACCCACAAAAAACAAACAGAATGCAAAGCAACAGTCAAATGTTCATACATACATTGTTATGTTTGTACATAAGCTACATACGTTGCTGTCTTGCTATCTCATTTTTATATATGTACGTATAACCACGTCACTATTCTCTTTGCTATGCATAAGACAAAACCGAAGATCAACATAAAACACTTTTTTAATATTACTCCAAATTAATACTCCGAATTAAGACACTTAAATCTCCGCTCGCCAATATCGGATCGCCTTAATTTTTGGCGTAAACTCTTCGTCGAAACCCGCACTAGCGTTTTAATCCAAAAATTAATAAAATCGGCTATGAATTTTCGGAGAAAATCGCGTGGGAAAATTATATGAAAGTCGCCCAATAATCACTTTCAATACCGACTGCCAAGCAACAACAACAAACAAACAAAGTCTTACACTTACACTTGCGTATGTATTGAAACTGATAGTTTACTGCCCTAGAGGCGCGCGTATAGATGTTAACACATCAAAAAAAAAAAAAAAAAAAAGAATAACAGCTGCTAATAATATTTTTCCAAAAATTAGTAATAATTGGTATATTTTTGTTTATCTCGTAGAAATAGAAATAAGTTTTTACACAATTTTCTACTTCAGTTGTAGAAATAACAAATTTGTTTTATTTTTTTTTTCTATTTTCGTTTTGTGGCTTTATTCTAATGAAGCTACTATTCTTCCTTTCAAATATCACACCTTTATAAATGTGTTTCCAATTCTGCAAAAATACCACCTTGTTAAAAGGTTCATTTATCTGTTATATGCCAAATAAAGCAAAATATTTACAATAGAATTCTCGCTGAAAACTGTTGTCGAACCACACAAGATTACAAGATAGAATACAACTTTTCTTTATTCTGTAGCTGCACATGTGTGTTTTTTTTTTAATTAAAGCAAGTAAAAACAGATTTAGTAATAAACGGCTAAAATTTCTTATCTCACATTAAAAATAATATAAAATTTTAATTGCTACAATTTAGCACGTTTTTTTTTTGTTTGTTCATTTATATATTTTTGTTATTAAACAAATTACAAGCAATTTGTTTAAACAGAGAGAGAGACGAGCAATGAATATGAGTTTTTAATATAATTTTTTTCTTCTCGTTAATTTTTATAACCAAAAAAAGGGTGAGAAAATAAATGAACTGTTACTTTGTAATAAGAAATTTAATTAATTTTTATATTTTCAACAGTATTTAAGTGGTTGACGGTTAAATACAATATCAGCTGTAAATAATTAATTAATCTGTAAAATTTTACTCCATACGGAAGTTTGTTTAACTCTTGTAAACTAATTTTTAAAAATAGATAAATTTATTGCTTTTTTAATTTAGATTACAATAAGATTGTAATAGAGTAAAAAGTATTACAAATGGTTTTTAATAATTTATACAAGTCTGCTTACAGTTTGATAAGTGAATCTCAAGTGCCACTGCAAGTTGTTGCAATTTTTCAAAAGTATTTAATGGTGACGTTGTTTCGGGCAAATATTTGATAAGTGTGAACGTACCTTATGGAGTATATTTTGTAAAAAAATATTTAAATTAAGCAAGCAATCTCAAGTATTTTACATAACTGAAACTATAATTCTGTCCCAGCCATTATTAGCACGCGGTAGCTAATCAAAGTAAAAATCTGCTCATAAGATGTGAAAATTTGAAAGCATTTATATAAATTGTAAGCAAAGTCTGGCGCCCCCTAAAAAGAACATTTTAAGAAATACCGACAAATAATGTAATTAGTTGCTCGCACATCGTTATAGAACTAAAAATAACTTTCTTAAAGGAATTTAAAAAAAAAAAAATTTGTTTTTATATGAAGTTGTGTATTAAGCAAACCCCTGTGCTGTGAATTTAAAACGGGGGAGCAAATAAATTAAAGAAGCAAGATAATTGAAATTGCTAAAAAAGAAATCCTAATTGAAATTCCATCACGTTTATAATTCGAAATGTTGCTCTCGTTTAACAAGAATGTAAATATTAAAACAACAATGCAATTAATTTTGTTTTGATTTTCCCCTCCCTGAGTTGCAGCTAATTTATTGTATATTTGACTTTGAATAAAAAACCGTTTTTTTTTTGTTTTACAAATATAAAATGCTAAATTTTTAAAATTGAATAGTCTGGATTATTTAGCACCTAAAAGATAGATATATTAATAATTTTATATAAAAAAAAACTATCTACAACAATTTTTTTTATATATATTTCGAAAATTATTATGTCACAAAGAACATATATTTTGAAAATATTCTCTTTGTGATAAATTTTTTTAAATTTCATTAATTCTTTCAAATCATTTACCTCAACCAGTTACACAATGTGTAACGACATATAGTAAATAATTTTTTTTTTATAAAAAATATTTTTTATGAAAAAAATATATAAAAATAATATATATTAATAGTACAAAATTAAATAGTGATTTTTTAAAAAGTTAATATTATGGTGTTCAGACATACGCCTTAATTGAGTTTATCGCAATTAACAGCATTATTGAGCTCAATTACCCATACAAAATTTTAATTAGCTAATTGTTCAATTAACGCATAATTGTCTATAAAATTGAGCAAAGCTTAAAATTCAGCTCTGTAAAAGTTTGTTTAGTGAGCACCATAATGCCTACTGAACAAACTTTATGAAATTTGTCAACTCATATGTAAACAAATTCACAGAAAAAAATGGCGAGTCAATAAAATTTTTTAATTAACAATTAAAACAAATGAAAAATAAAAAAATATTATTAAAAGCATACTATTTTTAAAAGCCATACTTTGTTCCATTTTCGCAAAATTTTAACCACAAATTTTCACAAGCAAAATGTAAACAACTCCTTTTGTCAGCTGCTGTCAAACGCTAATTGAGTTGGCTATGTTGAGTATGTGTGAACACTTTTCAATTAACTTATTATTGACTCAATTAAACATGCATGTCTGAACGCCATCTATCACTTTCTTCAAATATCCTCTTAGATTAGGTTAGGTTAGAAGGGCTCGCCGCAGTAAGGGAGAAAAACACCCGGGGAGATAAAAAGGCCCATTGTGATGCCCAGATACCCTACACACTCCCTTCAAGGCGAAGTGATGGTTCCTGAGAACCACCTAGAACTTCTCACAAAGCCCGCCAGGGCAGCCAGCGGTGCATCCCTAAAGCACGAGAGCCTAAATGTCTAAACCTACGCTCCTGCAGGGTCAGACAGTCACAAAGGAAATGCTGTACTGACTCCTCCTCCATCGAAACAGCTTCTGCAGCGAACATCATAGGGAAAGCCCTCTTAATACCCCTGCTTTCTCTAGTTCCAGCACAATAAATTGCATTAGGCTGTACAGGATGCCAGTTTTGATTAACGAATACACTTCACTTGGGTCCTAAAGGTAGCTCACATTGTGTTACCTAAAAACGTCACAAACAATTAATGTCTGAGGGAATCGAAACCACCATCTCTATACTAGCTCGTCAGCAATCAGCCATAGCGGCACCATGCATGGCACTAGTAGCGGTCGTTATGGGAGTGCCTTAAAGTAGGCACTTCTTTTTAAAAGTTAATAAACGCCCTAGGGTAGTATTTTCAAAAACTTTCTGAATCATAACATTAACGCACTTATTCATAAAAATTATGAGAGTCTAATAACAGCGCAATAAAATAAAATTTCATATGAAATTTTCTCTATTACATTCTTATAAGCCTCTCATAATTTTTATGAATAAGGGGGTAAATCTATATTTTTTGTTGTTGCCTAGTGTAATTAAACATTTTAATTGATTATTTATATTCTATGTAGTAATTTCTCTTTTGCGCCACAAACTGTTTTCCTTTACCCCCCTCCCCCCAAAAAAAGCCATCATTATCACTCATCTGTCTTAATATAATCGAAACGGGAATAATTGTTTGCTCTACACTTTTAAACGTCAATTTATCATGACCATGATTCTTTTTTACTTTTGTCGGTAATTTCTTGGCTTTTTATTTATAGAAAAATTTTCAAATATTCTATTCCGCTGTTGTTGTTTGTTTTTGGCTTTTTAAGTTTGATTAAAAATAAACGAACGGAAATTGCTGTTGTGTGTCACGAGATGTATTGGCAATTAAAAAAAAAAAAGTCATTTCTTTATAAGAAATATAGCGAAGGCGAATTTAAAAAAATCTTTATAAAGCCACAATATTTAAAAACTCTTAGTATTGGTTTTACTAAGTGTTTAAAAAATTTCTAAATACTTGCTTTGCGTTCAATCTATTGTACAAGTGGTATTGTAAGCGATTAAGAAAATAGGACAACCTTAACTTTACCATTTTTTCCTCAATTACTTAGATTTTTTTGTATTTTTTATCTTTTCAAAATAATAACGAATAAAAACCTTAATAAAAAAATCAATGAGTGTTCGAACTCACGGGCGATGTGTTAACACCTTTTTGTTTATTTATTTTATATTAAACCCACAAAAAACAAAGAGAATGCAAAGCAACAGACAAATGTTCATACATACATTGTTATGTTTGTACATAAGCCACATACGTTGCTGTCTTGCTATCTCATTTTTATATATGTAAGTATAACCACGTCACTATTCTCTTTGCTATGCATAAGACAAAAGCGAAGATCAACATAAAACACTTTTTTAATATTACTCCAAATTAATACTCCGAATTAAAACACTTAAATCTCCGCTCGCCGATATCGGATCGCCTTAATTTTTGGCCTAAATTCTTCGTCGAAACCCGCACTAGCGTTTTAATCCAAAAATTAATAAAATCGGCTATGAATTTCCGGAGAAAATCGCGTGGGAAAATTATATGAAAATCGCCCAATAATCACTTTCAATACCGACTGCCAAGCAACAACAACAAACAAACAAAGTCTTACACTTACACTTGCGTATGTATTGAAACTGATAGTTTACTGCCCTAGTGGCGCGCGTATAGATGTTAACACATCAAAAACAGTAGAGTGTCTCTATGCCGCAGAGCTTGCAATTCTTGCCAGTTAATCCGAAAAGTCATGGGACAAGCAAAAGACTTTGCTGTTTGTGTTTGTTACAAAAGCCCTTACATTATGAAAATTTCTTATAAAATCCAGTAATTTAAATTATATATATTTCATTATAAACGTACATCATTTATTTCCAATATCAATCTCTTTGATGAAAAATTGGCAACCAAATTTAAAATTTCAATAGAATGAAAATCAACTTTTCTGTCAGCATCTACTCTATTAATGGCTTCAGTTTGCAGAAATAATGTTCTCAAATATTTTTATATATTTCAAATAAAACTGATAAAATTATTCAATTTGTTTTTTTTTCTTTCACAACTTGAGAGGAATTTTTCCCTACTTTTGAAAACTGCTTAGTCCTATTATCATATTTTCTTTCACATGAAAGAGAAAAAGAAGTAAGCAAAAAAAAAAAAAGAAAAAAGAAAAGGAAAGTATGAAGAGAAAATCTTCACACAAATTCCAATCAAATGTAATCAAAAGGTTGCATACATCTTGCTGCGCTGCCTCATGCTGCTGCTGCTGCTTGTGCTGTTGTTGTTGATCAAACAATTTTTGTTTGTTGCAGACGAGCACTTGAACTTCCGCAAAGATTCTACATATAGAAATAAATTTATATTTATAAACGTAAATACATACAGATGCTTGTGTGTATGTGCGTGTTTGACTTGAAAAAATGCCAGTGAACAGAAAATAAATTGGCATAAAATTCGTTTAAAATGATGTTGATGTTGATGACGATGAATAATAGAGGTGGTTTGTGTGTGTTTGAAGGTAAAAATAAAATAAATTATATTTACGACAATTTGCAAAATATAAAATCCAACTAAATTGTCTAAGAGCCTGCAAATAAAATTAAAATGAACCATTTGACACGAGGCTAGAGTTGTAAGTTATATTAAATGGGGAAATTATTGGTACACGGCATTAAATAAACGAGAAAATAAATGAGAGTTTAAAATGAGTTAAAAAGAGAATTGATCGCTACTAAATAATGATTAGATCAATTGACTCGTTTGTTCAAGACTAACTTAAGAATATAATTTACTATTAATAAGTTTAATTAATTTAATACAAAAATTAAACAAATAATTTTACATTTATTTATGTACATATATTTTTTTGGCTTGAGGAAGCACTCGGGGTATTAGCCCTACTATTTCCTAATGCATTGTGCGAGAATTGTGAAAGACAGGGATAGTGTTGACAGGATTCATGAAAAAAGAAGTGGAGATATAAAATTTTTTGTTGCCATTTTAATTGTTACTTCGCGACTGAATTTTTGCCGATTATTTGGACGGTATTTAAGATTCGACCCGGTCGAATATAACGGTTTTACTTGCTTTTTCCTGCTCTGATTGGAAACTATCACTCTATGAAAATTTTACTAATATTTCAAAAACGTATGATTTGTTAAAACAAAAACTGACCATTACTTGTTTTAAAAAATCATGAAGTAAAATTAAGATATTATTTTTGTGGTGTAAAATATTTCTCATTTCCATAATCTACAAGTTTTGATTAATGCTAGGAACACAACTGCGACGAACGACGAATTTTTGGTCGCGAATATTTGTCGCCAAAAATAAAACACATTGGTGTATATGAAAATGCACACAATCGTGGCATTTGGGGCGAAATTCGTCATACTCAGCGAAAATTGAAATAGATTTGTTTCTAATAGTTTCGTCAGCGAGCGACGAACAAATCAATATGAGGTGCCCAGGTTTCATATACTGAAACTGGTTTTTTTCCATTCACCAATTCAAAAAAATGTATCATTCGGACGACTTTTTAGTAATTTTGAACATTTTTTATAAAATCTTGTTTTTTCCTACCTCCTACTTTTTCATATGGTCACCCCATCAGCTGTTAAATGAAAAGAATAATTTATTTACAGAAAAAAATTTCAGAAAATAATTCCAAAAGGAATTTGTTCTGGAAAAAAATGGACACTACCGGGGTAATTATTGAACTTTTAAAGAATCTGGCATCAGAGGATTACAAAGATTTTTAACAAAATTTACAATTTTTTTGTTCATTATTTTAATTTACTCGTCGTTATTGTGTTTCATACGACGAATTTATAGAGCGAATTTTTACGAACGAATTCGTCGTTCTGAACGAAATGCGATGTTCGTCCCAGTTGTGTTCCTACCATAATGTAACCATTCAAAAAATATATTATAAATAGATCACAAAATTTACCTGGATGTCTATTAAATTAAATTCCTTAATCTAATAAAACTTCTAATTTCCATTACTGCGAAATTTGCCAGCAAACAAACGTTATTGTATATTTACAACCACAATGGAATTTTGTGCCAACTTTAATTGCATTTTCCCGATAATTACATGAAATCTTACAAATAGCTCATTTTCAATATTGAATTATTTACGAGAAACAAACCGAACATTTTCACTCAAAAACATAATTAAATTGCGGTATTAAAACTTTATTTTAAGGACAGTTTTGTATACATATTTTGATAATCAAATAAGATGATTTAAATGATAATTGACAGCCAGCCAAATACGAGTGGCAGGAGAAGGCAGAGAAACCATAAAAGTTAAAACACTTTCATGTAAAAAAGGCGAAAAACAAAAGTTAAAAAAAACCCCAGCGACTAGTAATAAAAACAGCAGTTTGAAACTCTTTCCAATTAGTCTATAAAAATGTTATTATAAACAAATAAATAAATAATAAACTTGCCTGATGTTGTTTAAAGTTCCTTAGTTTTAATATAAAAAATTCAATTATCACAACACAATTAAATCGTTAAAGAAAATAATATGTAACAAGAGTAGCCACAAATTACATAAAAAAATAATAAGAAATAAAGCTTAGAAAATAAATTTTATTAATAAATAAATCCCAATATTAAATAAGTACAACATTTTTCGGTAGCAATTGAACAACCTATTGAATAATTTGTGGTTTATTATTTTCATTAAGAATACAACAAAAAAATATATGAAATGAAATTCTCTAAAATATCATGAAAATTAATTAAAGCAGACTATATTCACACGCATTTTTAATGAAATTTTATACACTATATTAGACCAATTAAATATTTATGCATTCCATTGTTTTACATTTTTTTTCTCACTTCATTGAAAGTAATGATATAATTTTCAGCAATTTTCTAACCATATATGCCAAATTAAAGTTTATTCTGGTTATATGCATAAGAGTTATTCAGCAAAATTAAGCCTAACAGAGATTTAATAAGAAATCGTATTTATAAATGTTGGAATTATGATTTAGCCAAATTAACGGATTTTTAATAGGAGCCCAATGAAATTCCAATCGTTTATTTAGTAGAATACAAATTAATCATTTCAACTTCTCATTATTTTCAAGAGTCAAAAATACTTACAATTAATGTGAGTTATTTCGGCACATCAAAAAATTATTACTTATTTATAAAAAGTGCAAGTCATCATAAAAAATGCAAGTCATTATCAAAAGTGCAAGTCATCATAAAAAATGCAAGTCATCATAAAAAATGCAAGTCATCATAAAAATTGCAAGTCATAATAAAAAGTGCAAGTCATTATAAAAAGTGCAAGTCATCATAAAATATGCAAGTCATTATCAAAAGTACAAGTCATCATAAAAAAATGCAAGTCATCATAAAAAGTGCAGGTCATCATAAAAAGTGCAAGTCATTATAAAAAGTGCAAGTCATCAAAAAAAAAAGCAAGTCATTATCAAAAGTGCAAGTCATCATAAAAAATGCAAGTATCAAAAGTGCAAGTCATCATAAAATATGCAAGTCTTTATCAAAAGTGCAAGTCATCATAAAAAATGAGTCTTTATAGAAAGTGCAATCTTCATAAAAAGTGCAAGTCACCATCAAAAATGCAAGTCATTATCAAAAGTGAAAGTCATCATAAAAAAGGCAAGTCATCGTAAAAAGTGCAAGTCATCATAAAAAGTGCAAGTCATTATCAAAAGTGCAAGTCATCATAAAATATGCAAGTCTTTATCAAAAGTGCAAGTCATTATAAAAAATGCAAGTCATCATAAAAAGTGCAAGTCATCATAAAAAGTGCAAGTCATTATCAAAAGTGCAAGTCATCTTAAAAAAAGCAAGTCATTATCAAAAGTGCAAGTCTTCATAAAAAATGCAAGTCATCATAATAAAATGCAAGTCATCATAAAAAATGCAAGTTATCGTAAAAAGTGCATGTCTTCGTAAAAAGTGCAAGTCATCATAAAAAGTGCAAGTCATCATCATAAATGCAAGTCATTATAAAAAGTGCAAATCATCATAAAAAATGCAAGTCATCGTAAAAAGTGCAAGTCATCATAAAAAGTGCAAGTCATCATCAAAAATGCAAGTCATTATAAAAAGTGCAAGTCATCATGAAATATGCAAGTCATCATAAAAAGTGCAAGTCATTATAAAAAGTGCATTTTTTATGCTGACTTGCACTTTTTATAATGACTCGCACTTTTTTATAATATTTCAATCCTTTATAGCGCTAATTAAGAGGAGTAGTTGACTTTCTATTTAAACATGCAAAATCTCCTTTAAAGGATGGGAAACCACGGAATGCCGAAGAAACTTTTAATTGCTTCATGTATATCTTTCCTGCAAGCTGGAGTGATCAAGTTCAAAATTTAGAATCTTATTACAAGAATGGCAAATTGAAATTAAAAATTTACTTAATACCACAATTCTACAAGTCTTTAATTTGTACTTTCTAATTTTTACAAATAAGTGTGTTTGAGATCAGTTCATTTTTCCACCCAGTGAAAAAATAATAAAATTTTTATTATACTCGTGTGGCCACAAATTTTTGGTAATAAATTTATTAAGTATTTTTTTCTTTGTTTTATTATAGAGAAATTAGTATTGAAATAGACGGAAATCGCAAAGCTTGTGAATACTGTATGTAGTTGTTTGATGTTTTGGCTATATTTTTTGCATATTATTCTGAAAAGCTTTTTAAAATTTCTATAATTATATGTAGATGCCACTAGTTTCAGAAAATTACCAAAAATGCCACATAAGAGAGAAATCTGACCTGGCACTTGAAATAGCCGAATAAGTCAGGGTAAAATAAAAAACATTTTATACTTCTTATTTGTCAAATTTCTTTAAAATTTTTTTTAGATAATCTTGCACAATTAAGTAGCAAAGTTTTAATGAAGAACCACCTTAAAATCTCTATGCGATCTTGCACTGAACAAATTTTATGAAAATCAAAAAGCAATTTTTATGTTTCTATTTCTTTATCTTTATTAATTTTTGTTTTTAATTTTGCTGTTTAAACTACTTATTCAATTGAGTGGAAGTTTAAAATAATATCTTAGAAATTTTGGGTAAAGGTAAGCTGATGATCTACAATAGCCCCCGCAAATTAAAAACTTGGGATTTTTTTTGTTAAATTTGTGAATAAAGAATCAGCAAGATTAGAATTAAAATTGAAGTTTTAACAAATAACTAATTAAACTGTAATTTAAAAATTTGTTTACTTTCACTTACACAATTAAGGATTTTATTTTCAACCCATTCCGAATTATATTAATAAAAATTTATTTTTTGTTTTGTTTTTACAGAAATGTTCCCAGTGGAAAAGCATCAAAGTAAGTAGTACGAAATTAGTGAACTAATACCACATATCTTAATTTTACAAAGTTTTACATTTCCCCATGTGCCAATTTGACTGCTTAATACGACTCAGTTGCTCATATTAGAAAAATATTACCTGAACCGGTAAAATTAAGAGAAACACAAACTGTTTATTCTGTAATTATTTGATAATGTCATATCAAGATCATATAAAAAGGGATCACATATCATAACGTATCCATAATATCCTTTTCCATCAGCAATTGACTACTTTTAACAGCCTGGTGATATTTTTTGAACCTTAAGGTTGATTTATTCAATAGTTTTGCCCACTTATTTTCCAGCTCATTTTTCTTTCAAGGTTTAACAAACAGCTTCTTATTGTGTATATATTTATTACACCCAAATAATCACTGTCTGGCATATATTTTGTATAAAATATTTATTTGCGGTTAGTGGCAAAGTATACAAATATATTTTTCCGCATTACGTTATTAGCAGTGTTTTGTAATACTAAAGAAAATGAAATGAGAATAATTAAAACCATAAAAAAAATCTACAATTTCAGCAGTAATGGGAATCTACTCGTACTTGTGCATTTTATATTATTTTGCTCTAAATTATTGTAGAGTGAAATTTATGAAGTGAAGCAACTTAGTGAATGAATGGAAATGCTTTTAAAAAGCAAAAGAGATAGAAATAGATGTAGAGAGAGAGAAAAGAAAAGCCTCAATGAAAATTAATAGCAAATTGAACAACGATAACAAAAACAATGAGAAAATAAAACTGCTGCAATAGTAACTCAAATTTATCATATCAATGAGTAAATAAATTCTTTTTTCTGTGCTCATATTACACAGCTAGCAAAAAATAAGTGCATTGTGCACAGTGGGGCCCGAATACAGGCAACTGTTAAAAACGTTGGCAAAGCGAATTTACACAGAAAGCGGCTTGTACGACATGTTTAAATTTTGATTGCGGCATTTTAATAGAATATTTTCAATTCTATGGGCAGAATGTTATTATTGAATTTATCTACTAGTTACACCAAAAACATAAAATAATCAGGGGGAAATTTACGGAACGGAATAATTACGGAAAACATTGCATTTTTATACGAAATTTTCGGAAGTCCATAACTCGAAAACTATGCATTTCCGAGACTTTCACCATTTTAAATTTTCGTCTTTTTTTTAAATTTTCTATCGATATGGTAAAGTTCATCTCAATCGGAAGTGCGTAGCTAAAGCGTATTTGTTCCCATAGTCGAGCTCTCTAGTAGACTTATTTACGATACTCGATATCGAACGAAATTCGTATATAAAATGTATTGAAATTTCGAAAGATATCAAGTGCGGAAATTTTGCCACAATTATTAAAATGTGTAACTTTATTGTATAACAAAATCATTGGAGCAGAATTTACAAATTGGCAATATTTTATAAAAAGAGCTAATCCATAGAACTTGAAATTTATAATACGGGATCTTATTCAATATATGAAAATATAAGTATAATTTATTTTAAAAACTCTTTCGAAGTTTCTATTTTATTTCAATATAAAAATCTGCTTCTTAAGTTGAAATATTTTTATATAAGAAATATTATTTTAAATTAAAGCTCCTCATAGGGGATCTCATTCAATATATGAAAATAATTTATCGAAAAAAATTTGTTTCTCGATTTATCTATTCTAATTGAATTTAAAAAAATATTTTCACTTAACTTCAATAATTTTATGTAATCTATTTTTTTTTTTGAAATTTTATCCTATATTGCGCCAAATTTGTGTGTGTGTTCCTTGATATACAGGCGCATACTTATTAATTCTCATTAAAATAATCATACGCCACAGGCAACTTTTCATTCACAGTATTGTGAGTCACTAATACCTCCTTTATTCAAATTAAATTAAGTATGGCATTATATATAAGAGCGGTTAAATATATTATGATATTTCGTGGTTTTGACGAATAACACCATAACTCGACTTGGATTGATTATGATTCGTTATAAACGAATTAGTTTAATATATTTTAAGTTCATTTACATTTTTTCTCTTATCATATGACGAATTTTCATTCTTACTCATTTTGGATTATTGTGAAGATTTTTATGAAAATAAAGAAAATATTCGACTATCGAATTGATTTTAGCTCTTATCAAAATAAGTACAAGTTATAGATTTATTAATTTTTTTTAGGCAAACATGTCAACCGCTTTTGGTTAGTTTTCGTAGAAACACCACCACCAAAAATATAATTCAAGAAATAATCTTTAAAATACTTATTTTTTAGTAAAAAGTAATTTTTAGCTATATTAAATTAAACCAGAATTGATAGAATTACATTCGTACAATGTTTAATATTTTAAAAAGCATGATCGACATTTTAAAGACCAAGACAAAATCGATATCAATTTAAATATCCAACTAACATAATAGAGCAAAACAGCTGTTTTCGAAAGCCGCTATACTTCCATCATCAGTACTCAGGTGCATTTTAGTGTCTTTAATTTATAAACGTTTTGTGAGGAAATAGTGTATGGGAAGTGCATGAGTACTGGACTCTTTTCGGAAGCCGCTATACTTCCATCATCAGTACTCATGCGCATTTCCATTTTTTTTATTTCATTTATAAACGTTTTGTGAGGAAATAGTGCGTGGAAAGTGCATGAGCACTTAACTGATATTAACACAAATTAAATCCCTATGATACTATTTGATGATTTCCTTCAAGTCCAATTTTTTAATTATTATTCCATTTTTCTTTTAATTATACCCATGAAGTTACGAAACATACACTTTGGCAGAGACAGTACCTCAAATAAATTACATTGAGCATATGAAGATAATTTAATACTTTTCACACGGGAGTTTAGAACTGTCTTTTAATAGCATCACCTATTCCGAGTCTTTAAGTGCAACTTCATAATTTCGTTTTTATTAAAAGTAACCTTTAATTTAGAACACAGTTCTTTATAACACAATTTGTTATCACATCACAAGTTTAGAAGATCCGCTTAATTATTTTAGCAAATGGCCCCACTTCAATCATTTATCTCGCTACACTGTGCGTGTGTCTGGAAATCAATTTTTACTAAAGAAATATTTTTATTTGCCTTCACTGTGCACTCACTGGTAATTGTAGAAGAGATCCTGCAAACTGCAGCCAACTAGAGCTTCACCTGCTAACATATCAAATGAAAAACTCTCTAAGAAATAACTAAAGACTTGATTATTATGTTGCAAGCGAAGACAGAAAGCCGAAGGAAAAATATTTAAACCAAGATTTCTTATAATTTGAACCAACAGGAAAATGGTAAAATATGCAAGAAAATATATAAATTTTTTTAAAAGAACAGAAAAGTCATTGAAGACTGACGGACAAATAAACAATAAGCCATGATTGTTGTGCACTTGACAATGCAAATGATCGAAAGAGTTGTTATTTTATATTTGAATTTATTTACTTAAACAACAACGGCACAAGTCAAAAGAAGAGAAGGAAACGTAAAGCTAAAATCAAAGAGCTCTCAGCAGTCATGCAATATTCAGTGTACAAATTATACCCAACGGACAAATCATGCTGTCGTCAATCATAATTTGGATAATTTGGATTTAATTTTTATTTTATTTATTTGCAATTTGCAATTTGATTGCAACTATTTGGGGAATTTCAAACAAAATGTTTTTTTTATGTTTCGTTTTTACTCTGATTGCACCAGAGTGTAAGTGTGAGATATTTTATGGTATAATTCAATTCATATATTGATTTAATGTACCAAATGAAGATGAAGTTATTAAAGTGATTTCGAATTACATAGTCAAACGGAAGTACATGAAGCTATTCAAGGAAATAATTTTCATCAACGGTGTGCATAAATACTAAGTGCATGAGTCTTTAAAAAAGGTGCATTTCCACAAATAAAAAAATTACTGTGCACAAATAATTCCCCATTAAAAAAAAAATTTTGCCTGATATGTCAAGTTGCCAAAAATCATTTAATACAAACATCTGTAATAAATCAAAAGCCTTTTAAAGCACAGCATTTTACAACACACCCAACCAAAAAAAGAATAATTAAAATTCTTAAATAAATATATTATTTGAACATCTGACAAGAAAAGATAATTTTTCAAAATCAATTTGTTTATTTTTTCTATTAATTGAAATTTTCCATAAATAAGTATTTGAATTTTCCCAAATGCAAGCAAACAGTAGGAAAGCATTAAAAGGTTCAAAGTGTTAATGAAGCACTGCATAAAATAGCAATATAATTTGATTAATTACAATTTATTTCATCAATACAAAATTAATCAAATATATGAAAGAAGAGGAAGAATAAGAGATGAAGACAGCAAATATTTCCACTTAATAAAATGACATGGACGGCAAAAAGGCAAGTGAAGAAGAATTTCAAATGGTCATGGTATGTCAAGTATTGTGTTGGCAATTCAATCAATTTAAATTAATTTAATGGAAATTTTCTTCAGGAATTTTAATGCCAGATTAAATAAATGAGTGTGTAAACTAATGACTGCTGTGAGTATGTAAAATTTTATTTTAGCTCAGAAAGCAGATGCTACTTGTATTCTCTAGTTACTGGCTTGCATAAACGAGTAAATGTGTATGTGTTTGTAAACCAAATATAAGCACATAATGAACACATAACTGTAATACTTTTACACACGAATGGGGTTAATTTTATTATAAATCATAGACAAGTCTAATTTTGTTTTTTCATATTTGTGCATAAATCATAAGAAAATAAACGGACAGTCAGAACGACATTTAACATCTTGCATTTCCTATTCCCTCCAACATTTACATACATCGTGCCACCACATATTTAATGATTTCTCACTCTCTTACCAAATATAAGGCCATTTATAATTTTAGCCCAAATTAAGAATGATGGTCTTGCTGCTCGTGCACAGCCACTCGCACTCACCTGCAAAGAAGAGAAAAAAACAGTGAGTTATTTATTTATTTAGATACGTTATATGATGATTTAATGATAAAATTAACTGAAATATACGAGTACAAGTTTATAAAACTAAATTTATGGCATTAGCAAACACACCGCTGTTAGTGCTGGCACAAGTTCGTGTCATTATTAGTGGCATTGAATAATGATCTAAACAGAAGGCTCTGATGTCTAAGGAAATTTTAAAAACTTCAATTTTGTATACGTAAATATATTAAATTAAGAAAAATGTGCTCGTACATATACTAAATATAAAGGCCTAGCAATTTATATATGATGGTCTCCTCAGCCAGTGAATCAATCATTGTGAAAAATATTACCAGTGGACGTGGCACATGACTACATAGAGGAATTTGCTTCATAATAATAAATTCAAAACAACATGTTATATATTCCAAATATCATAATAATAGATTCTGAGCCATATGATAAATATTCCAAGTAGCAAAATCAACATCTATTTGATTATTCAACTTACACCGTAAAGCAGAATTGCTGTTTTCGAAGGCCGCTACACTTTCAGTACTCAGTACGTATGTGTATTTTAATTTATCACCACATACATGTTAACTGACTTAGTCGCATGTGATAACAGTTTGTATTTATAAAAAAAATTCCAGAAAACAGTATACGAGAAGTGTTAAACTGATATTAACAAATATTAAATATCGATGTTGCCGTTAGAATATTTTCTGCATAACACATTTTTCTGAAATTTTTATCCCACTTTAGCTAAATAAAACTTTTCTGTTTCAATTTTTATATTGAAAATGTTTTTTTTATTTTTGTGGAAGGCTCAAATCAGGAAGCAAGGTAACGCATTCGATATCGATTGAAATTTCTATACAATTAAAATAAAAATTTCCATCAACATGGAATACTATAAGGGGTAGCTTCAGCTTCCCCTCATACCCTCCACCCAAAAATTGTAACGGTTTTGTCATTCCATGTCTAATTTCCTGAATATTTACATGCGACTCTACAAAGTCCTTATTAAAAGACAAGTCGCATAAGTCCCACTGTGCATTTGTCTGTATGTCAAATTGGCTTTCCCATGACCCCAGAAAACCTAAAGACTTGTTCGGAATTGGATGCTGGTATTGAAAATAGTTCTAAATAGATTGTTAATGAGAGTGAGCAAAATCCAAAATATAGTTCCAGCGCTGGAAAATTAAAATTTTAACTTTTTTTTTTTTAAATATTAAAGTAAATAAATATAACTGTTATTTTTTCTGGAGCAGTCAAAGTTATTTTAAACTGATTTTGGTTTTTGTTTGTTTTATGCTTCAGGAAAAATTTAATTAGTATTAAAAATCAAACAAAATAAAAATTACCATCCAGGGTTGGACAATTGAAACTTTATTTTGATAGATAAAAGCAACTAAAACAAATTGTTCCTTTTTCTTTATAATTTAAACACATTTGGTATGTTTAAAAAAATTAATGGTTATAAGTTATCATAAACGCGAAAAAACAGTCCCAGATCTGGAAATTTTAAAAGTTTTTTTTTAATAAAAAAAATAAAAACTTTTTTTTTGTTTGGCAATTAAATTTATTTTAAACTAAAACAGATTTTCTTGTAATTGTAAATTGTAATTAAATTAATTAATTTTATACTTCAGGAAAATTTAAATTGGTATTAAAAACTTAACCAAATAAAAAATACTATTCCAGGGTTGGACAATTGAAACTTTTTTTGATACATAAACGCAACTAAGAGAAATGGTACCTTTTTTTTTTTTGTAAATTAAATATATTTGATATTTTTGAAACAAATTAATTGGTATCAGATATCAGAATAGAGAATAAGACAGCCCCACAGCTGAAAAATTAATTTTTTTTTTAAATAATGGGTATTTTTTTATAGAGTGTCACAAGTTTAAATCATAATAAAATAGGGAAGTATATTTTTAATATTAATAAAAAGTCCGTTTTATTGGAATGAAAATTTTATGAAATTAAAGTTTATATATTATTTCTGCCATGTGGCCGTTACGGCTGACGCGTAGAAGGTGTTCCAGCAATTTTCAACAATTAACCCTCCGATGAGTGAGAAGGTTAGGAGTTATTGAGGTTTTAGTGAGAATAGTCGGTATGGACCTTGTAGTGAATTTCACTAATAAATGCATGTTTTTGTGCATCATTATAATTTTTTTATTGTTTCAACACATAATTTACTTTTAAACTTTTTTATAATAGTCTTAAGAAAATTCAAGCAAAAAAAATTAAAAAAATTATTTTTGTATGTAGAATTTAGTTATAAACAATAAAAAGAAAATATAAAAAAAAATTTTTATATGAAAAAAAACATGATTTACAAAAAAGGTCCGTAGGGACCTTTTCACACGGCCGTGAAGTTCAGAACTGTCACTAATCGGAGGGTTAAAAGAATCTTCCATAAAGTAGAAGGATATAACGCCATCTGCTGAGAACGACGACGAATTGATTGATTAGGATCATCTTTAATGCTTTTCTGTACAACGGCTACAGATTCTTCAGTGCGTCCCATTTGGCGAGATGCACATGGTCAGTAACAGTAAATGTGATCCGAAGACGATCTATTGTTCCTCGAATTAGCCGCTCAGAAGAACGATTATGTAGGCCATAAAATGGAAGAAGTGTACGATGAGTTTTACGAATAGAACAATTATTTTGACTCTAAATATCAACACGCGTTGCTCTGGTGTTGTGACACTCTAAAAAAAATCTGCGAACTGCAGTTTCGTACATTAATTTAAAACTGTTTTTTGTTTCTTTAGTAATCAATTTGAGACAAGTAGTTCCAGGGTTAGCATGAATATATTTCTATCGTCCAGACGTATTTTGGTGAAGGGTATATGACATTCGTCATAGTGCTACATTCGTAAGGAAGATGAGAAGAGAGGAAATTTTTAGTATTTCTTTATTACATATTTTGCTTCGCCAGCGAATTTTTGTTAGTATAACGGCGAAAGAAGTAGCTGTAATGCGCTCCTTAGCACATGACAGTGTTAATAACTGTCTAGGCACTGTTAAGTGACCAATGCCTAGACGGTCAGCTTTTAGACAGGGCGGCAAATACTTATATTTGTACATTATAAACGCCTAATTTATAAAAAAAATTCTGATTTTTAACAAGTTAATAAAATGAATTTTTATAAAAAATCTAATTAATAAGCAAGCCTGTTATAAATCAAAATTTATTTTATAAATATAATGCTGTCCCAAAATTATTCCAATTGTTTATTTAAAGTGAAGACAAAAATGCCGTAGGAATAAAAGCAATGAATAGGAGTAACTTTAATACAAAATTAATTAACCACACAGATACAAAAAAGTTTTTTGTACGCTTCATATGTTATTTTTAACACTTGAAAAGTCAACTCTATAATTGCAATAGATCCGTCAAACAGCAGCAGAGTTTAGGAAGAGAAAGAACAATTACAAAGAAATCCTAAATGATTAAAATGTTAATGCGTTAAAGAATGATGTGCTGGATCACATAAAAAACCTTGAAGTTAATTTTTTATATACATGAAATCTTAAGGGGGCGCTACACCGTCGCTTATATATTTAGGTAGCTATTCCATCAATGAGATTGATTCTTAAAGAATCTTAGCACAAACAATTAGAATATTAAAATAAGCCAAAGATGTTCATATGCCTCATAGAGAACTAACGAACTAAAACCTGTCTAAAATTATTCATTGAATTGTATGAGTAATTAAACGCAACTTGAGGAAAACCAAAACGTAATCATTTTAATTTTATTAAAATTCATGTGAATAATGCGCTGTACACGTTCGTGAATGAATGAAAAATAATATTTAACAAGTAAATTGGGCAAAAGAAAACGAAATAAATTTAATAATTACATCACATTAGCAGCAAAACACAACGGAAGGAAATGGAAAAAAATGATAATTCATGTATATTGTTGTAATTTAAAATAAAAGTGATACTGTTACAACAGAACGACACACAATTGTTATATAAATGCCGGTGTGCATATAAATGAATAATTACGATGTAGAAATAATTGTAGCTGAGCATGTGTTCTCATGTAAATCACTTAAGAATACATTTGTAAAAATCACATATTTAATGAGACAATTTAAAAATGGGAAAAATCTGTAAAAACTCAAACAAGTCTTGAACAACAATCAAAATTAAAAAAAAAAAACAAAATGAATACTGGAAAAATCTCAGCAAAACTTCCTGTGTTTTACGTTTATTTTTTAAATATTTTTCTTTTCTTTTGCCAAAATAATTGACGACAATAAAGTGATTATTTTTCAAAAATACGTTTTTCTTTCCGTTGAATTTTACATACACCAGCTCAATCAGTTGAGTAGTTGAGATTTTATGTCATTGTATTGTTTTTTTTTTTTTGTTTTTTTTTGTCTTGCCAGCAGGTATTCGAAGGAAACAGAAAAAAATACTTGTTACATTTTCAAAAGAGAGGAATTTATTGTTGTTGTTTTTTTTTGTGTATTCGAATTCATACATGTATTGAGTATGTATTGGGTTGTATTGTTTTTGTCAATGACTTACTTACGGTGATTACTTTTAGTGGTGGCTTAGGGGGCGGCGGTGCAGCGAAGTGAACTGTATATGTGGCTGAGGGATTTCAACAATATTGAATACATAATGGGTAAAGCTAAAAAGTATTTCAAAAATTATTAAAGATAATTTCACTTTTAAAATAAAAATTTTTCTATGTAGTAAGAATTTTAACGAACATTTATACTGCTATATTAAATTGAATTAAGATTCATAGGCTAATTGTTCGAAATTTGTTTTTAAATCTCAGAAAGACATGATAAATATTCCAAGGCACAAAGGAAAGTCAACATCAGTTTTATTCAACTTACACAGCAGAGCAGAACAGCTGTTTTCGAAAGACGCAACCCTTTCATCTTCAGTGCTCATGTGTATTGTATTTGTCACCACTTATTAGGTGGCCTAGTTGAATTTGATAACAGTTCCTATTTACACGAATTTTATTGTGAAAAAGAATACGAGAACTGTATCAACCTGATGTTAACATGTTATTGTTATAATACCCGTGTTACCGTTTGATTATTTTTTTTCATGTCCCATTTTTCTGAATTTTTTGTCCCATCATACCTAAGTCAAACTTATTTGGTTTGAATTTTATACTTAAGTACATGTGAACGTTTTTCCAATATTTTTATTATTGGTAGCTGAAGCCATAGCTTAAATTTGTATGTAGTAAGAGTTTTAACGAACATTTATATTGCTATATTAAATTGAATTAAGATTCATAGGCTAATTGTTCGAAATTTGAAGAATTTTTTTGTTCAGACTAAAGTTCAAATCTGCAGTTTATTTTTGTTTAGAGTTTTTATTATTAAATACAAGTTATTTTATTAAGAGTGGAATACTTAGAATATTTTTTATAGTATATATTCCACTCTTAATAAAATATCTTGAATTTAATAATAAGAATTCTTAAAAAAAAATCAATGAGTGTTCGAACTCACGGGCGATGTGTTAACACCTTTTTGTTTATTTATTTTATATTAAACCCACAAAAAACAAAGTGAATGCAAAGCAACAGACAAATGTACATACATACATTGTTATGTTTGTACATAAGCTACATACGTTGCTGTCTTGCTATCTCATTTTTATATATGTACGTATAACCACGTCACTATTCTCTTTGCTATGCATAAGACAAAACCGAAGATCAACATAAAACACTTTATTAATATTACTCCAAATTAATACTCCGAATTAAAACACTTAAATCTCCGCTCACCGATATCGGATCGCCTTAATTTTTGGCCTAAACTCTTCGTCGAAACCCGCACTAGCGTTTTAATCCAAAAATTAATAAAATCGGCTATGAATTCCCGGAGAAAATCGCTTGGGAAAATTATATGAAAATCGCCCAATAATCACTTTCAATACCGACTGAAAAGCAACAACAACAAACAAACAAAGTCTTACACTTACACTTGCGTATGTATTGAAACTGATAGTTTACTGCCCTAGACGCGCGCGTATAGATGTTAACACATCAAAAATTATTTTCAGTTAGCAGATTTGAACCTGAGACTGAATAAAGAAGTCTTATCTTAATAATAAAATTAATAAATTCGAGATATAAAAATTTACATTCATGTTCATAAAAAAATAATTTTCGATTTAAAATTTAGTCCTTGGCTAAGTAACTTTGTTGTAATGAGCGACATTTTAAGGTGTAATGGAAATCGTAAAAAAAATTATTTTCAGATATTAAGTCTTAAGATTTACTTCTCGAAAAGCAGCAAAAGGTTGGTGTTTTAAAAAACTCTATAGTTTTTATTATTTAAAATATTGCTTTCTAAATATAACATAATTTAGTCACCCTTTCTTGCATTAAGTATTCAAGTGACATGGTTTTGCGATCATGCAAAATACTCTGTACTTTACAGGAAATTCCTTCTATCGCATTGAAACAATCTGAGACACGTTTTCATGAAAAAAAATGAAAATAAACATCATTACAAATTAATTGCCAATAAAATATGCAAGACAGACAAATAGTTTGTCACCTGTATTGTTTAGTTCACAGACATCAATTGATTTATTAGTTTTTGCAACAATTGCATAATTGAAGAAAAAAAAACGCACCAGAAATAATATGAATACGATTGATTGTATTGCATGGAAGAAATCTTGAGATTTCAATTTCGCATACTAAAGAAAACTAAATGCTTGGCGTATAATTTGCATGAGTGTGTGTGAGTGTGTGGAAGAAAATTGTATACAACTAAATTTACAATAAATTTTTTTGTTATTCACAATTTATTGACGGGGTTGTAGGTCAATTGATTTCACAAAAGTTAGTAAATGTTGTGGGTGATTTCTGTTAGAAAAAAAACTCATGGATAACGAGCGGCATGACTTTGTTTTTTATGTGTTTCAAAGGGTTTCTTTGCATCGAGGGGGTTTAGCTGTTAAGGCAAAAAAAATTCAATATTTAATCAGTATTGACTTTTATCGTTTCATTTGTCGGACGAAATATTTAAAAAAAACTCTTGTCAAAAAACAGTGTTTAAGCTTATTTCGTCAAATATATGTCCTCAGTAAGGGAGAAACACACTGGGAGGCCATAAAAGTCCTATTGTGATGCCATTTGACGGACGAAATTGAAAAAAAAAACTCTTGTCAAAAAACAGTGGTTATGCTTATTTCGTCAAATATTTGATAGATGTGTTTTAGAGTGAATATAATATTTTTTTTTTAATTTTTTATAATTTAATACAATTTGTATTCCAAAATTATTATGATTGCATTTTTCTTTCCAATCAAATTTATTACCCTTGTCGACGCAGGATCTCTACGCTCCTTGCAAGAGTAAGACAAACAAATAAAATAAATAATAAAATTAATACTGACATACTTTTTTTAGTACAACTTATTTCCATTAAAAACTAACACTAATAATCCATTCAAGGCGAAATTTGCAATATCCCTCCCACAATCTGCATCTAACACTCTGAGTGTGTTTTTGAATGAAAAGCGCTGCTGTCCATGTGCTACAAAAAATATCATATTGAAAGTTTGAACAAAAAAAAAAAAACTTATATGCAACATAACAAGCATGAAGGAATTTATTGCATTCATTTAGCTAAAAATATATATAAAAAAAAATTACAAAATAAACAAACACAAAATTTTAAATTTAAAAGGAATCTCAAGATTTTAAATTTAAAAGGAATCTCAAGAACTTATCAAATCCATTGATGAATAATAATTCCATTTATTGTATTTCTAAAACATTTTTACAATTGAAATTTTTCATGAAATAGTTTATTTTTTAACACTTGAACGGTTCAGAATGCTTTTTATTAAATTCCTAAAATTCTTTTATCTTTAATTGTTTGCTTTAGCAAAATTTCAACTATATGCAAATTTTTATCTCTTTACTTGTTGTTGTTTTTGTTGTTGTTGTTGCTGCTGTAGTTCTTTCTGTATTTTGCAATTTATTACAACTCATGCTCATACATCACATACTCATTGAAAAGCGGAGATTTATTCTGTTAAATTGCCTTAATTAAAAGCCCAATTAAGTCAAGCAATCATAAAAATGCTGTATTTTATTTTATATATATTTTTTTTCTCGTATGAATTTCATTTCAATTGTGAGTTTAATAAAGAGTGAATTTTTTCTTCTTCTGAGGTTTAAGATTATAATAATTTTTAATTATAATAAAACGTAAGATGAGATAATGAGAAGTGCTTTTTTTATAGGTTTTTTAATATTAATTTTATAACGCAAGTATGTAACCCACCCGAGCAATGGGTTAAAGTTTATTGGAATGTTGCCTGCAGTCTAGAGAGTGGGCAAGTGTCACTTATTTTTATGAAAAACTAATTTTCTATCTTGTCTCTAACCCCACCATTATCTCCTTCTCTCATGGTACCACCATAATTTAATGCATAAATGGGGTTTATACATTGAGTACCTTTCAAATAAAAATAAAACCTTTACTCTGATGTGCATTCAAAAATTAAACCCCAGCAAACTGCACCTCGAAGGTATTGGGTGTTTTTTATTGAGGTATAGAACTTTAAGTTGGCATCACTTTTTTAACTGGCGGCCATTTTGTCAGCTGTCAAGTGATTAATATTTAGTTTGGTTTGCCATTTCATCATGAACAGGTTGACAAAAGAACAACGCTTGCAAATCGTGCAAATTTATTTCGAAAGTAATGGTTCAGTTCGCGAAGTTTACCGCAAGCTCCGTCCATTTTATGGTCGACACAATCGTCCATCAGAGCAATTAATTCGGTTAACCATGGATCGTTTTCGCACTACGTTTACTCTATGTGATAATACTCATCGGCAGAGACGT
Organism: Linnaemya tessellans; assembly: GCA_951800035.1. Classification (NCBI taxonomy): domain Eukaryota; kingdom Metazoa; phylum Arthropoda; class Insecta; order Diptera; family Tachinidae; genus Linnaemya; species Linnaemya tessellans. Next base: position 154,768,501 of record OX637532.1, on the reverse strand, counting down.
CGAACAGTGCGCACCGGTGTGCTCTATGGGCTGGTGGAGTCATTGGGCCATACTTCTTCCGAAATAATGCTGGAGAGTCAGTTACCGTTAATGGAGACCGGTATAGAGCCATGATAACCGACTATTTTGTTCCCGAATTGGATGGCATGAATGTGGATGAGTTGTGGTTCCAACAAGACGGCGCTACATGCCACACAGCGCACGTCACAATCGATTTATTGAAGGAAACATTCGATGAGCGCATAATTTCGCAGAATGGACCTGTCAATTGGCCACCAAGATCGTGTGATTTGACACCATTGGATTATTTTCTTTGGGGATATGTGAAGTCGCTCGTCTACGCCAACAAACCAGAAACGTTAGGGGACTTGGAAGCCAACATTCGTGGCGCTTTTGCCAACATACGGCCTCATATGCTCGAAAAAGTGGTTGAAAATTGGACCTGTAGAATTGGCTTTATTCGAGCCAGCCGCGGCGGCCACATGCCCGAAATCATATTTAAACATTAATGGCATAAAATTATCCTTCCAATAAAGCCAAATTGATGGACATTAAAACGATTTTCTTGTGTTTTATTTCAATTCGAAGTTCTATACCTTTAAAAAAAACACCCTGTACAAGCATCATTGCAACATAGTGTTTTTAAACAAAGCATGATTTGCAACATAGTGTTTTTAAACAAAGAAATAATCCTTATTGTACTGATATTTTAAATTAAATAAATTATTATAATGAATTGTTTATCAAAGATTAAACGAATTTCGTTTACGGTGGGTGGGGTATTTTGTGCCCAATTGTAAGGAGTTCCAGTTAAACTCTAGTTTCTAGGCATGGGTCCGCTTTTAAAAATGTGTAAAGAAAAGAAAAAACAAAAGAAAAAAATATATATGTGTAAGTTGAAACTACGACTGCGTATGCCCCATTTCAAACACATCAAGTTTACTTGATCAATTTTTCTTTAATTTGTTTCTCTTGAGCCTGCAGTTTCTTCCATCAAATTTAATTTTCTTTGGCTTCAACTTTATATTTAATTTTAAAGTTGACAGTACCGTCAGGCGTGTACCCCTTTCCATTCTACTCTCCCCATTTGAGGGTGCTGTTGGCTAAAGTATCGAATGATTTTTATAGAGTGATACAAGTTTAAATCATAATAAAACAAGGAAATATATTTTTGATATCAATGATCTTTATTGGATAGAAAATTTTATGACATTAATGTTTAAATATGATTTCTGCCATGTGGTCGCCATTGCTGCCACATAGAAGGCGCAGTCTGGAACCCCAATATTCAACAATTAGCAAAAATCTTCCATAAAGTGGAAGGACACAACCTCCCCAGTTGCTGAGAACGGCGACAAATTGATGGATTAGAATCATTTTCAATGTTTTCCTGTACAGCGACAACAGATGCTACAGTCCACATTATCACAGTAACAGTAAATGTGGTCCGAAAACGATATATTGTTCTTCGATTATCCGCGCCAGTCTGAAGGTTGCTTGTGTACGCCATAAAATGGAAGAATTGCACGAAGAGTTTGACGAATAAAACAATTATTTTGATTAAAAATTTCAACAATTTACACGCGTTACTGTCGATCCATAATGAAATGTCAAAGCAAACTAAACAAAAAGCAACTATCAGCTGTTAAATGGGTGGCCAAATAAAACAGTGATGCCAACTCAAAGTTATATCACTCTATAAAAAACACTCTTTAGTTAACATGAGACTATTTAGTGAAGGGTCCTGAGTTCGACTCAGATGCAGAAAGATGCATAAATAATAAATGTAAATAATAAACACAATACATATGAGTAGTGATGATGAAAGCCGTTGCGGCTTTCGAAAACAGCTGTTCCGCTCTGCTGGGATGTTGACTTTCCTTTGTGCCTTAGAATATTTAACATGTCTTTCAGAATATTTAACATGTCTTTCTGAATTTAAATCTCAATTGAGTTTAAAATAATAAAAAAACAAGAATAAAACTGCTCCAAAAACGCAAGACCTGAGGAATGAAACTTGATATACGTGAAAGGGGACTATCACAATCATTCTCTTTTGTATTAAAATAAAAGCAAAACAATATTTAATGGGTCATCCGCAAAGCAGCTCTGAATCAGTCAACATCAAGCCTCGTGGGCAATTATTTTTCAAGTGCAGCCAACCCACTCATAATTTACTCTCCTTGGAGAGTTTTTGGGTCTCCCTCGCCCTAGTTAATTTCAACCACTCAGATCACTGTGTAGATTTACAGTTCTTCTGAGGAATTTTCCATGGTCAACTACGTTGCTACTCGCTACATGAAGGTATAGGTCATGTATAGTCAGGCACTGAAATGGATAAAATATGGGTTAACAACATCGACGACATAGGGGGCGGGGGGGGGGGGGGTTACTCTGTAATGCGATGCGAAAAGAATTGCTTTCGCATTTCCAAGTAAATTGCATACAAATGCGTTCAGTTTTTCATTCGCATCGCATTACAGAGTAACCCCCCTGGTCTCAGTCCTCTGGCGGCATCTGTGCATCGATATTTTGCAAATTTACTTTTCTAAGTATTTTATTATACAAATAAAAATATTTGATGGGAGTGTAGCGACTGCCGAAAACAGCACTGTTCTATGCTGCACTGTGTAAATTGGAAAATTTAGTTGATTTACATTTTCCCTGGTCCGTAGTATTATCTCTCATCTTAAATTCTCTAAGGATATAATGATACTAGTGTCAGGCGAATAATCCATTTTGCATTTCAAAAAAAATATAGTTTTTTCTATAACACTTGCGCCCTAATGCAGCTCATGTTAATTAATTAGTGACAACCCCCACTTTAAAGTGGCACATGTTCACTACATATTCAATTACACATATGCAATCGGTTCCTTTTTCGCACAAACTATTCAGGTAACGACTGTTTTGTTTTATTGCCATTTCTCCAGGCTAATGATTAGCAAATGCTTATTTATTTATCCCAGCCCGTACTATTCTATACGTTCTATTGTTGCAAGCATTATTGGTACGTGTGCTCATGTTCAATGTGCTTTTTAATATTTCAAACACACACTCACTCACTTACTTGCATATATTTTAATTAGAAATTTATTTGAATTATTTATTTACTCATCGTTTAAGCGTTTCTTTGTTGTTCTGTTTACAATTGTTTGATTGTTGTTCGGCAAAATATCGTGAGTGAAATTTCCATTAATAAATTTGTACAAATTTGTTGTTGATTATTTAATTTAAATGAACATGTCGCATGCCACAATAAATGAATTTAGTCATAACAACCTCGCCATATATACATAAACTCACTCCATCATAATAATCATCAGCATCTGGCCCAATTATCATTAGGCCACAAACATTCACATCCAAAAACCATGATTTTCATTAGCGCCAACAGCAAAAGTGCGATATTATCATCAGCATCTTCCGCACCCCATAATCCGTACTAAAGTTTTTCAGAAAATTTCTATTTAAATAGGAATCATGATCTTTTCCTCTTCAACACCCTGTATAGAACAAAGACGTGCGTCGCGTTCTTTCAGTTTCAGTTTTATTTTTATTTTATTTCTTTTTTACATATGAATATTTCAACTAGTTGTTGTTGTTGTTGTTGTATGCTGGAAGTGGTCTCTTTAACCTCATCGTGCCCCACACCGCCTTCGCTGCGAAATGTCACAGACACCTTTTCCATTTCCACATCATTGATGGCAGCTGAATTGACTCCCTTGTGCTTTGTATGTATTCAACGTCATGGCAAAGCGTCAATGTGCCTGACTGTTACTCTCCTCTTGTATTTTTACATATTAAAAAATTTCATTTTATAATTTGTATGCTGTGAACGTGCGTGGATTATTAAAATGTGTAGAGTTTTTCCTCTTGATTCTTTTTTATTTTATATGTATTTTTTTTTTTCGTAATTTTGCTGTTGGAATTTCCATAAACTGTAAATGCAAATGAATTGTTTGTAATCGCTAGAGAGAGAAAGAGAGAGAGATTGAGAGAGAAGGCGAGATGTTGTAGAATTTATTATAGTCAGTCGCTGATTAAGACGAGGGTGATGATGATGAAGTTGATAGAAATTGTTTTGGATATTAATTCACTATATGCGAGTATATTTGGGTCAAATTTATTTAATTTTTGATTTATTTTAGTTTGAATTTTAATACGACAACTAGGAATTTCTTAATGGGATATTAAAAGTTAACCCAGAATAAAGTTCTGCATATTACATGAAGTAGATGTGCGCCCCTAATTGAGAGTCTAGACAATTCGCAAAAAGGTTTCTTAAGTGGAAAATAATGTGAATAAACAGCGGTAACTTTTTGTGTATTTTTTAGGAACAGTAACATCGCAAGGGTATAACTTCATATTCCTTTTAGCAGTTGATATATAATGGCAGAGAAAATCTTCTCATGCACAATTTTGAATAGTTAGAAAATTACTACCACATAAACGAATCATTTGAGCGAGAGAGATATACAATTTTTTATGGGAATTAGGGATACTTTTACATGCTAAAGAACAAGTTGCGTAATGCATTGTTCAGTTTGCTGATAAATCAATTACAAACAAAAAAATATATCCCCGAGTGAAAAACGTGAAATTCGCCAGTGCCAAACTGACAAATTTCTTACTGCCATACCTAAATACGGGCGGAAAACGGAATGTTTTACATCAAAATGTATTTTTTTTACAAATGCAAAAACAATAAAGAGCTTTAAACAAATAAAGTATTTTTATTATTAATTTTGTTTCCGTCTATAAATAGATTTAGAATAAGCGCTTTTTTATGTATGAAAGTGGCACCACTAAAATGAGATGTTGACAATGTAGCTGCCGTCTCAAGAATAATTTAGTTGCTGACTACGTGGCGACGATTGTAGCCAACCGCTTTTGTAGTCGTGTGTTAGTGTAGCCTGCCCTCGCGAATATGTTTAATGCATGAAGAGTTTTGAAATAATACATTTTTCCTAATTTATTTGTATTTCAATTAAATTAAAAATTAAATTATATTAAAAAAAGCTTAAAAAATTATTACTAAAAAATTATAATAATACAGTAGTTTTCCGGTTTAGCCAACCAGTACTTTGTCAACCCTGTTCGTTAAACTGAAAAGTTCGTTATACCCAGTACTTATGTAGAATAGCCGTTTTATGGATAAATAAATCACTAAAATTGTATTTTTTGTCGCTTATTTTATATAAAATAAGTTTTGAGATCCGTATAATAAAACGAAAATAAAAAAGGTACAATTCATTACACTGGTAGTGAACATAAAGCGTAAAAATTATTTTAATGAAAAATTAGTATGTATATATTTATTTTCAATTTTCTCGAAAACTTTACTTAAAAAATTTGTCGAGTAATGTTTGCTTTTTGGAATAGAAAAATTCTTTTTTATAGCGTCTTCTTGCATATTTCTTAAAATCATTAATATTGAGAAATCAACGTTGTTCTGTTGAGCCAATTGAACACAAATTTCGAAGCGATGCGTTGAAATCTCCACCATAAAGCTTTATATGAATTTTTTTGGCTTTGAACTGTAGGGCTGCTCCAGAAACAGGCATGTATGAATCTCGCTGTCGTAGAAACCACGAAAAAAGTGCTTTCTCCATTCTTGGAAATTCACCCTGTTTCATGGCTTCCCTATTTTTGGATCCGAAGTTTGTACTTTCCGCATTTTCTATAAGATTTTCTTTTGATTTTAAAATCGTGCACACTGTGGATTTTTTTAAACTATACTTTTTGCACAAGTCTACAATTCGCAATCCTTTTCGGTGATCATCAACAATTTGTATTTTTTCTTTTAAAAACAGTATTTTTCTTGTACCCATTTTTTATGTTAACACCACGAAAGAATATGCGTAACTGAACATTGCAGCACAATCAAAACAAAAATACTATACAAACAAAACATCAAAATAGCGGTACTTTTTTTCTATTCGCTTTGTTTTTAGTTATTTGTGTAAGAAATTTCTTAAGATTATTTTTTTAAGGTAAAATTATGAACCTTATTTGTTCGTTAAACTGAGTACAAAAAAATATTTTTTGTTCGTTATATAGATAAGGTACTCAATGGAGCAAATTAATCTGTTCATTAAAAGCGATGTTCGCAGAATCGAATGTTCGTTAAACCGGAAAACTACTGTATATTAAAAATTTTGCCTAATTTTATACTAAATTTCAAAAAGTGTTATAGATAAAAATTTGCTTATTTATTTTACTTTCCCAGTCCCACAAAAAATTTCATTAAAATCCTTAATGTTAAGTTGTTTACCTAAAAATTTCTTATATAAGACTCAAGTCGTTTTATCAGCATATCGACCTTTTAGAATTATTTAACTTAAGTGTTATTTTCAATTAAATGCAATACGTATAAATTTATATATTTTCCGTAAATGCATCATTTGGAAAATGTTCAAGCAATAATAGATTGATTGATAATGTTTTTAACAACAACTAGATATTTTAAAACAAATAAATACACATATAAAATTTATATATATTTTTTCTAAAATCATTTTCATAAGAGGAAGTATACAATTGCATTTTGACGTTTAAGCAAACCACAGAACTGTCTGTCTGTCTGTCTGATATTGCGATAAAAACAGCAGCAGCCATAGAACAGCGCAAAAATACTCACTTGAAAAAAAAAAAAAAACGGACGGATAAAGAGCAACACAATTTTTTTTTAATTAAAACATGAATTTTAATTGTTGTAATTGAAAAGATTGATTATATTTATTTGTGCGAAAACTGGTTTATACACAAATAAGAGATCAACTATAAATTAACTTAATTTGTTATAAGAATTGTGGTTTTGAATGACATACAATTTATTAAATATGAGAAATCTTTAAGTCTTCATAAAAATTTAGGGAAATATAAATAAAATTCGTTAAACAATAATTTTTATGAACGCAATACTTAATATTATGGCTAAGCTGTTACCATTAACATGTTATAACTCGTGTAACTGACAGTTAATTTTATATAACATTTCTTTAGATATTAAAACCACCATGTGGGAGGAAAAAAGCTGAACAACTTTTAAAAATATATTTGCATGAGAAAAGCATTTTGATTATTTCTATACAAGCACTCAAAGATGACAGGAAAAAAGAACGAATTTCTTTAAACAACTTTTAAAAATTGCGGAAAAAGAACTGAATGTAAATTGTACATCAGTGTCCTAAGCAATTAACGAGCAACAACCAAACAAATTTACAAAAAAAAAATAATATAATATATACTATATTTATTTTAAAAACTAAAAACACATGCATGCAAATAAAGGAAAATGTCATTCAAATTATTCTTATTTTGCCATTTTCTGGCATTTGCAAATATTTAATATTTATTTTACAACCAAAATTCATACATCAATTTTGTATAAATAATAAATAATTAGAAAACACTGTACATTAATCTACAAAACGAATGTAAAATTATGAAAAAGAATTAAGGAAAATATATAAAAATTTTCTGGTAGTTTGGCTAAAATATCAAATACATCAAAAATATAAATGCAATGATTTGCTTAGAATTTTAAATAAATATTAAAATATTATTAAGAAAATTCTGAATTTGTTACACTGTAATGATTTTTATAAAATTTAAATATTTAATTTATGTCTAACGGCAAAGCAATGGGAAAAATATTTAAAGTCTAGCCACCAGCGACTCCGTTTTGATTCCATCTATCGGCATCTATAGGCACAGTAGTTAGAATTAGAGATATTCACGTGAGGAAAATTATACTCACGATCACGAAATTTAAATTTTTTTCATACACGCTCGCGCACAGAAAGATTTAAGGAGCTCACAATCACGCACACTCACGAACGCACTATTTTTTATCACGTACTTTCACGCACGATGGTAAAAATTTTGAAAAAATCAATCACGTCCACAGTAAAATTGTCAAGTGCAAGCAAGAATGATAACAAATAAAGATTACGCCAACAAACGGAAATAAAAATACTTTTCTGGGCATATTGGAACTCTGACGTCACTCAACATGTGTTCTGATTGGCTAATTAAATTCAGCTGGAGAACTATTATGTTATTGTAAAAACAGGACAGTGGAACAAATTGCGATTTTTCAAATTAAATTTGTTTGATAAGAAATAATTTTAAAAAATTAATTTATTTTCCACTTGTTTTTATTTGAAATTATTAATTTATAGTTATTTTATATAAATACTAAACAAAAGTGCTAATTATTTTACTTTTTTCCCCATTCAAAACAATTTTTTTTGCTTGCAAAATATCAGCCATAACTTCCTTTGAGCTTCATTTCTTGGAAAACTATAAAATGACACAGCTTTATGAAAACAAACAAAATTTTGATAACAATATTACATTTTTCCCACTTGTTTTTTTGCTGTTACTTTCTTTGCAATTGCCCACTGCACATTTCATGCTTGCTCTTTTTATTCTCTTTTCTCTTTAATTTAGGTTTTTTGTTCACAGTTTATGAGCCTTAAAAATCAAGTTTTAATAAGTTTTTCACATTTTAAGTAATTTAATAATTATTTTTATATATTTATTTTAAAATGTAACACAAAACTTGCAATTTCATAAATCCGATTTCATTTGCTTGTTGGAAATCTCTCTGAGTAAATTGAGTGAAGAGTGGCCAAATATGGCATAAAATATTAATTTTTTACGAGGAAGTATTAGTTTTGCATTTAATAAACATTTGGCAATCTCTTCGAGGGAACAAATACGTCATCAGACGGTAAATCATGCGCAAGGCGTAATCTTTATTTTATCATTCTTGAGTGCAAGGTCGGTCCCAAATTTTTTATTCACATTCACACGTGATTTCACGATCTACGTGATTCACACGTGAATCACGGGAGATACGAAAAAATCATGACATTTTCATATCGCTGGTTAGAATATTCAATAAGTCAAAGACCAGATATGAGATAATTTTTGAAATGTTGCCTGTGTGTAAATATTAGCTCTAAATAGGGCATCATTATTGATTGTAGAATGTGGTGAACACTCGTATATTAATACAACGCTTGTTATATTTTAGTATCAAAATATCGTATCTGCAGCTGCCTTTTCATACCCTCCAAAAAAGAACATGGAGGGTATATTCGCTTTGTCATTCCGTTTGTAACGCAGGGAAATATCCTTTTGAGACCCCATAAAGTATATATATTCTTGATCAGTGATGAAATCTAAGACGATCTGAGCATGTCCGTCCGTCCGTCCATCCGTCCGCTTGTGGAAATCACGACTCGGTCCAAACGAAAAGAGCTAGACTCTTAAAATTCGGTACAAACATATATTGAAGGATAGCACAGGTTAAATTCGGAAATGGACTAAATCAGGCGAGAGGAAAAAAAGTTCCCCTAAGAAGAACTAAGCCAACCTCTAAAAAACAACATAATTTTTAAAGTTTTTTTGTAATTTTGTTAAGCGAATGATATATTTTTATATTAAAGAAGGTCCAACGCGTTAAACTTGGAGCCATAAAATAAAAATAAATAGTTTTTGGACCCCGCACCCTATAGTGGGCGTTATTATATGCAGAAATAGGGTAAACATTTAACAAATTAAATTGATTTAGGATTCTATAGGCTAATTGTTCGAAATTTTAATTTAAATCTCAGAAAGACATTATAAATATTCCAAGGCACAAAGGCAAGTCAACATCAGTTTTTTTTTGTTATTCAACTTACACAGCAGAGCAGAACAGCTGTTTTCGAAAGACGCAACCCTTTCATCATCAGTGCTCATGTGTATTGTGTTTGTCACCACTTATTAGGTGGCTTAGTTGAATGTGATAACAGTTCCTATTTACACAAATTTTATTGTGAAAAAGAATCCGAGAACTATATCAACCTGAAGTTAACATGTTATTGTTATAATACCCGTGTTACCGTTTGATTATTTTTCTTCATGTCCCATTTTTCTGAATTTTTTTGTTCTATCATACTTAAGTCGAACTTTTTTGGTTTGAATTTTATACTTAAGTACATGTGAACGTTTTTCCAATTTATTATTGCTAGCCCAAGCCATAGCTTAAATTTGTATGTAGTAAGAATTTTAACGAACATTTTATATTGCTATGGAATATTTATCATGTCTTTCTGAGATTTAAATTAAAATTTCGAACAATTAGCCTATAGAATCTTAATTCAATTTAATATAGCAATATAAAATGTTCGTTAAAATTCTTACTACATACAAATTTAACAAATTGTTTTACTTAAGCCTACATTCCTTGAAAATAAAATTTTTAAGCCGAGCCATAACCTGGTACTACTCTGTCCTACCCCCTACACTCCCCCTTTGCCCCCTTAGACTCCTTAAGACCAATTTAAAAAAAAAATTTCAGTTATAAAGAAAGTCTGTTGATATAATTGAGGTGTTGCTACAGCCGGAAGCTGTGAAAATCGGGCTCACACTGTATATGTGCAGAAAACAAAATTAATTTCTTTTAGGAAAATCTTCATAAATTATTCTAAATGATTTAAAACAATCAATTAAGTTTTTTTTTGAAATCTTTTTGAACTGACATTTGAAAATTTGTAATATTTTATTTTGAATCTCTGTTGTAAAGTAAAAACGTTGAATAAAATTAAATGAATGAAAGATTTCATTTTCCTCGCCCACACACTCCCAACAGCGACAAGACAACTAACAGCCAGCAACATATTCAAATTTTACTTGTCGAAAGATTTTTTAAACTAATAAAACAAAATGTTTTGTATTCAATAATTCAGTTGTTAGCAATTTCTCAAAACATGCAACTTGTAGACAGACAACAACACATAATTGCATGTGAAAAATTAATACCTAAAATATTTAAATTTTTAGTAGAAACTTAAACACCATTTTAGTATAAAATATCATACGTGCTAATTCTGAATAGCTTTGGATGAATTTTTCCACAAACAACATATTTTCAGTCAATGGTAGTACATGCTTTAATATTCAATTCACTTTAAACGCAATTTAATTTTCCTTGCCTATTATGCTTTTATGTAACAAACACACACACACACACACACACAAGTATTACACGTATAAAAATTGTGTGGTATTATCGTTATTTAATGATTTTTAAAGCATACGGTTTTTATAGCCATTTATTGCCGTTTAAGTGCAATAATGGTTCATTGGAATAGTCATCGGTTTCATACGAGCACCCTCATACGTGCACGTAATTGTAACACGCAGCAACATCAATGCTGCTTCTTGTCGTCTGCCTGCCTGCCTGCCTGCCATGATGAACATCATAATGAAGATGCAGCGTCATTGTAGAATACAACGCACAGTGTGTGGCAGATCGAAAAAAATATATTAACAATAATAATAATAATAACAACAAGAAGACTGTGTCTTTGGAGGCTGAAATTATATATTTGAATATTTAGAGACAGTAAAAGAAAACTCCATATGTAATAGAGAGGGTCAACTGAAAGGTCACACTTACAACTCTCTAATCAAAAACCTAAATGCCAGAATGTTTCAGAAAAAAAAAAATTTTGTGATTAAAAAAAATTTTCAAGCAACACTTAAGACATATTTAGATGTAAAAAACTTTTTTATATTTATTAAAACAATTTTGAATATATTTTATAATTAATTTTTAGTTAATTAAAGTAAATGAATATTTATGGCTTTTTTAATCACTTGACTTCAACTTTAAGGGTTTAGTAAACGCTGCTTGTACTTTTGCTAAGTGATACTCAGATATTTAATAACGAATAAAATATGAAAATAAAAATGACTCAACTGCAACTTCAACTCATTGATGCCAACAGAGTTTATAAATCAATGGGGTATGGTTGCTAATCTGAAGGCGTTCAATTGTTCTGACTTTGCTGATTCTTCGACCTTTTTAGATTTCCAATTATGTGCCTTTTAATCAAACTTTAGGTCACTTTTGTATACCCTCCAAAAAAGAATGTGGAGGGTATCTCACTTTGACATTCCGTTTGTAATGGAGCGAAATATCCATCTCAGACCCCATAAAGTATATATATTCATGATCAATGATGAAATCTAAGACGATCTGAGCATATCCGTCCATCCGTCCGCTTGTGGAAATCACGATACAGTCCAAACGAAAAGAGCCAGACTCTTGAAATTTTACATAAATATATATTAAAGGATAGCACAAGTTAAGTACGGAGACGGGATAAATCGGGCAAGAGGGAAAAAAGTTCCCCTAAGAAGAACTAAACCAACCTCTCAAAAAACAACATAATTCTTAGTTTTTTTTTTGCAATTTTGTTAAGCAAATGATTAATTTTTATGGCAAAGAAGGTCTAACGCGTTAAACTTGGAGCCATAAAATAAATAAAAAATTATTTGTGGATCCCGCCCCCTTTAGTGGGCGTTATTATATGCAAAAATAGTGTAAAAATTTGACAAATTGTTTTACTTAAGCCTAAATTCCTTGAAAATAACATTTTTAAACTTTAATGACGAAACTAAGACGTCACCTGGTACTACTCTGCCCTACCCCCTTCTCCCCCCTTTGCCTCCCCAAATGACCCTATCAAAAAAAATTTTGTTTTTTTTTAATTTTAAATTTATTTATCCCAAATATCTATTTTTAGAGTTTTATGACAAAAGTGATATGTCTCCCCCACAGCCCTTGCCAGAGCGACCCCGACAAAATACAGTTTTAATGCTTCCCAAAAAGAATTCGACCCCATAAGCTATATATATTCTATATATATTCTTGATCAGTAATGATCGTCCGTGGAAAACATGTGGCTTTAGGCCACTTTTTTTATAAAATAAATTGAAATTTTTACTATCCAATATTTCCATACCCTCTTGCTTTTTTGGTTTTCTGATATAAAAATTGAATAATAAAACTTAAAAAAAAAGATTAATATAAATCTGAATTGTAATTATTGTCTTGAAGACGATATCCAGAGGATAATGAAATATTGGATAATAAACATTTTCAATTTGTTTTATAAAAAGTGACCGAAAGCTTGATGAAAAAAAAACAGATAATTAATTTTTTTCTTGATTTATTTTTATTTATAAATAGACACCAAAGCATTAACCTATAAAAAAAGGGCAAAAAAAATATTTTTTTTAAAGTCGAGTTATATTCTGACTACGTGATTAACTTAATTACTGTAGGTACTATTCAGTGCCGATATATTTCTCATTTCAAGAGGCCAACAAACAATTAACTCAACCCCAAAATAACTCTGATCAGAAAAATTTATTAAAAAATGTATGACAAAGTACGGTACTCACGACTTTTGGCGAAATTAGCGCCCCACATGCAACAAATCCCATTTTATGTTAAATGCAGGAAGCAGGAATTCACTTATCTATAAATTTATGTCCTTCTATGACTTTTGTAATTGTATTAGTTGAACAACATCACAGGCTTATTGCCAACATTTGTTGTGGAACGACCCACTGTGCATTATCCCCGTAACCCCTTCATTCTGGGTCACCAAGTTAAATATTATTAATGTCATCATGAATTGTATTAATGGGACATAAAAACTTGAGACATATTCATAAAATCGACTTTTCCTCGTACGAGTGAATATAAAAATACCGTTATAAACGTGTATGTATGTATGTATGTGTGACCATTTACATATATTCAATGTTGTATTTGGAATCTAAATTTATAGCCATAAAGCGGTTGCTGCTACATCTTTTTTAACAGTCTATAAACTGCTTTCGCGATTTCCATGGAGTGCCTAAACCGTGAAGTAAAAGTTCCGTGAATAACATTTTCTTTAATTTAAAGGACTACGAAAAATTCAAAATGATTGATAAATTTTTGGCTAAAGGGGAAACACTTCTAATAATTGAGAATAAGAAGCAATTTAAAAGTATATTTAAAAAAGTTAAAAGTATATTTAAAAAAGTTAATCATAGTTTCAGATATCAAGTTTCTAACACACGAAGGGCAGGGTAAGATCAGAGAACATCTTACCTTCGCCATAAAAGTTTAAAAACTAAATTTTTTAATGAATGTCGGCTTAGTACACAATCGACACAATATTCATGACTGTCAACAGCACCTCAGGTCTAGAAAACAAATCAATTCGGTTAACGAATTCGACTGTTTAAATAAAACAGTTTGTGTTGCCAAACTTCAAGGATAAAAAAGTCAATAAGTTAAATTTAATTTTACTATAACCCACATCTTTAAGCATATCAAATGTGAACATTTAAAGAATATTTTATCGCAAATAAATTGTGTAAAGAAATTATTAGCCACTAAATTGTTTTTTATACATAAAATCAATACAGTCACCACAACGAAGGAATGTGTACTAGAGTAGACAGTATAGGCGCGTGAGATAAGCATAATTTGATTAAAACCAGGTCACGTTTATTATGCGATACAAGATTAACTTATTATTCTTTATTAAAATTATTAATTAAATTATGTATGAATTTTTATTCTTATTATTCTTTATTATTAATAATAGTCTGCTGCCAAGATATAACCATTTAATAAAAATTTAATATTCTGTTAATTTTTTTTATAAAAATCTATACTTTTGATTAAAGACAGAAACAGGACCATCTTGTTTACAAGATATTTATTTATTTTTTAATGTAATTAGTTCAAGTAAAGCTATTTTTTATAACAAAGGAAATATTATTTAGTTAAGTGCTGAAGAGAAAAGTGTAGAGGCCAATTGTGTAGATCATTTTACAATATTTTAAATATTATCTTAATAACTTTATTTGCGAAATAAAATTACAAAAATATGTTTTAAGTAATAAAATTTCCTCTAAGCACTTATGAAGTGAAGAAAACTTAAGTTATTAATAAAAATCATTAACCCATATCGTCCCAGAGATTTTTTTTCGAATCAGTTTATAAAACTTTGTAGTTAAATGGTAATTTGGGTCCAGAAGATACGAGTCAGATGTTCGAATTTTTTTAAAAACATGTAATAAAAATTTTCATTAAAACATTTTTTTTTTAATTTTCATAAAAATTTTTTTTTACAAATTTTCATTAAACATTTTTTTACAAATTTTCATTAACAATTTTTTTTTTAAATTTTCATTAAAAATTTTCATTAAAATTTTTTTTTTTAATTTTTATTAAAAATTTTTTTTAAACATTTTCATAAAAAATTTTTTAAAAATATTCATTAAAAAATTTTTTAAAAATCTTCATTAAAAATTTTTTTAAAAATTTTCATTAAACATTTTTTTTTAAATTTTCATTAAAAAAGATATGTTCTTAGTCTTTCCTAAACAGATAAAAAAAATTTAAATGCTTGAAATTTACTGTTCGAAAAATCGAACACTGGGTCGAAATGGGTTAAAGAGCTCAAAGTTCATTATCTGCCAAAACATCAAAGAATTTCATATCATGTTAGTCAAACAAATAATAAAATGTTGGTAATAATTATGTTGTTGTTGTCATTGTAACAAAAACTATATTTGTTTTTTATATTTTGGTCACAACAATTAGTGTTTGTTAGCTTAAGCGTATCATTATATTTGTGTGTTTACAAACTATTTTCCAACGATTTCTTGTCTTTTTTTATAACTATTTGTTGATATCGAGTTCATATATATTTCATATTTAGTAAAAAATATTTCTTTATTATGATAGAGTTTGCGAGAAAGCATAGATTTTTTCGATATTAAATTAAATTTCCATAATAAAATTTAATTAAATTTCTATGACTGTTTGTAACCACTTTCAATAATTTTTGCTGCTTCCTGGATTAGGTTCTTGACAAGGAATAGGAAGATTAGAAAACATCTTATATGCGTCGCAAAAGCTTCAAAATTTAATTTGGAGGAAGTCAGGCTTAAGGAATACAATTTGTTAAATATTTACACTATTTTTTATTATTACATATACGTAACTTCAACACCCACAAAAAGGGGGAGGGGTCCAAAAATAGAATTTTCTGACTTTCTGGGTCGAATTCTTTGGACCTTCTGTGACTTAAAAATATTTAATTTGCTTAATGCTAGGAACACAACTGGGACGAACGACGAATTTCGTTTAGTACGACGAATTCGTTGGTAAAAATTCGCTCTATAAATTCGTCGTATGAAACACAATAACGACGAATAAATTAAAATAATGAACAAAACAATTGTAAATTTTGTTAAAAATCTTTGTAATCCTCTGATGCCAGATTCTTTAGACATTCGATAATTAACCCGGTGGTGTCCATTTTTTTCCATAACAAATTCCTTTGTGTAATTGTTTTCTGAAAATTTTTTCTGTAAATAAATTATTCTTTTCATTTAACAGCTGATGGGGTGACCATATGAAGAAGTAGGATATAGAAAGAAAGAATATATAATAAAAAGTGTTCAAAATTAATAAAAAGTCGTCCGATTGATAAAGTTTTGTGAATTGGTGAATGCATTTTTAGTATGTACTGAAAATTTTCGTGCTAGATGCAACAATACAGTAGTGAATTATGTTTTCCCACATAAAACCAGTTTGAGTATATGAAACCTGGGCACCTCATATTGATTTGTTCGTCGCTCGCTGACGAAACAATTAGAAACAAACCTATTTCAACTTTCGCTGAGTATGACGAATTTCGTCCAACGCCACGATTGTGTGCATTTTCATATACGCCAATGTGTTTTATTTTTGGCGACGAATATTCGCGACCAAAAATTCGTCGTTCGTCGCAGTTGTGTTCCTAGCATAACACAATTACAAAAAACAAGTAAAAACGTTATATTCGACCGGGTCGAATCTTAAATACCCTCCAAATATTTAGTAAGTCTTCCTTTAAGACATCTCTGTATCCAATTTTAAATCTCTATTTTGAGAGAGCCATTCCGGGAAGGGTCGTGGGAGAGACGTTTCACCTCTACAAGATCAGAGAACATCTCAGCTTCTTACAGGCTTCAGGAATACAAATTGTTTAATATTTACACTATTTTTGCATATAATATCGTACGTCAACGCCCATTATAGGGGTGGGGTTCAAAAATAGACTATATCATGTTTTCCACAGATGAATGTATGGGCATTGCTAGATCGTCTTAGACTTCATCAGTAATCAAGAATATGTATATATACTTTATGGCGTCCAATTCTCTTTGGTGGCTATTAAAACTGTATTTTGGGGTGGTGGTCGCTCTGGCAAGGGCTGTGGGGGAGGCATTTCACCTCCGTCATAAAACTATAAAAATAAATGTTTGAAATAATTAAATACAAAATTAAAAAAAAAAAAAATTTTTGATAGGGTCACGTAGGTGGCAAAGGGGGAGGAGGGGGTAGGGCAGAGTAATACCAGGTTACATCTCAGCTTTGTCATTAAAGCTTAAAAATTTTATTTTCAAGGAATTTAGGCTTAAGCAAAACAATTTGTTAAATTTTTACAACATTTTTGCATATAATAAAACCCACTAAAGGGGGCAGGGTCCACAAATAATTTTATTTTATTTTGTGGGTCCAAGTTTAACCCGTTGGACCTGCTTTGACATAAAAGTATATCATTTGCTTAACAAAATTACAAAAAAAAAACTTTAAAAATTATATTGTTTTTTAGAGGTTGGTTTAGTTCTTCATAGGGGAACTTTTTTCCCTCTGGCCCAATTCAGTCCATTTATGAACTTCACCTGTGCTATCCTTCAGCATTTATGTATACCAAATTTCAAAGATCGAATGCTTTTCGTTAGGACTGTATCGTGATTTCCACAGGCGAACGGACGGACTTGGCTAGATCGTTTTAGATTTGATCACTGATCAAGAATAGTTTATATAAATTGTATTACAGGATGTTGATTTTCCCAACAGGCTATAGGTTCAAATCTGCGAAACTGCAAATTATTGTATATTTATTTTTATTTTTATTTTAATAAATGAACGTGATTACATTCTAATTATTATTATTATTATTTTTTTTTTTGAGAGTGTAATATTAAGAATATTTTTCATAGTCATTAAACCAGCAGAAATGTTTTAAATAGTTTATATAGTTTAAGCGGGCTTAGAGGGATATTTCGCTGCGTTAAACTAGGAATGACAAAGTGAATATAGACTTCAATTTTTTTTTGAGGGTATACAAATCTAGATCTATCAGATCGGTTTTTAATAAAATATTTTTTAAATTATGTATGAATTTTTATTAGTCGAACTTTCTTATGTAAAATTGTTAATTTTTTCAACGGGCTTAAGTTCGAATCTGCATGACTACAAATGATTTTGTATTATTTTATTAATAAATGAATTTGATCAAATTCTATTTATTATTTTATATTAAGATTCGTATATTAAGAATATTTTCAATAATCATCAAACCAGCAGAAGGGATCAGTACTGATTTCGAGGCCGCTACGCCATCTCATCAGCGTTCTTTGTTCAATTTTTCCACTTTTGCAAGTGGTGCTGGTTAGTTGGAATATCAATTATTTAACCAATATTTTAACGAAAATTGAATATGAGAAGTTTCCACATTCATATTTTTTTAAGTTATTACCTTTTTGGTTAGCACGAAATTCCCCAACCCTGATGATTAATATTCCCAATATTCCATGTATCTCCTTCGTTTTTTCCAGAGCCATCGGCTGCTGATATCTAAAGCTTTTTGTTATTTATGTTCAAGGAATTGCATTTTTAATTAACAATTTCCAATGAACAAGTGCGCGTGCCCTCGCAATGTTTTAAATTATGTATGAATTTTTATTAGTCGAACTTTCTTAAAATTGTTAATTTTTTCAACTAAGAAAAGTTGCCCGAATCCGAAATAGAGAGAGATAGAGGGAGAGAGAGAGTGATAAGAGACATTTGAGTTTTCTTTGGTGAATTGAATTTTTGCCAAGTTAATAACTCCTTTCGATTGTTCTTTTCTGCTTACCACTAAATAATGTTTATTGGGCACAGTAAAGAATATATATTTTAAATAAACATGTTGTACATATTTCAAATAAAAAACGCAATAATTTTATTTATGGCTCGATGTAAATATATTTCTATTTTCAGTATATTTCATAAATTTAAATAACACAAGCTATATATTACTTCTTTTTTTTTTGTCATATTTAGACCATGTTAATAAATATTAGTTTCAACAAACAGCAGCTATAAAACAAAACCGAAACATAAATAAATAAATATATAAATAAACAAAAAGGTCTATGTGACAAAGCAAATGTACAATGGAACATCTAAATAATCGTCCATGTGTAATAAATTTTGCAAATAGAAAATATTTCTCAAACAAAACAAAAAATATATCCTTTTATTATTATTTTTTTATTTAAAAGCGCACACACACACATACACATTAACACATACACATAACCATTTATATAAATAAATACTTGTATAGGGTCATAAATATAAATGCTTTTCATGGTTGTGGTGTTTGAACTCGCCATATCAAAAAGGTCTATCAAATTTAACATGAACTGAAATGTTTCACTCCAACAAGGAATGACACAATGCAATAACAACAACAACAACAACAAAAATATATAAGCAAAAAGAAAAAAAATTGGTATTACAAACAGCCGAAAAACGAGTATTTGTTTTTTGGAGAAAATCATTTGAAATGAATGGTGCCCTTTCAGAACACAAATGTCCAATAACCCGGAAATGAAACAACTACAGCCAACAAAAGAAGGAAATAGAATAGCAAAAATACCCAGTACATGTATACGTGTGAATATTTGAATGCTTTTTTTTTTTTTTTAATTTAAGGTGATTTTTCAATAGGCGTGCATAACATAATTCTTGATGGGCGTCAGAAATATTTCAAGTCAAAGTCCGCTGCATGTTTAGTATGAGTTGTTTCAGTTAAATAAAACTCAGATGCTAAACTTTAAATTTTATAAAAAATAATTTAATAGAGAAACGATGTTTACAGATTCTTTTCTATTTTAAAACTAAAAACTAATTTTTCTCAAAGTATATCTATATCAAGTAGTCGCAAGAGTACAACAACATAAACTTACAAAAACCACCGTATATTTTGTTTGTGTAAAATTCTGATCTTATGTCAGAAATTTTCTTTTATAATATAGATATTTTGTTCACAATTATTTCCAAAAATTTAAATACTTTTCGCATAGAACTTTTTTAAAACAATTTCTTTTTGTTACTTTTCTTAAACAATACACTTTTTCACAAAAATCTTTTCCACAACAATTCTTTTTTGCTGCTTTTGTTGAATTAATAATGTTTTTCACAATTTTACAAAATATTTTTTCAACGGAATAAACAAATATGGCTCGGTACAAAGTAAACAAATTTTGACATACGATCAGGTAAAAACTAAAAAAAATTTTAGTCAGCTGGGCTCTTGCATATACTTGATATAGATATACTTTGATTTTTCTAAATTGAAGAAAATATTTTTTACACTAACTTCCAAGATATTATGATTGAAAAATATTTTATGTACAAAGTAGAATTTTTTCAAGTTAAGAATATAAGAATAATTTTAAATAATATACGATATTTACGCCACACATGTATAAAAATTTTGTGCTGATATTAACAAAGTGGTATGCGACTGTTTCGAATAATACCAATTGCATCCTAACCTCCGTCATTTCTCACTTCAAAAGCCAATAGCTGGAAAAATTCCACTATAGAGACCAAACAATTCTAACAATAAGTTGTTTTATATATTTTAGTCGACCATTTGGAAAAACATTTACTTTTCCTCATGTCCAGTTTGCAACACCAGAATGCTTTGCTTTGCATTTGATATATTGCTGCCTTCTAAAATATTGTTTTTGCTCGGCATAGTTGTAAAATATGTACTAGAAATATTTGTTATCAAGTTTGTCTTCAGGCCAATTGAAAGATATTTACATGATGGCAAAACTTTTAGTTCCACATAGAATTTTGTTAAGATTCATTACAAAATTTCTAAGACAATAAATGGCAAACATGTTTTTCATGAAAAGCTATTCAAGTAGAATTAGTTACAATTAAGCATGTCAAGAGTTTGGATTTCGTTTGTTTATTTGGCAATATGACTTCATCTTATTACAATAGAAATTATTGTATAAAACATGTTTGGAAAATTTTGCAATAGAATATAAAGGGCAGCAACAATTATGTAGAATTGGAGCCAAATCAGCATGGAAAGTTCCTACTGTTTTCGGTGTCTACTGCAATTTTTCAAAAGCGACTTCTGCTATTTAAATAAAATATATAAAAATAAATAAAGTGTATAATTTTTGCAAGTAGAAGTCGTTTATAATTGTTGTTTTTTTTTTTTAAATTTTGTTATAATCTCGTTTGTTATTTTTAATTGAACGTAAAAACTGTTTTCATGTTTCACTGACTTAGAAAAGTATTGCAAAGTGCAAACAACGGGCCTGTTCGTAAATGCATCACTGCGCTGCATCTGATGCGTTGTGCGTTCTGAAAAGCAGCAGTTGGCAACCCTTCAAATGTGGTGAATTCTAAAATGCATCACTGAAATATATGATGAGAGAAATAGCATCAAAAACTAATCACAAAAATGGCTGATGCAATAGATGAGTAAATATTTGATTTGTTATTTATTTGTTTTATTTTTTTAATTTATTGTTTCTTATGCATTTTTAGAAAATAAGTTAATTAGTAATTTTTCCATTTTTAATGTTCTCGCGTTCGAAATTGCAATCAAATGAACTTTTTTGTCTGCGCTTCATTTAGGCATCTGCATCAGCTGTTTTGTATCAGCTGCGTAAATTAATCACACAGACGCATCAGGTGCAGCGCACAGATGCAATTCCGAATAGGACCAACTATAGATGAGTGGGCCTGTACGTTGAGTTACTTCTATTCTCCTAAAATAAAAATAAATCAAGTTTACAGAAAAATTTTTTTTTCGTTTGTATAGCAGGTAGTGAGCGCTCTTCCCCAGCAGTGCCGTTAGGAACTGATTTCAAAATTCACTTTATAGGAAATCAATAACACATCTAGAGATACAAGATGGGCCAAAAAAAAAGGGCATCCGATGACTCCTCCAGCCTGAACAGTGCACTATGCCGTCACTTTGTGCGGGTATAATGGTTCCCCGTGCATCACTCGTGAATTTTCGGTGCTCCAGAAGCGATAGTTTTGCTTGTTCACATACCCGCTGAGGTGGAAATGAGCCTTATCGCTCATTATGATTTGGGTCGAAAAATCGTTCACTTCGTCCTCGAGATTGAGGATGGGGAGTGCATCGCTCCATGGCTTGTTCACTTGTATTCTACATCTGTCTAGTTCACAAATGTCAAAACAGATTTGACATTTGCCGCCATTTGCAGAAATAAGAGCATCTTCCAATAGGGTGATTTTTTTCCCCCACCTTGCATGAGAGAATTAATAATAATTTATATTTTTTAATTCGGACTAGCACTACATGTGCTGCAGTGCATTGCGCCGGAACTAGAAAGGAGGGAATAGTACTGAGAAGACAGATGAGAAATTAAAGAACTTTTTGTAGCTATTTCAACCTTTTATTTCGCCTGCTAACTTTTTTGCTACAGGACCGATGAAGAAGGGTGCCGTTACTCTGCTTTTAGTACATGATAGTGTCAGTCGCTAACAATTATGTTCAGTGGCCCGGGCTATGCCTTCATCACTGAAACAGGCGGACAACAACGAACACAACCATGCCCTAATGCTGATCACAAGAATTTCGAAATAATATTCATGCCTGAGCGCGGAGTCGAACTCTGGACTCTCCGCTTCATAATCTCGTGTTAACTACTTCTGGAAACTTTAAACTTTATGGAGGGGTCGTTCCCCTGTTTACTATTAGGAATGTTTTTTTTAAGTTAGTCTTTTTCTCCATTTAGTCCAAGGAATTTATATATACCATATGCAATCAGTAGTGGCCGACCGAACATTAGGGTTCGGCAAAATTTATGTTCGATCAAAATTCGGTGTTCAAAATTTTTACGGAAATTTTTTTTCGTTAAATCAATTATTTATTTGCCATAAAAAAAATACAATGATGACAAAATCAAATTACTGATGATGAAGAAATATTGTTGTAATTTCAGAAGTCATTAAGAAATACAAGAACAACAAATTAACGGTCAAATTGTGTTTCAGCGAAAATTCTATTATTTAAAAAAAAATTCACATGCCTGAAACATGCATAATTTTTTTATAGTCATTTATATTGTTTTAAATAAAGCAACTTAATAGAAGTACACTTATCCCTCGATTTACGTGATACTTTTTTACACGATTTCACTTTTAAACGATTATTTTGGTTTTCGTGTAAATTGAGATATTTATGAAATACCTCGATTTACACGATTTTTTATGTGTCTTGTGTAAACGCTTCTGTTATTTTAATATCAAAGTTGAAATACATATAATTTCTTAATAAAATAAATTTTTTACACGATTCTGCTTTTATTTCCGATTTACACGGTTTTTCATACAAAAATTTAAAATTTCGATTTACTCGACTTTCTCAGCAACGTATCTGTCGTGTAAATCGAGGGATAGGTGTACACTTATCAAAAAGTTCGGCTTCGGCCGTACTTTGCAATATTCGGCCGGACACTAGTAATTAGTAACACAAACATTTAAATGTTTCCGCTAAATTTTAATTCATTTGTATTGTTTTTGCCAACGGAATATTTCAAAAATTATATGGAAGTGCTTATAGACAAAGTAGAGAAATTGTCCTTTATTTTGTAACTATTTGACAACGTCAAGTTAAGACAATATCAAAAATAGGACTCATAACTACTCCATGTGAATAACAATTAACTGCTTGTGACAGACTGTGATTACCCTCCTGAAGTTACAGAATAAGGAAAACTGTTCTAATATTTTAAACAATTATTTATATTCTTACTTTAACATTAAAATTTTTAATTAAACGAATAATGTTGTTGATAAAAACTTCTATGGGTTTTTGATTTTGAATAATTTTATGTTTGTACAGATTCTAAAAGAACTCCTTTTTTCCATTGTGCTTTGAAAGTTATATTTCCCAATCCCAAATCTTCTCATGCGTAGCAACAAATTTTTACTTGCCCAATTGAGATTTTATAGCAATTTGAGTTATTTGAATTTGCTTTTATTGCCATTTATTTAATTTCAAATGCTTTTAAAAATTATTTTTCCCTTAAGTGTTTAAAAAAGAAAAACTTTAATAATGTTTACAATGACACGTTAAGGCGAGGCAGATTTGTTAGCGCCATTGGATTTTATGTAATCGTCTAATGAGAACATTAAATTGAAATTAAACTTTTGAAAATAAAAATACTTTGCTGAAAATTTAGATTTGAATAAATTAAAAAACGCAATTTCTTAAAAACTAAACCATTAAGAAAAATAATTAAGGGATTTGTGTACTGATTTTTATTGTTATTATTTTTTAAGACTTTTGGGATTTAATGGAACAGCAAACAGCTTTTACAAAATGTATTTTATGCTAAAATATATCATCGTCATTGAAGTAGGGCAATTTAAAATTAACAAGTTTGTAGTGATCACTCACTGTACGCGAGATGAGACCTAATGGGAAATATAAAATCAAAACAAGTTACATTCGACTGAATCGAATCTTAAGGACCCCCCAAATATTTATTAAATAAAAACTCTGTTTTTATTGTTTTGTATCAACGCTTACAAAAAGGGATGGAGAGAACTTAAAAATGTTTAACCTGCTGGGTCAGAGTTCCTTTAGGATATTTTTGTGCTTAATTTTAAAACTGTATTTTTATTAAAACTTAAATGGTAAAATTTTGGGGTAACTTAGTGTAAAAAATTATATAGTTTTTATAATAGGATCATTTAGAGGGCAAAGGTGCAGGGGAAGATCAACGATCATCTTACCTTCGTTTCGAAAGCTGAAATATTTAATTTTTAAGGAATGTGGGCTAAAGGAATACAATTTGTTAAATATTTACCCCCAGTTGAGATGTGGCCGTAATTTAAAGGAACCGTTCAATATTGTTTTCATTAAATTTTATTTGTTCAATTTTTGTTTAAGTGAACAATGTCCTAGTTGGCAACTTTTGTTTCACATTGTGCCTAGAAAATGTCTGCACTTTTTTTTACAGAATTTGTTTGTTTCATTTTCAAGTTTCATTTTAAACAGTAAAAATACTTTAGCTTTTAATTTTTGTTATAATTTATTTTGTTCTTGTTACTATAAATTGAACTTAAAAAGTGTTTTCATGTTTCACTTACTTAGAA
Source organism: Linnaemya tessellans (assembly GCA_951800035.1). Lineage (NCBI taxonomy): Eukaryota > Metazoa > Arthropoda > Insecta > Diptera > Tachinidae > Linnaemya > Linnaemya tessellans. The sequence continues at coordinate 154,743,372 of OX637532.1, read as the reverse complement.
AATTATTACAAAGTGCAATAAATTATAGATGATTGGTCCTGTACGTTGAGTTAGTCTTATTTTTATGAAATAAAAGTAGAAAAAGTTTATAAAAAAAATTTGAGTTATTTTTTTGTATAGCAGGCAGACTCTTCGCCACTGGTGCTTTTAAAAATTTATTTCAAAATTCACTATTTTTTATAAGCAATTAACAACACATTTAGAAACATGAGGAAATTAATATATTTTTTTTAAATACGGTAAGGCACGATCCACGGGAACTAGAAAGAAGAGTCTGGTACAGTTGACTCCGCTTTTGTGGAAAGAACTAAAACCCAAGTTTTTGAGTTATCCAAATTTTTCTCTAAAACGTAGTTCGGATTACTGAAATTTGTTGCAGTTAAGCGTACTGCTTAAAATCAGTAAAACATACACATGCATATGTGCACGTTTTGTTGTTGAAATTTTTCACGAATTACTCGAAAATGTCTAGCCACTTGCATTGACAACATAATAGAAAAATACAATAAAGCACGTAAGAGCGAAAAGGACAAATGCATTTTGCCATTTAATTTTTTAACGGACAAAACATGCACAATTTTTTCAGCCTTAAGTAATGCAATCGATTTCTTATAAATAAATTTGTCATTGTTTATTTTTTCACTAAAGCGAAGTAAGTTTCATACAAAACGTAGTTGTGGCCTTGCTTTTGGTTTTCAGTAATACGATATTTTCACTAAATCGATGTTTCGCTAAAGCGAAGTGAATAAAACTAGATGCGTTTAAAATCAGTGCAGGGATTCGTATCGCTTTCAGTAATCCGATTTTTTTCAGTAAAACGTGTTGCGCTAAAGCGGATTCGACTGTATTGAGAAGAAGCAGTTTATACACTTTTTAGTAGGAATAAAAGTACCGTCAGACTTGACAAATATTTATCCAAAAATGCTAGTGAAAAGCTCTTTATCTCACGGAAGTGTTCATTGAGTTACATAAATGATTCCCACAGCTATAGGATTTTATTACACTGTCTATTATTTGTATATGAAATTGTTTTAGTTAATAAACAAGTATCTGAATCAAACTATTTACCAATAGCATTTAGTGGTTACGTTTTTTTGGGCAAATATTTGAGAAGTTTGACAGCACCTTTTATCAACATAATATTTCGAGTGTCACTGTTATAATTTGTTCTTTCCCTTGTTGCACTAGAACTAGCTGCTAGGGGATAACCCACATTCATACAATTTATTGCGCTGGAACTACGAAAAGGGGTGATATGATGATCAGCTTTAGCGCCAGTGAAATTGGCATAGAACTGACTAAACATCTTCCGCTTTGATCAGTCTAAACTTTTTTTTAATTTGGCAGGAAATAACAATTCCCACAAATTTAAATAATATATTTTTATAAATTAAAATTCTTCTGGTTTCTTGACCTCTTTTTAGTTATTATATTTTTAATTTTTTTAAGCTAAAGGTCTCTTTATTTTAATTTAATTTTTAATTTCAATATTTCGTCACTCCTTTGTGTGACTTAATCAGGAAATTAATAAAATAAAATAATTAATTTCCTGAAGAAGTGACACAAAGGAGTGACGAAATATTGATATTTAAAATTAAATTGAAATAAAGACAACTTAAGCTTAAAAATATCTGAATATAATAATTTATAAATTTAAATAATAAATTTTTATAAATTTAAATAATAAATTTTTAAAAATTTAAATAATAAATTTTTATAAATTTATATAATAAATTTTTATAAATTTAAATAATAAATTTTTATAAATTTAAATAATAAATTTTTATAAATTTAAATAATAAATTTTTATAAATTTAAATAATAAATTTTTATAAATTTAAATAATAAATTTTTATAAATTTAAATAATAAATTTTTATAAATTTAAATAATAAATTTTTATAAATTTAAATAATAAACTTTTATAAATTTAAATAATAAATTTTTATATATTTAAATAATAAATTTTTATAAATTTAAATAATAAATTTTTATAAATTTAAATAATAAATTATTAAAAATTTAAATAATAAATTTTTATAAATTTAAATAATAAATTTTTATAAATTTAAATAATAAATTTTTATAAATTTAAATAATAAATTTTTATAAATTTAAATAATAAATTTTTATAAATTTAAATAATAAATTTTTATAAATTTAAATAATAAACTTTTATAAATTTAAATAATAAATTTTTATATATTTAAATAATAAATTTTTATAAATTTAAATAATAAATTTTTATAAATTTAAATAATAAATTTTTATAAATTTAAATAATAAATTTTTATAAATTTAAATAATAAATTATTAAAAATTTAAATAATAAATTTTTATAAATTTAAATAATAAATTTTTATAAATTTAAATAATAAATTTTTATAAATTTAAATAATAAATTTTTATAAATTTAAATAATAAATTTTTATAAATTTAAATAATAAATTTTTATAAATTTAAATAATAAACTTTTATAAATTTAAATAATAAATTTTTATATATTTAAATAATAAATTTTTATAAATTTAAATAATAAATTTTTATAAATTTAAATAATAAACTTTTATAAATTTAAATAATAAATTTTTATATATTTAAATAATAAATTTTTATAAATTTAAATAATAAATTTTTATAAATTTAAATAATAAATTTTTATAAATTTAAATAATAAATTTTTATAAATTTAAATAATAAATTTTTATAAATTTAAATAATAAATTTTTATAAATTTAAATAATAAACTTTTATAAATTTAAATAATAAATTTTTATATATTTAAATAATAAATTTTTATAAATTTAAATAATAAATTTTTATAAATTTAAATAATAAATTTTTATAAATTTAAATAATAAATTATTAAAAATTTAAATAATAAATTTTTATAAATTTAAATAATAAATTTTTATAAATTTAAATAATAAATTTTTATAAATTTAAATAATAAATTTTTATAAATTTAAATAATAAATTTTTATAAATTTAAATAATAAATTTTTATAAATTTAAATAATAAACTTTTATAAATTTAAATAATAAATTTTTATATATTTAAATAATAAATTTTTATAAATTTAAATAATAAATTTTTATAAATTTAAATAATAAATTTTTATAAATTTAAATAATAAATTTATATAAATTCCAACAAATATTTACTAAATAGTCTTTAAAGAATTTTCATTTTATTAACGTACACGTCGCTTAACATCCAGCATATTTAAAGTGGTACCAAAAGTATAACAAAAAAATCTGTATTTATCGGTTAATATTTAAAAGGACCCCTTTTCCTGTTTGTATTGTGGTTAAAACCAAGTTTGTGCACAATTAACAAAATGAAATTTATTTTCCATTTTATCTTTTTTCAATATAAAAACCTACACAAAATAAAAGGGATACATTTTTAAAAGAATTTCTAAACAATCTCCTGCATGCCATCAATAACATTAAGCATTTACTTTCACACTGCATGTCAGTTTTATTCAAGAGTTTCCTTTAAAACTTATTCCTATTCCATTTAAAACGAAGCCTTTGTTTCGCAGGCCTTCAAATGTTTCAACACTTTTAAAAGAATTTAAGCCAAATGTGTTGTGTGCGTTTGTCCTTTATTTGAGCCTTGATTATTGTTGGAAAATAAAATAATATAAACAAAAATGATTCAAAAGCCTTTTTTTTACTTTTTTTTGTATCCTTCATATTTCAAGGGTTTTTGTAAAATGTTTGTTTTCATTTTCAAAAAGGCAGCACACAAACCTTGCGATGTCTGTATGAGGCTTATAAAAAATGTGTGTGTGCATGTGTGTGTGTTTGTTTGTAATTAGCAAATTACCCACTCAAAATGTTTAAGTGCCTCAGCGTTTTGTGTGACTGCGTATGGAAAATGTTTGTTTAACCTCCAGATGTTAAATGTCCTAAAGTTTAAATTATTTCTGAATGGTTTTAATTTACATACATAAATATTTAGTTGGGCATTGTTTTTGGACAACTTGTCAAAGTTCATTTTAAATTTCATAACTTATTTATTGCCAATATTACATGAGGATTTTGGACATTATGAAGACATGTAATACTCGTAGCTGCAACAAACATGTAAAGACCTTCTAATAGGCTCTTGTGAACTTTGACATTGAAGAACGGCCATCTTGTTGAGGCTACTTCCGCCAAATTAGTTGGAGTTTATTCAGTCTGTTTTGCCATGGAGGGATATAAATACTATAGTATTTAACAGCACGTGCATATAATATAATTCTTTTATCAAAAAATCACATTCAGCGTTGAGGTTCACTTCTGAATGAGTGGCTACGTGAAGAACAAAAATTGTCAAATTTCTGACTATACCAATTCATATGAGATCCAACAAGCGTCACTGGTTTGGTTGGACTCTGTGCTGGCAGCATCATAACTCTATATTTCTTTGAGAACGACGGTGGCCCATGATAGTCCACTATATTTAACGGCGGCTGCTATAGGTCGATGACTTCCAACTTCATTTATCCTGAATTGGATGATCTGGACACCAACAATATGTGTTTTTAACAGGAAGGCGATACGTGCTACAGACCTTATAAAAAATTAGATATTCTGCATGAGTCATTTGAGGACATGGTCATCTCACGTGCAGGTGATGTGAACTGGCCACCGAGATTGTGTGATTTGGCCCCGTTAGACTTTTTGCTTGTGGAGTTTTCTGAAGTCGCAATTGTATGCTAATAAAACACAAACCACGGCAGTCCTTAACACCATTAACTCGATCAAATTGAACCTGAGAAGTCGTGGACGATATTTAAACGACATGACATTCCATACATAATGACATCAATAGATAATAAAAAATTTCCATGTTGTATTTCATTTTAAAGAAAATTAATGATGAAAGACCCAAAATATTAAAAATAAAATTTCTTTTATTTTACTCCTTTTTCTGATTTTAAATATAAATTGTACGAACGAAATTTTCTTTCGATATGTTGGGCCAAGTTATTATTTGATTTAGTTAAATATAATTTGATAAATCAGTTGCCCAGCAGTTTTGAGTCAGTCAGACTGTGTGCTATTGGCTGAAGTAGTAGAACACGAGACTATGAAGCGGAGGGTCGTGAGATCGATCTCGCGCTGAGTCATGAAATATTGTGTTGAATTCTTCTGATCAGCATTAGTGTGTGGTTGTGTTAGTTGTTGCCAGCCTGTTTCACTGATCAAGGCATAGCCACTGGTCATTGAACATAATTGGCAGCGACTAACACTATCGTGTACTAGGTTAGGTTAGGTTAGCAGGTTGCTGGTAAAAGGAAAAAAAGAGTCCAGCCCCCTTGGGTCCAATTATTATGATCTCTTTGTGACACCTGTATTAAAGATCATGTACTAACAGCATCCTTCTTCGTCGGTCTTGTACCAACAATTAGCCGGCGAAGTAAAAAGGTTAAAATAGTTTAAAAAATTCTCTCTCTACTCATTTATCTGTCCCCTCAATACTATCCCTCCCTTTCTAGTTCCGGAGCACTGCACTTCATATGTAGGGGTCATGCCCTGAGTGCTGGTCCAAGATACAAAAAAAAAAACATCAAGCCTCGTTGGCAATTATTTTTAAAGTGCAGCCGGTCCCTTGCTCGTTTACTCTATTGGCAGAGTTTTGTGTCTCGCTCGCACTACATAATTTCAACACCCGAGATAACTGTATGAATTTACGGTTCTTCTGAGGAATTATTCCGTGATTGACGACGTTGCTGCTTTTTAGGTGGACGCATAAAACGTGATATGCCCGTCACAGTAACGGATAAAATACGGGTTAGCAACATCGCCGGCATATGGTTGACTTTATAAAATATTTTTCTAATAATAACAATAATAATTTGATAAATTATTAATATGAAGCATCAACACTATCCCCTTTCATTCCATAGGTCCGCTACGATGCATTGCATGAGTAGAGCCATCCTCTGACAATCTGTTTTCTTATTTTTTTATTTAAAAAGTATTCTTCTTTTCATCGTCGTATTTAGAACTACACACTTGTCTAATTTTTTTTTTAATAGAATCAACATCAGTTACTTAAATTCAAAAAGGGTAGAAGTTTTGCTGAAACATTTAAGTTGTTTGAAAAACATATGCCCATGTCACACCGAGATCTCAACATGACATTGACCTTCTGGCTAATTTATGCCCTTTTAAAAGTTTATATTGGAATAAGACATTTTTAGACAAATGAAAACATTTGGCCAATAGTCCAATAAACATTTCGATATTGTTGTATAACGAAACTCTTTTACTAATTCATTTAATAAATTTTGAAACAGACCAGCTAAAAATAAAATCCACTAGAAAAAAATAAATAAATAAATAAACATTAAGAGAAAACTACAATATAAAATTGGTTTATTACCATGAAAATTTCTAATTCAAGAGTTTTTCTATTAACACGCATGCAACGTATGCCAATTTTGCCATAAAATAACTTAGGTCATAACCTTAAAATGGCAACAGAAATAGCCTTTTATATTTTAAGGCAAAAAAAACTTATAAGAAGTAGTAAAATTGTAATAAATGCAGCCAAGCGAATTGTTAAATGCCACACAACCTCGAGACGTTTGTGACTTTGAAAAATACAGCAAATTAAAAAAGGCACATGAATATTTAAATATAAAAAGGTTTAATTCATAAAAAAAATATTTCAGGCTTATAACCTTTTTATTTGACGAATTTTTTTTGCAAAAATTGTCAAATAAGAAGTTTATAAACATAAAATATTTTTTTGTGAATCAGCTCTTAAATCTTTAAAGTTTTTCTTTAACCTTTTTTACCGCCCTTTTTATAAGATTTTTATGCATGCGTCTGTCTGTAGGTGGCATCGGTGACTCGAATCTCCCAGACAAGAAATTTGAAAATTTTCAAAAAATAAGTAGAAAGTTACTGGTTTTACCCCTTTTTTAAGATTTCCAGTTTTCAACATATCTCGTCGTTTTGAGTTCCTAGGAAGCTTTCCAGTTTATTCCTGTTGCCGTCACGGTGCCCGCATGTGTATGTGTGGGTGTGTGTGTGTGTAAGTATGTGATCCGCTTATAACTTTTGAATGCCTGGAGTAGATTTCGAGAGACATCAAAAATAAACATAATTTTTTTAAAGAGTTTTTTTTTTAAATAATTTTTAAATGGTTTTTTCGATCGATTCCAAAACCTAATCAGCTCTCACAGTTCTCGTATGCAATTTCCTAATAAATTTTTTTTTAAATAAAAACTGTTATCATATTCAACTAAGCCACCTAATAAGTGGTGACAAACACAATACACATGAGCACTGATGATGAAAGTGTTGCGGCTTTCGAAAACAGCTGTTCTGCTCTGCTGTGTAAGTTGAATAACTAAAAACTGATGTTAACTTTCCTTAGTGCCTGGGAATATGTATCATGTCTTTCTGAGATTTAAAAAAAACAAATTTCGAACAATTAGCCTATACATTTTAATTCAATTTAACAAAAACCACGTCGGTTGCTACTAAATCGACGATAAAATCGGTTCACGCCTTCAGTAGATATCGTGAACGCGGAGGCGGGTCTTTATGGCCAAACGTTTGCCATATTTTGTAGTGACAAATCAAACGATTAAGAAATCAAAAACTTAATCGTTTGTCTACTTTTAAGTAATTCAAGAAATTTTTTTTAACACTGCCAAAGTTGTACCTCCTGTTTTTTTTAAATTTTTTGTTTAATAAGCTAAAGCCCCGAAAATTCCTGAGATGTGTATAAAATTTTTTTTGGATATATTTTGGCTCTTGTCATCCTTAAAAATACGTAATTTATTTCTGTTTCATGTAATCATTGACACACCGACACTTTAAAGCAACACGTACATTTAGGGTAGCAAAAGTAAAAAAGAAAAAAAAAATTAAAATGCCTTAGACCCAATTTCCTTTGTTTAATTTGACGACGGTGCTGTCATGCTTTCAAGAGTCCTTTGCCAATTTTTTTTTTTCAGGAATACATAAATATATATTTTTTTAAGACATCGTTTTCCCCATTCTACCAATAAATAACCTTTTAAGAAACTGGGCAAATTTCTTAAATTCAATATTTGAAGAACACTTTAGTTATTTATTAAATAAAATTTAACAAAATTTATATGTTCTTATTTTGGGTTATTTCCTTATGATCAAAAACAAATTATTTCACTAGTTACAGGCAGATAATCGTTGGTGCGAACCCTTGGTCTTTCATAGAAGAGAATATAATGCTGTGAGCATCCTTTTGCTTAGGATTTACTAGTTTACTATAATTCCCATATTCAAAATTACTATTCAAGTATTCAAAATATAATTTTACTGATACTCCTGTCTTTAGCAAAAAATTAAATTTTTGTAAACATTTTTGATATATAATAAATACTTGAAAATATCAAGATTAATAGGAATAGCTGCATGGTTTCAATCTGAAGCACGAATTAATGAATATTTCTTAAATAGAAATTTGTACTTGCATATGATTTTCAACAAAACAAAATATTTCAGTGTTATAAAAAAAAATTATAAAGTTTTATTTTGGCTCACCATGATGAAATTAAGTACGAGGTGCGTTTAATTATAAATTGAATTTTGAAATATAGTGGAAATTAGATATTTCCCTGTTTAAATTGGCTACTTACCAAACACATTTACTTGCATTTATGAATGCAGTAACACAACCATTAAGCGAAATTCGCAATAATAAAATCTTATATTCTCTGCAATCCTTTTTGGACATTTAATTCAATACTTCAACAAGATTTAAGGATGGCGAGAAATTGAAGTGTGAATCGCACATAATAAATGCACTTAAATTAAATTGTTCTATTATTAACAGTGAAGGACCTGCTGAAATACAACATTTTACAATTTTATTTGCTTGCTTATTTTCCATTAGAAGTCACAGTTGATATTGTTAATTTAAAGGCTAAATGTACACGAGGACAACAATAAAGCAGCGCATCAAAAAACAAAAACGAGTAGGTTTTTCCGTTAGCTTGGCATTAGACTGACACTGTCATGTACCAAAAGCAGACTAACAGCAGCATCCTCCTTCGACGGTCCTGTAGCAAAAATTAATCGGCGAAGTAAAAAGATTGAAATAGCTACAAAAAAATCTATCATCTTTCTTCATCTGTCCACTCAATACTATCCCCTTATTTAAAGTTCCGGCGCAATGTACTGCATATGTAGGGGTCATCCCCTGAGTGCTGGTCCAAGATAAAAAAAAAAACATCAAGCCTCGTTGGCAATTATTTTTGAAGTGCATCCGCACCCTTGCTCTTTTACTCTATTGGGAGAGTTTTGTGTCTCGCTCGCACTACATAATTTCAACACCCAAGATAACTGTATGAATTTACGGTTCTTCTGAGGAATTATTCCATGACTGAACGTTGCTGCTTTTTAGGTGGATGCATAAAACGTGATATGCGCGTCACAGTAACGGATAAAATACGGGTTAGCAACATCGTCGGCAAATGATTGACTTTATAAAATATTTTTCTAATAATAACAATAATAATTTGATAAATTATTAATATGAAGCATCAACACTATCCCCTTTCGTTCCATAGGTCCGCTACAATGCATTGCATGAGTAGAGCCATCCTCTGACAATCTGTTTTCTTATTTTTTTTTTAAGTATTCTTCTTTTCATCGTCATATTTAGAAATACACACTTGTCTAATTTCTTTTATTAGGATCAACATCAGTTACTTAAATTCAAAAAGGGTAGAAGTTTTGCTGAAACATTTAAGTTGTTTGAAAAACATATGCCCATGTCACACCGAGATCTCAACATGACATTGACCTTCTGGCTAATTTATGCCCTTTTAAAAGTTTATATTGGAATAAGACATATTTAGACAAATAAAAACATTTGACCAATAGTCCAACAACCATTTCGATATTATTGTACAATAAAACTGTTTTACTAATTCATTTAATAAATTTTGAAACAGACCAGCTAAAAATAAAATCCACAAGAAAAAAAAAAAAAAATAAACATAGCGACTGACACTATCATGTATTAAAAAGCAGAGTAACAGCAGCAGCCTCCTTCGTCGGTCCTGTACCAAAAATTAGCCGGCGAAGTGAAAAAGTTAAAATAGTTGAAAAAATTATCTATCTACTCATTTATCTGTCTCCTCAATACTATCCCGGCGCACTGCACTGCATATGTAGGGGTCATTCCCTGAGTGCTGGCTCGAGATAAAAAAAAAAAAGAAAACTGCACATCATTCCAATGAGTGCATGTGAGCATTGCAAGATCCAATACTATGAACGACTTTCTAAATATGTGCATTGCATTGAAGAACTCCATAATAAAATTTTAAAAACGCTAAGATGTCACCACTGGCCTTCCTTAAATGAAAAACGAAGCCAGTTATAGGTATAATTTTGGAAGCCATGAATTGTTTATTATGCCCTTTTAAACTGAATGATTAAATATCAAGAAGAAAGAGCTTTTGAGAAGTTCAAATATTGAAAATGTACTAAATGAGTGTTTTGGGCGGCTATTAAAATTTTATTTACATAAAAGAGTTCCAAAGAAAACAGTATTTTAGCTTGAAGACATTTATTTAAATTTTTGTGGCGGCTACAATCAGACAAAAATTTCTCTCAACTTTAGTAAAAACATTCCCACAATAGAAACAGTTTTTGAGAAGCTCATTATTAAACGAGTTCATCCCATGAAAACAAAACAAAATAGTGCAATTTATCATGCAATACAAGTCCACACAAAGTCTCAGCCACAGCAATATGCATTAGTTGCTTCGTGTATATTAAGCATCAAATACAATCCTAGGGAATTTTCAAGTGTAAATTAACATTAATCATGGCAGCGAGTTAGTAGTTGCCTTGCAACTGCAAGTCCTTTAGTGTAACAAAACTATTGTTGTGTTCATTTCTAGTGTCAAATTGTTGGAAATGAGGGAGAAAAGTGAAAGAAAGCGTAAAATTAAACCAAATAGAATTGTTTGGAGTTAACAACCTTAAGCGCATAATAAATAGTTAAATTTGCAATATAATACAGACATACAAATGCTTAAAAACAAACAAACACACACACACACTCTTACACTCTGTAGGTAGAAATTTACTGTTCTAGAATTTAGATATAAAGAAGAAGAGCAGAAAAGGAGTAAATTGATGGTGGGATATAAGAAAATGGAAAAGAAAAGTTAATTGTTTAATATTTCAAGGAAGAAAAAGTAAATAGGACTTTTGTTTGATAGTCACAATACACACATACAGATGATACAAATTTTAAAATAGTTTTAATTCTTAAAATAGCTGACTCTGAAAAGTAGGCAACATGACACTCACATAAGAAATATATATATTATTTTCAATCACAGATTTATAGCCGAGCGCAGCTGGGCAACATCTCTTCAAAGCATAGGGTGTTTTTTTTATAGAAAAACACAAGTTTAAATCATAATAAACAAGGAAATATATTTTTAATATCAATAAAGCGCGCTTTATGGCAAAGAAAAAGCAATGCAATTAATGTTTATATATAATTTCTGTCATGTGGCCGCCACGGCTGGCGCGTAGAAGGTACAATCTGGAACACCAATTTTCAACAACTAACAAAATCGTCCATAAAGTGGCAGGACACAACACCAGTTGCTGACAACGGCGACGAATTGATTGATGAGGGTCATCTTAAATGCTTTCCTGTACAGTGGCTACAGCTTCTTCAGTGCGCACTATGCGGTTTCTGACGAGATGCACATTATCCAGTGACAGTAAATGTGATCCGAAAACGTTCTATTGTTCTTCGAATTTCCCCCCGGGGGTGCCGTTGGGGAGCCTGGCTATGATGTCCGGCCTTGCTCCAGCACAGATCCGGGGAAAGGGTTATGCAGTTTTTATGAACGTTGCTTTTGCTGATAACCCATAAAAGCTCATATGTTACCTGCCCAATCCCTGAAGTTGCAGTGCAACGGGAGGGCATATAAGAGCATAAAAAGTAGTAGGTAGATCTTTGCTGGAAAGTACATCGTCCTAGTACGAACACTGTAGTAGGAGCCTGCCTCCACTCCGAAACACATCCGAAGACACGCATGGAAATTTGGCAAAGACCTGTTCCTATGTAGTCTGTTGTAAGGAAGACGGTTAAGGACGCCTGTTACCGTAAGAGGGCCGAAGTCATTAGAGAGTTGAAAACATTGACTGGTTTTGCTCTCGGGGTCTAAACAATTTACTCAAACAGAACTTTTGTTGGTAACCCATAGAACTTATAAGTACCTGCGCGTTACCGAATGGGACGTTAGGGACAAGTCTCAGTAGGAAAACTAAGCTGGCTACTGTAAGAAGAATTAAAGTAGTAGGGGATTGCCTTGACCCCTACGTAAGTTTGCAAATAAGAAAGGAGGTCCAAGGACGCCTCGATCTAATTAAGAGTCCAAAAGTCAATAGAAAGTTGAAACCTATAATGGTTGGCTTTCGAGGGGTTACGATGTTTTTCAGGCAGTACTTTTGCATGTACTCCCGTAAAACTTATATTTTACTGCCCAACCTCTGTTACAGTGTAACGGATGTGCATATAAGAGTATAAAAGTAGTAGGTTCGCCTACGAGCCTGAGTAAGAATTGGCAGGTGAGGCGACACCTAGGTTTGGGTAAAACAGAAACCGAAGTCGATAGAAAGTTTATAGAACCTCCACTGGTTTGACTTTCGAGGCTTTACCAGTAGTCAGAACTGGTACCACGGGATCCAGTACGAGCCCCGCAGTTTACTGCGGCTGGATATTGGTGAGGTCTCCCTCGGGAGTACACGTGGTGGTTTGTGGTCACCAATTTGGTGGAAGATTTGTCAGATAAGGATTGATGTTCAATCCTTGCGATTGGACTTCGGTCCGGCTGATAGTAGCAAAACCTATGTATTGTTGTGAATCAACAAATAAAATTGTATTGGGAGACTTTTTGTAGCTCATAGAATTAAGATCATCTAGATAGGATCGGCACTTTAGCAAGGTGTTAGATCATGGGACTTACCAAATCATGTCTAGAAATTGCCACCTGGGCGACCCGAGGTCGCCTTCGTGTGGTTCTTGGGTACTAAGAGGGGTGCTGGTAACACTTAATTTTTACCCGATGTTAAGAGAATCGTCAGGTAGGGCCGCAAGGCAGGAACTGACGTTAAACTTTTGACTTATTTGTTCTTCGAATTAGTTGTTCTGAAGGACGATTGTGGACGCCATAAAATGGAAGAAGTTTAACGAATAGAACATTGATTTTTACAAAAAATTTCAACAATTTGCACGCGTTGCTGTGGTGTTGTGACAGTCTAAAACAGATATAGGCACAAACACATCAACATTTTGAGTTTGTGTGTGTCTCTCACAATTTTGTAAACAAACGAGCATTATCCCCACTCTTAAATAATTTTTTTCAACAAGCGCTCAAACAACCGTCTTGATTGGAAGCTTGTGATAGACTGAATTGTGAATCACAATTTTTGTGATTTGTGAGTAACTACAAATACGTCTGACTCTCAAGAGCGAATTTATATACATGTGAATTGTGCTCACCCACATTGCCTATATCTGGTCTAAAACAACACGCATTATATGATAAAACAATTTTGAGCACTTATTGCATTTCCGTAACAATATCTGTCGCACAAGAAGTGTATAAGTCTACTTAAGAACTACTGCAGAGACTTTTATAGGTTTATTTGACTTTTATTTCTAGTTTTTTTTATCACCTCCCTGGTTTACGTATGATTGTGACCACTGAAAACTTTAACTGATTCCTATAATATTTAAGGAATGAAATAGTGATTAAAAATTTTTTCAATTACGTATGAATTTTTATTAGTCGAACTTTCTTATGTAAATTGTTAATTTTTTTCAACGGGCTTAAGTTCGAATCTGCGTGACTGCAAATTATTTTTTATTATTTTATTAATAAATGAATTTGTTCAAATTCTATTTATTATTTTTTTTATATTAAGATTGAAATATTAAGAATATTTTCAATAATCATCCAACCAGCAGAACGGATCAGTAGTGATTTCGTCAGGGTTGGGGAATTTCGTACTAACCAAAAAGGTAATAACATAAAAATATGAATGTGGGAACTTCTCATATTCAATTTTCGTTAAAAACATTTGTTAAATAGTTGATATTCCTACTAACCAGCACCACTTGCAAAAGTGGAAAAATTGAACAAAGAACGCTGATGAGATGGCGTAGCGGCCTCGAAATCAGTACTGATCCGTTCTGCTGGTTTGATGATTATTGAAAATATTCTTAATATTCCAATCTTAATATAAAAATAAATAATAAATAGAATTTGAACAAATTCATTTATTAATAAATAATAATAATAAAAAATAATTTGCAGTCATGCAGATTCGAGCTTAAGCCCGTTGGAAAAAAATTAACCATTTAAAAAAATTTTTCTTAAATAGACTTAAGCGGTTATTACATGTTGCCACAGCTATTATTGTCTCTAGATTTTCATAGCATCGAAAATAAATATAATAATTACTATCAATTACAACAAAAAAATTTGCTAAAGATTGCATTCATTGCAGCTCCTGTATTTAAGAGAAACACTTGCATGCAATAATGTCACGTTTTATGTTGGCAACAAAAAAAAATAAAAAAATAAACCAAACAATCGCGTATTGAGAACGATGTTGAAACTGGAGAAGTGTTGAAATGCATTTAGGGTGCAATAAATGCTTAGCAAAAAAATAAAGTTTTTTTTTTTAAATAAATTCGCCACATTTATACCACAACTCATTTACAATTTGAAAAAAAAAAACTGCATTAACTTGCAAAACCTTTTGCATTTGGCGATGGCAGCCATCAATTAAGTGGTAAAATTCTTCTGGCATTTTAAGGTACAAAAAAAAAATGCATATCTAAGCATTTTTTTATAGCAAATGTAAAGCTAGGTGAGCTTTTATTTAAAAAAAAATGTTGCATATATTTTTAAAATGGCTGAGATACATTTGTCACGCCAATAATTTGCAGCTAAATTTTTTAGCAATTTATGTACATGAAACTATATATTCAAACACATTTACATATGTATTAGTTTAAAACTATATAAAGCGTGTTTTTTAGAATGTCACAACACTAGAGCAACGCGAGCAAATTGCTGAAATTTTTAATCAAAATATTTGTTCTATTCGTCAAACTCATCGTGCACTTTTTAAATTTATGGCGTACATAATCGTCCTTCGGAGCGACTAATTTGAAGAACAACTAGGTATAAGTTTAACGTCAGCTCCTGTCCTGAGGACCTCATCCGATGATGATCTCAATAAAGTGTGAAAGCGACCCTAAGCAACCCTAAGGCAATTTTTAGAACACGATAGGTTAATATTCCATGCACTAACACTTTGCTAAAGTGTTCGATCCCATCTAGAAGATCTTAGCTCTTTCAGACACGAATGTACCAAAATAATCTCATTTGTTGATTCACAACAACACATAGATTTTGCTACTATCAGCCGGACCGAAGCCCAACCGTAAAGATCGGTCATCACACCTTATCCGACAAATCTTCCAAAAATTGGTATAAACCACAAACCACCACGTGCACTCCCGAAGGAGACCTCGACAATATCCAGTTGCAGTAAACTGCAGGGCCAGTACTTTATCCCGTAGTACCAGCTTCTCTCGGTTTATATCGAGCTTTCTCAGGGATCGCTCTATACGAGTTGTTATAGATGGGATCTCATGCGATGAGTTCAGAGTCAACTAAGGGGTACCACAGGGCTCCGTTCTCTAGCCCTACTCTATTTCTAATTTTTCTCAACGATCTACTTTCCCAAACTTCCTGTCATATTCACTCTTTCGCAGATGATAAAAGCCTATCGCATTCATATTCATTTAACTGCAGGCCGTCAACGTCTGAAATCGAGACGAGGAGGCAGTTTATGAATGACGTTCTGGATAGCGACCTCGCGAAGATTTCCAAATGGGGTCAGGCGAACAGGGTCGATTTTAATGCCCGTAAGACCCAGTGTTGTATGCTTACGCATCGACGTACGTATGACCACGCTGCTTCATCTCTTTATATGGGTGGTGTCAGTATTAAGGAGTCAGGTGCTCTTGATGTTCTGGGCATGAAAGTGCAGTGTGATGTCAGATGAACAGCTCATGTCTTTCATGTCGCAAAAGAAGCATTCAAGTGCCTAGGCTTCCTAAAACGGTGCAAGAGATACTTCACCCCTTCTGATCTTCTTAATATTTACACCGCTTACATCAGACCGGAGATGGAATACAACTCTCATGTATGGGCCGGTGCTTCAAAGTCTATTTTGTAGTTACTCGATCGCGTACAGGAGAGGGCGATAAAACTCATCGGAGACAGTAGGGTAGCCAACTCTATTGACTCTCTTGAGCATCGTCGCAATGTGAGGAGCGTATCATTGTTCTATCGTTACTATAATGGCATGTGGTCTGGTGAAATTAGGGAACTTGTTCCTGAAACCCATTATTTCTTAGGCTCAATGCGTTTTTCATCAAGAGCGCATGCGTTTGTGGTCGATATTCCAACGAATCGCACTACGCATTACAGAGAAAATTCGTTTTTTGGCCGAACAGTCCGTATGTGGAACAAACCACCTGCAGATGTCTTCCCCGCCACTTACAATTTAAGGGAGTTCAAGTCGAATATCCACAGACACTACTCCCTTTATACTCCTTCCCAAAATATATTTTCCTAGTTCCAGCGCAATGCACTGCATATGTAGGGGTTATCCCGTGAGTGCTGGTCCTACTACTAAAAAAAAAAAAAAATGCAGGGCCAGCACTTTATCCCGTGGTACCAGCTTAGACTACTGGTGAAGCCTCGAAAGCCAAGCCAGTGTAGGTTCTATAAAGTTTCAATTGACTGCAGTTTCTGTTTTACCCAAACTTAGGTGTTTTTGCACCTATTGATTTTTGCTCAGACTCGTAGGAGAACCACTGTTACTGATAACGAGCATTCCGTGAGACGTCGAACAGTGCTCCCTGAAGCAGCTGCTGTGCAGGGAAGCATTGAACACGATCCTAATCAATCAATTCGTAGCCGTTCTCAGCAACTGGGGTTCGGTCCCTCCACTTTATACACATTTTTTTTTGTTTGTTGAAAATTGGTGTTCCAGATTGCGTCTTCTATGCGCCAGCCATGGCGGCCACATGGCTGAAATCATATTTAAACATGAATTTCACAAAAAATTTCTTTCCAATAAAGACCGTTTCATTGATATTAAAAATACATTTCCTTGTTTTATTATGATTTAAACTTGTGTCACTCTATAAAAAAAGCACCTTATACAATAATTTTTATCCTTGCAGAAATTTATATAGACCTGAAGCTGGTAGAGGTCATTACATTTTAGCTTTAACTTAAATTTACTTCAACTTTTAACGCTAAAGATACGGTCACACTTAACAAATATTTTCCCTAAAAAGCGTAACCACTTTTAATTCAAACAAGTGTTTGTTGAGCTAAATAGTTTCCCATGGTATTAAATTTTACACAAGTACGTTTCCACTATGAACAACTTAAGTTGATTTGAGGAAATTATAGCGAAGTGTTTCCATTATAATTTTGTGTTCGAATTTTCGTAATTAAATTGACATTTATATTCTTTGTTTCTTTTTTAATGTAGGAAGAAAATAAGCAAAAATTTAGTTCAATGTTAACTTGAAATTTCAAACTAAAAAGAAAAGCGCTATAAATATATAAAATAAAATTGAGTTTTTTTGGAAATTATATTCAACAAATAAAATCCGCGCCATTTGGTTGTTATTTAAACGTCACTCTTTTGGCAGTTGTAACTCACCAATAGTGGATGGCCCAAGGTTGCCAGATTACAGAACAAAATTTCGAAACTCACCAATAATTATTGATAATGGTTGCCCCCAAGGTTGCATTTGTAAGAAGAGCAGACGTGCAGTGTTGCACGCAAAAATTTCGAAATAATTGGCAGCAAATGAAGTCATTTGAGATAATTTGCTCATATGAAAAATATATGGGAAATTATGTCGGAAATTACTTAATTTGGGCAAATGAAATAATTTGGGCGAAATCGCTGTCTATGAATCGCTCTGTATATTAAATTTGTATGCAAGTGTTTTACTTAAAAAAAATATATATTTTTCACTAGTATTTAGTGGTTCCAGTTTTTTCAGCAAATATTTGCCAAGTGTGACCGTAGCTTAAGCTAAACATGCATGTAGTCGTTGTTATGCGACTTTTTATTTATTTATTATTTCGTTTTCTAGTTTGCTGCAACTTTAATAAATGAAACACTTGAACTAGATTTTCCTTTGCAGGAAAAAGTAAAAAGTTAACTTTTTATTCAGTTTTTTCATGTCCTTTTTTTTTTTTTGTTTGCCTGAAAGCAGCTGTAGGTAATGTATGTCGTTAATAGGTTGGTATTAGTGTTGTAGTAAATTATGATACAAGTGTGTGTTAATAAAAAATGTGTACATGAGTTTGTAAATTCTGATATATATCTGACTGTCCTTTAGGACAGTGAAGGGCAAAGCAAAAGCATCAAGTGAGGGGTTATACTTCAAATTGATTTGTTTTTGAAAATATTGAAATTAAGAAATTTTCATAAGATGTCCCATATATGAATAAACTGGGCCCGATATAACGACATGGACGGCCGCCACTAGTATTAATTTAAGCCAACCGACTTTTTCCTTTTTATATTCTTTCTAATAATATAAACATTTTTTCTATTCATTAATATGGATTACGAAAAATATATATAAAAAAATACTCTAATGGTACGAACACAACTGGGACGAACGGCGAATTTCGTTCAGTACGACGAATTCGTTGATAAAAATTCGCTCTATAAATTCGTCGTATGAAACACAATAACGACGAATAAATTAAAATAATGAACAAAAACATTGTAAATTTTGTTCAAAATTTTTGTAATCATCTGATGCCAGATTCTTTAAATATTCAATAATTAGCCCGGTGGTGTCCATTTTTTTCCAGAACAAATTCCTTTTTGTAATTATTTTCAGAAAATTTTTTTTGTAAATAAATTATTATTTTCATTTAACAGCTGATGGGGTGACCATATGAAAGAATAGGAAATAGGAAGAAAGAATATATTATAAAAAGTGTTCAAAATTAATAAAAAGTCGTCCGGATGATAAATTTTTATGAATTGGTGAATGCATTTTTAGTATATACTGAAAATTTTCGTGCTAGATGCAACAATACATTAGCAAACTATGTTTTTCCACAATGAACCAGTTTGAGTATATGAAACCTGAGCACCTCATATTGATTTGTTCGTCGCTCGCTGACGAAACAATTAGAAACAAATCTATTTCAACTTTCGCTGAGTATGACGAATTTCGACCAACACCACAATTGTGTGCATTTTCATATACACCGTTGTGTTTTATTTTTGGCGACGAATATTCGCGACCAAAAGTTCGTCGTTCGTCGCAGTTGTGTTCCTAGCATAATGACTTCAAAATTTTTTTTCAATTGACAGCGAATGTGTCATAAATTGTAATGAGTAAACATTTTGATATTTTTATAATCGACCCCACCGTTAAGGAAGGACTCTTCCCAAACTACTGCTAATTATAACATAATTATCTCCAAATACATATTAAGATTTACTGAAATATTCCCACCCCAGGTTAACACTACAACTGCACTAGTTTCTTGCTCCCAACTGTTTGCCTTGTATACAAGAACTCTTAACATGATACGATATCATCTGATATTTAGCCTATACAACTGCTATATAAATGTTTAAAAGTATACAATAAATTGTTTCTTTATCGTATTTTCTCTGACATCACAAAAAGTTAAATTACAAAATTTTATAAACTGCAGACATTCGCTCGATTATAGTTATAAATAAATGTTATAATGATGTGTGTATAAAACTTATACTGGCAAAAACTTGTCGTTCTATTTTAAAGCATTTCACCATTTGCGCTACATTTTTTCTCTCTCTCTCCATTTAACGTGGGAAAATATTATTTATAATAAAAGAAATAAAAAAAAACATATAGTTGACAACTATTAAATTTGCAATTACTCGTGTATTTGATTTAGTGTCATTCACTTATCGCTAACGACATTAAAACACACTTTCCTCACACGCACACATACACACAAGCACAGCCATTTACACATGTTATACCGCCCCATGAAGAGCGAAAAAAAGAGGAATAATAATAAACAGAAAAAGATGACAGACAGTAACTCCATGATGCTCTCAGAACTATCGTCATTGATAGGGAACATTCATGTTGTATTTAATTGATTTGTTGGAAAATAAAAATTTACTTTCATACAGACTTTCTTGTGAATGCTGCAGACAAAAAAATGCTGAAATATAACAAGTTCTTTGCCGCTGTTGTAACAGAGTTTTTCAGTGTTTGGAAAAGGAAAACGGAACTTATTATTCTTACAGAGTAGTAAATGAGATCTTTTTAAGTGACGACATATTGAAAGATTCAAAAATCTGTGAAAAATTAAGATATCATCACAAAAACAAATATCACAGCTAGTAGTGAATTCATAAAAAATACTTGAAAATATATATATTTTAATTTAAACAAAACATGCATATTTACAACTTTTTTATTTTTATTTGACGCATACATATTTCAATATATGTATGTGATTTGCTCCACGAAAAGGAACCTCTGCTCCGAAAAAAGTTTTTTTTACTTTTTGAGTGATTCTTATAGAAAAAAAACTCTCTTTCAAATGGCGCAAAACACGGAAAAACGAAGCGCTTTTTTTAAACGCGTTTTTCTCAATAACTTCTTTTCGGCGCAGAGGTCCCTTTTCGTGGAGAAGGTCACATATAAATTTATCAAATACGAAGTTTATAAGCTTGAAATATTTTTTATGAATTAGGGCCTTAATATTGTAACTAAAGAATAATCTAATTTATTTTGGGCACTACGTCTCTTTATTATTTATACTGCTTTCAATAATACAAATTTTTAGCATAAAGGACTAAAGTTCTAGTACCTATAAAATTTCATATTTGGATTGAATTTATTATTAACACAATTATTGGTTGCTTGTGTTAAAAGTATCTATACGAATACTATGATTCTAAATTATCCGTTGATGACTGTACAGGATACACATACGCGTGCAGCTGGCAAATTCATATTTTATTGAATTTTGTATTTTATTAAAAATTTTCTATAATAAATTTGTTTGGTGGAATGGTGTGCGATTCCCCTGGGCAATTTTCGTCATTTTAGGGAAGTCACCGCAGAAGTATACTTCATTAAAATGTAGTGATGAAGGCTCCACTGACCACACTTAAACAGTTGTCTAGACGACAGTCTGCTTTACCACAATCTGCAGGACCAAAGTCTGCTGGACCATAGTCCTTAAGTACCACGGTTTTCTGTACCACAGTATTCTGGAGCACAGACTTCTGAACCACAGTCTGCTCGATCACAATCTGCAGGACCACAATCTGTCGGACCTTAGTCCTGTACAGTCGGCTGAGCCACAGTCAGCTGGACCACAGTCACCTGTACCACAGTCAGCTGAACCACGGTCAGCTGGACAATTCAGCTGGACAACAGTCATCTGGACCACAATCAGCTGGACCACAATCATCTGGACCACAATCAGCTGGACCACAGCCAGCTGGATCACAGTCACCTGTACCACAGTCAGCTAGACCACAGTCAGCTGGACCACAGTCAGCTGGACCACAGTCAGCTGGACCACAGTCAGCTGGACCACAATCACCTGTACCACAGTCAGCTGAACCACAGTCAGCTGGACCACAGTCAGCTGGACAAGTCAGCTGGACAACAGTCAGCTGAACAAGTCAGCTGGACAACAGTCAGCTGAACCACAGTCACCTGTACCACAGTCAGCTGAACCACAGTCAGCTGGACCACAGTCAGCTGCACAAGTCAGCTGGACAACAGTCAGCTGGACAAGTCAGCTGCACAACAGTCAGCTGGACCACAGTCAACTGGAAGTGATGCACCAGAGTCTGGTATACCATATGAAATAAACACATTTACGAAAACAGACTACCAACTACACGACTGCAGAAATAGAATATATGTGTTTATATGGGAATGATTATTTTCACAGAACACGGCAGGTTGTTGTCCGTGCTACTTTTATCATATAAACACATGTATTCGATTTCTGCAGTCGGCAGAATACTGTCGTGAACGTGTTTAATGCAACCCACTATTTTTCTAGATACTAGCCTTTTGAACTACAGTCTTTTGGACCATTTTCCATCTTCCAGACAACAATTTTCTTAGCAACAATCTTAAAAATTCCTCTTTTCCAGACTATAGCAAAGTCTAATCTAGAAAATCACAAAGTTAAAGCAGTTGACTATTGACGATCTGCTAATGCCGATATAATCAGCTAAATTACTTATGATGGAATTAAATTTTTCCTTAAGAAACTCAATAGTTTCAATTTAACTGCCACGTTCAGGTTAGAATTTTCTGCAAGGAGATTTTTATTTACATAGAATGGTTTATTACCAAAGAGGTTTAAGAATTAAGAGATCATCCTATTTATTTATAAAACTCAACGTCGTCTTTATTTTTTAAATAAAATTTTAACAAAATTTAAATTATATTCAGTATTTTGTTAATAGTTTGTTAAGGATATCAGCAATAAGTAATAGAAAATTTTAATAAACAAAAATCCTTTAGAACTGTGACAAAAAATATGTATAAACAAAATTATTATTATTTTTTCAGCTATTTATTTATTTCTCTGCTTAATCAATTTAATACAACAACAACAGGTCTTATTTAGAAGTATTATTTAGAATTTTGAAACACAGAAATTGCCTATAACTCTTCCAAATGTGCGTTTACAAGCAATATTTAGAAAAAAACATAGTACCTGCAATAATTATAAAAAAAATAATAATTATTACTAGATGTTTTTTAAGAAAATTCTATAAAATATATATACAGATATTTTTGCCATGTTTCAAAAAAAATTTTAAATTTAAAATTCAATTTCCTATTATTTATTCCTGATGATGTCAACACACTCTTAAAGAAATATTGATTAAAAATGAAATTTGTTATAATATTATTAAAAAAATTGCCTTTAAATTAAAAAACACAAAAATTAACATAAAAAAGCTTTAAAATTTCAATTGAAAAATTAAAAAAAAAATTAAAAAAAAAAATTTTTATATTAAAAATTTTAATTTAAAAATTTACAAAAAAATTAGAAATTAAAGATTTGAATTTAAAAATTAAAAAGAAAAAATTAGTGTGTACTTGTTAATAGTTATTAAATTCCCTGCCACTGCAATTAAGTTCCCAATTTATTCCAGTGCCATTATAGGCGACAAATTAATTCAGTCTTTTAGAGCACTTGTCGACATGTCGATATATCAAATAGAACCAGGCACCCTGAGTGCTGCTGATGCTAGTATTTTTGATGACGATACTATAATTTTTTCTTTCTTTCTTTTATATTTTTGTTTAGTTTCTTGTCAACATTCATCAGTTCAAAAGTTATTGCTAAAAGCAAAAACCATGTGTACAGACAAAAACACTTTCTCATGCACAACGTTTTGGTTTTTTTTTTCAATTTCAGCAAAAAATTAAATTGCAGTATTAAGCGAGAAAAAAGATGTGACAACTTGCTTATTGAAAATTTTGCTAGAGTTTTAAATTGAATTAAATGACATATTTTTTTTCTTTTCCTTTTTTTTTTTTTGAAATATAATAAACAAACAAATTAAATGATTGGTGTTTTATTTTAATGTCACAAGCTGACAATTGGACAGATATGACCCATATTGTGGGTAGAGTTAAAATTTAATATTTTTAACTTTTAACATTAATGTAAATTTTATTATTTGTAATTAGTAATTTATTCACTTAATTTGTCAGATCATGGAGGGGGGGATTTTGTAAGAATTTTTAATACAAAGATGATTGTTTTATAGAATAATTTAAATTAATATTTGGGATATATGTAAATATGCATAATTTTCCTAATGTTGTCGAAATTTAATACACTTTCAAAATCTGTGCACATATTAAATGTTACAGCACATTTTCATAAATTATTATCCGGCAAGTACCGGGTTTTTCAACAGGGACGCTACAAAAGTAGAGTGACAGGGACAGTAAACGACGCCATATTTCTTGCCGCTCTTTTGACATTTCTCTTCAGTAAGGTTTTTGCCATTTCGTGATGGAAGCCGCTTGACCACCAGAAGCGTCGTATGTTCGTGAATTGGGCTGAGCAACAACTTGATAACGATTCGGATTTTCATCGAAAAATCATCTTTAGCGATGAGGCTCATTTTTGGCTGAATGGCTTCGCCAATAAATAAAATATGCGTTATTGGTCAGACAGCAATCCACACGTACTCCATGAGTCGTACTCCATGCATCCCGAAAAAATTACGGTTTAGTGTGTTTTATGGGCCGGCGGCGTCATTGGGCCGTACTTCTTCCGTGATGATGAAGACCGGCACGTTACTGTGAATGGGAATCGATACTGTTCAATGATATGGACTTGGAGGACAAGAGCATCCAATAGGACGGTGCCACAAGCCACACAGCGAATGTCACAATCAATTTATTGGAAACCCCAAGTTTGGAGAATGTGTTATCTCACGAAATGGTCCAGTCGATTGGCCGCCTCGTTCGTGCGCTTTGACGCCGTTAGACTATTTCCTGTGGGGCTACGTCAAGTCTATGGTCTATAGCAAAAAGCCCTTGACAATTGATGAAATTGCAGCAGTATCGGCCGAAAACCGTCCAAAATTGGGTTCAGCGTCTGGACTTCTGCAAGCGTGCCCGTGGTGGCCCTGCAAAAGAAATCGGGTTCCATTCATAATGGCATCGAACGTACTTTCACAGGAATAAAGAATTTCATTGATATCCAAAACCGGTTTTGTTTTCTTTAAAAAAAAAATTTTTGTAGTGCTCTTATTGAAAAACCCGGTACAATCGAAGTTAAAAAAAAATCTTTATTTATTTGTGTTGATGGGAATAAATAAATCAAATGTCTAGAATTTTATTGCGGCATTAATTTTGCCGAATTTTTCCATACTTTCATTTTATGTGCAAATAAAATGTCATCATAATGTGGAACTGATGAGGAATTGTGTGCTAGAGAATTGATTTCAGAAGTACATCAATAAAAACTTTCAAAGTACAGGGATTAAAGATTAAACTTGCAAAAATTAAACTTGTTTGAGTTTTCAATGCCATTTTTTTTTCACTGAGTCAAGAATATCACTGAAAATGAATTACGGATGGAAAAGGATACCAAGAGAAGGAAATGGCTAAGTTCTATAACAAAGCGCCATGATTAATAGTTTATGTGGCATTTTATACGAGCATAATGCCTGTTATTTTGACACTTTCTTCTTTTTTTTCCTGTTGTCAAAATTTATTTTTATCTTTTATCGTTGGAGTCTGTTGATGTCGCCTTTTTCTTTGTGAAATGCCTTAGGGATTTAATGGCTGTCACAGAATGTTAGAAATTGGTTGGTAAGTTTCTATTGTGTGGAAATTTTTATTTTTTTTGAAAGGTAGAAAAACAAAAAACGATTATCTGTTAGAGATGTACAAAAATGTTGTGTTAATAGAGAGCTGGGATTTTTTGTTTGTTTTTGTTTTGCTTCATTTCATGTAAGACCATATGTTAATCTTTTAAATTGATAAATTATTTAATATTAGATTTAGTTTAGCTGCCCGAAAGGCTGCTGTTATTGGTCATTAAAAGTTTTTGTAGCAATATACCCTGAGTGCTGGTGCGAAAAAAAAATATATATACATACATATATACTTATTAACCCATATCGTCCCAGAGATTTTTTTCGAATCAGTTTATAAAACTTTGTAGTTAAATGGTAATTTGGGTCCAGAAGATGCGAGTCAGATGTCCGAATTTTTTTAAAAACGTGTATTAAAAATTTTCATTAAAAAATTTTTTTTTTTAATTTTCATAAAAATTTTTTTTACAAATTTTCATTAAAAATTTTTTTTTAAATTTTCATTAACAAATTTTTTTTTTTAATTTTCATTAAATTTTTTTTTTAATTTTTATTAAACATTTTTTGAAACATTTTCATTAAAAATTTTTTTAAAAATATTCATTAAAAATTTTTTTAAAAATTTTCATTAAAATTTTTTTTAAAAATTTTCATTAAAAATTTTTTTCAAAATTTTCATTAAAATTTTTTTTTTCAATTTTCATTACAAAAGATATGTTCTTAGTTTTTCCTAAACAGATAAAAAAAATTTAAATGCTTGAAATTTACTGTTCGAAAAATCGAACACTGGGTCGAAATGGGTTAATGATGTGAAAATACCTTTTGCTTAATCGTGCTAGAAAAGAACAAAATCTGCTTTATTTAAGTGAATTTGGTTTAAAATCACTTACTCATATTAAATAATTTTTCTGATGCAATTGTTGGCCTTATTTGTTTAAACAAAAAAAAACATTTTGGAATTAAATAATCCTGCCTGTTTTGTAAAACACATTCTAGTAGACACATTAACAAAAATATTCGCCAGTGCTTGAGTACATAAAAATCAACAAAAAAAAAGTATAAATGAAATAAAATTTAAAACAAATTCAGAATAAATGCAACCGCAACACCGTCAGTTTGGAACCTTCGCGTACTATTTCCTCACAAAATTTTTGTAAAAAACATTAACTTCAATTGCCTACCAAGGCTCAAGTATTTAAAAAAAAAACACACGAGTACTGATGATGGGATGGTAGCAACATAAGAAAACAGAGGTTTTCTGCTCTAGTGTGTAGATTGAAAAATTAATTTCTTAATGATTTTCTACTAATTATTTGTTAATATGAGTTTTAAAGAAAAAAATCTGAACCCTACATATGAAGTGCATTGGATGGGATAGTATTGAGGGGACAGATGAAGAAAGACGAGAAGGTAGAGAATTTTTTCTAGCTTTTTCAGCCTTGTCACTTCGCCAGCTAATTTATTGCTACACATGTTTTAATTATTTTTTTTTAACAATAGTCGTACGTTTTACTTTAAAGAGGTTTGACTTAAAGTTTGAAAAAGTTAAAAATAAATATATATTTTAATTTTTTATTATTATTCCATATTACAAAGAGGAATAAAATTATTTATTTTTTTTCTTTCTTTCTTTGTTTTGTTTATGGCATTCAATCTCGGTGCGTATTGCAATGCAAGGATGAGATAAACTTATGCACGCATTGTGAAAGCATCGAGATAATATGGATTCCAGGGCATCAAGGAATACCTGGAAATATTGAGGCAGATAGGCTAGCAAAGATTAATGACAAACATCACACTAGACAGTCCGAAGCCATTTCAAGTTTTTAAAAACGAACTAAAGCATTGGGCTATAGAATTGCATACAAGAGATTGGCAGCACTCTACCGTGGGTAGAGTGACCAGAATTCTATGTGGAAACCAAAATGGCAACAGGACAAAGGAGATCCTAAGATTAAGTAGGCCAGCACTAGGGAGATTGGTTAATTTAATAACAAGACATACAGAGTTAAGGAATTACCTGGCACGCATGGGCATCGTTGATGGTATAACATGCAGAGCCTGTCAGAAGGATGACGAAACACTTGAGCATTAGTTGTGCTAATGTCCAACTTTTAGTCAAACATTTAATCAGGAGATTATACAGGATATGGAATTTCTTAGGACTTCTAATTGGAGAGACTTAAGAAGATACATTGCAGAAACTAGGTTCTTAACATAATCAAATTCAAAGGTTTCCATGGTTTTTAATGGAGGCTCCCTATAATACAATGTGAAGGCCTAAGTGTTACTCTGAACGGATTGGGACAGCTCTTGCTTACGCCTCTCTCTTCAACCTAACCTAACCTTGTTTGTGGAATAAGAAAATGACTAATGACTATCAAAAATATTCTTAATATTCCACTCTGAAAAATAAATAGAATTTAAACAAATTCATTTGTTAAATAAAAATGAAAAATAATTTGTAGTTGCGCAAATTTGAACTTTTAGCCTGTTGAGAAAATTAACATCCTATAATAAAAATTACATAAATTAAAGTTCACTATTAAAATAGAAAATTCATACATAATTTAGAAATATTTTGAGTTGAGCCTCTTCACAGGAACATAAAGGCGATATATTATATTAAGTAAAAAATTATTTTTAAATATTTATGGACATGGATTTAAAAATGTTTTTTGTCAATACAACGATAAACGTTCATTTAATATTCCGCAAAAATTTATGTATAGATGATCCTGTTGCCAAAAAGGAAGCATATTGTAGAATACAACGCAAAGTCATTCTGATAAAATTGAACGTGCTTTTCTTTTTAAGTTACACACACACACATATCCAAAATATTTAGTTAAAAACTTTGTTCAGAGAAATATTTCCGTTTGGAACGTTTATCTAAAGGGCAATGGCAGAATTTAGGTTTCCTTTTAAATGGCAAAGCTATTTTTTAGGAATTTTCTTTTCTTTTTTTTGGCAAACTATTCGAAAGGTCATCGCAAATAGCAAACTCCCTTTACAGCGGAAAAACTTTTTATGCTGTTGTTGGAAAATTTGGCAAAGAAATTGTAATATATTGACTATGATTAATGGAGAGACATATTCCAAAGGAAATATTCAAATGAACTAAATATTTGTAAGCAAACAATAAGGAAATAAGGGTAAACCAAAATATTTGTGTGCAATAACAACACATTGACACACAAACACCAGGGTAATAAATAAGAAAAAAAAAGATATATATGAATAGATAAAAGAAGTCAATCAGGATGTCCCAAAAAAAAAAGAAACTTGAAACAAATTTTCTAATCTTAAACACAAATAGAAAAGCCAGCAAAAGAAATCCTGGCTATCAGACGAACGAACTGGTAACTTTTCAATATAAAAACTTAGGGTCCAGGAAAATTAAACAAAAAGTATATTTTTTTAAAATTAATATTTGTGCATTGCTCGGCATTAAATATAACAATACTAACACTCTTTGGATCAATTTTGCTCTACATATACAATTTTTTCCTTTCACATATTTGAAGCAAATTAACTGTGAACAATTAAAAACGTTATATTGGAACGCTCCAAATATTAAGTAAGTAAATTTAAAATGTTTAATTTGGTGGGACAGAGTTCCTTTATATAAGATCGTACATCAACGCCCATTAAAGGGGGCGGAGATCAACAATAGACTACATCATGTTTTCCGCAGACGAACGTATGGGCATTGCTAGACCGTCTTAGACTTCATCACTGATCAAGATTATGTACACTTTATTCTTTTTTGGAGAGCATTAAATCTATATTTTTTAGGGCCGTGGGGGAGACATTTCACCTTTGCCATAAGACTCTAAAAATAAATATTTGGGATAATTAAATGTAAAATTTATTATGTGAGTGAAGATAAATAAGCCGAATTAAACATGTTTCGACGTAAGTAGTTACGAAACAACGTATTTAACTGTGCAGTTAAAAATGTTATGACGTAACGAAGTTTTTTTTTATGAAAATTCATATTTAATAAATTTTTGAGCATTTTGTGAAAATATTTGCACGCCATGAAAGGTCAATTTACAGGCCATGAGAGTGGAGGGATTTTGCCCCCAGTGGGTAAATAAAGAGTTGGCAAATTATAAATATTGATTATGGGAGTGACTTCTATCAAACACAACAATTGGAATAGCTGAATTGAGTTTGTGAAAATATTTATAGGCCATGAGAGTGTGTGTGATCTTGGAGGAATTTTTCCCCCAGTGGCCATATAAGGAGTTGCCATGCATTGCCAGTATATAAAAAATGATGTATGGGATAGAAAACACTCCCATTATCATTTTGTATATAAATATGGATTCTCATACAAAAAATGTCTCTGATTGCCATTTCGTTACGTCATAACATATTTAACTTCACTTCGTAACTGCTTACGTCAAAACATATTTAACTCGGCATATTTATCTTTACACACATAAATTTATTTTTAAGTTTTTTTTTTGAAAAAGTCATTTTGGAGGCAAGGGAGAGGAGCGGGTAGGGCAGAGGAGTACCAGGTTACATCTCAGCTTCGTCATTAAAGCTTAAAAATATAATTTTTAAGGAACGAAGGCTTAAGTAAAACAATTTGTTAAATTTTTACACTATTTTGGCATATAATAACGCCCACTAAAGGAGGCGGGGTCCAAAAATTATTATTTTATTATATTATTATATATTATAAAACTCCATGTTTAACGCATTGAACCTTTTTTGACATAAAAGTATATCATTTGCTTAACAAAATTACAAACAAATATTTAAAAATTATGTTGGTTTTTAGAGGCTGGTTTAGTTGTCCTTTGGGGGAACTTTTTCCCCTCTGGCCCGATTCAGCCTATTTAAATACTTGACCTGTGCTATTGTTTTGGGTATATTTGTAATAAATTTCAAGAGTCTGGCTCTTTTCGTGTGGATTGAATCGTGATTTCCGCAGACGGATAGACGAACATGCTCAGATCATCTTAGATTTCATCACTGATCAAGAATATCCCAGATGGATATTTCGCTGCGTTACAAACGGAATGACAAAGTGAATATACCCGTTATATTCTATTTTGGAGGGTACAAAAATTCCCTATTCAGTGGCATAAACATGTTTCCTGACGACAAAAAATTTCGACTAAAATGTCATACTAAAATTAATCAAGTAAGTGATTCTAACCATCTGATCCAGAGTCTTGTAGTACAAATATTTAAGGTGTTGGTAGCAAAAATTCTAAATGCTTATGGGTTTTGATGCCAATTAAGTTCAGAACAGACCCTATTGTTGGTTCTATCCATTTCAATTTCTAGGTTGAGTTAATTTTCTTTAATTTTTTCTTTTACTTACTAAGGACTCTACTAAATTCAATTAAACTAACATCACTGTAAAGTATTTGAGTTGACATTGTGCTAAAGAATAGAGCAACGAAACGTTAAAAAAAATAAAACTCTGCATGGCCTTAATTTGTATGTGTGTGTGCAAAAGATGTGGACAAAAATTGTTAATATAAAATTATATATAAATCAAGACAGTTTAAGTTAAGCGATGGACGTCTGTACAGGGGAATACAGAATAGATAATGAACTAATTCTGTGCAATGGCATTTAGTTGTCTTTAACGCATTAAATATTAATCAGGGGAAGGAAACATGAAAATGTCTCAAATAATTTGTACTCTACGAGTATAATTTATTATTAAACTGAAATGTTTCTTTCCCCTTATGGTCAGATGTTTAGAGATTTAAATAAGACTAAATATTAAATTTCAACTCATATTAAAGCTAAACTTAAAGCTCTTTGGCATTTTGCAGTAAAATATTTTCATTCCATAATAAAAGATGGAAAAAGAACATTTTTACTGTAATTTATGCTATAAATCTTTAATAAAAAAAATTTTTTTTCTTCACACACACACATTCCAATTTATATCACTTTTATATTTCCCATTTCTAAAGTCACATAAATAAAAAAAAATCTTTCTCATAAAAATTTTACTTTTTCCATTACCTCAGACAAGACGACTAATATTAAGCTTGAAATTGCAACAATGAAAACAGGAAATATCTATCTCACAAATATCCAACACGTTCTTAATTAAAAAAAAAATTAAAATCATAAAAAAATTGTTTTATTTCTTAGTATCCTTTGGTGCTGTCTAAAATCATTTCTATCAAACTTAATTTTATAGAGCTTGTTAAATTTTGTAGTAATAGCAACAATAAGAATATTTCATTTTCTGTGCCAGCAAAATATGGTTTCAATGTCTTACTCGTACGTGTTTTAAATTCTATTCTCTGTTCATGTTTAAAAATTCACAAAATTTCTGATTTAGCCTATCAAATTTGTTATACCTTTTCTACGTTATACGTAAAAGTGTTTCCTCATCTCACAGTGGGATATTAATAGCAAAAAAGTAAAAGAAATATAATAAAATTAAAAAATAATATTATAGTTCCTAAATGCGTCTGTATACCAATAAAATTTCAAATCAAAACTCATCTCTTAGTTTATAAAAATAGCAGAATTATTTTCAATTTTTTGTACTTCTGTGCCATTGTGCATTGCAGTAGAGTGTTGCTTAACTTTAATGGAAAAATTCTGATACCTGTCGAAAATTAAAAGCTAAAATAAAATACACTTGAAATAACAATTACAACAGGAAAATGTTAAATTTGTTAAGTTTCCAGTCAATGAAAAGAAAATATGCTTTTTAATTCGTTTCCTTATAAAATGTTTTGAATATTCATCCATATCGTGAATAACAAGTGGAAATTTTGTTCACGTAAAATTTTTATTCCACTCGAAGGGAAAAATGGTATCATGAATCTCCCCCGTGAGAAATTATTCCCGCTATTAGTTTTCGGTGAATGTAAAAGATACGAAGAAGCTGAAAACAACATGATAAATCAAAGAAATATGTGTTGCAAAAATTTACATTCCTGTAACAATTTAAAATTTTATTTTAAAAGTATGGCAAAATATTTAGTAGGAAAATAATTTGGATACATTTGGGAAACCGACAGAAACAGATTAAAAATGCTTAGAATTGCAGCAACAAATTTTATAAAGACGCAGGCAATTGATTTGTTGCAAAAATATCAGTTTATGCCTTATTAACGGATCTTGCCGCTAAAACAAAAAATGTAAACTCTAATATTCGAATTATAACAGAAAATACTTACATTTTCTAATCTATTCCCCACCAAAAACTAAGTGAATAAATTAAAGGGTAAAGTAAAAAAACTGGCGGGAAAAAATCATTCACTATAAGGGGAATTTAATTTTAGTATGAAATCATTCACGGGAAATTTTTTTATGATTGCAATTTTAAGGAAAAGGGAAAAATTTCGACGGAAAAATTATTCATGAAAAGCAAAAATCAGTTTTTAATTAAATTTTTTGGATGACATGCGATTTTTTAATTTTTTAAGACTTCTTGTATCAGGCCCGAATATTAAAAATTCCTTGAAATTAATCAAATGTTTTTATAAAATAAAAAAAAATTCCAATATTTTAAAGTTACATGATTAAAATTTCCCAGCTTTTTACTAAATAAAAGTCAAAGGATGACGGCTCAATTCTTGGTATTTCATCATTTGCTAGCCAATTTCCTTTCTAACCTCAACTTTGCCCACCTTACTCGTATGTCAAGATCAGAGAATATCTTACTTTCGTCGTAAAAGCTTATAAACAACCATAAATATAGAAAACGATCAGATAACGTCTTGGATTAGGCGCGAATATCTAATTTTTAAAAAATATTACTTAAGCCTATATTTTTTACAATTTGTTATATATTTACACCTTTTTTGCATATACAGTCGAGTCCGCTTTAGCGCAACACGCTTTACCGAAAAAAAATCGGATTACTAAAAGTGATACAAATTCCCGCATTGATTTTAAACGCAGCTAGTCTTACTCACTTCGCTTTAATGAAAATATGGTATTACTGAAAACCAAAAGCAAGTCCACAACTACGTTTTGTATGAAACATATACTTCGCTTTAGTGAAAAAATAAACAATGCTAAATTTATTTATTAGAAATCGATTGCATAACTTAAGGCTGAAAAAATTGTGCATATTTTGTCCGTTAGAAAATTAAATGGCAAAATGTATTTGTCCTTTTCGCTCTTACGAACTTTATTGTATTTAAGACATTTTCGAGGAATTCGTGAAAAATTTCAACAACAAAATGAATAATTCTATGAAAAATTTTTTTTTAAATAAAATTTTTAAGTTAAATTGACGTAAAAAAATATACAGATTTGCTATATAAAATATATTGTTTTACTAATTTTAAGCAGTACGCTTAACTGTAACAAATTACAATAATCCGAACTACGTTTTAGAGAAAAAATCGAATAAGTGAAAAAAAATTGGGTTTTGATTATTTCCAATAAAGCGGAGTCGACTGTAATATCTTTCATCGCCCATTAAAGTGGGCGGGGTCGAAAAACTGATTTTTTTTTATTTTATGGCTCCAAGTTTAACGCTTTGGGTCTTCTTTGCCATAAAAATATATCATTTACTTGACAAAATTACAAAAAATATTTGAAAACTACATATGTATGTTGTTTTTTTTTAGAGGTTGGTTTAGTTTTTCTTAGGGGAACTTTTTTACCTCTGGCGCTTTTCGTTTGGAGAGAAGAAGGAACGGACTTAGCAAGATCGTCTTAGATTTGATCACTGATCAAAAATTTATATACTTTATACGGTCTTAGAGAAATATCCCTGCTGCGTTACATAAGCAATGAAAAGTAAATATACCCTCCAATTCTCTTTTGCAGGATATAAAAATCTATATCTACAAGATCAGGTTCTAATAAAAAAATTTTTATTAACAAAAGCTGCTTGACTTCGAAAGAGAGAGAGAGGGTGATAAAAAAATTGGAGGATATAATCAAAGAAGAACTTCCCAAAAGTATCCAAGATTTAAGGAATAGTTTTAATAATAAATTTGAGTAGAGAACGAAAACCTTTTCTAATTTGATGACACAATCATTAATTTAATGCCACAATTTCTCTTAGAATATCATTTACTAAATTTCATTTAAGCGGCATGCCTGGGACAAAAACTTTTTAATTAAATAAAACACAACGTCCTTGTATTCATTTGTATATATTTCAAACATGTCCTGGAATGTGTGCTGATTCAAATAAACCAAGTTAAATAAATTTTATAACTAAATACAAGCCATCGTTCGGGTTTTTTTTTTTTTCTAAAAACTCTCGTTATAAATGCCAGACACAACCATGCGCTGAAATGAGTGTACATAACTTAACATAATTCTTGTAAATTGTTTGTCAAAATACGTGTGCGAATGTGCTGCCATGTAAAAGGAAATTATACAAGAAAATTTAAAAGGAAATATATAAAACTACAAAAGCAGTGTTGGAAATACTTTAAGCCAGAGCTGTCAGTTGTAGCCAAAAAATATTTTTTTGTTGTACTTTAACTTTATGCAGACAAGTTAATTTATATATTATCCTATTTCTTCTATTTGCAGACGTACTTTACCGTTCCCCAGCTCTTGGCAATTACGTAAGTAAAATTTTTGTTTAAATATATTTTTTTGCCTTATGTGAAATGTCTGCCATTAACCCATATCGTCCCAGAGATTTTTGTTTTTGAATCAGTTTATAAAACTTCGTAGGTAAATGGTAATTTGGGTCCAGAAGATACGAATCAGATGTCCGAATTTTTTCAAAAACATTTATTAAAAATTTTCATTAAAAATTTTTTTTTTTATTTTCATAAAAATTTTTTTACAAATTTCATTAAAATTTTTTTTTAATTTTTATTAAAAATTTTTTTAAAAATTTTCATTAAAAATTTATTTAAAAATTTTCATTAAAAATTTTTTTAAAAATTTCAATTAAAAATTTTTTTAAAAATTTTCATTAAAAAAGATATGTTCTTAGTCTTTCCTAAACAGATAAAAAAAATTTAAAAGCTTGAAATTTACTGTTCGAAAAATCGAACACTGGGTCGAAATGGGTTAAGAAAACTTTTATTATTCATAAAAATTGCATTTGAAAAAACCTGGTTATTGCAAAACTTTACAATTGTTATATACATACAACACTTAGGAAAATACAGCCAACAGAGCAAAACTGAATATTCGCAATCAAGGTCGATTTGATGATATAATTTCTCTGCTGCTCTTTCAAGCAACAGTAAAATGAATAAATGTAATTGTGTTTGTTTTAACTCATCATGTTTGTTAGTCAAGCTTTATCATGTTTCATCATGTATGCATGTGAAAGTGTGTGGGTGTGTATATGTGTGCTTGTGTGTGTGTGTGGGAGAGCAACATGGATGTGTTTTTTTTAATGAAATGGATCTCTTACACATGAACAGTTTCTTTATCCCTTTTACAACAGGCACAATTACTATACAACTAGTCATGTATCATTTTCATGCAAGTTGAAACGACTATTATCGCTTATCAATTTAATTAAATGCTTTACGCACTATTAAATTATAATTCTTTTTTTTTTTATTTCTATAATGTTTCTGTTATATTTCTATTGTAATCATGTTAATGCTAAACATATCATATGTTATTTACACTGCAGAAAGTTTATATCAGATTGTAAGTTTTGCAAAACACCGCCTGTCCATTAGGTTTGAAAAGGGGAAATCGCTTTGGTACAGGGAATTTTATAAATGGCTTAGATACGACTCGTAAATTATTTAATATTTACTTATGAATTCTAAGCCCCAAAAAATTTGCTGAAAAGCATTTAAGCAAAATCGTGCACTGTTAAGCACTAAAAAGGCCTTACTCATAAAAAAAAATATTTTTGATTTGTAAAAGGTCCATTAAGCAGATTTCCATACAAAATTTTGTTTTATAAACCTTTTATAAAGCAAAAATATTTTTTATGAATAATGATATTCATAATGATTTTCGAAAATGATATTCACCCGAAAGTAAAACACTGAAGTTTTCGATGTACATAAATTTATGCATCATTAATTTTTAACTTAGAATATTTCAAAATAAAAAACAAATCGTTATTGGTTTTGTCCCTTTTTTTGTAAAATTTTCTCCGCATCTGGAGTTCCTAAGATACTAGAAAGGTCCCTTGACCAGTGCTGAGAGGGTATCACCATGTCTGTACGCATGTGCGTGAGTGTGTGTATGTGCGTGTATATGTGTGTGTGTGTATGGGAGTGTGTACGCTTATAACTTTTGACTAGTTTCACTGAATCGAACCAAACTAGTGGATTTTAAAAGCATTTTATCAAACTTAGATTTTCTGTGAATTGGAGCGGATACTTATCCGCAGATTTCGAGAAATTTAAAAAACTATAACTGTCTATTTTTGTAAATAAAGTAAATATTTTCGTCTGAGAATTTATATTGAAAGCCAAAAAAAAATTGTTTGCTTTTTTATTACTCTTTCAATATAAATTCCAATAAAACAATTTTTATTTACTTTACAAAACCAGGCAGTTAAAATTTTTTTCCAAACTTCTCTAAGTCTACCGATACCAATCGGATCTAGTTTTATGAAAATTTTTATTTTAAATTTGGTAATTTTTTCAACGGGCTTAAGTTCGAATCTACATGATGGCAAATGATTTTTTATTATTTTATTAATAAATGAATTTGTTCAAATTCTATTTATTATTTTTTTATATTAAGATTGGAATATTAAGAATATTAAGATCCGTTCTGCTGGTTTGATGATTATTGAAAATATTCTTAATATTTCAATCTTAATATAAAAAAAATAATAAATGGAATTTGAACAAATTCATTTATTAATAAAATAATAAAATATCATTTGCAGTCATGCAGATTTGAACTTAAGCCCGTTGAAAAAATTAACAATTTACATAAGAAAGTTCGACTAATAAAAATTCATACATAATTTAATTTTTATTTTATTTACAAAAAAAGTCAGTAGGAAATTTTTTTTAAAATACCATTGCAAAAATCGCCAATAGTCAAATTTGTTGGTGCTTTTGTAAAAAAATCAAATAAATGTTTTTTTTCAAATACGGATGTTTTTTTCAAATCCGGATTGTTGATTCTTTCGTAAGATATTGTAAACAAAAAAATATATTGGAAAAAATCGTTTTTTTTTCAAATATGGAA
This sequence comes from Linnaemya tessellans, assembly GCA_951800035.1. Lineage (NCBI taxonomy): Eukaryota > Metazoa > Arthropoda > Insecta > Diptera > Tachinidae > Linnaemya > Linnaemya tessellans. Next base: position 154,705,759 of record OX637532.1, on the reverse strand, counting down.
TAAAATATATATTTTTAGAACTCGAAGTACTGCATAAATCAATCACCGCTAATCCCGTTGGAATTGATTGATTCGTGCTAAAGCTATAGCAGTTTGCAAACTAAATTAATAGTTTCAAAATAATTTTCTCAAACTCTTAATGCACTTTTGAGCTTAAAACCAAAGAACAGCATAACAAGCAAACCATATTACGATAGTTTTGCGGTTAAAATAAGCTGGGATGGCCATCAGGGTCAAACATTTTTCAATTTTTTTTTTATAAAAGCCGGCTACCAACTTCACCTTCTTGGTAAAAGAGTGTAGAAATCAAGATACAAAAGAAAAGAGCCAGTTCCTTGAAATTTAGTCCAGATAAATTAAGAAGGATAGCATAGGTCATGTTCATAAATGGGCTGAAACGGGCCAGAGGGGAAAGAACTTCCCCTAAGAAGAACTAAACCAACGTCTAAGAAATAAGTTTCAAAGTTCTTTTTTTTTGTAATTTCGTTAAGCAAATTAGAGCCAGAAAGTCAGAAAAATACATTTTTGGACAACGCCTCCTTTAGTGGGCGCTGAAGTAACATATTACTTGAAAAAATATTGTGTTAATATTTAACAAATTGTATTTCTTAAGCCAACACTCCTTAAAAATAAAATTTTAATGCTGTTATGACGAGCCTAAGACGTAATTTGATCTTCCCTCTGTCCTACCCTCCCACCAGCTTTGCCCCCAAATGACCATATAAAACATTTTTTTTCACTTATCAACACTAAAAATTGACTTGTTAGTGTTTTATGGCAAAGGTGAGATCCTTCCCCCACGGTCCTTCCCGAAGTGACCCTGTCAAAACAGAGTTTTAAGATTGGACACAAAAATGTATTAAAGGAACTGTGAACCAGCAGGTTAAAAATCTTATTTACTAAATATTTGGAGGGTATTTAAGATTCAACCCGGTCGAATACAAGGTTCTTCCTTGTTTTTTTTTTTTTTTTTTTTTTAGAGACCGCCAGAGCTTTCGCCAGCTCTGTTTGTCTAAAAGGAGTAAATTACTTGCAAATGCTTTAAACTTTTGCAATCTAAAATGAAATGCAATTTTCTTTAATGACTCCTTATGCTGTTCAAGCTTCAAAAGTCATGCTACGAAGCATCTCTATTTTAATGGAGATTTCACAAAACAGAATTAAACAGTTGATTTTTTTCATTCTGTAAAAATTCCTTAATATCTCCTCTAATAACGTAGTACTTGCTTATTTAAATTGCATTAGTTGTATGTGGCAAACGTTTGATATCCCACCTGAATCGCTTTTCATTGTAAATTGAACTAATTTCTTGAACTCTCATTTATTATTGTTTGACAGATTTTACAATGCAGAGATTTCTTGTTAAATGTTTGCATTCTGTCTATTTTGTATTTGCATCATGTTAAACAAGATTGTTTCATTTTCGATTCCATGCTGTTGTTTCTAGGATTTGATATTGTGTGTTAATTGAAAAGTTTGTATGTTTTTTTTTATTATTACATTTCAATGCATTATTTACAGACCTGAAGAATATGGGAGTGACATGTTTTGTGTGCTTGTATGGCTGTTCAGGTGTTGTAATACTTTAGGGCAGAATTTGTGTTTTTTTAAATTTCTTATCTGAAAATATATTTCGTTCTTTCTCAACTGAAAACTTAACTTAATGTTTAGGAGTATTTTTTTCTGTTTTTTTTTTTGTTTAAGCTGAAATACATATATATAATTTCAGCATCATCTATCAATCAGTGTTTGCAAACAGCAGCATTTTAAAATTTATCAAATGCTGCAAGAGTATGTGCGTATGGAAAGTTTATGTCTGGTGTTGACTTTAGGAAGAATTAAATTTTTCCTATTTTACGTAATGAGGAGTATATATATATTCCGATAAAAATAGACTCATATCAAATGCAATTTTCTTTGTTCAGTTTTCTAAAATTTCAAATTGTGTGCTTTAGCTTTTGTAATTCTCAATTGCTTTATGAGAGCTTATGTATAAGCCAGGGAGGTTTTCTTATTTTGGAATTACCTTGACGTCTTTGGTATAAAAATCAGGCATAATAGACGTACTTAACCATATGGCAGACAAACTAATATGCTTAAATATCGCCTTCACTCCCAATAAGTGAAATAAAAAAATTTTGCATGAATGAAAAATTTCATCAGCAGTTTGCCTAAATTTTTAAATTCCAGTCATAGGCGCGTTATAATAGAAAGTTTAAAAAAATACAGCGTGACTATCGCACTCATTACGAGTACACGGTTCTTTCCCTACCAATTCACTGTAAAATCCCTTTCTCTCTGAGAATTATACGCTGGAATTCCAGGGAATAAATGGGGTAGGCCATTTATATATTCCCATTGGTGTCATGTCAAAGTGATGATAATTTAAAACGGTAACATTAAAAAAATCCGGATAAACTTAATTCCAGTTGGAGGAGATCAACCTAAAAATATTCAGAATTTTAAAGTATTTTTAATTTAGAAATTCATGATGAATATTCCAAAGCACAAGGAAAGTCGACATTGATTCGATTTGTCTCACTTACGCAGCAGAGCAGAATCATACATAAAAAACTGTTAACACATTCAACTAAGACACGTAATAAGTATCACTACAAAAATCAAAATACACAAACTGTCCACAGCCCATATATGGGCTATGAACGGAAAGCACAAGCAGTCCACTGCCCATATGTGGGCTGTTTACCCATACAAATTTAAAGAGTTTTAAAATCGTGGACGTTGAGAGAACATCGTTTATTTGACTTGGACTTCACAGAACAGACCATACACCGATTATGGAAAAAAAAAATTTGGACATGTGCGGCACTCTTCAGTTTTTACCTTGGACAGTTAACGTGTTAATTGAAAGAAATAATTTTTTTTTGTAATAAAAGGATTTTGCTAACTTGAAGGTCACAATGTGGCCGTCTTCCTTTAAAGAACTTTCTTAAATTTTATTTTTCATCTTTATAATTTGAATTAACGTTTTAAAACACTCGTTTTATTAATAAACTCAAAAATGTGGCAGCTGTCTATCTGCTAAAGCGCCACATGGCGTATAAGCAATTTTTAATATAAATAATAACAATCATACGCACTGTAATACCACAAGCTTTTCAATGAGAACGCAAATAAAAAGAAATAAAATTCATGGACAAAAATTTATATGTTTTATTATTATGATTATTATACAATTTAAATAGAAAAACTTGAAGCAGCAAAAACTACAAATGGAATATAGAAGGAAAAAAAATCACTTCCTCAATATCAATAATAAACGAGGCAAAGTGGAAACACATTCATACATAACGACCACACACATTCTTGTAGTTGTATTTCGTGTTATTTAACTATTGCTTAAAGCGATTATTAAAATCTTTTCTTATGTACCAGCTTAATCGTTATATTCCGAATGTATTAAAATGTGAAGCATCAAATTTTATTATTTTTATCACTGAGAATAAATATAAATAAAGAAGTATAATTTTTTTTTTGTATGTGTTAATGTGAGTACGACAGCAAGTATAAGAGGACAGCAAGGAGAATGAAACAGCGCCTGCTATACACGTATACAAAACTACTGCCATAAATGTTGTACGAAGAGCTAAGAAGTCTATTCGTATAATGCCATGACAGACATTGTATGCTTAGAATTATCAATGAATTTCTATTTGTATTGATTGGTTCCCTTGGCCTTTAGCAAAAGTTCGAAATAAGGCACTGGGAAATGAGCTTTTTAATGTTTTTCTACTTAATAGATATTTAAGTATTGATAAGATATAAAAGAGAATTGTATAAAAGAAGCTTTACAAATAAATTGTAGATGATGACAAAAGTTTTTCGCATCAATTTTAATTTTCATAGTTATTTATTTTGTTTTTTTCTCTCTCTCTCTCTCTCTTTCGTTAAAAGGTTGCTTTATTTGTAATAAAAATAAAATGATTGGTTTGTAAGACCAAAAGAGTTGATCATTAAAAAACATGTATACATATATTTAAAAAAAAAAAAATTCATTGTTAACAATATGTTAATTTATTTCTAGCAATTTATTGAAAAGAAAATTTACTACTTATTTTTACATAAAATTTTGTGTGTCCATATGCTTATAGCAAAATAATTTAACGCTTGAATAGTAAAATTTTACAGGAATAATGCTAATCTGTCGCAAACTCTTTTACTTATTAAATCATATATTTAAAATATGTAATTCTTTTTTTCAATATGCAAAACCTCTCAATAATTAATTTTTTTATAGTCAATTTATATATATATATATATATATATATATATATATATATATATATATATATATATATATATATATGTATATATATATATATTTTTTTTTTTTTTGTAGAATTGGGAAAAAAGAATCAGCACTTTTAAAATTAATAAATAAATCTCTCATTTATTTGGTGGCAAAAACTTTATTGAAGTAATTTAAGAGCTCATAAAAATAATCAGGAAATGTCTTAGAGACCAACATGATTATCTTAAATATCACGTATATAAAGGGTGTTTTTTATGAAGTTTTCTTTATACGAATCACTCTGTTGTCTGACAGCTGTTTTGACAATTTAAAGTGACGTCTCTACTCAGTATTGTTTGGCAAATCATTATGAACAGGTTAACTCCAGAACAACGCTTCCAAATCGTGGAAATTTATTTTCAAAAACAGTGTTCAATTAAAAATGTTTATCCGCTTTTTTACCGCAAAATTCTCTTCAGTGATGAGGCGCATTTTTGGTTGAATGGATCAACAATTAAAATTTCCGTATTTGGAGCAAACATAATCCACACGCCGTTCAAGAATTACCAATGCATCCCGATAAATGTACTGTTTGGTGCGGTCTATGGGCTGGTGGAATCATCGGTCCTTATTTCTTTAAAAATGAGGAAGGACGACGCGTTACCGTGAATGGAAATCGATACAGAATCATGATCAATGAATTTTTGGTGCCAAAACTTCAAGATATGGATGTAAACGAAATGTGGTTTCAACAGGATGGTGCCACTTGTCATACTGCGGGCGAAACAATGGACTTATTGAAAGAAAATTTCAACGACAACATTATTTCGAGAAATGGACCGGTGAATTGGCCTCCGCGTTCGTGTGATTTGACGCTACTCGATTATTTTTTGTGGGGATTCCTGAAATCATCGGTTTGCGTGGATAAACCAGCAACGATTGACGCTTTGGAAACCAGTATTCAACGTGTCGTTGCTGAAATACGCCCTCAAATGCTTGAAATGAATGACCTTTGTGCAAAATAGTCGTGGTGGCCATATGCCCGAAATTATATTTAAATGTTAAATGACAAGAAATTATCTACCAAATAAAAAAATTTTGTTTGGCCATTTCATAATTTGGCATGTGTTTTATTTAAATTTCAAATCAGCAAGCTCTTATAAAAACACCCTTTATATGAGTTAGTAGACCGACAGAGGCAATATTTTTGTGCCTTAATTAAACATTTCGAGCGATATTGTATTGTTTTTTTGTTTTTTCCTCCCTCAGGAGACATAAAATGGATTGCAAATTGCAAGACATTAAGTAGTAAAAGGATAGCAGTAGAAAAATAAACATCAACTATTTATCGATAAAAATAAGAAATGGGTGCAGAGAAAACCATTTCAATAACGACCAGACATTGTTTTAGTTATTTTTCTTTGTATTAAATTATCTCCAAAGACGATTACTGAAATCTTTACTCATGCATCAACAACTTGCTCCAACTTAGTTTGATTGTAATGGCAGCATATCAATAGGCATCGACTTTTATTGTTACCATCGCCGAGATTAAGAAATAAAATCTGTTTATGTATGTGTATTTATGGACTTTTAAAACACTAGTGTTTAGCGCAACACGGTGTCATGAGAATATGTATTTTAGTAAAGAAAGTGTTTAAGATATATTGACATTCATAATGTTAGAATTAAAATATTTCAGGCGCAATTTATAAAAAATTCCCACAAATTTTCATTAAAAAAATTTATTTTATAAAATTCTTATTAGAAAAAAATTATTTATAAATTAGTTTGTTGTACTTTCTTAGATAAATATTAAAAACCCAATTTATAAAAAATTCGATTTTTAACAGACTTATAGGTCAAATATCCATCAAAAAATTTGCTTCCATAGACTTTTCTTAATTAAGAATTTTTGTAAAAATTTGGCTGCAATTTTTTTAAGTCATATTACGTAGTAGATTAAAGAAAACTGCGTATATGTTTCTTTAATATTGTACAAAAAACGCCTTTGGCGAAAACGACAACGCCTTACACAATCAGGCTGAATATGAAAATTTGCATGTTGACATTTTTTTTATTGCTTCACTTAACGTGGAATCTAATAAGCAAATGTAAAAAATTTTACATGCTGAAAATAATCAAATGCCAAAAGGAGTATTTAATAAAAATATACAATTCTCGTATGCAATTTCCTAACAAAATTTGTCTAAAAAACTGTTGTAATATTCAACTAAGCCCCCTAATAAGTAGCGACAAGAACTGATGATGGAAGTGTAGTGGTTTTCGAAAACAGCTATTCTGCTCTGCTATATAAGTTGAATAATAAAAAAACTGATATTGATTTTTCTTTGTGCCTTGGAATATTTATCATGAATATTGCGACTAGAAATTAATACCCTGGATGCAATAAACAGAATTAAAATTCAATTTTTATACCTCAAGTTCTCATAAAATTATAATTTTATGTTTTAATTTTTACTAACAACTCAACTAACCTACTTAAAATAAATATAAAAAAAGAGTAGAATTCTATTGTTTGTGCTAGAGCAATTTCATGTGCACGCAAACACTCATCATTCCAATTTATTTTATACAATACCCCACTGTGCAAAAACATTTGCAAAAGAAATTTTACTCCCAATACTATTAAAATCATCAAATATTTACATCTAACATTATTTCCAACAGCTTTTGTCATAAAGGATTCTATAAATAACACATGCAATTAATTTAGTCAATCACATCTTTAAAATACTACGACAACAATACAAAAGATGCCATCAAGATCCACACAAGCATACATTTTGCCACAATAAACCGTTTTCAGTTAAAAATAATCCATTTAATATGATTGTCCTTGTAACGATGTATCAGTCAAATTTATTTGTATAGCATTTAACTAATGCTCTTTCTGCTGTCAAAGCTCATTAAATCGTACAGAATGTGGCGTGGCATCATGGCAGGCATCAGATAGGTCTTCTCTAATGCAGACATTCTACGGGCACGGGGTACGGCGTAATATGAATAGCAACAAAACTGCTAACGACAAACACTATAAAAACTATTTCTCTTTGTTTCTCTTTAATTGGATTTTGTTTAGTTCGGCTTAAATAAATACTCGCCAAACAGTCATGTTTTATCATGTTGATGGCAAAACTTTGCTAATGTTGTTGTTGTTGTTATCATTTATACTGCTGATACTGCTGATGCTGCTGTTGCTGCTGCTGACTTAAAAGACAATAATGATGCTGTTATTATTAATGTTGTTAACTTTCAATCATTTGTCGGATAATATGATAATGAAAATGAACCAAAACTAATTGGTGTTTAGAATGACCCAGAGATTGTTAATATATTTAGTCATCTCAATAGTGGGATGTAGCCCGAAGCGATCATTTTGGGCCTAATCGTGTTCAATGCACAAGCCTTGTTGCAACGTTTATCATTTAAGTGCAAAAGCTAATTTCGAGTAGAGTCTTTCAAAGCAACGATATTTTTTATATAATAATTTTTTTGTTTTGCGGAAATTTATTTGAAACGATACAACAAGGCTTGAGAACTGGGTGAAAATATCAATATATTAGACTTGGGTCCAACTAGCTCATTCGCTCAGTTTTGACAAGAACCTCTGATCAAACCTATGTAATTTAAATGGGTTTGATCAGAGGTTCTTGTCAAAACTGAGCGAATGAGCTAGTTGGACCCAAGTCTACAATATATCATTTATTCAATTAAGGCGAATGTATTTAATATTTAGGATTGCTAGAGGAAAGTGGTATTTTTCGTACAATTGCCCTGATTTTTTGCCCTTAATATTATGAATCTCGAAAAACTTTTTTACTTAAGCTCGACTAATAATAGAAAATATTTATCGTTTTACATGTGTCGACATATTTAAAACAACAATTGTAGGTTAGGGGGTAAAACAACAGTGATGTCAATTGGTTTGTTGCTAAGCAATGGTACACAGTATTGACAGCAACTGTGTGTTATATGAGTGGGCCAACGCTTATAATGATTTTTTTATTATGAACAATAAATTTTAATTTAGTTGTACTGTTTTTACATTAATAAGTTTTTTTTTTGATTATTAACTTGGGAAAACCAAAGCCCAATTTTATTAAAATTTAATTTTAAATAGTAGATCCCAAAACTAAATTTTATTTGAAATTAGTTATTATTTCGGCGATTCAATAAAAGGAATTTTAGCGAATATTAGGTGAATTCTACAAGTTTTTAATTAAACAGGGTGGTCCAAAATGACCGAAGGGGTTTGATTTCTTTATAATTTGTTTATTATCATTTTTTTTTAAACACCGTGACAAAATCGTTGCACTTTATTGCTCAGAAGAAAATCATGATTTTATTTATAATTTAATTATGGAGCACATTTCCAATTAAATGTGTTCGCTACTAGGGAAAACTGCAGGATGTAGGGTACGAAAAATCGAGGAGTAGTTCAATAGCGAAAATGACACCCACTTAAATGTACCATTTGGTGCGATGATTCGTCAGGAAGGATAAGTGGCCTATATGTTTTGGCATTAGATATCAGACAATGCGCGAAAAATTTTTAATGCCGAAGGACACTATGGCCATTTTACGTATCATCTTTGGCGAACGAATTATTTTCCGTACAGATCATTTTAATTAGCCTTCCCCTCAACCAGATGTAGGTTAGGTTAGGTTAGGTTACCAGGTTGCTGGTAAAAGGAAGAAAGAGTCCAGACCACTTTAGTCCAATTAGTTTGATTCCTTTATGACACCTGTAAATGAAAGGAAGAGTGTATAAATGAGAGGTGAGAAAGAAGTAGGGGATACCAACCAGATGTAACCACTCCAAAATGTTTCCTTTGGGGCTACTGGAAAGGAAAACTATATAAAAATAGGCCTAGAACTATACAGCAATTAAAAGATAATATACACGACATAATAATATCAGCAAGACGACACCTGAAGTTTTGCGAAAAGTTATGGAAAATGTTTTGGAAACAACACGAATATGAAAAGCCTAAATTGGCTACCACTTGCGAGATAAAATTTTCCATAATAAAATCAAAAATTTTTTCCAGTAATATACTGTGTTAAAAATAAAATAAGATAAATTCAACAATTACCGCCTGTAGGGTATACAAAACTCTATGGCTCTCACTTAGCAGTGTTATAGACCACTCAGCTTCTAACTTTCGGGAAGAAGTCGCTGGCACTACTAGTAGGTGGCATTACGGGCCACTGTGCGATCGAGCCGTGGGCTTTCCCCACAATGGTCGCTACAAGAGCTGCTTCGACGAAGGAGAGGAGTAGTCAGTACAGCATCTTCTCTGTGACTGCCCAGCCTCGCTGGAGCGTAGTCTCAATCATCTGAGTTCTCGTTTCCTGATGAGGGATGCAGACTGTCTCAGGAATGCATAACTGGCTGCCCTGGCGAGCTTTGCAAGAAGTTCTGGTTAGTTCTCAGGAAAAAGTGTTGCTTTTGTAAAAATGGTGTAGGGTGTAGTCCTCTACGCATTACAATCGGCTTTTTGTAGCCTCCGAGTATTTTCTCGCTATCTCGCAGCCTAACCTAAGCCAGATTTTTTATTATTATAAAAGTATATTTTTGTTTGTTAAAATACAGCCGCGGCTACGAAATATAACATCTTACGGTTTTTAAGTTCACACTATCAATAGGATACATTCCCTTGATGCTTGTCCGTAACTTATCTTCTTCATATATAGATTTTCTTTAGCAAAACATATATTTTTTTACCCCGTGGTTAGCAGCTTAACGAAATTAATTGTTGGAAAACTCATTGTAAAAGAAAGTAAAAAAAAGGTCAACTTTTTTCTTACTCACGTTAAGAAATGATTAATGGCTATTGCTCCAGTAATATAATTACCAAAATTTTGCTACAAATAAAAATCAGCCAATAGATTTAATTATAAAAGCACCCTGTGTTCTAAACTGATACAAAGTTAGTGTATCTTGATTTGCTTTTGAAATAATATTTTATGAAATGGCTGTTGAAAACATGTTGCTAAGAAGTGAACGATTTTGAGATTGACAGGTTGACAGGTTATGGCCTGGATTTTAATTGATGATATTATAAAGACAGAATGATATGAAATTTATAAAAAAAAATATCTTTAACAGAAAATTTAACATGAAGGGGAAGCCTTTTAATATGATCATAAAATAAATTTGGTGTCAAAGAGAATTTATTGGGAAATTGATATTCAGCCATGCGGTCGTTTCCGAAAATCCAAGAAATTTTTTTTGACTGAAATCATTTTTAGTATCATTAACGGATATAAAAATTTACAGCAAAGTTATATTAAATAAATTTTATTTTACGAACTTATTAACTTTTTTATTGGGACTCCAGTTCAAATCTGCAATAAAAAAATATTTATTTTTTAAGAATCTTCATTAAATTCAACTTATTTTATCAAGACGATCATTAAAATTAGAAAAAACTGATGATTTCAATAAATTTTAATAAATATTCGTAAAATAAATCATTTGCAGATTGTAGATTTGAACTTGAGCCCGAATAAAAAATACTTCTAATTAACATCCTGTAATACAATTTACATAAACAAAAGGTTCACTATTAAAATAGAAATTCATACATTAATTTAAAACGTTGCGAGGGCACGCGCACTTGTTTACATGTTCATTGTAAATTGAAAACTAAATTCAATTACTTGAACATAAATAACAAAGAAGCTTTAGTTATCAGCAGCCGATGGCTCTGGAAAAAGCGAAAGAGATACATGGAATGAATATTGGGAATATTAATCGTCAGGGTTGGGGAATTTCGTACTAACCAAAAAGGTAATAACTTAAAAAAATATGAATGTGATAACTTCTCATATTCAATTTTCGTTAAAATATTGGTTAAATAGTTGATATTCCTACTAACTAGCACCACTTGCAAAAGTGGAAAAATTGAACAAAGAACGCTGATGAGATGGCGTAGCGGCCTCGAAATCAGTACTGATCCGTTCTGCTGGTTTAATGACTATGAAAAATATTCTTAATATTCCACTCTCAAAAAAATTAATAAATAGAATGCAATCACGTTCATTTATTAAAAATAAAAATAAATAAAAAATAATTTGCAGTTTCGCAGATTTGAACCTATAGCCTGTTGGGAAATTAACATCCTGTAATACAATTTAAAAAATACTTCTTTTAATAAAAAAAAAATATGTTGGTTTTTTTATTGACCTTATCAGATTATTTTTTAGATATTAAAAATTAAAAATTATATTAGACGAAATATAATTTTTATAAAAAGACCACAAGCTTGATTAATATTACAATAATATAAACAATTTTATTAAAATTTTTTTTTTTAATTTTTAATTTCTAATGAACAAAAATTCAGAAACGGTTTAAACAATTTTGTGAAAAACAACAAATACCCAAATATATAAAATTAACTATAAACGATGCGAGTGTCAGCGCAAAAATAACAAAATGTTGTCAACACTGCGAATAATTAGCTGTTGTTGTTTTCTTTGTCTCTTACACCTACAACTAGAGTTGGAAAAAAGCCAGCCAGTTGTAGTATGACATAGTAAGAAAACAAAAAGGGAATAAGTGATTATTGAGTTCTTGTTATAGCTTTGATATTTACTTAAACTTCTGATTCAATTGAGTTGAAGTTTAAAATAATATCTTTAATAATTCTAAGAAATGTTGGGTAAAGGTTCCCTGATGATCTGCATTAGCCCCAGTGAAGGAACTAGCTAAAACCCCTCAGTAATCAATTTTGAACTTTTTTTGTAAATTTGGGAAAAGAATCAGCACGAATAATATTAAAAAATTTTGTGAAAAACAACAAACACCCAAATATATATGAAGTTAAAAATTCAGAAACGGTTTGTTATCAATCATCATAATTGTGGAACTCACGTTGCGTAAGTGAAACTCATAGAATTTCATGTTTTGCTTTTTTGTCTTGCTAAATATTTCAAATCTTTATGAAAAAAAACACAAAAATTTTTTTTTAAACAATTGAAATTTTTCCTTTGTTTTCCATATAAATTCACTTTGGTGATACGATTTACACAACCAACTACTGTCGCACCATGTAATCGTTTCCAATACACCATAAATGATGACCAAATAAAACATAAGGATAACAAATATGGCCATAAAAGAGCAGTAAAGAAGAGGATTAAGGAGCCACAATAATAAATGCAGTGTTGTTTAAATGGAACAACAGATATAGGAAAACTTAAGCACATAATGATTTTGTTTAAGCAATAAAACATTCCCCAAAATTCTGTGTGAGCAAAATCTGAAATACTTGTCACGAAAACATTGTCACAGATTTAGGAGGGCGTGACAACTGTTTAGTGATTACACAGAAGAGAAGATGAGCACTAAACTAAATAAGTAGCATTTAGTGATTTCCTATTTACTGGATAGTAGAATAATATTAAAAATAAGTGGCATTTAATGAAGACCCTTTCTAGTCACCAGGAAAACTGACTGACATGTTGCATACATGGACCATTGAATGATAAATAATGTAGGCACTATAACAGAATATAGAACAATTATAATTTGATTAAAAAAAAGAGCTCAATATTATTATATTTTTGCAAAACCTAAGGATCGACAAATTTAGAAAATAATGTATTTTATAATAAAATTTTTACAAATAAAAGCTGTTATGGACTTTCTACAAAATCACCTAATAGGCGATGATACGCAAACATACACATTAGTACTGATGATGAAAGTGTAGCGGGCTTCGAAAACAGCTATTCAGCTCTGAGAGAGCATTTTTATGATATTTATATTTAAATGCGAAAGCAAATCCTTTCCCATCGCATTACACAGTAACACCCTGCTGCATAAATTTAAAATATCAAACTTGATGTTGACTTTCTCTCTTGTCTCTTGGAACATTTATTTTTATTTTGGAATATTTTTTTATTTTTATTATTAAACTAAAACACGCTATTTAACTCAATTGCTTTACATATTTTGTAAGAAATATTCACACGAAATTTATTGCCTGACACCAAACAACTTTTGAAGATATAAAATTTATATTGTAATGAATAAAACATATTCAGGACAGCAGGCTACCAACTTAAATACTTGAGTTTATATGAGAAACGTAGCACGGACAACAACCTGCACATGTAGCCATGAAAATAATCATATCCATATAAACACATGTATTATATTTCTGTCATCGTGTAGCTGGTAGTCTGTTGCCGTGAATGTGTTTAGTGCATTATATTTTAATGTTTTATACAAAACAATTGTTTGTCAAGCTTATCAATATAAAGGGTGTTTTTATAAGAGCTTGCTGATTTGAAATTTAAATAAAACACATGCCAAATTATGAAATGGCCAAAAGAAAATTTTTTATTTGGTAGATAATTTCTTGTCATTTAACATTTAAATATAATTTCGGGCATATGACCACCACGACTATTTTGCACAAAGATCATTCTGGAGGTCCAATTTTCGACCACCTTTTCAAGCATTTGATGGCGTATTTCAGCAATGACACGTTGAATACTGGTTTCCAAAGCGTCAGTCGTTGCTGGTTTATCCACGTAAAACAATGATTTCAGGTATCCCCACAAAAAATAATCGAGTGGCGTCAAATCACACGAACGCGGAGGCCAATTCACCGGTCCATTTCTCGAAATAATGCTGTCGTTGAAATGTTCTTTCAAGAAGTCCATTGTTTCGCCCGCAGTATGACAAGTGGCACCATCCTGTTGAAACCACATTTCGTTTACATCCATATCTTGAAGTTTTGGCACCAAAAATTCATTGATCATGATTCTGTATCGATTTCCATTCACGGTAACGCGTCGTCCTTCCTCATTTTTAAAGAAATAAGGACCGATGATTCCACCAGCCCATGGACCGCACCAAACAGTACATTTATCGGGATGCATTGGTAATTCTTGAACGGCGTGTGGATTATCTTTGCTCCAAATACGGCAATTTTGCTTGTTGACACATCCATTCAACCAAAAATGCGCCTCATCACTGACGAGAATTTTGCGGTAAAAAAGCGGATAAACATTTTTAATTGAACACTGTTTTTGAATTGAAAATAAATTTCCACGATTTGGAAGCGTTGTTCTGGAGTTAACCTGTTCATGATAATTTGCCAAAGAATACTGAGTAGAGGCGTCACTTTAAACTGTCAAAACAGCTGTCAGACAACAGAGTGATTCGTATAAAAAATATAAAAAAAAACTTCAAAAAAACACCCTTTATACATATGTAAACATGGATTTATTTTTAAGGTGGTCATTATAAAAGATTTGATTTTAGTGTTATGGTTTTGTTGGAAAATAAATATTTTGAATAGCCATTATTTGTATTTAATTTGTGTGTCTATTTGTTTGCAAAATAAATACTTTTCTTGCCTTTTAAAGGATTATCAGTGCAAATACAATATTTTGACTTCTTCTTAAGTCACATGTGTTGGATATTGACAACCAACTTTGTTGCCATACAAATGTCTTATATATATTTTGTTTTATTAAAAAGTGTTTTAAATAATAATTCGTTTGGCCTTTATATATTTAATTAAGGCATTCAGAAATTAAATTAAACTTTAAAGAAATTATATTAAAAATTTTTGCAATAATTTTTTTAAGCTTGAGCCCTTTTTATATATTAAATTTTAATATATGAATTTGAATTTTTATTTGTCGCAACTTATTAACTTTATTAGTAAGATAAGAATTCCTTTATTAGACTCAAGTTCAAATCTGCAATTTTTTTTTTAAATTCAAGCTATTTATATTAAGAGTGGAATATTAAAATATTTTAAATCATGTATGAATTTCTATTTTAATAGTGAACTTTTATTTATGTAAATTGTATTACAGGATGTTAATTTTCTCAACCGGCTATAAGTTCAAATCTGCGAAACTGCAAATTATTTTTTACTTTTATTTAATAAATGAATGTGTTTACATTCTATTTATTTCTCAGAGTGGAATATTAAGAATATTTTTCATAGCCATTAAAAACATAGTCATTATAAACACATTCATTTATTAAATATAAATAAAAAATAATTTGCAGTTTCGCAGATTTGAACTTATAGCCTGTGGAGAAAAAAAATTAACATCCTGTAATACAATATTTTAAATCTTCAAAATAGCAGAACGGATCAATACTGATTTCGAAGCCACTACGCGATCTGATCAGTGTTCTTTACTCTCGAAAAAGCAAAGAGAGAAATGGAATATTTGGAATAATAATCGTCAGGGTTAGGAAATTTCCTGCTAATCAAAAGTTATTTACTTAAAAAATTAATATAAGAAGTTCTCATATTCAATTTCGTTAAGAACTTTGTTGATATTCCTAATGACCAGTAGCACCGTGGAAAGTGGAAAAAAAAAGTTGAACAAAAGAAGACTGATGAGATGGGTGTAGCGGCTTCGAAATCAGTACTGATCCCTTTTGCTAGTTTGATGATTTGAAATATTCTAATATTCCACTCATAGTCTGTGTTCATACGAGTCATGTTTAACTGACATGATTGCGACTTTATAGGCGAGAGGGGAGAAGGGAAAAGTAATGAGTACTCATGCGCATGTACTGTCAGTACGTTTTGCTTTCACATTCGTAAAGCACACAACTATATGTACATGAATACAACTATACGTACATGTCGTCAACAAGACATGAATTGTGTGAACACGAATGAAAGTTCAAAGAAGAAAAAGGAAGAATCTTGTCAATAAGACATGACTCGTATGAACACAGACTTACGAAAAATAAAAAAATCAATGCGTGTTCGAACTCACGGGCGATGTGTTAACACCTTTTTGTTTATTTATTTTATATTAAACCCACAAAAAACAAAGAGAATGCAAAGCAACAGACACATGTACATACATACATTGTTATGTTTGTACATAAGATACATACGTTGCTGTCTTGCTATCTCATTTTTACATATGTACGTATAACCACATCACTATTCTCTTTGCTATGCATAAGACAAAACCGAAGATCAACATAAAACACTTTTTTAATATTACTCCAAATTAATACTCCGAATTAAAACACTTAAATCTCCGCTCGCCGATATCGGATCGCCTTAATTTTTGGCCTAAACTCTTCGTCGAAACCCGCACTAGCGTTTTAATCCAAAAATTAATAAAATCGGCTATGAATTTCCGGAGAAAATCGCGTGGGAAAATTATACGAAAATCGCCCAATAATCACTTTCAATACCGACTGCCAAGCAACGAACAAACAAAGTCTTACACTTACACTTGCGTATGTATTGAAACTTATAGTTTACTGCCCTAGAGGCGCGCGTATAGATGTTAACACATCAAAACATTTATAAACAAAAAATACTTTGCAGATTGCAGATTTGAACTTGAGAATTCTTATCTTAATAATAAATTTTAAAAATAAAGATGTGTGTTATCGGTGGACTCCGGGTAGGAACGAAGTTCCTTATTATAAAAAGATATTAATTTTAAGTTCTATTCGTGGTATAAAGAAAATAATTATTCGGGTATACATTTTTTATTGTGATTTTTTTTTTTTCGCCGACCAACGAAAATACAGAATCAATTTTGTTCCTAAACGAAATTGAATTCTGTCACGGCACGGCTGCGTATGATTAATATTTGTTTGTAGGGACACGTATTACTCATACGTCTTAAACATTGATTTAGAAACAAAACGAACTTCGTTCCAAAATATTTATATTTTTTTTTAATATTTTGAAACGGATGGCCTCGTTAGCAAAATATTGCTTATCTTACATTTTTTTTTTTTTTTTTTAAGTGGCCACCCAAAATAAGTGGCGAAATATTGACTTATATATATATTCTAAAATTTTTATATAAAAAGACCTCAAGCTTAAAAAATTATTACTAAAATAATGCTGAAATGCCAACAATAAGTCGAAATCAAAAATAACTTAAATTAATTTTTGCTCTTATTCTGTAACTATTTGTCAACGTCACGTCAATACAATATCAAAATTAGAATACTTCTGTACTCATTCTATTCAATTTCTAACAACCTCGTGCCATATTCAATGCCATAGAGAGTAGTCACAGGCTTTCAAAAGTAGTTAATGATTGTCCACAAGGAGTATGCAGGAGTCCCATGTTTGATGTTGTCTTGACGTGACGTTGACAAGCAGTTACAGAATAAGGGGGATTATATGAAATATTTTCTAAATTAGAATTTCACACATTACCAAGTGAAATTTTGCAATTTCACTGTCCACAAAAACAAAAAAAACAAAATAGCATTGAAGATTAATAGACTGTCAAAAAATCACGCTGTAATAACACAAGTGGAAAAAATGCTTTTTGTGTTAGAATTTTTTTTACCAGTTGTTTCATGCACTTTTCTTAGATTTACTTGCTTACGCTGCTTCGTTGTAAACAAAATGCATGATTTAAACAATTTTTCTGTGTATATGGTTTTTTTTGTTTTTGTTTTAAAACACCTTTGAGGGCAGATTTGCTTTTATTATATAATAATATTTTTTTTTTTTTTGGTTGTTAACAACTTTTTATGAAATATCATGCTGCATTTTTCGCGAAAAGATATCAGTTTTTTATTATTTAGAACTGGATATAAACGGACAATCTAGCACTTGCAAAATACATAAATAAAAAAAAAATAAATAAAAAAATAAAACTTCAGTAAAAGTTTATTCGCGCATGCATGCGAGGCAGGTACAACAGACTCATACAATTGCAAGATGTTTCCCAATGTGGCTTGAAGAGAGAAAAGTATTGGGATTATACAGCAATTTTACTGTTCGGTTGAATAAATCTGCCATATCCCTCGCATTTTACTAAAGTCGTTTGCTGTGTTACTCGCATGTTATTTGAAACTGTTAGCGGAATATGAAAAATGTATAACAACATTATGGATATTTGTTGTGTGTTTTGGGGAATTTTCAAAAGATGATTACATTATCTGGCACTTTTTTCTTATCCTTTATTTCATTTTACATTCGTTGCTTAAGAATGAAATTGATTTAAATGGAGTTTTATAGCATCTTTTTTGATGAAATCATTATTATGTTATTATCCAGTCGTTAATAATGGCTTATAAAATGCTTAAGAAAATACTATAAGGGGTTTTTTGCTACATGAGAACATCAAGTTTTGATACAATATGAATATAGTAGAATAATTTTTTGTTTGTTAAATATTTCAAGGTACAAGGGAAAGTCAATAGCATCAATTTAATTATATAACTTGCGCTACAGAGCAGAACAACTGTTTTTGAAAGCCGCTACACTTTTGCCATCAGCCTCTATTTTTTCAATATGAGTTTGCGGCATATGTGCCACATAGGATCAGCATAATGTTTGACTTATTTTCTTAATAAATGAAGCATGGCGTCAATGGTGGCTTCAATATTGGCTTCTAGTAACTCACAAGTTGCTGGTTTGTCGCAATAATCAATGCTTTAAATTAGCCTTAAAAAAAGCAATTACCACTTCTGAAAATAAACTAGTCATCCAATTTATTTTGCAATGAGAAAATTGCTAAGCGTGCTGTATGGCAAATTGCTGTGTCTTCCAGGAACCTAAGGTCCTTAAGGTTAAGAGGATTAATTTTTGGTAGCAAAAAAAAATTTTTTTTAGTAGCACGTATCTAGCCATTCATGATAACGGCAGCTCCTTGTCCATTAAGAACATATAACAATTTATGACATACAAATTTAAGCTACTGGCTTGAGGCAACAAAACAATAAATAATAAAAACATATAATAACCATCAACAAATAAATTTCATTTAAAATAAAATCATGACAATATTCAAATTTCATTAAAATGATAAAGAAAAAACGCTCATATGTACTCAGCTATAAAAAAATTCAGACCGAAAAAGTTCGGTTTGGGTATAATGGAACAAAAAAATTTTGAAAATGGGACATGAGGAAAATAATCACACGGCAACCCAGGTATTAAATTAAAAATATTCCAAGGCACTAAGATAAGTCACCATCAGTTTTAATTATCCAACTTACTCACTAGAGCAGAGCAGCTGTTTTCGAAAGCCACCACACTCTCATCATCAGTACTCTACAGTAGTTTTGGCTGTCATCACTTATTAGGTGGCTTAGTGGAATATGATAACTGATTTTATTTATATAAATTTGATTAGAAAATAGCATATGAGAACTGTATCAAACCGATAGTAACTCACTTTTAATCTTTGCATCATCGTATGATTATTATCATCATGTCCCATTTGCTGAATTTTTTGTTGCATTATACTTTAACCAAACTTTTGTGGAAATTTTAATATGAACCTACATCTTTTCTTATACAGTAGAGCAGAACAGCTGTTTTCGAAAACCGCTACACTTTTGTCATCAGTACTCTTGGCCTAAAGGAATATGACAACAGATTTTATTTACACAAATTTCCTCGTATCAACGTGTATTATTTTCATCACTTGCGATTTTCTGATTTTCTGATTGATTAATAAAATTTTTTTTTTGGGAATTTTGCAGGGAATTTTATTTCCGGCGCCGATTACGGTGTATGCAAAAGCGCCGTTTCGATGAATGTTCATGTATGAATATCAAAAACAAAATCATGAGTTTTCGTTTGTTTTTAAATAACGAAACCAAGTCATTTGAGGCATTTAATTCTGTTTTTTGTTCTTATAAAATATACTGACTTTTTTAAATTTACACAAAAATTACTGAAAGTACACATATTCAACCAACAGTGCACATGAATGCTATAAACAAACCTCTTCTCTTATATAATTTTTGAAACATTTCCATAGTGTTTTCTATTACATAATCATATTAGAATTAACGATTTAAAAAAATATATTTAAGTTTTTTTACACATTTTATAATTAGTCATATATGTTGCATCAAACAATATATTTTTCCCATGAATCGATTACACTTAACAGTAAAAATTTTAAAATAAAAACTTAAATATAAAAAAATGGGAAATTACTTAATAATTATTTGAATTCCAGGAAAATAAAAAAATGACTTTGGTTGGCTTCAAGCTAAATCAGGCACATAATGACATCTAGTTTTATATAATAAAAATATTGTATTTACATTTTTTATATAAATTTTTTTATTTTTTAGTTCGTAGAAAAACAATTCATACTATTTTATTACGCAATTTATATTTATACAAGTACACAAATTAAATAATGCAACAAATTGATTTTAGTAAATTAATAAATCCTGTGTTTGCTTAAAAAAATAAAATTGCAATTCAGTCTTTAGTTAGACTATATAAAAGAATATTTAGTAAATTGAGATTTTAATTATTCGATTACTCGTCGAGAATATTAATTTTTATTAGAAATTCAGTGTTGCTGCTTTAAGCCTCAACAAATGGAAATATGATTATCAACACATAGGAAAATGGTTTGAATTAAATTTAATAGGAATTGATTTCCCTCACATATACGAGCTCAATCGAATATTTACACTCGAAAGGACACACAAATCAAAATTCAATTTATTTAACTTTCATTTTATAAATTTTTGTTTTATTTGCTTTACTATATACCCAAACACACATACACATTAACTGCTAAAATATATAAGGCGGCAGCCATGTTGGGCCCACATTGGAAATTTATATGCGTAGTAAATAATACTAAGAGAGTAAATAAATTCATAAAATATTAAAAGGAAACAACAACTGTAAATAAAGCCTAAAAACAATATAAAAATATTACATTGTAAATATCAAAAAATCAGCAGAAATTGAATAATAAATGCAAATATGGCCATTAGGGACCATAAATGAAATTTTGCCAGAGATGACAGCAATCATAATTTATTTGATAGATTTATGTGTGCAGGAAAAATTTACAATTTGCGAAAATATGTAATAAGGGCGTATTTATAGTTAAATTAAATTTAAGGCGAAATGTGAAAAAAAAACAAGGAAAATTATCAGGTGATCCAATTTTAAAATAAATCTTCCATAGAAATTAAATTTTTATTTTTATGTTCTAATTTTTGAGTTACTTGTATATCCTACTCAGGCCATTATTTTTCATATATGGAAAAATTTATTTATTCAAAAGCTTTAGAGAAAAAGTGATTTTCTCAAGTAGACTTAAACGCTGATTATGTTGTACTGCCACAGATTTATGTGTTTATTTCAGTGTATGAGCGATATTTATATTAAATATAGATCATACGCCTACGAGCATGATTGATATGATATTAACCCATATCGTCCCAGAGATTTTTTTTCGAATCAGTTTCTAAAACTTCGTAGTGAAATGGTAATTTGGGTCCAGAAGATTAGAATCAGATGTCCGATTTTTTTTAAAAACATTTATTAAAAACTTTTTACGAATTTTTATTAAAAATTTTTTTTTTAAATTTTCATTAAACATTTTTTTTAAAATGTTCATTAAAATTTTTTTAAAAGTTTTCATTAAAAATTTTCATTAAAATTTTTTTTTAATTTTGATTAAAAATTTTTTTAAAAATATTTATTAAAAATTTTTTAAAAAATTTTCATTAAAAAAGATATGTTCTTAGTCTTTCCTAAAAAGATAAAATGCTTGAAATTTACTCTTCGAAAAATCGAACACAGGGTCGAAATGGGTTAATGGAATTAATTGTATGTTCTCTTCTAATTAAGACCACTTCACGTGTATCGAATATAAAAATTTTAATGGTTTTCCCTAGTTCTTGTTTTATTTAAATAAAATAAATCATGATAAAACACATGCAGAATTAAAAAGCATTTGCAAATTTTGACACTGACAATAACATTAAAATTTATTTCAAGATTATAAAAGATGACTAAATTAATACAAAAAATCCTTGAATGTGCAGACGCATAAACACGACAAAATGTATGTACACACAAATTTAAATTATAATACATATTCGTGCAATAAATAGAATTTTAAAACAATTTTATTTTATTCTGTCACAAAAAAAAATGCTTCCACATTTTTTTGTTGTGTCAGAAAAAAAAAATATTTTAAATATTTGAGTGGTCAATAGCGATATGAAATATGTTCTGTATGAACTTTAATATTCTGAACAGGTGATAATTTAATTTTTCTTTTAAATTTCATTAATTTTTATTTGCTTTGAAAAACAATTTAGTAGCTTTAATTTTTGTAATTATTGTTATCATTATAAGTGCTAAGCTAGAAAATTACTACAGTAAAGAGCATAAATGGAGCAAAAAATTGCATATATATTAAATATGTACGTTTCCTTGTCTATTACACCAAATCATCCGTAAACTTCAACCTAATTTCGATATAACAAAACACCTCTTAAGGCTTCATTAGTTTTTACTTTCTGTTGCTGTTCTGTGCAGTGAAGTTCTGTAGAAAATATTTTGTAATTACTTGTTCTGTTAATGAAATCAGCTGTTTTTAAAAGCAAACAAATAAATTGAAATTATGAAAATAAATAATTTTGTGAAAAATTGGGAAATAAATAAATTAATAGTTCAAAAATGAATATATTGTGTGTACAAACTTAAAAAATCTTGAATTAAAACAAAAAAAAAACTTTCAACAAAAAATTTTTAATATTTGATACCAAAAAAAAACTAATACATACGCACTGTTAGCTGTCACTTAACGTTGAATTCTATTTTCTACAGATTTGTCCGCAACAGAACAAAACGAAAAAGAAACAACAAACCGCACATACAGATTTTCAATTGAACAGAAACAAAACAGCTGATTCAGAACAGAACAGCACGTACAAACTAATTCTGCCTTTACTTATACACAAACGTTCAAAATCCAATTGAGAAGTCCATTAGCAAAAGTTTAGTATTCCTTGAAATTTTTAGGGAACCAAACAAACAAATTTAAATACAAGTAAATTACATTTCGAAAGCAGCTTGATATTTGTTTATAATTCATAAATTCAGAAAATCCAAAATGTTTTGAAGTAAATAGTATATCGTAAACGATACAAAAAATAGTTCCTTTTATTCCGTAACTATTTGCTAACGTCACGTCATTACACTATAAAGAGTTAAGAACGTTATATTCGACCGGGTAGAATCTTAAATACCCTCCAAATTTTAGTAAATAAAAAAAAAATGTTTAAGCTGCTGGGTCAGTGCTCCTTTAAGAGATTTCTGTGTCCTATTTTAAAAGTTCATTTTAACAGCATCACTCTATGGGAGGGTTTGTGTGCGAGATATCTCGTCTTTGTCGTAAAAACTTAATAAGTAAATTTTTGCGGTAATTAAGTGTGAAAAAAAATTTTTTTTATAGGGTCACAAAAGGTGCCAAAAGTGGGTGGGTGGAGGGGTAGGACAGGAGAAGATCAGAGAAAATATTACGGTTGTCATAAAAGATTAAAAATTTAATTTTTAAGGAGTGTAGACTTAAGCAATACAATTTGTTAAATATTTACCCTACTTTCCCAAATAATGTGTTACTTCAACGCCCACTAAAGGAGGCGGAGTTCAAAAATAGATTTTTCTAATTATCTGGCTGCAAGTTCAATGCAAGGTACCTTCTTTGACATAAACATGTATCATTTGCTTAACAAAATTACAAAAAATAAAAAAAATTATTGAAAATATTCTTAATATTCCAATCTTAATATAAAAAAAAAATAATATATATAATTTGAACAAATTCATTTATTAATAAAATAATAAAAAAATCATTTGCAGTCATACAGATTCGAACTTAAGCCCGTTGAAAAAATTCATAATTTAAAAAAAAATACTTTAAAATTTATGTCGTTTTTTAGAGGTGAGTTTAGTTCTTCTTAGGGCAACTTTTTCCCCTTTAGACCGTTTCAATCCATTTACGAACTTCACCTGTGCTATCCTTCAAAAGTTTTATCTACACCAAATTTTAAGGGTCTGGCTCTTTTCGTTTGGTCTGAAACGTGATTTCCACAGACGGAGGAATGGCTGGCCGGACGGACGGACATGGCTAGATCGTCTTAGTTTGCATCACTGATCAAGAATATAAATACTTTATGGGATTTTAGAGGGATATTTTGCTGTGTTACACACGGAATGAGTGCTGATGGCTGAAGTAGTAGAACACGAGACTATGAAGCGCAGGGTCCTGAGTTCGAGCCCGCGCTGAGTCATGAATTATTGTGTTTAATTCTTCTGATCAGCATTAGTGCGTGGTTGTGTTAGTTGTTGCCAACCTGTTTCACAGATGAAGGCATAGTCACTGGTCACTGAACATAATTGGCAGCGACTGACACTATCATGTACTGAAAGCAGAGTAACAGCACCCACCTTCGTCGGCCCTGTAGCAAAAATTAGCCGGCGAAGTAAAAAAAAAGGTTGAAATAGCTACAAAAACAACTGTCTATCTTCTCATCTTTCCTAATCTGTCCCCTCAATACTATCCACTCGTTTTCAGTTCCGGCGCAATTCATTGCAAATATAGGGGTCATCCCCTGAGTGCCACTTATTTTTTTTTCTTTTTCTTTTGTAGGGTATGAAGATAAGAACAAATACTTCTGAAGTACAGAATCAGTATAAAGTTGTGTTTCTAAACAATAAACAAAACACCAACTGTTTGTGTATTTGGTTCTATTGCAAACCATGAGTATTTTGAAAAGTTTTTGCACTAATGAATGCAAGTAATTTGTGTAAAATAAATGCATAAATATTGCAGCAGAAAGATTAAAAAAAATTGGAATATAGAAAAATAAAATAATATTAAAATAAAACTGGAGTAAAATTAAATGTTTATTTATGGTTAGTGGATTCTATATTTTGCTTAAGTTAAAAATACACATTTGTGCGATATTTAAATACACTAAACACTAAATTCAAATACATCACTTTTAAACAATTTTGCAAAATTTGCTTCTATTTTTATATTTGTTACAAAAGCTGTAATAGTTAATACGTGTTGAGTTTTTTTATTTTCATTTTTATTTATTTTGGTTTTTTTTACAGAAACAAGTACAATCTATTAGCAGGTCTCACTATTTTAATTGTGAAAAAGATTTATTTGAGCATAAAAATATTTTCTGTAATAGATTAGTTTTGGCATAGAGTGACCATTTCTTTGTTTTTAAAACTTACTGTGGCGTTTTATTTAAGAAATATTTATTTACGACAGGTTTAATTTATAAAAACTTTTTGCGATTTATAATCGCTTAAGAGGAGAAATTAAAAAAAAAAAATTTTTTAATAAGAAATTATTAAAAAAATTTTTTTTTAAATTAAGCTGTTTGATGAAAAAATTTATTTCACTTCCTATATGATTTTTAGTCAATTTATACATACATCGCTTTCAGAAAAAGAGTTACTATTTTTAGAGAAATTGCCAGATCCATGTCCAACCGATGGATTATGGCAAAACTTTATACAAAAAATGTGTGTTGTCGTGGGACACCGAATAGGAACGAAGTTCCTTATTATAAAAATATTAATCATAAGTTCTCTTCGAGGTATAAAGAAAATTATTATTCGGGTATACATTTTTTAGTATTATATATTTTTTTTCGCCGACTAACGAAAATACAGAATCAATTTTGTTCCCAAACGAAATTGAATTCTGTCACGGCACGGCTGCGTATGATTAATATTTGTTTGTATGGAATCGTATTACTCATACGTCTTAAACATTGATTTAGAAACAAAACAGTTTACGTTACGGACGTTTTTTCTCGGTTAGGTTACCCCTCCGCATCGTCCCATAAGGAACTTCGTTCCAAAAAGAATAGAGCCGCTGACGCTAAATACTTCTCTAACACTTCGGCCGTATTCAAGAATAATATATATTTCCCCTTATGCCATAACTGGCGTGACATCACGTCAAGACAACATCAAAACTGGGACACTCACATAATCCTTTTGTGTAACAATTAATTACTTCTGTTAAGAATTGTCAATTGCAAAAGAAAATTAGTAGAGAAGTGTTCTATTTTTCATATTTTTTTTATTTTTTATTTTGGACCAGCACTCAGGGGATGACCCCTATATATGCGATGCATTGCGCCGGAACTGAAAACGAAAGGATAGTATTGTGGGTACAGATTAGGAAAAATGAGAAAAGACAGTTTTTTTTTTGTAGCTATTTTAATCTTTTATTTCGCCGGCTAATTTTTGCTACAGGGCCGACGAAGGTCCTGAAGTGACATTGACAAATAGTTACAGAATAAGGGGCATTAATTTTCATCTAGTCGTATTTGAGCTATTTTTATTAAAGCTATCAATCAGTTAAATTTCTATGGCAATACAATTTTATAATAAAAACGATTAATATGATGCCAACTATGAGGAATGCTTCTTTTTTTCATATTCTATAAATAATATTCGCGAAAAAATTATAGCACAGAATGTAAAATGAATTTCTCTGTCAAACTACAAAAAAAAATATATTTCCAAAGAAAAAACAAAAATCACCATAGAAATAAAAGCACACACATACATGAAGACACAATCATCACTCCGAAGGGAGTCCTTGTTCAAGTGCAGACTATTCAACTTTTATGGAGTCAGTGACAACAATGCAGCCACAATATGTATTTTGCACAAGTTAATAAAAAGTCTTTATAGAGACTGTTTTTATATTTATTTTTTTCTACAGTAATTTAGCTATTTAAATATCTCCTTTTTTTCTTTTTTAGACTTATTTTTTCTATACTAATTTAGATCTTTAAATACATTTTTTATTTGCAATCTCTTTTTGCATTTTAAAATATTAAATAATTTAATTGGTACCTACACAAATAAATAACAACAACAACTCAAACTACCAAAATTAGATATTCATAAATTGGCTGATATTTTACGACCAGAAAATATTTTTCTCCCGCACGACAACAAAAAGAAAATAAGCCGGAACTGATTTTTTTTTGCAATGACAACATGGACATCATAAATGTATTTGTTTGATTTTTCGACCTGGCCACTCTGTTTGCCTGCGGAATTTGTTTGTATTGTAAAGAGAGCCAGCGTTTAGTACACAAATGTGTGGGTGTGATATTGTTGAGTATAATTTTAGTTTAATTTTATTTTATTTTTTTTTCCTTTTTTTTCATTTACTTAAATAGTTGTTGTTGTTGCGTACGGTTGAAGGTGGAATTTCGTGTGTTATTTCCCCCGTGCACAGCATTGACATTGGTGTAGGCCAATGTTAATGTCACTTGAAACAAATTGTCTTGTATGTGCGAACACAATTTCGAACAACTAAAAATGGCATATACGAGTATATATATGTTTTTTGCTATGACGAGTCTGAGATATTGTCGATTGTGACATGAAAATTGTAAAGTTGTTATGAGTTGGGGAATCAATTGTTCGGCCTGACATTTGCCTATTTTATTTTATAAATAAAATAAAAATAAGAACTGTTTTTTAAGTTTTTATTATATTATTAACTGATTTGTACGATCTACTTTGCTGGTCACCTTCAGGAAATTAATATTTTCTAAAAAGGGGAAATGTCTTAAAATAAGTTGACTTAAGTTTTCATTAGAGATAAATAATTATTATGTTTTAGCATGTCGTGGTGTTTTCTGTTGTTCATACTTGTGAACTTTGTCACCTATTGTTTACAGGGGTTTTTTTGTTTGTTTTTCCAAATTCTGTGTTTGTTTATAATGTAAAGATATATCTGAATTTTATTATCGATCTTAGGGAGGATTCAATTAACACTATTGCTGCAGTTACTTTAGCAGAAGTTCTGTATCATTCTATACTAGCAGCAATCTGTAATATTTTTCGGCTCCTTAGGTGTGTGACTCAAGTTAATAAGCACTTAGCCAATAGTAATTGGCTTCGAATGCCAAGTATTCCACACGATGTGCAGGGTTGAATTGATAGAACGCCGAAATAATTTATAGAAACTAAGCAATTATTTTCAAAGGGCTATGGCCCAACAAAACGGACAAAATTGATCTAGAGCATCATGATAATGATCAAATCATACTGTGTTCCTTAAAAAACAATGTCTACTTTAGTAAGTTCTGTATTTCGCACACTATTCAGGTCTGATGTTCTTAAGGCCGAGACACATAGAATCCGTCATACGTTGCCTTTTTCAACTGACAACTGAGAAGAAATTCATGCTTTCTTATGTGAGTTACGACATTCAGTACTTCTGCGTCAACGCAAAGTTGGCCAACTTTTAACTTTTGTTGAAATTTTTTTTTTATCTCGGACCAGCACTCAGGGCATGGCACCTATATATGCAGTGCATTGTGCTGCAACTAAAAACGAGGGGATAATATTGAGGGGACAGCTGAAGAAAGATGAGGAGATAGGAAATTTTTTGTAGCTATTTTAACCTTTTTACTTCGCCAACTAATTTTTGCTACAGGACCGTCGAAGGAGGATCCTGCTGTTAGTCTGCTTTTGGTACATGATAGTGTCAGTCGCTGCCAATTATGTTCAGTGACCAGTGACTATGCTCTCATCACTGAAACAGGCTGACAACAACTAACACAACCACGCACACTAATGCTGATCAGAAGAATGCAACACAATATTTCATGACTCAGCACGGGATTGAACTCAGGACACTCCGCTTCATAGTCTCGTGTTCTACTACTGCAGCCAACACCACGTTGAATACTTTGACGGATATCAGTAAGTTTTTCAAATTGTTTCGATTAATTTGTTTGTATTGTGTGTTCAAGAAAAATTAAATAATATATACAAATTTTTATAAAATAAATAAATTTAAGTTAAATAAATAAAATGGACAACAAACAACTGATTTAAAATCCGTCAAAAAAGTACTCAGTGTGCCAACCTTCTCCGTCGGTATGTTTATGTGAGTTAAAAAATCCGTATGACGGATTCTATGTGTCTCGGTCTTTACAACTTTCATAAAAAATGCATCAATAATTCGTCCTCCTTCTCATCATTACAGCGTCTGGATTTTAAAGTTTCAGTGCCCTATTAAAACAGTTATCAGATGATGCAAACGGTTCTTGTCCAATCTAAGATCATTGTTTGTTTGGTGCACCCACCCACAAGGCAATTAGGCAAGCTTTTATACCCAAATTAAGGAAACTGCATCAAAAACTTACAGTAGAATAAAAAAAAGTGCCAGTGAAGTGTCTGATCATAGAGCGGTTAAGTTCTGCATAAGATAATTAAAAAATATATATGTACATATATTTAAAAAAATATATATATTATATATATATATATATATATATATATATATATATATATATATACATATATATATATATATATATATATATATATATATATATATATATATATATATTTAAGGTCTCTTTATTTTAATTTAATTTTTAATTTCAATATTTCGTCACTCCTTTGTGTGACTTCTTCAGGATAAAATAATTAATTTCCTGAAGAAGTCACACAAAGGAGTGACGAAATATTAAAATTAAAAATTAAATTCAAATAAAGAGACCTTTAGCTTAAAAATATCAGAATATAATAATAAATAAAAAGAGGTCAATAAACCAAAAGAATTTAAAAATAATTATTGTTAATTTTATCAACGGGCTTAAGTTCGAATCTGCAAGACTGCAAACCATTTTTTCATTATTTTATTAATAAATGAATTTGTTCCAATTCTATTTTTATTAATTTATATTAAGATTGGAATATTAAGAATATAAATTAATAAAAATATAATTTGAACAAATTAATTTATTAATAATATAATAAAAAAATGGTTTGCAGTCTTGCAGATTCGAACTTAAGCCCGTTGATAAAATTAACAATTTACATAAGAAAGTTCGACTAATAACAATTCATACATAATTTAAAAACATTTATTGATTTGTATCAAAAGCCATGAAGCATTTGTGACGCACGCCGTGTAACACACGCACTTCTATAGTTAAAGATATAAAAACGATTAAGACATTTTAAAAAGTTTTTTAATAAAAACACAGTGACGTGTGAAATGTATCCCAGCATATTTTTTTTTTATTTTTTTCCCCCCACATATATTTATTTATTTGCTAATGTGTCATAAGTGAATTATTGCGATCTTGTCAAAAATCATATTTATTAATTTGAAACAAGTTTAGCATAAAACACCCACGAAAGATATTATCACACAAAATCGAATGCCCACGTTTTAAAATCCTAGAAATAAATCTATAACAATTTGTTTGTTGTCTCTAACAAAGAGTGCATTTTTTCATATAAAAAGTTTTCAATTATAACAAATTTATTGTCAAAAGAATATCCATATATTTTGTCAACATAATAGTTTTTTTATTTACATATTTATTTATTTTTTTTTTGCCTTGCAAAATAAAGCAAAATAGTATACCTTCCCGGCGCGCATACTGTAAATAAAAATTTTTTTGCATTTATACCAGATTAATAAAGTAAATTTTAATAAAAAAAATTATTTTATAAGCCTCTTATAAATCAGGCTGTACGCATATGAGTACCGAATAATAAAATTGTAACATTTTATCACTTGGACAAGGATTACAGCAAAATTCTCTGAATACAAATGCCTTTAGGAGGATCGCTAAATTTATATTGGTAGTAACCCAACAAAAGGATAAGCGTTAATTGTCTTTAAGCTACTAGTACGATTACTAGTATAGCAAGCACTAGTTCAAAAGGTGATTGAACATATACAGAAAAGTACTAGTACTTCAAGTAGTTCATT
The DNA here is from genome assembly GCA_951800035.1 of Linnaemya tessellans. Lineage (NCBI taxonomy): Eukaryota > Metazoa > Arthropoda > Insecta > Diptera > Tachinidae > Linnaemya > Linnaemya tessellans. The sequence goes on along the minus strand of OX637532.1, from coordinate 154,674,915 downwards.
TGTAGATTGATTTAACTTGTAGAATTTCATATTAATTTTTGATCATGTTCGCATTTTCATTTATATTATTTTTAGTTGTAACAATTTTTAAACAAATTCAAATTTGAAACAACGAATAGTAATAGAAGACTTTACCCCCGGAATATCAGTTTATTTATACGATAATTTATGTAAGTAAGCCGCAGTTTTCTTGTGTGTTAAAAAAGTGACATTTATTTAAAAAATAAATAAAAATAAAAGCTAATTTTAAAATTTTTTAAACGTGTTTTTTTTTGTTAATATTTATGTTCATATGTAAAATCAGCGTTATTTTTTTAAAATAATAAAATCTGATATATGTATTGTATGTTCATTAGTGTTTGGTATATGATGGAGTACCAAACGTAACTCAAGTTGTACAAGGTGCTAGTGGATTGAGTGTGCCCTGAAGGAACTTTCCATTTCCTCTTATAAACTAAGAATTGATGAACCAAAAATTGCTTGTGAAGACAAACGACCATGTGATGGAAATCGCTTATCGCATGAAATAAAGCGTTTTCGATTTGAAGTCACAAAATTGGTGTGCTGGAGTTCGCAATCGCTCAAAATAGTTCAAAAGAAATTGGCGTTTTTCAAGTCGCATGTGATTCGATAATCGTGCGATTCATAGCACATACATGAAAGACTTAAAAAATTTCATTGGGTTAAAAAAAAAATAAACTGAGGAATTTTTTTTATATATAAACTAGTTCTTAATGCAGAATTGATTGTACTAATATCCGACTAGAATTATACTAGTACTCAACTAGTACTAATAGTACTAGTATCCCACTAGTTTCAATCTAGTACCAATGGTACTAGTAATTTTCCAAACACACTCAATGTTTATTTGAGCATTAACATGGTATAGGAAAGTTCACAGTTGGGAACTAGTATCGGTGATTTTTGTACTAGTACAAAACTAATTTGATATTAGTTCGATCTCCTGCAGGGAATTAATAAAAATTGATGCTGCCAAATGAATTTATATTTTATCAAAATTTAAAAAAAAAGAGATTCTGATATACTATAAATTGGCAGCGACTGTATGTACTAATCCTCCTCATGTACTAATCCTCCTCCTTCGTCGATCCTATAGCAAAAATTAGCTGGAAAAGTAAAAATATTGAAATAGCTACAAAAAATTCTCTATCTCCTTATCTGTCCCCTCAATACTATACCCCTCCTTTCTTGTTCCGGCGCAATGCACTGTATATATAGGGGCCATCGCCTGAGCGCTGGTACAAAATAAAAAAATAAATAAAAAAAAGTAGCGTGGGGAATTTTTATTTCAAAACGTTTTATTACATCTTTATCAGACTTGGGTTGTTGGCATGTGTCTATATGATTCCTCCTCCATATAGACGCAAGCATCCACGAGTATATTGTCTGCCTTGAACTTTTATTATTTTTTTTTAATTTTCTATGCTCATATTTAATTTTATACATATTTGAATAGTCGAAAACACATTCAGAAAAAAATTGAATATTAAATCCAATGAATATTTTTCACAACACTTTTGGCGCAATGACACAACACCACAATTGCCACCAACAACAAACAACGCCAATGATTTGCCAATAATTCTTTTATGTTTCAAAAAGCGATGTGTATACAATTTTCCGTAGTGCAGGTGCTGCTGGTCAGGCACATAATGCCAAACGCTATTGTTCTATTCATCCCATGAAAAATTTTGATATCTATAAACAAATAGTGTTTGCAAATTTGCAACGCTTTCTTTTTTTTTTTTTAATTGCCAATTAAGGTTTAGACACATTCTCATAATATTTTGAACACTTCAAAAATCTTGGCTTTAAATCAATTTAAGAAATTAGTTACACATTTGATATAGACACGAATGCGGCCTAACAATTACTTGCCAAAGTCAACAAAAGCAAAAAAAAATCTTAAGAATTAAGTGAGAGAATTTTAAAACAAATTATTTAAGGAAATAATTTTTATGTGTTTTTTTTTAATTTTATTTAATGTAAACAACTCAAGTGCATGCAAGCAAAAGTTTTTAGCTATTAAATGCTTTATATGAAAATATATATATATATATATATATATATATATATTTTTTTTTTTTTAATTAAAATTATATTATTGTTTCTCTTTTTTTTTTAATTATATTTGCAGTTACGAGAGACCAGCTAAAAGTCAACAACCACAACGAAAGCAAATTGTCAAGGAAAATGCAAAATACTTCACATAAAAATTAAATTGGAGAGTGAAATTATGAAAATAAAATTTTAAATGATGGCATCACAACTTCTGTTTTAATGCACACAATATAAAAATGATAAATGAAAAAAAAAAAAATACAAAACATATAAAACAGCCAAAAACGCAAAATGAGCAAAGAATGAGTGAAAAGAAATATCTATATGAACAACCTTGGAAACCAGCCAATTTTATCATAATTTAATATATGAGCACAATGATGGAATGAACGAACATGATGATAAAGTTAATAATTAAAATAACGAACATTAAGAAAATACGGTCACGCTGTCCACGTTAATATCATACTGGTTACTTCTTGCAGCAATAACAAAAACCGAACAACAGCAACAGTAGACAAACAAGTGACAAGTGAAGCAACATTGTTGAAGGAGCAACGCGCAAAGCAAATATGAAAAGTCGGCAACAGTGACATAAATTTAAATAAAGACTTATTATCACAAAAAAGTAAAACCGAAAATAAATTCATTAAAAATAAAAGCACTCAAAATCTATCAGTGAAAATTAAAACCACGTCCAAAGCACTTGACTTTCACAGTGTTTAAATAAGAGGGGGAATGTAATTGAGAGATTTTTAATTTTCCTGACTTCATATTTAAAATATGATATTGAAAAAATTTAAAATAAAATTCGTGTTTTAAATGAAATTTATTTGTTGATGGTTAAGCAATGTCTATATGCTTACCCCCATATTCATAGAAAAATAAAACGTATAATAAAATTGGAAAACGTTCACATGTACTTAAGTATAAAATTCAAACCAAAAAAATTTGACTTAGAAATAATGAAAGAAAAAAATTAAGGAATATGGCACATGAAGAAAATAATCAAACGGCAACACAGGGATTAAATAAAAATGCGTTACTATCAGTATGATACAGTTCTCGTATGCAATTTCCTAAAAAAATATGTTTATAAATTGTTAACATGTTAAGCTAAGCCACCTAATAAGTGGTGGCAAACAAAAATACTCAAAAGCTCTGATAATGAAAGTGTAGCGGCTTTCGAAAACAGCTGTTCTGTCCTGCTGTGTAAAACACTGATATTGACTTTCCCTTGTGCCTTGGTATGTTAATCATATCTTTTCGAATTTAAACAAAAGATTTTCAAACAATTAGCCTATAAATTTTTATTTGGAATATTGCTTTAGTTGCAAGCAAATTGATATTTTTTGATTAACCCATATCGTCCCAGAGATTTTTTTTCGAATCAGTTTATAAAACTGCGTAGTGAAATGGTAATTTGGGTCCAGAAGATACGAATCAGATGTCCGAATTTGTTTAAAAACATTTATTAAAAACTTTTTAAAAATTTTCATTAAAAAAATTTTTTTTTTATTTTTATAAAAAATTTTTTTACAAATTTTCATTAAAAATTTTTTTAAAAATTTTCATTAAAAATGTTAATTAAAATTTTTTTAAAAATTTTCATTAAAAATTTTCATTAAAATTTTTTTAAAAATTTTCATTAAAAATTTTCATTAAAATTTTTTTTTTAATTTCCATCAAACATTTTTTTAAAAATTTTCATTAAAAATTTTTTTAAAAATTTTCATTAAAAATTTTTTTAAAAATTTTCATTAAAATTTTTTTTAAAAATGTTCATTAAAATTTTTTTTTAATTTTTATTAAACATTTTTTTAAAAATATTCATTAAAAATTTTTTTAAAAATTTTCATTAAAAAAAAAATGTTCTTAGTCTTTCCTAAAAACATAAAAAAAAATATTTAAATGCTTGAAATTTACTGTTCGAAAAATCGAACACTGGGTCGAAATGGGTTAAAATTTAAAGCCAGGCATATGAGCGAAGACTGGTCCGCAAGTCTTTTAGGCACCTGCAGCTAAAAGCCTTTTAATCTTGTACACAATGATGATAAGAAATACCTTTTAGGAACCATAGATTTGAGGTCCTTTTAAAATCTTTGATGAAAAAAGCAAGAGTGTATGGCTTAACCCACAAGAAAACATGTTCAAAAAATAAATGTGTATAGAACAAAGAAAACAGGTCATGTCCACTCCAAATAAGGAGTACACAAGTCTTCCAAAAGTCATTCATATCGCAACTTCCTGCCACTGAACATTTATGGCTGTATACATGAATCTTTATTCTCTTATAATCTTCTTAAACAAATTGTGTGTTAATCTTATTATACAATTTTAAATACAAAGTAATTATTTTAGCTCGCATAAAGAACTATGCAAATAATAGGAAATTATAATGATACACGCCTCCTCGTTGTTGCAAAGCTGCAAATGACACTTTTTAGAAAGCAAAACAAAAACGAGAAGAAAAAACCAAGTGACGAGAAAAACCACAACAACAAATCAACTGCGAAATAAATAACTTAATAAGAAGAAAATAAATTAAAAATAAAAAAAGAAATTATTTTAACAGCATCTGCTGCAAATAAATCAAATTGTAATTTGTTTTTTTTTTATTATTTTTTATACAGGGTGTTTGGTTAGGAAACTATAAATATAACAATTGTTAGTTTCTTATGAAGCCAGAGTATTTTGAAAGCTGCAAAATATTAAATAGTAGAATATTTCATTGTTGTGATACTGAAAAAAGTGTTAGTCAAAAAATAGCACTTGAAGTATTTGGAAGAATTTCCATTGCTACTCTATGGCATAATGATCTCCTTTATAGTAGAGAAAATATGCAACAGACAGGAATCGTAGATATTCCTTTGATATGTTCTTAATATATTTCCTAGCCAGGTCCCGGTTTCTCTGACTTATATTAAATGTATAATATAAATGGAGACACTAATTTCGCAGGCATAAAGAAGAGTCCTTTCCAGAACGCTGTTTCTAGGCCTTCACGAAGTAATGGAGAAAGCGGTCACGTGAAGGCAAACAAACCAGGAAAAAATGGGGGATGGTTTCAGTGGAAACACCCCTCCGTCACTGCAAGGGCGAAGACATTTTAAATCCACTTCACTAGCCAAAAAATATAAAAATTATAATAATAATACTAGATATTTTTAAGGCGTAAGGCGATAGAGATGCCACACTCCTGTCCAAACTTATTGGATTTGGCGTCGGTGATACCTTTTCTCGGTTTATATGGAGCTTCCTCAGGGATCGCTCTATACGAGTTGTTATAGATGGGGTCTCATCCAATGAGTTCAGAGTCAACTAAGGGGTACCACAGGGCTCCGTTCTCTCTCCTACTCTCTATTTCTAATTTTTCTCAACGATATACTTTCCCAAACTTCCTGTCCTAGTCACTCTTTCGCAGATGATAGCAGCCTTTTGCATTCATATTCATTTAATTGCGGACAGTCAACGTCTGAGTTCGAGACGAGGAGGCAGTTCATGAATGACGTTCTGAATAGTGACTTCGCGAAGATATCGGAATAGGGTCAAGCAAAAAGGGTCGATTTTAATGGTCGTAAGACCCAGTGTTGTATGCTTACGCATCGACGTACGACCATGACCATGCTGCTTCATCTGTTTCTATGGGTGGTGTAAGTATTAAGGAGTCACGGGCTCTTGCTGTGCAGTGTGATGTCAGATGGACGTATCATGTCTTTCATGTGGCAAAAGAAGCATTCAAGTGCCTTGGCTTCCTAAGACGGTGCAAGAGATACTTCAGCCCTTCTGATCTTCTTAATATTTACACCACTTACATCAGACCGGAGATGGAATACAACTCTCATGTATGTTGTTTTATCGCCACTACAATGGCATGTGCTCTGGTGAAATTAGGGAACTTGTTTCTGAAACCCATGCTATCTTACGCACTATGCATTACAGAGAAAATTCGTTTTTTGGCCGAACAGTCCGTATGTGGAACAAACCACCTGCAGATGTCTTCCCCTCCACTTACAATTTGAGGAGGGTCAAAGCGAATATCCACAGACACTACTCCCTTTATACTCCTTCCCAAAATCTATTTTCCTAGTTCCAACGCAATGCACTGCATATGTAGGGGCCATCCCTTAAATGCTGGTCCTACTCCTAAAAAAAATATAATAATAATTGCCAGAGAATATTTAATTTGTCTATTCTTTTACAATTTTCTCGTAAACGTTTTATTAAATATTATTAAGAATTGTTATCTCATTTAACGAACTCTTCTAACTCGTGCTGAGAAACACATATAAACATCAGTACTGATGATGGGGTTGCAGACACTTTTCCTGTGCTGTACAGCCTTATTTTCCTGTGCTGTGCAGTATTTATCACAGTCTTTTAAATATATAATATTGAGGAACTAAACCTAACAATCTTAATTTAAATTTATTTAAGTAATATTATATTTAATAAATATTCCAATTAAATATTTTTTAAAATACAATACAGGCCCTGTATTGAACAACACAACACTATTCAATTGATTATATATCTAATTAAAATAAAATCAAACACTTTTATATATTTTTAACCATTTCTTTTTTTTAGCAAATAATGGCAACGTTTACGAATGAAATAAATAAGCGACAACGGCAACTACCACCACCAAATCATCAGCAAAAACAACATGAACATCTACTAAGGAAAAGAACTAGAATTAATTTTTAAATAAAACGCAAAATACAAAATCAAAAGTAAAAATCAAATAAAATCTTGCTAAGAGCGGAAAGACATAAAATATATATAAAATTTGTGGGATATATTTTTTATATTTTTTCAAACAGACACTCTCGAAACAAACGAGATGTTGTGTATGACCACGACCTCGACCATCATAGAAATGAGGAAAAAAATTCTCCAATATCTTTTGCCAAATAAAATATAAAATACAACAGCAACAACAAGAGAAACATATTAAATATATAATAATACATATAACAAAAATTAATTTGGAATAAATAAATTAAAATATTTAAGAAAGAAAAAAAAAAAGAGCGACAAAGAGTCCCAAACAAATAATTCGAAAATTCGTGTATAGAAAAACAGCGACAATTTGTGATTTGCTTGTTTGACTTAATTTTTGTTTTCAAATATTTTCTTATGGAAAATCAACACTTTGCATAAAATTTTTTTCAAATACAGCCGCCAGTCATTCAAACGGCGTAAAAAAGCATAAAGCGCGAGCGCTTCCATTGTGAATGTGTTATATAAGTGATAATTTAAGAAATACTTCTAGCAGAAATTTAAAGTTTTCCATTACCAAAAGAAAAGTTCAAAAGCCATGTTGTGTTGTGAATAAAGTTATATTGAAGCTTAATCAAAAAATATTTTTATATAAAATAATTACAAAAAATATGGAAAATATATGCAATAGGAAATATTAAAAAGAAAGTTAAAAGTGAGAGAAAGAGAGAGAGAAATAAAGCTTAAAACCGTAGAGTGAAAAAGAAGTCATACACAGTTAAAGTTCTTTAATAAAAATATATTTGTAATGTCTAAAATAACCACAATAAAACCAACAACTAACACAACATCAACAATATTAACAACAACAACAACAACGTGTACAAATGTAACAGCCATACCAACAACAATAGAAAACACCAGCAGCAAAGCAGCGGCTAAAACTCTAACACATGCAGAAAAGCTGGCAACAACGAAACCAACGACCGTGAATGCAAATGAAATACTAACAGTTGAAAAAAAGTCATTAAAACATGATGTTTTGAGAAAAACGAGACGGCCAAGACCACACGCAAAAACACTAATAGATACAACACAAACAACAGCAACACGAACAACATTACAGCAACCACTATTACCACAGAAGCATCAACAACAGCAGCAACAAAGACCACGACCACGACCCCGACCACGGCCACGGCCACTCATAACAGCAACATTTGCAACAACGACAACATCATTAACAGCTGCCATTGCTGCAGCCCTACTGCAAACGACAAATGCTACCACCGCTACACTCACCGCCGCCGCCCTTCAAACACATGCAACTTCAACATATGCCGTTGCAGCTGCTGGTGCAGCATCATTCTCCTCATTGTCAGCGTTATCACCTGCCGCTACACACATACCACCGCCATTATCGATCGATAGTTCGCTACAGTATCCCATGGCGGTGCTGGATGGCACTTTAGCTCAAATGGAACCGAATGCAACCACAACACATTTGCTGCATAGTGCAGCCATTTCCACTGCCACGTCTGTTTTAGCTGCCACTGCTGCAGCAAATACAACCCTATTAATACCAGATGATGGCGGAGGCGGTGGCGTTGGCGGTGGTGTCGGCGGAAGCGGCAACGGTGCCGATGTAGATGGTGACTGGCTAGACGATGCCATTTTGGCTTTGAAAGCTTTTGTCATGTTATTTATTATAATTGCCGCCATTTTTGGAAATCTGCTTGTTATTATTTCTGTGATGCGTGTTAGAAAATTAAGGTGAGTAGAACTATTGTTCATATGATTCAGTTACTTATTCATCTAAGAAGAATAGGAAGCCAATGTAGAGGGCTACTCTATTATATTTGTTGGTGTATTAAAAAACTATACAAATTCAAGTGATTGGAATTAAAGGAATTGAAATTGTTCCATCGAACACGTTAGACAGTTCTACTATAGTGTTTTGCTGGTCACAGTTAGTGGATGGATAGAATGGAATGGGAAACGTGTGTCCGATGCCATAAGGTATTTAAGCTTCTTACGGTTAGTTGCATCTTTTGGAAAAATTTAAGTTCAATTTCGTAATATAAGCCCGTGTTTTTTTTTTTTTTTAACGAAACACAGATTTTTATATAAAAAGTTATTTTATTCAGAGCCTGCTTTGTATTCTATAAAATTAGTTTAATATTTCTAAAAATTTTTTTTTAATTCCTTATGAAAAATATGATTTTTTGAGGTCATTAAAATAGGCATTTGTTTGCGAGATAATTTCGTCGTTGCAGCCAAATTTCTTCCATTCAAGTTTGGGAATAAGAATTAATCACTCGGTTCTAAATTTTCGGAATATTGCGCTTAAGGGCGAATTCAAAGTCCAATTCATGGATTTTTGCTATGGAAACAGCACATGTGTACCCTGGATTTTGAGCAAAATTTTCTCTCATCTTTAGGAGAGCTTTCTCATAGCCAAGTAATCATTCCAAATTGAAAGCACTGAGGCATATGAGATGCCTATGGCCTGCACAATTTCCCCCATTTTCAAACTTCTATCGGCTAAAGCCATATCGTAAATTTTTTCTATTGCTTCAAATGTATAAAACTCAACTGGACGTTCAGAACGTTCGAAATTCAGTAGATCACTTCTCTAGCATGGAAATGGATGGTGAAGCCTTCCTTCTTGAGTGATGGTTTTTTTTCCACCAAAAAATAATGCTTAGTGAGAACAGGAAATTCAATTCTTTTCTATTTATATATTTTCTTCTCAAAGCACGCAGTAGACTTGTACCGAGCTCTTTCATTAGCTCGTTATTGACAAGAACCTTTAATCAAACCAATGTAATTGAAATGGGTTTGATCGTAGGTTCTTGTCAAAAACGAGCTAATGAAAGAGTTCGGTACAAGTCTAGCACGCGGTAGTATGCTATCAAACCTGGGCGAAGATAAATTTAAATTTATATTAGCGAAGACGCAAACCGAAAGTTGTATCAAACCTATTCTGCTGTTAATAGAGCTCTGTTAACCACAACATTTGAAGTAACATTTTATTAAGTTCATTTGGAAGTCAATATCTAGGAGCTGCAGCTAATTCTGTCCAAACTAGTGAATAGAAATTATGGCCCAAGAAATATTTAATAAATATATACTTAACGATGTACTGAAAATATACAATATTGTAAAACATTCATTTGTGGTTAACATAGGTCAACATTTGGTTGGCGTCTTCGCTAATATACAATTAAATTTATCTTCGCACACGTTTGATAGCACACGACTGCATGCTTCGAGAAGAAAATGGAAAAGAAGTGAATTTCGTGTTCTCATTAGACTTGTGTCCAACTAGCTCATTCGCTCAGTTTTGACAAGAACCTCTGATCAAACCCATTTAAATTACATAGGTTTGATCAGAGGTTCTTGTCAAAACTGAGCGAATGAGCTAGTTGGCCACAAGTCTAGTTCTCATTAAGCATTTTTCCAAATTAACTTTTACTCGAAATGTTAAGTGGTTAACAGAGGCCAACAATTGGTTTGCGTCTTCGCTAATATAAATTTAAAACGATCGAGTACAGTTCATCTTTTCGAATTCATGAAATTAGATAACAAACTAATTGCCAGTTCGGCGATCTTGCCAAAATTAAAAATATAAACCTTTTCTTAATCGTAACACCGCTTGATTTCTAAAATTACGGCATCTGTGGCTGCTACTTTGCTAATGTTCAAAACAACTCCGCAAATTTCGCCAAAATTTAATTGCTATAATTTGAACAAAAAAACTATTTATTTAATTTGTCTTAAAATCCGTTCATTAACCCCCAGAGATTAAAAGACTACAAACAAGATTTCAAAACATAAAACAAATAATATAATTTGAACTCCAGTTGAACTTCATTAGATATTCAAAACAATTTTAGTAACTCAATTATCTCACCTTTAGACACACAAATTCATTCATAATTAATTATTAACTCAGACATATAATTTTTATGAAAAACACACACCAAATAATATTCTCCAAACTGTTAATCTATTCTTTCATACCCCAAGTCATTAATTATTGTCCAATTAAAAGTACATTTAAATAAATAAATAAATGGAATACTAAAAACAAGAAACTGAAATTATGACTGACAAATAAAAGCCAACAAAAAAAAAATAAAAATAAAAAACAGCAAAATGTACACTGACATGACAATTAAAATTCTAATTACGAGATTCAGCAAAATATTACAAATTAACAACAACAAAAAAAACTTTAGACATTTTATGCAGCAATTAAACTAAACAAACTTTAATTAAATTTAAAATGAGAGATACGAGTAGCAGAGACGCATAAATATGCCGAGCTGGGCAGCCAGCCAGCCAATACAAAAGAGTTCAAAATTTAAATAAAATACAATTACCGGCAACAACAATTAACATTTTCCATAGAAAATAGAAAATTTTGTATGTAATTAAAGTCTGCCGCTGCTTAGGGTCTGTCTCAATTTCCATGTCGTTTGAATATTTTCATTTTCGGTTTCGTTCGATGTGAACAGTTTCCAGGTTTTGTTTCCCAAACTATTGCCGTGGCCAAGGTTAAAGTCATTTAAAATGTATGAATTTATGCATGTGACATGAGGTAGATTTTATGGTTGTTTGCATTTTATAGGAAATAAAAACGATTTTATTGTCAACATTTTCATTGTTGCTAAACTTTTTGGTTGTATGAAATTTTTACGGACAGTAAGTAAATTAATTACCAGCTTAAAATTTTTGTCATTTTGTAAGTCAGTTTTTGTAAGAGAATAAACAACTACACAGTGATACTAAAGGTACGGTCACACGTATCAAATATTTTCCTTTTTAGGTCACTTTTTAATTCAAACAGTTTCCAATAAAATTCAATTCTATAACATTCTGTCTATTAGTTTTGTATGGAACCGTTTTACTTAAAAATCAGATATCCGAATGAAATGGGTGCTGTTGGCTGCAGTAGTTAACACCAGACATTGAAGCGGAGGGTCGACTCCGCGCTCAGTCATCAATTTGTCGAAATCTTCTGATCAGCACTTATGGATGATTGTGTGAGTTGTTGTCGGTCTATTTCAGTGCAGACGACATAGCACTGGTCACTTAGCAGTGAGTGGCAGCGATTAACACTAGACTTGTGTCCAACTATCTCATTCGCTCTGTTTTGACAAGAACCTCTGATCAAACCCATTTAAATTACATAGGTTTGATCAGAGGTTCTTGTCAAAACTGAGCGAACGAGCTAGTTGGACACAAGTCTAATTAACACGAACATGTATTAAAGATCAGAGGAACAGCACCCTACTTCGTCGGTCCTATAACAAACATTAGTCGGCGGGGTAGAAAGTTGAAATTGTTACAAAAAATTGTCTACCATCTTCACATATTCCCCTTCTTTCTAGTTATCCCCTGAGCGCTCTTCCGAGTTAAAAAATAAACAGATCGTAAGAGAAAAACTCCTATTTTAAGAGCCTTAAGAAAACTTATTATTCATGTAAGTGCTGTGAATCACACGATTGTTGAATCACATGCGACTTAAAAATCGCCAATTTCTTTTGAACATGTACTGGAGTTCACGCGTTTTACTTAATTTTAGAAAATATTTTCTAAAGTAAAAACATATATAAAAACAAATATAAAAACAGCTGTTCACATTTGACTCGCCAATTGAAACGAAAGCAAAATACACCAAAGAGTAAAAATTTTAAATTTTATAATAAAAAAATTATTGAAAATTTAGTTTTCTTTTTCAGCAAATGAATAAAAAGAAACAAAATTTTAATTCTACAAGAAATTTTTAGGCCTTGAGTATTTAGTTTTAATAAATAAGAGAAGTTCGCATACAAGCAACTTTGGCAATGGTCTGTGATTTGAAATGGAAAAATTCTTTGCGATTGCGAACTCCAGCTCACCGATTTTGCGACTTCAAATTGTAAACGCTAATTTCATGCGATAATCGATTTCCATCACATGGCCGATTTCCTTATCTTCCAAAAATAAAAATTAATTCAAAACGTTTGACCTTGAAAGCCATTCCTGCAACTTCCCGCTCATTTTAACTTCTAAAATATTATTAATTAATTTTAAAGCTGCTATAACTTTCGAACGGATCAGCCGTCTCTCAGGTAGTAAGCGCTGATTCAAATAGTACTTCGATGGTGAACACTAATTGCTCACATATATAATTTTGAAGAGTTTTGAAAAATGCTCTTTCTTCGAACTTTTCGTTGGCAATATATCACACGTCTTCGTGAACCGATTTTGATTCCGTTGGTAGAGCTCAACGTGGTTTTTGATTGTCAAGCGCTAACACATGCACCCACACACAAAGACACACACATATACACACACACATATATACGGCTCGCGGAGGGCTGGTTAGCGATTTCGCTTCATCTTATGTACGCTCGTTCGATCTCTGTCTTTCCAGCCTTCGTAGTTCCTGCATAACTACAGATATATGGCGGTTGCACTCGTTCCATTTAATTTCGGAACCCAAAATCTCGTCTAGAAGCTGACAGGGAGTAATATTTAATTCCCAAGACTCCCTAAATCTCGGGCAGCAAAAAAAAAACGTGTTGAGCGTCCTCATCTTCCTCAACACAATTTGGGCATGTTGGGGATCTATCGTGTCCAAATTTGTGCAGATATTTTCTGAAACAACCATGTCCACTCAAGAACTGCGTCTTATAAAAGTTGGGTTCGCAGTGTTTCACCTCCAGCCAGGGAATTATGATGGGCAGAAGATAATAAGTCCATCTACCCTTCGAACTGCATTCCCTTCTAGACTGCCATCTGCAGATAGAAACACTCCTTTCCTCTCTCCTTATTGTAGCCATTTGCCCTGGGTCCTCAAAATGACGAAAGTAGATTCGCCTCATTTCATCCGCCAGGTATTGCTCTTGCCCATACCATTGCTGCGTCATCGGATATTGTCCTGAAACCACTTATTTGTCTTATTGCACTTAGACGCTACACCGAAGACAGTTTTTTTCTTGTCGTCTCTTCGGAAAGTACTACAGACCATACTGGGCAGGCATATATTATTATAGAGGTCACAACCGACGATATTACCCTTCTTTTAAATGATGTTGGTCCTCCAGTATTTGGCATTATTCTTGCCAGAGCTGCTTGTGTCCCGCATGCCTTTTTGACAATGAACCTTACATGTTCCTTGAAATTTAGCCTGTCATCGATCATTACGATGATTATACATACACACACTCATATTACTCCCCGTCAGCTTCTAAACGAGGTTTTGGGTTCCGAAATTAAATGGAACGAGTGCCACCGCCATATATCTGTAGTTATGCAGGAACTACGAAGGCTGGAAAGACAGAGACCGAACAAGCGTACATAAGATGAAGCGAAATCGCTAACCAGCCCTCCTCGAAGTAATACCTAGCGGCAGTCCCGCGGAGAGAGAGTGGTCGAAGGAGACAGGGGGTGGCTTTAGTACGTAGGCACCAGCGATGGTGAATCGTGCATGCTTATGATGGAACATAAGTATCTTTTGAAGATGACCACCTCCGGTTCTATAAGAAAAAAAAACACACACACAAACACACACACACAAACACACACAAACATACACACACAGGAATACAGACATAATGATGAATTCTCACGAGTAGTCAGGAAAGCTTCCTGGGAACTGAAAACGTCAAGACCTGGTGAAAACTCTACTTTTTCAAATCGTGTTAAAACCAGTAACTTGTCACTTTTTTGAAAGTTTTAAATTTTCTTAGTGTGACTTTTTAAATAATAAATAAATAAAACAAGTTTAATCTAAAATGCGAGTACATTCACCCATATTGTGTATGTCGAACTCGAATTTGCTATTACGACGAATTGTCGTATAATAAAGAATAATTTTTTTTTGTGTTTCCTTCATTCTTCGTATTTAGAAATACGACTGCGAAGTAAATAATGCAGTTAATTGAAAAATAAAACTCCTATTTGCATAAAAAATTATTCACATAGACACGAAGTTATCAAACACCCCCTCGTATACATCTACATGAAAAAATACGTCAATGATGGCTGCACGTTTCGTAACGTCTTTGATTGATGGGCGGTGTTTAAATATCTGGATTTACGAAAAATTCGAATAACTTTCAAGCAACTGAATAGAATTTTTTGGTAAAATTTTCAATACCACGTGATTCATTTTACTTTGTAATCCCTGTAATCGATTTGATTTTATTGGTTTAGCCAGAAACTTTTAAAGTTTTTGCTGAATACAAGAGAATATATAGGAGGCTCATGGTGCCAAGTATTTTATTTTATATATAACAGAAGCTTGGTTTTTTACGAATTACTTGTGCAAAAATTTACACAAAAGTAAATTACCATACAATTCTTGTATGTTAAAATTCTGCTAGCAACTTTAGTAATTTTATAAAGAAAACAAATCAACGAAAACTAGGAAATAAAGAAAATTACTCAGATGCATAAATTAAGTGAACAATTGAAAAGTTGTCTAAAATGTTTAATCACTTTTTCTTGTGCTGTAAATTTTCTCAATGGCCAAATACTTTTCAATAACATTACAAATGCGTAATATAAATGTATGTGTGTATATGTGTGTGTGTGTGTGTGTCACTTCTGTTGTAGTAAATAAAAGTATTGATAAAGAATGGAACGCAAAAGTTTTCTTTGCCAGACAAATAAGTTTTGCAAAAGTGCCATAAAAATGAAAATATATATTTTATGGATTTCGATAAATGTTAGCAACAGCAGACAGAATGACACCTTTCGAACTTTGGCAAGTGAAGGCTTTTTACGTTTTTATTTCACTTTTATTAACTTTTCTTTCGCAGCCATTTTTGTTGCGTATATTAGACTGTAATAAACTGATATTATTCTAGGGATCTCCTGTACCATTTTTGTTGTTGTTGTTATTATTAAAGATTTTTGAATCTCACTAACAGATATTGACTGTGCAGTTTTTATGCAGAAACGCATATGTGTCCAGATTCTTGAAGTACATGAGCTAAAGGTGTTTCTTTTAAGAGGTAAAAAAGATGTTCTTTTTTTAATCTGAAAATCGAGGCGTCCTTGGACCTCCTTTCTTATTTCAAACTAACGTAGGGGTCAAGGCAATCCCCTACTTCTTTAATTCTCCTGAGACCTGCCCCTAACGTCCCATTCGGTAACGCGCAGGTACTTATAAGTTCTATGGGTTACTAACAAAAGTTCTGTTTGAGAAAATTGTGTAACCCCCGAGAGCAAAACCAGTCAAGGTTTTCAACTCTCTATTGACTTCGGTCCTCTTACGATACCTAGGCGTCCTTAAACCTTCTTCCTTACAACAGACTACATAGGAACAGGCCTTTGCCAAATTTCCATGCGTGTCTTCGGATGTGTTTCGGAGTGGAGGCAGGCTCCCACTACAGTGATCGTACTAGGACGATGTACTTTCCAGCAAAGATGTACCTACTACTTTTTAATTTCTTATGTGCCCTCCCCTTGCACTGCAACTCCAGGGATTGTGCAGGTAACATATGAGTTTTTATGGGTTATCAGCAAAAGCAACGTCTGTAAAAACTGCATAACCCTTTCCCCGGATCTGTGCTGGAGCAAGGCCTGACATCATTCCCAGGCTCCCCAACGGCACCCCCCGGGGGGAAATTCGAAGAGCAGTAGATCGTTTTCGGACCACTTTTACTGTTACTGATAATTAAGCATCCCGAGAGACGCCGAACAGTGTGCACTGAAGAGGTTGTAGCCGCTGTACAGAAAAGTATTGAAGATGATCCTAATCAACCAAGTCGTCTCCGTTCTCAGCAACTGGGGTTGTGTCCCTCCCCTTATGGTAGATCTTTTTAGTTGTTGAAAATTTGTGTTCCAAGTTACGCCAGTTGTCGCGGCCACATGGCAGAAATTATATTTAAACATTAATTTTATAGAATTTGCTTTGCAATAAAGCCTATTTCATTGATACTAAAACTATATATCCCTGTTTTATTATGATTTAAATTTGTGTCACTCTATAAAAAATCACCCTTTACCAGTCATTAGGAAAATTAACTACTTAACAAATATTCTGCTAGTTTGATAATTATAAATATATTGTGAAATATTTCACTATTGATAAAATAGCTTGAATTTATTAAAAATTCTTAAAAAAAATCGTTTGCAGATTTCAGATGTGAACTCGAGTCTGTGTAAAAAGTTCTTATTTTAATAATAAAATTAATAAGTTCTTAAAATTTACACTCATGTTTAAATGTTTTTTTTTTCAACATAAATGCAAATTTTATTATTCGAACTCATTAATTTTATTGTTAATATAAGAATTTTTTTTATTCAGACTCGAGTTCAAATCTGCAATCTGGCAATTATACAAGGTGGCGCAAAAGTAATACTCCTATCAGAAAGTGCTATAAATTTGGCGATTGGCCCCTAATGTCAGTTCTGTTTTGACATTTGTGTAGTAAACACAAGCGAAATACACGTTAACAAACAATGTTACGCTACACTGCTCCAGAACGCGGAATATTGGATGATTTTTCATCAAAAATAATCATGAGTGATGAGGCCCATTTCCATTTTAGCGGGTACGTAAATAAGCGAAATTTACGCTTCTGGGGCACTGAAAATCCGCGTGTAACCCACGAAGAGCCATTACAGCCGCTCAAAGTCTCTGTATGGTGTGCTGTTTTCGCTGGAGGAGTCATCGGACCTTTTTTCTTCGAAGACGTCGCAGGCCAAACGGTTACTGTGAATGGTGAGCGCTACAGAGCAATGATCAAGGAGTTCTTTTTGCCGCAACTTGATGAATTGGGATTGGAAAACATGTGGTTCCAACAGGACGGTGCAACGGCACACACTGCACGTGCCACAACCGATATGCTGAAGGATGCATTTCCCGGGCGCCTAATCTCCCGTTTTGGCGATTTGCAATGGCCAGCAAGATCGCCTGATTTCACCGCTGCAGACTTCTTTTTGTGGAGTTGTTTGAAGTCGCGGGTTTAGGTCAACAAGCCTCAGACTCTTGCAGCTCTTAAAGACAATATCCGTCAAGAATGTGAGGACCTATCGCCGGAAGTTTTGGCCAAAGTGATGGAAAATGCCATAAAGAGGGCTCAAATGACAATCAACTGTGGCGGCGGCCATTTACATGACATCATATTCTCGACTTGATGTAAAAAAATTTAAAAACCAAATAAAATTAATCCACAAGAAGAATCAAAGTTTTCCATTTTTTTTTTAAATTACAGCCAAAAAACATCGGAAGGTTATTTTTGCGCCACCTTGTATATTTTTTTAATTTAATTAAATATTTTTTTGAGTAAAATGAAATTGAACACATTTTTGAACAGACCTCGCATATAATATATTATAGTGAAAATTTCTTCTTAATAAAAATTAATATCCTTATTTCAAAATGGGAAACTAAACTCTTATTTGTTCTATGGAATAACCCACACTGCCCCTTATTGCCTTTGGCATGCCACAAAATTATTTGTTTAATATATACAATTAATAAATAAAAAATGTATTAATAGAATAGGGCCAAACACTATGCCGGGACACCTACTGGCGCATATATTGATGAAACCGCTCTTTTGACAATCCCAGCTTAATGTAGGGATAAAGGAAAATCTCTCTAAATTTATATCTAATGATATGCAGAGCTTTTCGACATCTTCTTTCACACTTGCGCTTTGACTTCAATAGCGTTTTGTGAATTAAGTATAAACCCAAATTATAAAAGTCTGCTCTGTTAGCAAGTACTGCAAACTGTATTAAATTATAATGGCTTTTAATATGGTATTTAAGTAGATGGCGGTGGGTGATAAAAATGTTAATGTGGGATTTGGTTTGTTATTTCGCTGTACAAAGAGAAGAAGAAAAAAATAAGCTTTTTATAAAAACACTTAAACCCAGCAAATTCTATTGTTTGCAATGGGTGTCGTTTAAGTAAAACACTTTGTGTTTTCATCGTTGTTTTTTTCCGCCCCCCCCCCCCCTGAAAACAAGATAATGACAGATAATGTTTTGCAGCAGTTGCTTGAAAAATCTTCAAATAAAAAGCACTTTCCTTTATGCCACACAAACGAAAGTGTGAAAAATTTCTATTTTCTTTTATTATTATTTTCTCTCTTTTTTTATTTATTTTTTTGACGTGAGCAAGTAAAGCAATTATGGAAATCCTGTGATATTTAAACGTTTTCGCTATTTGAATAACTTAAATTTTATGCAAACTTTTAAATTATTTTATCCTTAAAAATTTTAGAGTTTCGAAAGTTTATAAAAAATTCATTTTTATTACTCCTTTAGCAAAATTAAGGTTTTCGTGTTCCCAAAACTCTTCTTTCTCTGCCATTTCTTAAGAGCTTTGAATTGTTTGTAAGTGCGTGTTTGTTTTACATTTAATAATTTAATTTAATGATAGCAGACATGTTAAACAACCATAAGCAACATTAATTACCAAACTTTGTTTCTTTATGTTACTTTTTTCGACAAAGCAATTTTCTACGGTTGGCAGGCAGGGGCTTTTCTAGTGGCCAACTTGGAGGAAGGCGTATGCGCAATATTTACAAATTATTACTCATCCTGTTTAACATATTGTGCTCATAATCATAAAAACGACAAAAATTTTGTTATTTATATATTTGAATAAATTTCAGATATTTCCTAATTGCCAACAAAATGATTTAAAGAGTGTTGAGCGGATTGTGGAAGTAGATTTTCATAATTTTAAGAACGAGTAAAATGTTAAGGCGTATTTTTTTTTTATTTTACTTCTTTTTTTTGATAGAGAAGTCCATTATTATCCATTATTGTGGGTTCTGCAGAATTAGTTTTATTTATGGTAAATAAAAATAAGTAACAAATGAGCGGCTTAAAGCACAAGGGATTTAGGTGGCTTTTGTCGCAATTAAGTTTAATCATGCAATTATTAGTTGAAGCTCGGGGAAATACAGAGCATAAGCAATTAAAGTTGAATTTTCATTTGGTAGCGAGATATGGCGACCAATTCTAGCAGTTATGAAGGGTTGTTCACACTCGTCATATTATTCGTGCTATTATTTTATGACTTATGACTTTATGACTACAGTGTGAATACCCCAAATATATGATTATATATTTATTAGCAATTTCGGGCACCATTTGTCCCACAACTTCAAATAAACTTTGAAAACCATCATACGCCGTATTCACGATCTTTGGATTTTTCTTTATTTCCATTAAGAAACAGTTGAAATATTTTAGGACAATTTTTTAAATCATTTTGCATGACTTTTGATTTGCTAATGAAAATATTAATGCCTGGGAAAATGCCCGATTAAGAAAAATTTTATTCTACAGGACAATATCCTGCTAATACTAAACGCACTATTTTCAGGGAAAACCATTTCACTTGTTCTCTTGTTTTGGATTTTGGTGTTTAAAGTTTCTTAAAGTTAATTACTAAAATTCATTAGTTGTATTTTTTTTTTTAATTTTTCAACTTTTGGTTTATAGAAATATGTAATCGAAGTCCTTTTTAATCAAGTAAAATTTTGGAAAATTATAAAAATATGGACAGCGATTTTTTTTTTTTTTTTTTTAAATAATAAAATTTTTAATATTTCAGCACCTTCTCCAGGATAACATTTAAATTAATCTTAAGTTAACACTTGAATTACAAATTGAATGGCATTTTTTTTGCGAACAATTTCAATTCAATTTTGAATTGAACTGTTAATATTATAAATTTAGTATGATTTTAACCTAAAGGAAATATGCAGGGGATAAAGAAATATTGAAAATATAATAACAATTATTAAAATTTAGTTTTATTTAAAAAAAAAAGTCATCAGACTCATCAATATTATTATTATTATTATTATTTTAAATTCATTAATATATTCTGAAGCTGAAAGTCGTGTCGAAATGATTGGCCTCTCCCTCTGGATTTAAAAAAAAAAATTTGAAAATTTTGTGGAATTTCAGTAGCCAATTTTTCTTTATTCGTAGCAGCATTTAGGGGATTACCACTACATATGCATTACATTTCGCCCGAACGGGAAAGTAGGGGACAATAGTGATGAGAAGACAGATAACACAGCTAAGCAAAAAATTATTTCTTTGTGACTTCTTTAAATAAAACTATGTGGATTATAGGGATTTTGATGCGCTAAAGTCAAATCCGTTTTCGATTTTTTTTTTCTAACTCGAGAACGAGTCATACGATTTTCAAAAGTAAAACACCAGAAGATGTGCAACAAAATTGTATTTAAATTCTTCTGGTTTTTTGACCTCTTTTTAATTATTGTTGTATTCTGATATTTTTAAGCGTAAGTAAGGTCTCTTTATTTTAGTTTAATTTTTATTTTCAATATTTCGTCACTCCTTTGTGTGACTTCTTCAGAAAATTTATTTATTTATTAATATAATAAAATAATTAATTTCCTGAAGAAGTCACACAAAGGAGTGACGAAATATTGAAATTAAAAATTAAACTAAAATAAAGAGACCTTAAGCTTAAAAATATCAAAATACAATAAAAATTGTAAATATTTTACTCAAAAAAAAATTATTCTCTATCTCTTATCGTTTTGGAATTATTTAGGAATTAATGGAGAAAAAAAAATTTTTTCGTGCAAAATTCGTATATTTTTTTTAATTTTACTTTTGAAAATCGTATAACTTGTTCTCGAGTTTGGGCGAAATATGTCCCCATACCTCACTAGTTTAGGGGGAAAAAAATTTGCCACGCCTATAAAAAAAATCCCGACCTGATAGAAAAGTAAACCGAAAACGGATTTGACTTTAGCGTATCAAAATCTATATAGTCTACATAGTTTTATTTAAAGGAGGATTTTGCTGCTGAACAGTGTAATTTGATTAACCCATTGTATTCTTTACGCTGAACTTTTTGCTTCAATATCGACGAAGGTGGGTGCGATAATGCGCTCTTAATTATGTGGCAGTGTTTTCATCATTGAAACATGCCGACAACTACTACCACAACCGTACACCAATACAGATAAAAAAATATCGGGTACAATATTCATTACATTCGCTTCGTGATCCAGGCGTTGACAACTGCAGTTCACTGCATTAATTTTCATACAGATGATGTAAAATTCGAGTTCTAATAGATGCCATTCCCTGTATTATACCATTAAGGTCTTTTATTAAGGTTATTAATTAAAAATATTCTTGGAACATTACAGATGGTTTCGTGGACATTTTCAACCCAATTTTCCAGTTATTCTTACGACCCACTTCAATGTCTACTAATAGTTCCCCAACAATTTCCAAATACGGTTAAAGTCTATATTCCGCATTTTGCTGACTTTAAAATTATTTTACATAAAAATATACACCGATCTGCTTTAATATTTTAATAATTATTAATTATTATTGACCTCATTTCCTAATACAAACATTTTAAATTGATTCGTTGGCACATAGAAACCGAACGCCTTATATTAATTTCATAATCTTAATGATACAAGTTATTTTTGATTTACATAAAAATAGATTATGACTCGATACAGTGGCGTGTGTTGTATGAAAATAACACATCGTTTGAACACACCTTAAAAAACCACACACACACAGATTTGACTTTTATTTTCCTTTAGCATAAATATGATGAGAAATGAAAAGAAGAACCAAAAACAAACAGGACATTACAAACATAAATGACTTAATGAATATTTGATATGCGATGCCATTTGACCCATAAAGACAAAAGAGAGAAGAAAAAAGTATGAAATATTGTATGAAACAAGAACTTTTTGAATGACACAGCGCTGGTTGTTATGAACAACCGCCTAAGTGTTTAGATATGATATCACTTTACACCGATTTGCTATATGTTGTTATTATAGTACAGCTGAGAAAATATTAGTACATGATCTAAGCAGATATTATCACTAATCTTACAGACATACTCCTTATCATAAGAGTTCACACTTCATTCAAATTTATATACAAATTTCGATCGCCACCGAAGGCCAGAGTTTTGGCACCAGATGACGGCACCCATTTGGCCAAATGGAAATAAGTGAGGAAAACTATTCATATATGTACAGAAATAATAATATGCGGCAAAGCTTTTACAAAATGCTATAAACCACATCTTTCTACTTTCGATTAGAAAAAAAACAGGACATTACAAACATAAATGTAAAATAATCAAACGGTAACACGGGAATTATAACAATAACATGTTAACAACAGGTTGATACGGTTCTCGTATTCTTTTTCACAATAAAATTTGTGTAAATAGGAACTGTTATCACATTCAACTAAGTCACCTAATAAGTGGTGACAAAAACAATACACATGAGCACTGATGATGAAGGTGTTGCGGCTTTCGAAAACAGCTGTTCTGCTCTGCTGTGTAAGTTGAATAACAAAAACTGATGTTGACTTGCCTTTGTGCCTTGGAATATTTATCATGTCTTTCTGAGATTTAAATTAAAATTTCGAACAATTAGCCTATGAATCTTAATTCAATTTAATATAATAAAATGTTCTTTTTAGAAAATATCTTAATTGACCAATTTTGAAATTTTCCAAAGGTGTATTGATACTGAGCTTGAGGCATACTTTTTATAAAATAACGTTGCAATCTGGGACCAAATTACGGCATTCGTTATTGAATGAAATTTCTCTATAAATTGTATAAAAATTTCGATCGATATCGAATGCGGTAATTTTGCACACGCATTTCATTTTTTAATAAAGGATGTTTTTATAAGAGCTTGCTGATTTGAAATTTAAATAAAACACATGCCAAATTATGAAATGGCCAAAAAAAATTTTTTATTTGGTAGATAATTTCTTGTCATTTAACATTTAAATATAATTTCGGGCATATGGCCACCACGACTATTTTGCATAAAGATCATTCTGGAGGTACAATTTTCGACCACCTTTTCAAGCATTTGAGGGCGTATTTCAGCAATGACACGTTGAATACTGGTTTCCAAAGCGTCAACCGTTGCTGGTTTATCCACGTAAAACAATGATTTCAGGTATTCCCACAAAAAATAATCGAGTGGCGTCAAATCTCACGAACGCGGAGGCCAATTCACCGGTCCATTTCTCGAAATAATGTTGTCGTTGAAATCAGTTCTTTCAATAAGTCCATTGTTTCGCCCGCAGTATGACAAGTGGCACCATCCTGTTGAAACCACATTTCGTTTACATCCATATCTTGAAGTTTTGGTACCAAAAATTCATTGATCATGATTCTGTATCGATTTCCATTCACGGTAACGCGTCGTCCTTCCTAATTTTTAAAGAAATAAAGACCGATGATTCCACCAGCCCATAGACCGCACCAAACAGTACATTTATCGGGATGCATTGGTAATTCTTGAACAGCGTGTGGATTATCTTTGCTCCAAATACGGCAATTTTGCTTGTTGACAACATCCATTCAACCAAAAATGCGGCTCATCACTGAAGAGAATTTTGCGGTAAAAAAGCGGATAAACATTTTTTATTTAACACTGTTTTTGAATTGAAAATAAATTTCCACGATTTGGAAGCGTTGTTCTGGAGTTAACCTGTTCATGATGATTTGCCAAACAACACTGAGTAGAGACGTCACTTTAAACTGTCAAAACAGCTGTCAGACAACAGAGTGATTCGTATAAAAAAAAAACTTCATAAGAAAACACCCTTTATTTCGATATCCCCCGATATATTCATTTCAATTTTTATATTGCAGATCGTAATATTAATTAGAAAGTAGTGATCGCTTATAGAGGTCTTAACGCATTTTCGTAACGTGACGATTTCTGCGAGTTCACTGTACTGTATAAACCTCGTAAAAGATCTAATTCCAATACTTTAATACTTATCTTCTACTCAACAAATCAACAAATCAAAAAAAAAAATAAATTTTATAAAATGCTAAAATCCAAATATTAGACATAGGCGGTTATGCATACAAACTAAAGATTTAGAATTTCCTTTACACTTTAACCCTTTTGCTTATGTTATTGTAATGCATTTTTTTTATACGAATATTTCTTTTCCTTTTTGCCTCTTTACAGAATCATAACGAATTATTTTGTAGTCTCGTTAGCCATGGCTGATATTATGGTCGCAATAATGGCCATGACATTTAACTTTAGTGTACAAGTAACAGGACGGTAAGTACTGCAAACATTAAATATATTTTCTCTTTTGTAATATGTAGCGCATTTACACAAAAAACACATATTCCTATGCCTCAAACTGTAACCGGTAGTTCGTGGGATGGTTACGAAAAAAAAAGCAGAGCCACCTCATTAACAAACAAAAAGAAAAAAAAACACAAAAACAACAAACAAACATCACTGCTTACATGTGTTGTTTATGTTGTATTTTTTTTTTTTAAAGTCTATTTAAAGATAAAAGATTAATAAATACAGAATACAAACTGTCGCATGAACCAAGTTAATCGCTATTGATTTATCTACATAAATACCAAAATATATATTTACACATGAACATGCATGCATACATGCATGTGTGTGTATTTGATTAAAAATATTCTCCAAAAAAAAATTTTGGTAAAAAAAAATTTTGACAGTTTTATTTTATTTTGAAATAATTAATATAAATTATGTTTATAGTAAATAATTATTTATGGCAATACTATTAAGAGAATAAAGCCAAAAGAAAAAAATTAGGGCCCTATTATCTGAAATACATCAACAAAGTCAAATTGCTTTGGAAAGCAAAAGCCATGTGTTGTAATATTTTATTTATTTATTTATTTATATATATTTTTTGGTATATAAATTTTTAATCAAACAAACGTAGAAAAATTCAGTCATTGATTTGTTTATAAAAATTTTAAATAATTCTTTGGACAAAAAAATAAATAAATTTAAAACAAGTAAAAACATTATAGTCGACCAAATCGAATTTTAAATACACTCCAAAATTTAGTAAATAAATTCAAAATAATTTCAGAGTTCATTAGGACATTTCTGTGTCCTATTTTAAAACTCTACTTTGACAGGGTCACTATGGGAAGGAGTTTGGGTTAATTAAGTGTAAAAAAAAGATTTTGTTTTAATAGGGTTCTTTAAGAGGCCAAGAGGTGCATGGAGGGATAGGGCAGAGTAAGGTAGGAGAACATTTTCCTTTGTCGTAAAAGCTTAAAAATTGGTAAATAAAAATTCTATTTTGTAGGGGTCACATCGGTAGGGGCCGCGCGAGAGGCACCTCACTTTTTAGTCATGAAGCACTAAAAAGTAAATTTTTGGTGTTATTAAGTGTAAAAAATAAACATTTATTTTCGAACGAAATGCCTTATGGGACGTTGCGGAGGGGTACCCTAACCGGGAAAAAAACGTCTAAGTCAATGTTTAAGACGTATGAGTAATGCGTGTCTATACAAACAAATATTAATCATACGCAGCCGTGCCGTGACAGAATTCAATTTCGTTTGGGAACAAAATTGATTCTGTATTTTCGTTGGTCGGCGAAAAAATAATCGAACAGAGCTTAAAATTAATATTTTTATAATAAGGAACTTCATTCCTATCCGGTGTCCCATGACACCACACATCATTTTTATTTTTTATAGGGTCATTTAAGGGACAAAGGTGAGAAGAGGCATAGGGCAGACTAAGATCGCCATAAAACACTAAAAAGTGTAAAAAAAATTTTATAGGGTCCTATAGGGGGTTATTAAATGTAAAAAAAGTTTTATAGGGTTCTAAATGACCCTAAGGTGGGAGAGGGTAGGTCAGAGCAAGATCACAGAAAAGCTCAGCTTCGTCATGAAAGCATTAAAATTTAATTCTTAAGAAATATAGACTTAAATAATAGAATTTGTTAAATATTTAAATTGTTTTTCTATCAGGCCTGTTCTGTAAATCACGTGGTTTGAAATCGTGTGATTTTAGAAAATTATCTCCAGTAATAGAAATATTTTTCCAGACATTTTTCAATATTGCTGTTATATATAGCTTCAAATATCATATCCAGAAGAAAACTTCCGTATCTAATTTTAAGAACGTTTTCAGGGCCATGATTTATTTTTGAATTCACGCGATTTCAACCCGACGTGATTTACAGAACAGGCCCGTATGTATTACATAGTACTTCAACGCCCATTAAAGAGGCGGGGTCCAAAAATGAATTTTTCTGATTTTCTGGCTGCAAGTTCAACGTTTCGGACTTTCTTTGGCATAAAAATATATCATTTGCTTAACAATATTACAAAAAAAAAAAATTGTTAATTTTTTCAACGGGCTTAAGTTCGAATCTGCATGACTGCAAATGATATTTTATTAATAAATGAATTTGTTCAAATTTCAATAATCATCAAACCAGCAGAACGGATCAGTACCGATTTCGAGGCCGCTACGCCATCTCATCAGCGTTCTTTGTTCAATTTTTCCACTTTTGCAAGTGGTGCTGGTTAGTAGGAATATCAACTATTTAACCAACGTTTTTAACGAAAATTGAATATGAGAAGTTCCCACATTCATATTTTTAAGTTATTACCTTTTTGGTTAGTACGAAATTCCCCAACCCTGACGATTAATATTCCCAATATTCCATGTATCTCTTTTGCTTTTTCCAGAGCCATCGGCTGCTGATTGCTAAAGCTTCTTTGTTATTTATGTTCAAGTAATTGAATTTTAGTTGTCAATTTACAATGAACAAGTGCGCGTGCCCCCGCAATGTTTTAAATTATGTATGAATTTTTATTAGTCGAACGTTCTGCTGGTTTGATGATTATTGAAAATATTCTTAATATTCCAATCTTGATATAAAAAATAATAAATAGAATTTGAACAAATTCATTTATTATATAATAATAAAACATCATTTGCAGTCATGCAGATTCGAACTTAAGCCCGTTGAAAAAATAACAATTTACATAAGAAAGTTCGTCTAATAAAAATTCATACATAATTTAAAAAAAAAAATTTAAATATTATGTTTGTTTTTTAGAGGTTGGTTTACTTCTTGTTAGAGGAACTTTTTTCCCTCTCGCCCGATTTAACCTATTTACAAACTTGACCTGTGCTCTCCTTCAAAATTTATTTATACCGAATTTCCAAGGCCTGTCTCTCTTCGTTTGGACTGTATCGTGATTTCTATAGCCAAAAGGACGGACGGACGGATGTACGGATGTGGCTAGATCGTGTTAAATGTCATCACTGATCAAGAATATATATACTTTATGGGGTCTTAGAGGGATACTTCCCTGCGTAGCAAATGGAATTACAAAGTGAATATGCCCTCCAATTCATTTCTGGAGGGTATAAAAAATTAAAGTATATTTTTTTATTGCGTTATTGGCATTTCAAAAGTGATTTATACAATTACGTTCTTTTTTTTATTTTTATTTTTTAAATTTGCCCTTGAATATGTCTAAACGGTGCAACTGTGGAATAATACAAGTTCTATTTTTGAATTCATAGTATAAAAGCCTATAACAAAACTGAGTTTTTTTTTGGAGTTTAACATTTTCAATAATAAAAACTATTTTTTTTTTAGGAGTAGGACCAGCACTCAGGGGACCCCTATATATGCTATGCATTGCGCCGGAACTGAAAACCAGGGGATAGTATTGAGGGGACAGATTAGGAAAGATGAGAAGATAGACAGTTGTTTTTGTAGCTATTTAAACCGACGAAGGTGGATGCTGTTACTCTGCTTTTAGTACATGATAGTGTCAGTCGCTGCCAATTATGTTCAGTGACCGACCCAGTGACTATGCCTTCATCATTGAAACAGGCTGGCAACAACTAACACAACCACGCACTAATGCTGTTTAGAAGAATTCAACACAATATTTCATGACTCAGCGCGGGCTCGAACTCACGACCCTCCGCTTCATAGTCTCATGTTCTACTACTTCAGCCAACAACACCCATTTTATAAAAGTGATCTTCATATATACAGACAGGCCTGTAATTAGTACGGCTGGCTGGAAATAAATCAAACTGCGTTGTTAAGGGCCAATAAGTAATGGTTTAACATCAAAGTGATGAATAGACCTTGAAGAAGATCCATTTAAAATTTTACTGCTGACTGCAGGATACAAAGACAACAAGTAATATTTTTTAATATTTAATATTCCATATCTATGAAGATACGAATAGTAAAAACAGATACACGATATCTCTTAAAATTTGATAATCTAGCAATTTGTCCTATAAATTTTGAAAGCTTTTGGCTCGCATTTTCATCGTTGTCAGCAAACAGACTTGAGGGGATGCTTCTTCAAATATTAGACTACATGCAATGAATCTGGACTGTTTAAAAAATGTCATATCTATGCATTTATTGCTTCCTCTTCTTCATACATACAAGTACTCGTATGTATGCATAAAACAAAAGAATTAAAACAAAAAAAAAAACAAAAAAAAAACTGCTGTACAACATTTTTATACAGAAATATTGCATACAAATTCAGTCAAAAGACAAACGTAAAGGAAGTGTGTTAAAAGAGAAACAAAAACAAAAATCAGCCTTGTTCTAGTATATGACAAGAGAAATGTTGAAAAAAAAAAAAATAAAATAGAAATAAAAAATAGCAAAGCATTGCCTGCCTGCACAGAAGGCCACAGCTCTATTTATATGAAAAGCGTTTATATTCTTAAATTATGCAACAATCATAAATCTTTAAGTTTGTTAAATTAATGGCGATTTTTATTAATTAATGTTCGTCTAAAGTGTTGTTACCTTCGAGCATTGTTAAGGGCCAACAAAACGAGATGTTGAATTTTAATAAAAAATATTTAAATTGAATTATGACTCAATTTAGTAAAAGTGTCATTTCTCAATAATTTAAAATAATTATAAAACTTTATTATTAAGTGAAACTTTTCCACATCATATTCAAAATAGTGTCTTAATGAGTTTTGGAAAATATATGGACATTGCGACACTATAATTGTTGACTTGCAAATATTTGCACTAGGCTGCCGTATACGCTGTTGCTTAGAGTTTTGATTTTTTTTCTATGTAATAAAATATTTTCTTTGACCAACTTTAAAAGAGTTTTTTGCCAATCCTTCTCTCAAGTAATTGTAAAGCTAATCTCCTATATTATATCAAAATTCTAAAAACCATACAGCGATCTTTCACGAAATAGGCAAAAATATATATTGAAATTATTTAATTATTAAAACAAGAATTTTTCTATTCAAACTCGAGTTCGAATCTGCATTCTGTAAATTATTTTTTTAAGAATTTTATTATATAAAAAAATTTTATTATATAAAAAAGATACATGGAATATTGGGAATATTAATCGTCAGGGTTGGGGAATTTCGTACTAACCAAAAAGGTAATAACTCAGAAATATGAATGTGGGAACTTCCCATATTCAATTTTCGTTAATGACATTCGTTAAATAGTTGATATTCCTACTAACCAGCACCACTTGAAACAGTGGAAAAATTGAACAAAGAACGCTGATGAGATGGCGTAGCGGCCTCAAAATCAGTACTGAGCCGTTCTGCTGGTTTGATGATTATTGAAAATATTCTTAATATAAAAAGTAATAAATAGAATTTGAACAAATTCATTTATTAATAAAATAATAAAAAATGATTTGCAGTCATGCAGATGCGAACTTAAGCCCGTTGAAAAAAAATTAACAATTTACATAAGAAAGTTCGACTATTAAAAATTCATACATAATTTATATTAAAAAATATTTTATTGAAATTGTAGTATTTATAAAACTTTTATAATCATAAAATTCGAAAAATGGATAAGTTCAGTAAGGAAATAGAATATGAGATCCTCTTGGGCACATTAAAAACGCTGGTCAAATAGTTGACATTCCTAATGACTAGTGAAAAGTGTGTCTTTGGGTGCTAATGAGATATCGTAGCGGCCTCGAAATCTACTTGGATCCGTTCTGCTAGTTTGATGATTAGAAAAAAATATTCCAAATATTCCACTTTTCATAAAATAATTTTAATTTCATAAAATTCTTGAAAGAAAAATAATTTACAGATGCCAGAAAAAGTAATTTGAATTTAGTAAAGTAAATGAGTTTAATCAAGTAATTTAAATTTAATAAAATTCCTGCAAAAAAATATATAATGTCCAGATTGCAGATTTGAACTTGAGTCTAAATAAAGAATTCTAATGTTAATAATAAAAATAATAAGATCGATTGATAAATAAAATTTACATTCACGAAACTATTTAATAGCATAAAAGATCGATTAGTTTCCGTATTAACCCTTATTTTTTTATATTTGGTATGACATGCACTCAGGGCATGGCCCCAAAAGCACCTTGATTGACTAAGTTGTTTACCAAAAAATTTTTTTTAAAAATTAAGTGAGTTCTTGTCACCCATATCGTGAAAAGCAAGTGTAATTGTTGTTTTTATTTTCATTTGAAGAGGAAAATGCTACATTTGCCTAAAATAAAGAAAACTATCTGTGCGAAGTGAATAAAAAAATAATTTTTAAGTTAAAAAGAAATACATTGAAAGCGCTGTTGGCTGAATTAGTTAACACGAGTCTATGAAGCGGACAGTCCTGAGTTTGACTCCGCGTTATGGAAATTCTGCCCAATTCTTCTGATCAGCATGAGTGCACGGTTGTGTTAGTTGTTGTCTATGGCCTGTTTCAGTGATGAAGGTCACTGAACATAATTAATTTGGCAGCGACTCGCACAATCGTGTATTAAAGAGCCGAGGAACAGACCATCCTTCGTCGGTCCTGTAGCAAATAATTAGCCGGCAAAGTAAAACGTTCAAAGAGCTCCACAAAATTATCTTTCTTGATCTGCCAATCCTCAATATTATACCCCCTCCTTTCTAGTTCCTGCGCACTGCACTGCATATGTGGGGATCGTCCTCGGAGTGCTGGTCGGAGTTAAAAAAAAATCAACTTAAAGGATAATGTTTCGAATTGGTGGAATAATTATGTGGCAGAGACAAGAATATAGGCAACAACGAATTCATCGGCGGCGCTTGCGCGATGACTGTCAACAACTAATTCAATAAACAATTTATACAAATTAACTTTCATATTAGAATGCTGTTTGGAATGTTATTAAAAACAAATTGAAGGGTCAGCATTGTTCAGCTCTTTTGCAAAAGTCTTCGGAATTTCTGTTACTTTTTCTATTTAAAGCTTGCCAAGGCCACAAGCAGTAGATATTGTACTCAATTTCAAAAAATGTTTTATATGCCGATGATTTGGAATGTCATAATTTGCCATTTGCCGAAATTATAAAATGAAGGTTCCATTATAAATATGGATTTTTGTGAGGTGCCTTAATGATCCCTTTAAAAAAAAAACAATATAATTAATATTAGCGGGCGAAATAAAAATGAATAAATGATTGTGGTCAACCAAGTCTTGCTCTTTTTATCATACTCCATCAGTGCACTGAACACTACATAGATCTCGTTTTCATGATGCTGACACAATTCATAAATAAAAATTAAAAAATTAAGTCCGATTTAATTTTAACTTCTAAATTTTGATTTATTTTTATTGTCCTTATCAGTTTATTGTAAAATTTTAATAATTTTTATATCCTGAAGATCTTAACAAGCTGTTTACAAAATATTGAATAAAAATTAGACGAAATAAAATTTTATAAAAAACGACCACAAGCATGATTAAATTTTCTTAAATTATTCTTAATTACGGTATTTTTTCAAAAACTTGTTAATTTTGAAATTGACGAATTTTTTCTTTTTTGCAGTTTAATTGTCATAGAGAAATTCGAGCCATTTACTGGCACATCCTTCCTCCCATCATGCACTAGACTTTATTGACCCGTTGTACCTCTTAAGCCGGAAAACATTTAAATTATAACAATAAGTAAAAATGCGTAAGAGTATAAAAGAAAAATTTTAGACAGGCAAAAAAAAAACACTCCAACACACAAAGAGAGACGTCATTTGAAGTACTCGCACATTTCGTTTCCTTGACAATTGCATTTTTGAAATCGTCTGTAGTTTTTCTTTTTTATATATAATTTTTTTTTACCATTCACTTTTATTTGGTGTTGGTTGCTTTCAAAGATGGAAATGTATTCAAATTGTAGTTGTTTTTGCTTTTTATGTATCTCACAAACAAAAACATGTTGATGATGGTGTTAAGGTAGCGGCATTGAAAAAAGTGATATTCTTTGGCAGGCTTTAACAAACAGCATTTACAAAGTAAGTGTTCTTTGGAAGTTACAAAACAAAAAATGTTTAATACTAAAAATCTTGTTTAAGGAATAAAATGATTTCATTTTTTTTTTATTTATTTACATTTTTACTTTAATTAAAGATACTCTTCATATTTGAAGCAATAAATAAATAGTTTTTCAAATATTATTTCAAAGCAAAGGATTTTGTGTTTGCAAAGCTTTTAAGGTAGACATTTTTTATTTGACATTTAATTTTTAGAACTTCTTTAGTGAAATACAAGTAAAGCCAGAATAAGTTATTACAAACTTTTAATTAATCTTAAAGAAATTTTTGTTGTTTTATTTTTATTGCTATAATCCTCCTCCTTTTTAGCCCAGGACATTGTTGCAGTTTGTTTTAATAACATTTCCTGGTATTACGTAAAAAAACAGGTAAAAGGAAACAACCCCAAGGAACTTTTTTAACTTTTGATCTTTAGCAAAAAGTAATAGGAGAATGTTAATTTGTTTTTGTTAGCAAAAGTTGAACTAAAAAATAGTTGTAAAGAATATTTATTTTTTCTTTACAGTGGTATTTAAGACATACACCAATGGCAAGAATGATCTTGTTGCTAGAAAATTGAGTGAACACATAAGATGCCATAAAATTATTTATTACATCCGCTGCGTAACACTGAATCCTTTTCGTAAAATAACTAATAACAGAAATTGCTAAAAATAAGTAAACAAAATGTTTGTTTTTTATAGCAACCACCGCATATCAAGTGTTTGTTTAAATATCGTGACACGAACACCAAAAAGAATTAAGCGATTAATCTTTCGAATTTATTTTTAATTTATTATTTACGCTCGTAGGCAATAGATTTTCGTTAAAAACGTAGTTCCAAAAATATGTCCTTTTTTATGGTTTAAAATATACTCGTAGTATTCACTATAGACACAACCCAGCTGATTCGAAGGCGTGACAAACCCAACTCAGCTTCTCTTACTTTTTTCTGTTTTTCTTCACTTTCTAATACTTGTAACTTTAATAGGAAGTTTATTTAATAGCAAATTGAAAAACTAACTTTAAACTTTGTTTTTCAATTGAAGCAAACTGTGAAAGAAGTTGGAAGGTGTAAAGTTTTAAACAGCAACTTTGTATAGAACACAAATCAATGAAATTTAATATAGCAAATTTCTATAATAGTGCTCAAGTTAAATGTTAAATTTAAGTTTTTGCATGTTGCCAACTAATTTTGGGATTCTTAACTTTTATTCGCGGTTTACATTTTAGAAGTTTTAGATCTTTAAGTTTATATAAAACTAGCTTTTAACCGCGATTTCATATGTCCATACAAAATTTAGGCCACTCTTGCCCAATCAATAGAATCATTTCCAAGAACAAGACCACCCTATGTTATTCCTTGGATCTTAAACCATCTCTATGCCAAATTTCATATAAATCGGTTGAGCGGTTTTAGCATTAAAAGGTAAAAGACATAGAGATGGAGTTACTTGCATATTTGTTATATTAGTAACGAAAAAAGCGCAAGTCATCATAAAAAGTGCAAGTCATCATAAAAAGTGCAAGTCATTGTAAAAAGTGCAAGTCATTATAAAAAGTGCAAATCATCGTAAAAAGTGCAGGTCATCATAAAAAGTGCAAGTCATTGTAAAAAGTGCAAGTCATTATAAAAAGTGCAAGTCATTATAAAAAGTGCAAGTCATTATAAAAAGTGCAAGTCATTATAAAAAGTGCAAGTCTTCATAAAAAGTGGAAGTCATCATAAAAAGTGCAAGTCATTTTAAAAAGTGCAAGTCATTATAAAAAGTGCAAATCATCGTAAAAAGTGCAGGTCATCATGAAAAATGCAAGTCATCATAAAAAGTGCAAGTCATCATAAAAACTGAGTCATTGTAAAAAGTGCAAATCTTCGTAAAATGTGCAAGTCCTCATGAAAAATGCAAGTTATCATAAGAAGTGCAAGTCATTATATAAATTGCACGTCATCATAAAAAGTGCAAGTCATTATAAAAAATGCAAGTCATTATAAAAAGTGCAAGTCATCATATAAAAATGCAAGTCATCATAAAAAGTGCAAGTCATTGTAAAAAGTGCAAGTCATTATAAAAAGTACAAGTCATCATAAAAAGTGCAAGTCATTATGAAAATTGCAAGTCATCATAAAAAGTGCAAGTCATCATATAAAGTGCAATTCATTATAAATAGTGTAAGTCATCATAAAAAGTGCAAGTCATCATGATAAATGCAAGTCATCATAAAAAGTGCAAGTCATTGTAAAAATTGCAAGTCATTATAAAAATGCAAGTCATTATAAAAAGCGCAAGTCATCATAAAAAGTGCAAGTCATTGTAAAAAGTGCAAGTCATTGTAAAAATTGCAAGTCATCATAAAAAGTGCAAGTCATCATAAAAAGTGCAAGTCATTATAAAAAGTGCATATCATTATGAAAAGTGCAAATCATTATAAAAAGTTCAACTCATTATAAAATGCGGAAGCTCATACAACCGTGTATGAAGCATTAAAATTGGGGTTTTTTCTACTTTATTGTACTTTTCACCCGCGACTTTGTCCGCGAAGAATATGTGAAAGTTCAGCTGATGCGTATGTTATGACAATGATGTGTTTTATATTTACTGCATCAAAGTTTTAAACGTTCTTACTTATCAGTTCCATAATTTCATATAACCCTAGAAACTTTAGACCATCTTTGACCCCTCATAAAGTCATTGCCAAAAACAAATACATTGTTAAGTCAACTGTATCAAAGTTTAAAATGTTCATAGTTATCAGTTTAATAATTTCAGATGTCATAGTGTTGCAGGGATTTCTGGCAAACTAAATGTTATAGAAAATATATCTATTAAAAAATATTTTATTAAAAACCTCTTTAGTGGCAACAACATTTCCAGCTTGTAATTATTGTATTCTTTTTCATGTCTATTACCTGAAAAAAATAGAAAAAAGAAAAAAACATTATTTTATCACGCATCACAATTTCTGTCTAATTATTATGATTAGAAAATATAGAAAACATTCTGCTTGTTTTACACAGAAAAACTTTACTTTTCCATTAATAAAATCATCACAAGCAATTTGAAATATTACAGTTGTTCGCTACGAATTATACGCTACAATATATTAAAGTTTTTAAATAATTTTAAACAAATTTTGAAATTATTTCAGAATTTAGCTAAATAAAAAAATGGGATAAAAAATTAACGATATACTGGCTTATTCATAAAAATTATTTCTGCTTTATAAAGTGTTTGTAAAGCAAATTTTGTATGACAATCTATTTTATAAACCTTTCATAAGTCAAAAATAGTTTTTATGAATATCTAAAGGTTAAATTAGTCGTGACTTATCCATAACAGCATACCCATAACGCCATAACCTACAACCAAAATGCATTTGGTTTCTCTGGCTATGGTTAAGTGAAGTATAATCGAATACAGTTTTATCCATAAATTAGGTTCGAACCTGCATTATCTGTTATGGCTATGGATAAGTCACGACTAATTTAAACTTAAGGCTCATAATCAGTGTTGTCAGATTAGGGGGTTTCCCCCTAGATTTAGGTTTTTTTTCTATTTAGGGGCAGATTTAGGGGTTAATATTCTTTAGGGGGAAATTTGGGGGTAAGAAAATTTTATTTAGGGGATATTATGGTGGATAACAGGAGACCTTATTGCACAACAAAATGCGAAAAAACATATTGGATTTGCATCCCAAACAAAAGAAGTACATGTACCCGTAACAAACTTCCTCAAGGCGTCTCTTACAAAAGAAAGAAAGATTGCAGATATATTTTTTTGTGGGCTTTTTATGAAAAATAAAATAAAAATGTGGGTGTTTTCGTGCTTTTCGCGTAAGAATGATAGTACCTCAATTCAAATTTAATAGAGATAAGAATGATGAAACCAAATTACTACTTAAACTTTTCTGCTTTAGGGGTTTTTTTAAGAAAAAGTGTAGAATCTAGGGGGTTTCTAAATTTGTTTGGGGGGAAGAAAAAAAATTATCTGACAACACTGCTCATAATGTACACATGGGGTAGTTTTGAAAGGTGAAAATGTTGCATACTATTGGGCACTTTTTTCCTGCATGAAAAAGAGAGCAATATTGTTGAAATGAATATTTTTTTGGATAATTTAATGACGTTTAGTTTTTAAATATGACTTCCGGCCATGGCTACGACTGACATAGTCCTGTCGATCAGCTCATTTTTTTTTTACTTTTTGCAATAAAACTTGCCGTGTGGCGTCAATGATAGCAAGAATCTTGTTATTAAATTATTATTAATCCTTATGCTGTTACAAATCACTCAAACAAAATAGTATACCCCACATTTAATCTATACAATTTATAGTGTATAAAATATAAAGTTTGTTATTAAAATATGTTTTCATTTACTTGGAATTACAACAGAGAGTGGCAAAAAAAAATATGGTTCACATGCTAAATAAAACTCAGCGCAACATAATCACGCTAATGAAAATCCATAACAGCGGCAAAGTTTCATAGACACGAAGGAAAAAAAAAGCATTTTTATTCTATACAACAACAAAGACTGTGTAAGCATGCTGATTTATTTTGTTGCTCTTCTGTTAATTAACTAAATGAATAATTATTGTAAAAAGTGGAAAAAAAGTGGGGGAGAGATTTACCAGCAGTTGATGAAAAGAACCAACTGCGAGATTTTATTTAATTTTGTAATTCACCAAAAATGCTTTAACAAATTTTTAATTAAGATACTGTTATTTATAAAAAAAAAATAATATTGTTGAGTGTTCACAGGTGCAATATGAACATAATTCAAGTTTCATTTGGCTAGATTATATTGTAAAATACTCTAAGGGGATACAAGTTTTGTTTTAAATAGAACAACAGCTGAACTATTTTAATTTTTAAGACTATAATGCTTGTGTTATTAGAATTTACTATTATTATTGTTATTATTAAAATTTAGCATATTCTAAATTGTTGCCTTTCTTAAACTTTAATACAAGTTTAAAACATTTGTTTTTTATTTCGTTTTTATTTCAAAACTTTATCGTTAGTAAGAAAAGAAAAAAGTGTGTTCCATAAAAACATACTTTCCATAAATGTTTGCAAAAGTTTTATTGAAAACCCAAAATTCCCTTGCATATAAAATACAAAATTTATTTCAAATTGGTGTGGAACTTTTTTTGCTGCAAACTTTTTGCACAGTGGGCTACAGTTGCATAAATAGGAAATTTTTTATTAGTGTGTTTCTTTTGCCAACTAGCAAATATTATTCAAGCAAATCAATTCCATTAGCATGTTATATCTACGATCAGTCATTAAGAAACTTTAACTCAGGCTTACGAGTAAATAACCCAATACTGCCGTCTGAACAAATACATAGACTATGAACAGCACAAAAGTCAATTGACTTTGAGGCCCTAATTTTGCAAACCACTGGGAGTTAGAGAAATTTGTTTAAACGTAAAAATAATATTTTAATGAATTTTTCTTACTTTTCAATTTAATTACTTTAAGGCAATAATTTTGTAAGTCCCTTGATGTGTGTGAAATTTCTTTGAAAGTAAAACATAACATTTTAACGAGTTTTACTCTATTAGACGCAAATGGCAAGTGTATGATCAGCTAAATTGACAGGATACATGTCTTGATATATAAAATTTCGTTGGATAATATTTCATCTAAAGCGTA
Source organism: Linnaemya tessellans (assembly GCA_951800035.1). Taxonomy (NCBI): domain Eukaryota; kingdom Metazoa; phylum Arthropoda; class Insecta; order Diptera; family Tachinidae; genus Linnaemya; species Linnaemya tessellans. The sequence goes on along the minus strand of OX637532.1, from coordinate 154,636,310 downwards.
AAAGTAGTGCCGGAAAAATATTATCTTGTACATAAACATGGCACACATTTTTTTGCGGTACTATTTTAAGTACCTTATCGTCCTTCGATATTAATGAATCAAACAGAATTTAAGAGGTATTTTAGTGTAGCTTTGCACAATATAAATACTTTTTAATATCAAAGTCAAACTGCACCACCATAATATCAGAAAGTATGGAATGGTAGAATGCAGTTACAATAGGGACGAATCCCATAACTAGCCTATACACAGACGGGTCGAAGATTGGTAACCGTTCGGGTGGAGGATCCTATGATATAGGTCGTAACTTTCTTAAATAATTCGTCTGCCAGATCACAATACATTATTTCAGACCAACATTCGATATAGTGTACATATTTTATCCTCTGTACACACAAGTTTAAATCAACGACATTGAAAAACATGACATTGAAAAATGTATGAATGCCTCACTTTATACACAAATAAATCTTGAGAGTACAGTACTGTACATCATACCTCAAGTGTATACATTGAAAACATTGAATTCACTTTATGTGTGTGCGCAGTAAAGTAAACACAAAGAATATTATACCAGTTTCAAATTAAGAAAGCATAGTTATACCCAAGTAGAAGGTGTACACGGTGAAAGAAAGACAATGTCTATAGTGTATTCAAGGTGTACATTGTATTAAAAGTGTACATTAAATTTTGTTGTACATTTCTGAGATCTCTGTTTCAGACTGAGATCGCGGCTATTACGGAAGGAATAAAATGGTTAAAGGAAATTAATAACAGACTACCAGCTCGTATGTTCACGGATAGTAGGAAAGTCATCGAGGCCCTAAGAAATTATGCGGCTCCACCTCGGTGTGTAAGGATGAGGTAAACTCATATACGCATTGTGGAAGGATCGAGATAGTATGGATTCCAGGACATGAAGGAATACCTGGAAATATTGAGGCAGATAGGCTAGCAAAGATGGGAGCAATAATGACAAACATCACACTAGAAAATCCTAAGCCATTTCAAGTTTTTAAAAACGAACTAAAGCAATGGGCTATAGAATTGCATACAAAAGATTGGCAGTACTCTACCGTATGTAGGGTGATTAGAATTCTATGGGGAAACCCAAATAGTGACAGGACAAAGGAGATCCTAAGATGAAGTAGGCCAGCACTATGAAGATTGGTTAATTTAAAAACAGGACATACAGAGTTAAGGAATTACCTGGCACGCATGGGTATCGTTGACGGTATAACATGCAGAGCCTGTCAGGAGGATGACGAACCACTTGAGTATTACTGGTGCTACTGTCCAGCTTTTAGTCAAGTCAAGAGACAAACATTTAATAATGAAATTATTCCAGATATGGAATGGCTTAGGGCTTCTAATTGGAGAGACTTAAGAAGATACATTGAAGATATCAGGTTCTGAACGTAATCAATTTCAAAGGTTTCTATGGCTAATAATGGGGACTCCCTATAATAGAATGGCAACTCCATAAAGAGCAAAACAGACCTATGAGGCTTAAGTGTAATCCTGAACGGATTCTGACAGCTCTTGCTTATGCCCCTCTTTTCAACCTAACCTAATATTTAATATAGATGCACTTAAAAATCTACAACAAACTCTTTCTATTCCATGAGTACACCATGGTAACATTCATAAGTCTTACTCCAATTGTTTTTTTTTTTATCTTGGACCAGCACTCAGCCAAAACTGAAAACGAGGGGATAGTATTGAGGATACAGAATAGGAAATATGAGATGATAGACATTTTTTTTAGCTATTTCAACCTGTTTTACTTCGCCGGCTAATTTTTGCTACAGGGTCGACGAAGGCGGGTGCTGTTACTCTTCTTTTAGTACAAGATAGTGTCAGTCCCTGCCAATTATGATCAGTGGCCAGTGCTATGCCTTCATCATTGAAACAAGCTGGCAACAACTAACACAACCACGCACTGATGCTGATCAGAAGAATTCAACACAATATTTCATGACTCAGCGCGGTCTCGAACTCACGACCCTCCGCTTCATAGTCTCGTGTTCTACTACTTCAGGCAACAGCACCCACATTCCAATTGTTTTATCGGTTTGCGGTAAATGAATACCCAAAAATCATTTATAATTTAAATTCCAGTAGCTCCGAAGCGGTCTGGACATGATAACAAGGCTCAACACGCATTTTCATGGTTAGAGTGTACATTTTGTTAATATTTGTGACACCGGCAACTCTTGATAGAAAATGAAATCAGCTCAGATATCATTGACATCGAACCCAGACACTCACACGAGCTTGACAGCAAATAATTTGATCCCATTTTATTCCGCTTAGTTTGAGGAACTCGTTGAATTTTCTTAAATAGGATAAAGATTTATTTCAACTGTAGTTGCCAATTAAACGATATTTTTCTGCCGACGGATATAGAATTGGCTTTTCCAAATTGTGTGTAATAAAAATTTTAAGATATTTTCACTCTTTTGCTATCTCAATAAATTTTAATTTCCATGCGTGATTAGCAACTTTATTACTTCCAATGGAATTTGTGTGTGACAAAAAGCATGTGCTGCTAATAACATCGAACAATTATTTACTTTTCAGAAACCGCAAAAGACTAATTTACAAAACTGATTTCTAATAAGCAATAAAACAAACTTTCATCCAAAAATTTATTTTATAGGACTTTTTGTATAAATCAAAATAGTTTTTATAAATTAGACTGCAAAAGTTTCTACTGCTCCATAAACATTTTTATCACACTGTATCACGCTACAATGAAAACTATAGTAAAACTAATCGACAACTTATTTTACTGCAGTATATTTATATAAAATTTAGATATAAAAATGCTAAAAATTCAACAAATAAATAAATAAATAACTTTTCAACATTTTTCTCACTCTCGTTACAGTTGGCTTTTCAGTCCATTCCTATGCGATTTATGGAATAGTTTGGATGTCTACTTTTCAACAGCGAGTATATTGCATTTATGCTGTATATCAGTCGATAGGTAAATAGCAAATTCTAATTGGAAAATCATTGAAAATAATTCATAGCACTTGATGTTGTTCAATTTTCATACATGAAAAACTCATGCACATATTTTCATTTCCCTAAGACAACAACAACAACGCACACACAACACGACAGTACATTTAAAAAATATTTTTGTAGCACATTTTCATTTCATTTAACGCCGTTTGTTTAGAGTTTATAATAAGTTTTATTGCATGCATATAATTGCAAATTGTATAATATATTAAAATTTGTTTAAGCAAAAGTAATACTAGAAAAAAAAAAAAAATTTTTTCTTCGTGCAAATTGGTGTGTATTTGCTTTCCATATAGTTGCCACCACGGTCATGTGATTTATATAAATAGGATCTTAGGCTTAAATTTCTGTGCAGTAGAGTGGACAGCAATTGGTGGAGTTAACATTTTTTTTTCATATAACTTCTATTCGTAAAAAGCCATGATTTAAATTTGTAATGTCGTTCTGTCATTAAAGAAAAATAAAACTGCAAAAATACCCGATGCCGATATGTTTGTTGATTAAATTCGACATGGAATGACCCTCAATCCTTTTCAATGAAAATAGTAACACAACCCACCAATAGTTTTATTTTTCAGTACACATTTCATCGATTTTTTTGTGTTGTATTCCCATCTTCTTCCCTTTGGCACATTCACTGAGAACTGATAGCGGGAATAATTTCTCACGAGATATTTATTTCTTGGAAAGGAATAAATATTAAATGAAATTAATTTGTTGATAGTTAAATAATAAAATAGTAAATTTTATAAGTGGAATAAATATTTTACGTGAACAAAAATTCCATTTATTATTCACCATAGGGGTGAATATTTCTAAAATACTAAAGGCCGAGACACATAGAATCCTTCATACGTCATACAGCGCCTTTTTCAACTGACAACTGAGCTGTGATGCGTGCTTTCTTATGTGAGTTGTCATATTCAGTACATCTACGTCAACGCAAAGTACGAAAGTTGACCAACTTTTAACTTTTGACGTACGTTGAAGACTTCGACAGACATCAGTTAGTTTTCCAAATTGTATCGATTAATTTTTTTTGTATTCGTGTATTCAGGAAAAATTAAATAATATATAAAAAATTGTATAAAGTGAATAAAATAAAAGTTAAATAAATGAAATGGAGAACAAATAATGGATTTAATATTCGTCAACAAAGTACTCATTGTGCCAACCTTCTCGCGGCGCATAACATATGACGGATTCTATGTGTCTCGGCCTTAACTGATTAAGAATTAGTTAAATAATTTTTCATATAAAAAACACACTAAAGGTACGACTCAACGCGGGGTTGAACTCAGGACCCACCACTTCATAGTCTCGTATTCTAATACTTCAGCCAAAAGCATAAGTCAAATTTCAATATAGTGTGTTCAATAAGTACTTTCGTTGTAAAAGCTTTCACTTTTGTAAAAGCTTTTCACTGAACGAAATTCTGACAGTGTTGCATTAAAATGTTTACTCATTATTGAAACAATTATCTTTTTATTGTCAATAAGTTAATTGTAATTTTTATATGAAAATTTAGTCTCAATAATGGCCTTAATTGTTGTAATTTGAATATTGCTGTATATGTGAACATATAACACTAGTTTGAATTAAGAACGTTTTCAATAATATTTAGTGGTTACGCTTTTTGGACAAATATATGATAACTGTGACCGTTCCTTTAGATCATTTTAAAAAATATTGAGAAATAAATATTTGCGCTCTATAAAACATTGTGCATTTCAATCTTAAGCATAAAGATCTTTTATACTCATTTAAAGCTTATTTTTCGAGTGCTGTTTAATGTAAAATTTGGCAAACATGTCTTAATGATGTTCACTTTTGTTTGCCCTTTTTTCTTTTTTTTTAATTCCACCACAAAAGCATAAACTATCATTTGCAAACGCACAAGTACTCCTTCAAAAATAATACAGAAACTGCAAGGAAGCATAAGAGGAACGCAAACGTATGTCAATTACGAATAGAAACGGGGAATTAGCAACAATAAGTTGCATTCAAATGGAACACACATTTGCACGAAATAAGACAATAAAAAGCACAACAAAGGAGTTAATCAATGTGCATGTCAGTGTATTAAGCCAAATGAGGAAAATGTTTTCCAAAACTTTCATTTCGAGAGAGAAATTTTATGTCAGCCAAAAAAATAAAGAAAGTAGGTGAAAGTAAAAGAGCTGGTGTGAGAGAAAGTTTTTTATTGAACACAAAACTTGTTAAAATTTCAAAGGATATGAAACAAATTTGCTAAAGAAGTATTTATAACTGAACTTTTACAATAAATAAGTTATAGTCTGACACAACATTTAACGTGATAGTTTTAAATGATGGTACTTGATCGGGTGCAATATCAAGCTGGAAATATTAATTAGCAAATTTAAAAAAAATTGCCCTATTATGAATGGCGACGTCGACGTCACATCAACTCGACAGCAAAAAATTATCACTTGTCTGCTAGTTTTCAATAACAATTAATTTCTCTTGACAATTTCTTCGCATTCTCTAGGGCATATAATATCGAAAGAACATGTCAATAGTAGTCAGCTGATGGCGAAAACAAACTGGACAAGCGACAAATGTTTCTGTCGTCTTGGTACGTCATCATTCATAATAGGAGCGAATATTTAAATATATATTGCATGTGTCATATTTATTATTAACCCATATCGTCCCAGAGATTTTTTTTTTCGAATCAGTTTATAAAACTTCGTAGTTAAATGGTAATTTGGGTCCAGAAGATACGAATCAGATGTCCGAATTTTTTTAAAAACATGTATTAAAAATTTTCATTAAAATTTTTTTTTTATTTTCATAAAAATTTTTTTTTTATTTTCATAAAAAAATTTTTTTCAAATTTTCATTAAAAATTTTTTTAAAAATTTTCATTAAAGATTTTTTTAAAAATTTTCATTAAAGATTTTTTTAAAAATGTTCATTAAAAATTTTTTAAAAATTTTCATTAAATTTTTTTTTTAATTTATATTAAAAATTTGTTTAAAAGTTTTCATTAAAAATTTTTTTAAAAGTTTTCATTAAAAATTTTTTTTAAAATTTTAATTAAAAAAGATATGTTCTTAGTCTTTTCTAAAAAGATAAAAAGAAATTTAAATGCTTGAAATTTACTATTCGAAAAATCGAACACTGGGTCGAAATGGGTTAAGATAAGAATTTTGTATTTAAACTCCCAAGCTCGTTCAAATCTGAAATCAGCAAATTACTTTTTAAGAATTTTTTTATTTACATTTATGATTATTAATAGTTTTCACACACAATTAGATTGTTTATTTATAAAAGAACCAATAAAATGTAAAGAAAAACTCTGAAAAACTTTATTAAATAATTACTTTCGTTAAGTGCCACGGGAAGCAATCAAATCCGACCTTAAATATAGTATTTCAATAAATTGCTAGTCATTAACAGTTTATAATGCATTTACCTTTGAAATGGAGTTTCCTTGTTGTATCAAAAATAAACATTTTAAATCGTAGCAATGATTTTTCTTTCTCTCCCTAAAAATACTATAATAAATCTTACGAAATAAAAAGCTTTTGTCCCGTTTGCATACAAACGACCAGCAACCGACACTAAAATTGGTTGACGGTAGAAACATTAACAAAAAAAAAAATAAAAAAATAAAAAAATCACAAAGCACTTTGTTGCATTAAAGAAGAAATAAATCTTGAGAACAACAATAGAAAGACAAAATATTGAATGAATTTAGCTTAAAAAGTCATTTTGCTTTTTAAGTACTTAAAAAGAAAAGAACTGATGAAATTGAAGAGTGTAAAAGATAAGGCAGACGTAAATGCAGCATTTAAATGAAAAATTGTTATATGTGATTCTAATATCTGGATATTCTAATCTACAGGATTGGATTTTCACTTAACTGTGGAGCTCTGGCTGTGGCAAGTCTATGCCAAAGAAATTTATATAAACTAACTTTTTCATTACGAAAATGGCTCTGACTAAAATTTCTTCTTTTCATATTTTTTTAATTTTTAATTTTTTTATTTTATTTATTTTTTTTTTGTTATTTTGAGTAATGATGCGGTGAATGAAGAAGAAACATTATTTTATTATTTTTTAAGTTAATAATATGGATTTTGTATGAGCTTTAGCTGTGTCTGCTTTGTTTCCGTTACAGACTATAAAATTTAGATCGCTAAAATGATATTTATCTTCATTTAATTTGAAGATATTTATTGTAAAAGATTCACACAATGAGAAATGCTTAAAATTTGTATACGGATAAAGGCATATGCAGGCCATATAGCCTAGCACCTAGAGAATGGATAACAAGAATCGTTCTGCAATCGATTAGATTTAAAGGACTTGTAAATAAAGAAACTTATTCTCTCGAATTAAATTTAAGTTACTTTGAAAGATATTATCTCCATAGAGAAACCGCCCAAAAACGTTAAGTATCTGATCAAGGATATCTCCTTCGTCGGTCCTGCGGTCAACGATTTAATTTTCTTTTAAATTGAATTAAAATTTTATAGGCTAATTGTTCGAAATTTGTGTGATTTTAAATTCAGGAAGACATGATAAATAATCCAAGGCACAAAGGAAAGTCAACATCAGTTTTATTCAACTTACACAGCAGAGCAGAACAGCTGTTTTCGAAAGTCGCAACGCTTTCATCATCAGTGCTCATGTGAATTGTGTTTGTCACCACTTATTAGGTGGCTTAGTTGAATGTGATAACAGTTCTTATTTAAAAAAATTTTTATTAGGAAATTGCATACGAGAAGTGTATCAACCTGTGGGCACTCGATATCGTACGAAATTTGTATTTAAATTGTATGGGAATTTCGCTTGATATCGAATGCGGTAATTTGGCCCCTGATGTTAACTTATTATTGTTTTAATACCCGTGTTACCGTTTAATTATTTTCTTCATGCCCCATTTTTCTGAATTTTTTGTTCCATTATACCTAAGCCAAACTTGTTTGGTTTGAATTCTTTTATACTTAAGTACACTTTTATACTTAAGTTAGCTCAACCGACAGCTTAAATTTAAAAAAATTTGTTTTTAATTTTTCGGAAAATTCATAACATTTTTAAAGATATATAAATAATTTTTACACCAATTATATAAAATACTGTAGAAGAAGTGTATTATTATAAAATAATACAATAGGTCATGTCACAGATTCCCATTCCGTTTGGAAACAGAATTGATTTGGTATTTTGATGCTCAGAATATAAAGAAGGAAATATTTTTTCCGAATAAATTCTATTTTTATTTCACTACCTGATTCTGTCCATGATATCCAAAATGATTTCATTCCGAAAAATTTTTTTCTGAAGAACCAATTCTGTTTCCAAACGGATAAGGCTAATACAGCCATTTCAGAAATTAAATATATAATAAATTTAACAATGATTTCTTTAACGTCACGTTTCACGTCTTTTTAAATTATACATTTCGCCACAACTTTGATTATCTTGTTCAGGAAAAATAGCCATAAGGAATTATAAAATTATTTAAGTGTATTATCATGGATTTGATACAGTTCTCGTATGCTAATTTCTAATAAAATTTTTATGAATAAAAATAATTATCAAATTCAACTGAGACACCTACGCATACAAAAATATATATCTGAATTGTTATGATGACGGTGTAGCGGCCGTCGAAAACAGCGGTTCTGCTCTCCCAAGTAACTTTAATTGAATTGATATTGACTTTTCTTTGTGGTTTGGACATTTTTTCATGTTTTTCTAAATTTAAAAACATATTTTCGAACAATTAGCGTAACAAACTTAATTGAATTTAATATAGCCCTAAATAGTCCAAAACAAATACTTGCCTTAAAAGGTATACTAGTTGGCAATATCCTTAGTTATTCTCAAGACTTTAAACAACTTTAATACATTTCGAAACTTGTGGGTGATTTAAGAAAATGCACTCGCATTATGAAAGAGACCTCAAACATTTTCATTGCTGCCAAACAATTTTAAATGAAAATACCTGAATTTATATACTGGCTTATTACAAAGACATATATACATATTGGACATCAAGCATGTCCTGTAAGTACAAAAGTTTTTAATTATGCCAGTTCATATCACAGAGTATAAAATTTAAAAACATTAATTTTTATTGCAATTCCGTTAATCTCATCAAAGTCTCTTCCCTGACATGGTCTGACTGAATGCTTTCAATGCATAATGGCTAAAGAATATAATGAAAAAAAGAAAAAAAAAACAAGAAAAGAAATACACAAATAAAACCCATTTCATGACCTGCTTTCAGACATCGTGCACAGGAAAATGTTGAAAAACCAAAGAACTACTCGTAGTCTGACAAAAAAACCCAAGCAAACAATATTTAATACAGAAATTCCAGCACTAAGTGAAGCAAATATTCGTCCTTTAATATCACTTCACTCTTGCAAAGGATGAATGTCAAGTAAAACTGATATAAGGGAAATGCCTTCAACACATACCACACAAACAAACAAACAAACAGCAAACAAATGTGTCATAATAATGCCAAATAAAAAATACATTTTGTCAAGAAGTAGTACACAGAGCAGAGACATGACAGTGGATTTATTGCGACAAAAGTTATCAAGTTTTCTTAAATAATCTATTGCTGTGGTAAAAGAAGTTCATATTGTTTGAATATATTCCAAATTTTAATTGGGTTACAATACATTTTTTACAAACGATTTTGTATTCAATACGACATTTAAACAAACACTTAAGTGGGTTAAAAGAAGAAGCATGAATTCTGGGCTAGCCCGTAGAGCGGACATCCCTGCACCATAAATTGCCACTTTGTGTAGAATAGACAGAAAGAAGCTCTTATTCATTATCTCTACCAGACAAGCGTTTCATAGTAGACACTATCAGTGCCGAATACATCTAGTACAGGAAATGTTGCTTTAGTCCTTGTCTTTTCCAAATGCTCTTTTACATGCAGAAAGGACTCATAAAAAGCCCTTTTCATGCTCTCTTCCACAATGCATTTATACAACAGTGTTTAATCCAGAATAGTTCGCAAATATTTTTTTTATTATTTTTTTTTCTTGGACCAGCACTCAGGGGATGACCCCTACATATGCGATGCATTGTGCCAGAACTAGGAATGTTGGTTATGGGAAGGAGGATAGAGGGAGTAGTGTTTGTGGACGTTCGATTTGAACCTCCCCAACTTAAAACTGACATACGAACCGTTCGGCCAAAGAACGAATTCTCTCTGTAATGCGTGGTGCGGTTCACTGACAACTCAACCACAATAAGGTGTGCCCTATGTGAAGAGCGGGTAGCTCGCAGAAATAAACGGTTATCCGGCACAAGCTCCCTTATTTCACCAGAACACATTCCGTTGTAGTATCGGTAGAACAGTGAAACACACCCCACGCTGCGTCGATGCTCCAGTGAGTCAATAGAGTTGGCTACCCTACTGTCACCGATGAGCTTCTTCGCTCTCTCTTGTACGCGGTCGAGCAACTTCAAAACAGACTTTGAAGCACCGGCCCATACATGAGAGTTGTATTCCATCTTTGGTCGGATGTAGGTGGTATATATATTGAGGAGATCAGTTGGGGTGAAGTATGTCTTACACCGTCTTAAAAAGCCGAGACACTTGAATGCTTCTTTTGAAATATGAAAAATGTGATCTGTCCATCGAACGTAGTTCGAACATCAAGAGCTTCTGATTCCCCAACACCTATACCATCTATAAACACGGATGGCGCGGAACCTTCGACCAGCCGCCTATGCGTAAGCACGCAGCACTGCGTCTTATGAGGGTTAAAGTTAACCCTGTTCGCGAGGCCCCATTCGGAGATTGACACGAGATCACTTGTGAGTGACTCGTTCATCCTTTGTCTCCTGGCGTCAATTTCCTCCAGGCTTGGCCGGCTGGTGAAAGAGAAAGAATGGATAATGATGCTATCATCCGCGAAAGAGTAGATAGGGTTTAAAGTCTGACATAGAAGGTCATTTATAAAGATGAGGAAGAGAGTGGGAGATAGAACAGAGCCTTGCGGCACCCCTGAATTTACCTTGAACTCGTTTGATGAGACCCCGTCTATAACAACTCGTATAGGGCGGTCTCTGAGGAAGCTCGCTATGAAGCGAGAGAAATCATTACCGACACCAAAAGCAGTCAGTTTTGACAGAAGTGCATCATGCCACACTCTATCAAATGCTTTTGAGATATCTAGAGCCACCACCTTACTCTCGCCGAAATGGTGAATGGAATTGCACCATTTTTCTGTTAACAGAGCGAGCAGGTCGCCTGTAGAGCGAGCTCTGCGGAAACCATACTGCGGTCGTTAAGTAATGTGTTGGTCTCCAGATACCTTACCAGGTGGAAGTTGGTCATACTTTCCATGACCTTGGAAATTGCAGAACAGACTGCAATTGGACGGTAATTTAGCAATATTTAGAAATATTTTTGTTTGCATCCTTGTTTGGGCTCCTTTTCGCCATATCCTCTCTTCACTTATATGCAACAAACCTCTCAAACAAAATGAGAATTACTTAAATATAAACATAATTATTTGGCTTTAGCACAAATAAAATGATGAACAATTGGTTAGAAGAACCCACAAGGACAGCATTAAAATAATTTTACTCTCCACATATCATTCAACAAAAGTTCTCTCTTTTACGAAATATTTGCCTTTAGCATATTTTTTCTTCATGTGTAAATATTAAGGGTTTTATGTAACGTGAAATATACGTGCATGCAGAAGCAACCATAAAATTGTTATTAATAGTGGGGAAAATGAAAATCCTAAATCAACACACCTGCATTCAAATATATGCACTCAAGCAAACACATTTAAATGCTCTTAGTTCACTCACTCACACACACTTACAATTTGCAATCCGTATCCATGTAAAAGCAAACTGCAGAAGTTTGCTTTTTGTGTTCAAAAAAGAAAAAAATATATTTTCCGTACATTTTCCTCAAATTAATTCCTCTGTTTCTCGTTCAATTTTCGTTTTCTTTCATTTTTTTTGTCCTCTTGCAGATACTATGCCATCGTTAAGCCGTTAAAGTATCCGATTAGCATGACAAAACGCGTTGTTGGCATTATGATACTCAATACGTGGATTTCGCCAGCTTTACTATCCTTCCTGCCCATCTTTATTGGTTGGTATACCACCGATGATCATAAGAATTTCGTGAAATTACATCCGGACCGCTGTGAGTTCATTGTAAATAAACCATATTGTGTCATCTCTAGTTCAATATCATTTTGGATACCGTGCACCATTATGATATTCACCTATTTGGCAATATTTCGTGAGGCCAATCGCCAGGAGAAGCAAATGATGATGCGTCATGGTAATGCCATGTTAATGCATCGACATTCAACGGTAGCCGGAACCGGAAGTAAGTAGAAACAATTGAAAAATTCATGAATTTTGTGTCATGTGCTTTTATCGTTCTCTCTTTTTTTTTAATTTTCCTCCTTTCCATTTTGCACTTTTGTGACATTTTGTAATTAAAATTGAGGCGTTAGAACAGGAGATAAAATGTTAGCAAAAGGTGTTGCACGCAAAAGTTCAAAAAGTTGTAGCAGATTGAAAAGTCAAATGGCTGAAATAATTAATGCGCAACAAATGCAAATTGTCTAAAAATGACTGAATAGCTGATGTTTTTAAGTTTTAGCAGTAAAATGTGCTGAAAATAAATTGCAATTGCAATTGCAAATGGCATTAAAGTGGATTTAATTCTTTTTTTTTTAATTTTTGCGACTAATTGCCAAATGTGTTGGAAAAATTGTTAAACGCCATTTAACGCAACTGTTTGAAAGTGTTATGGAAAAATTTTTCATTTGCTTAGAGCATAATCTGTATTATGCAATGATTATTCGATTCAATTAAGCGTGACTTGATGGATTGAATTAGTGTGTGAATTCCAGGAACAGGTGACATGTCTTCGAAACTAACGGCCATGTGATGGAAATCGCTTATCGCATGAGATAAAGCGTTTTCGATTTGAAGTCACAAAATTGGTGTGCTGGAGTTCGCAATCGCTCAAAATCGTTCTAAAGAATTTTTCGTTTTGCAAGTCGCATGTGATTCGATAATCGTGCGATTCACAGCACATACATGTAAATTTCATTGTTATATTCAAATAAGTGCTCTTAACGGTTTCGTGAGCTTTTTCCTATATTAAAAATTTTGGGCAGTTTCTGTGAATTTTTACTGAGAATTTATTATTCAATCATATTTCATTAATTTCGTCAACAGATTTTTTTTCTGACTTTTTGACAATTTATCGTGATATCAAATTGTTATTGCTCTTTTCCGAAGGCAAGGTATCCTACCTGTGTGAAGTTAAATTTCGAAATATAAACCCTAGACACAAACCAATTACGTTAACAGAGCTCTGTTAGCACGTTAACATAGCTCTGTTAAGTACGAAAATTCTGAGTGTTTGTATTCCAAATGGAATACTGGCCACATTTCTGGACCAACCTCGAAAAAAATTAACGGAACAGACAACCATGTCCTTAGCTTTCATTATATACTAATACTTTGGTATAAATATGCCGATAAGCTATGATTTTTCGTATACAAAAATGATCAAATTCTAGACAAGATAAGTCAGGATCCTGGAAAAACGGTGACATGTGGGCGACTTGAGTTTGTTTTATTTTGTAGCTCTTGTGGTGCTCTATCACCTCCAATGGCCATAACCCTTAACAGTTGCAGTTTTAGTGGAGAAATATGGATTTTAGTGAAATTTCATACTTGGAATTTCTTTAGAGGATGAATTTCTGGAAAACGGTGACATGTGGGCGACTAGAGTTTGTTTTATTTTGTAGCTCTTGCGGTCCTCTATCACCTCCAATGGTCATGACCCTTAACAGTTGGATTTTTAATGGAGAAATATGGATTTTAGTGAAATTTCATATATGGAATTTCTGTAGAGGATGAATTTCTAGAAAACGGTGACATGTGGGCGACTAGAGTTTGTTTTCTTTTGTAGCTCTTGTGGTCCTCTACCACCTCCAATGGCCATACCCTATAAGAGTTGGATTTTTAATAGAGAAACATGGATTTTGGTGAAATTTCATACTTGAAATTTCTTTAGAGGATGAATTTCTAGAAAACGGTGACATGTGGGCGACTAGAGTTTGTTTTGTTTTATAGCTCTTGTGGTCCTCTTTCACCTCCAATGGCCATAACCCTTAACAGTTGGATTTTTATTAGAGAAACATGGATTTTAGTGACATTTCTTATATAAAATTTCTCTAGAGGAAGAATTTCTAGAAAACGGTGACATGTGGGCGACTAGAGTTTGTTTTCTTTTGTAGCTCTTGTGGTCCTCTATCACCTCCAATGGCCATAACCCTTAACAGTTGGAGTTTTAATGGAGAAATATGGATTTTAGTGAAATTTCATATATGGAATTTCTGTAGAGGATGAATTTCTAGAAAACGGTGACATGTGGGCGACTAGAGTTTGTTTTGTTTTGTAGCTCTTGTGGTCCTCTATCACCTCCAATGGCCATAACCCTTAACAGTTGGAGTTTTAATGGAGAAATATGGATTTTAGTGAAATTTCATATATGGAATTTCTGTAGAGGATGAATTTCTAGAAAACGGTGACATGTGGGCGACTAGAGTTTGTTTTCTTTTGTAGCTCTTGTGGTCCTCTATCACCTCCAATGGCCATAACCCTTAACAGTTGGAGTTTTAATGGAGAAATATGGATTTTAGTGAAATTTCATATATGGAATTTCTGTAGAGGATGAATTTCTAGAAAACGGTGACATGTGGGCGACTAGAGTTTGTTTTGTTTTGTAGCTCTTGTGGTCCTCTATCACCTCCAATGGCCATAACCCTTAACAGTTGGAGTTTTAATGGAGAAATATGGATTTTAGTGAAATTTCATATATGGAATTTCTGTAGAGGATGAATTTCTAGAAAACGGTGACATGTGGGCGACTAGAGTTTGTTTTCTTTTGTAGCTCTTGTGGTCCTCTATCACCTCCAATGGCCATAACCCTTAACAGTTGGAGTTTTAGTGGAGAAATATGGATTTTAGTGAAATTTCATATATGGAATTTCTGTAGAGGATGAATTTCTAGAAAACGGTGACATGTGGGCGACTAGAGTTTGTTTTGTTTTGTAGCTCTTGTGGTCCTCTATCACCTCCAATGGCCATAACCCTTAACAGTTGGAGTTTTAATGGAGAAATATGGATTTTTAGTGAAATTTCATATATGGAATTTCTGTAGAGGATGAATTTCTAGAAAACGGTGACATGTGGGCGACTAGAGTTTGTTTTGTTTTGTAGCTCTTGTGGTCCTCTATCACCTCCAATGGCCATAACCCTTAACAGTTGGATTTTTAATGGAGAGATATGGATTTTAGTGAAATTTCATACTTGGAATTTCTTTAGAGGATGAATTTCTAGAAAACGGTGACATGTGGGCGACTAGAGTTTGTTTTCTTTTGTAGCTCTTGTGGTCCTCTATCACCTCCAATGGCCATAACCCTTAATAGTTGGAGTTTTAATGGAGAAATATGGATTTTAGTGAAATTTCATATATGGAATTTCTGTAGAGGATGAATTTCTAGAAAACGGTGACATGTGGGCGACTAGAGTTTGTTTTCTTTTGTAGCTCTTGTGGTCCTCTATCACCTCCAATGGCCATAACCCTTAACAGTTGGAGTTTTAATGGAGAAATATGGATTTTAGTGAAATTTCATATATGGAATTTCTGTAGAGGATGAATTTCTAGAAAACGGTGACATGTGGGCGACTAGAGTTTGTTTTGTTTTGTAGCTCTTGTGGTCCTCTATCACCTCCAATGGCCATAACCCTTAACAGTTGGAGTTTTAGTGGAGAAATATGGATTTTAGTGAAATTTCATATATGGAATTTCTGTAGAGGATGAATTTCTAGAAAACGGTGACATGTGGGCGACTAGAGTTTGTTTTATTTTGTAGCTCTTGTGGTCCTCTATCACCTCCAATGGCCATGACCCTTCAGAGTTGGAGTTTTAATGGAGAAATATGGATTTTTAGTGAAATTTCATGTTTGGAAATTCTTTAGAGGAAGAATTTCTGGAAAACGGTGACATGTGGGCGACTAGAGTTTGTTTTATTTTGTAGCTCTTGTGGTCCTCTATCACCTCCAATGGCCATAACCCTTAACAGTTGGAGTTTTAATGGAGAAATATGGATTTTAGTGAAATTTCATATATGGAATTTCTGTAGAGGATGAATTTCTAGAAAACGGTGACATGTGGGCGACTAGAGTTTGTTTTCTTTTGTAGCTCTTGTGGTCCTCTATCACCTCCAATGGCCATAACCCTTAACAGTTGGATTTTTATTAGAGAAACATGGATTTTAGTGACATTTCTTATATAAAATTTCTCTAGAGGAAGAATTTCTGGAAAACTGTGACATGTGGGCGTCTAGAGTTTGTTTTGTTTTGTAGCTCTTGTGGTCCTCTATCACCTCCAATGGCCATAACCCTTAACAGTTGGAGTTTTAATGGAGAAATATGGATTTTAGTGAAATTTCATATATGGAATTTCTGTAGAGGATGAATTTCTAGAAAACGGTGACATGTGGGCGACTAGAGTTTGTTTTGTTTTGTAGCTCTTGTGGTCCTCTATCACCTCCAATGGCCATAACCCTTAACAGTTGGAGTTTTAATGGAGAAATATGGATTTTAGTGAAATTTCATATATGGAATTTCTGTAGAGGATGAATTTCTAGAAAACGGTGACATGTGGGCGACTAGAGTTTGTTTTGTTTTGTAGCTCTTGTGGTCCTCTATCACCTCCAATGGCCATAACCCTTAACAGTTGGAGTTTTAATGGAGAAATATGGATTTTAGTGAAATTTCATATATGGAATTTCTGTAGAGGATGAATTTCTAGAAAACGGTGACATGTGGGCGACTAGAGTTTGTTTTCTTTTGTAGCTCTTGTGGTCCTCTATCACCTCCAATGTCCATAACCCTTAACAGTTGGAGTTTTAATGGAGAAATATGGATTTTAGTGAAATTTCATATATGGAATTTCTGTAGAGGATGAATTTCTAGAAAACGGTGACATGTGGGCGACTAGAGTTTGTTTTCTTTTGTAGCTCTTGTGGTCCTCTATCACCTCCAATGGCCATAACCCTTAACAGTTGGAGTTTTAATGGAGAAATATGGATTTTAGTGAAATTTCATATATGGAATTTCTGTAGAGGATGAATTTCTAGAAAACGGTGACATGTGGGCGACTAGAGTTTGTTTTGTTTTGTAGCTCTTGTGGTCCTCTATCACCTCCAATGGCCATAACCCTTAACAGTTGGAGTTTTAGTGGAGAAATATGGATTTTAGTGAAATTTCATATATGGAATTTCTGCAGAGGATGAATTTCTAGAAAACGGTGACATGTGGGCGACTAGAGTTTGTTTTGTTTTGTAGCTCTTGTGGTCCTCTATCACCTCCAATGGCCATAACCCTTAACAGTTGGAGTTTTAATGGAGAAATATGGATTTTAGTGAAATTTCATATATGGAATTTCTGTAGAGGATGAATTTCTAGAAAACGGTGACATGTGGGCGACTAGAGTTTGTTTTGTTTTGTAGCTCTTGTGGTCCTCTATCACCTCCAATGGCCATAACCCTTAACAGTTGGAGTTTTAATGGAGAAATATGGATTTTAGTGAAATTTCATATATGGAATTTCTGTAGAGGATGAATTTCTAGAAAACGGTGACATGTGGGCGACTAGAGTTTGTTTTCTTTTGTAGCTCTTGTGGTCCTCTATCACCTCCAATGGCCATAACCCTTAACAGTTGGAGTTTTAATGGAGAAATATGGATTTTAGTGAAATTTCATATATGGAATTTCTGTAGAGGATGAATTTCTAGAAAACGGTGACATGTGGGCGACTAGAGTTTGTTTTGTTTTGTAGCTCTTGTGGTCCTCTATCACCTCCAATGGCCATAACCCTTAACAGTTGGAGTTTTAATGGAGAAATATGGATTTTAGTGAAATTTCATGTTTGGAAATTCTTTAGAGGAAGAATTTCTGGAAAACGGTGACATGTGGGCGACTAGAGTTTGTTTTATTTTGTAGCTCTTGTGGTCCTCTATCACCTCCAATGGCCATAACCCTTAACAGTTGGAGTTTTAATGGAGAAATATGGATTTTAGTGAAATTTCATATATGGAATTTCTGTAGAGGATGAATTTCTAGAAAACGGTGACATGTGGGCGACTAGAGTTTGTTTTCTTTTGTAGCTCTTGTGGTCCTCTATCACCTCCAATGGCCATAACCCTTAACAGTTGGATTTTTATTAGAGAAACATGGATTTTAGTGACATTTCATATATGGAATTTCTGTAGAGGATGAATTTCTAGAAAACGGTGACATGTGGGCGACTAGAGTTTGTTTTGTTTTGTAGCTCTTGTGGTCCTCTATCACCTCCAATGGCCATAACCCTTAACAGTTGGAGTTTTAATGGAGAAATATGGATTTTAGTGAAATTTCATATATGGAATTTCTGTAGAGGATGAATTTCTAGAAAACGGTGACATGTGGGCGACTAGAGTTTGTTTTCTTTTGTAGCTCTTGTGGTCCTCTATCACCTCCAATGGCCATAACCCTTAACAGTTGGAGTTTTAATGGAGAAATATGGATTTTAGTGAAATTTCATATATGGAATTTCTGTAGAGGATGAATTTCTAGAAAACGGTGACATGTGGGCGACTAGAGTTTGTTTTGTTTTGTAGCTCTTGTGGTCCTCTATCACCTCCAATGGCCATAACCCTTAACAGTTGGAGTTTTAATGGAGAAATATGGATTTTAGTGAAATTTCATATATGGAATTTCTGTAGAGGATGAATTTCTAGAAAACGGTGACATGTGGGCGACTAGAGTTTGTTTTCTTTTGTAGCTCTTGTGGTCCTCTATCACCTCCAATGGCCATAACCCTTAACAGTTGGAGTTTTAGTGGAGAAATATGGATTTTAGTGAAATTTCATATATGGAATTTCTGTAGAGGATGAATTTCTAGAAAACGGTGACATGTGGGCGACTAGAGTTTGTTTTGTTTTGTAGCTCTTGTGGTCCTCTATCACCTCCAATGGCCATAACCCTTAACAGTTGGAGTTTTAATGGAGAAATATGGATTTTTAGTGAAATTTCATATATGGAATTTCTGTAGAGGATGAATTTCTAGAAAACGGTGACATGTGGGCGACTAGAGTTTGTTTTGTTTTGTAGCTCTTGTGGTCCTCTATCACCTCCAATGGCCATAACCCTTAACAGTTGGATTTTTAATGGAGAGATATGGATTTTAGTGAAATTTCATACTTGGAATTTCTTTAGAGGATGAATTTCTAGAAAACGGTGACATGTGGGCGACTAGAGTTTGTTTTCTTTTGTAGCTCTTGTGGTCCTCTATCACCTCCAATGGCCATAACCCTTAATAGTTGGAGTTTTAATGGAGAAATATGGATTTTAGTGAAATTTCATATATGGAATTTCTGTAGAGGATGAATTTCTAGAAAACGGTGACATGTGGGCGACTAGAGTTTGTTTTCTTTTGTAGCTCTTGTGGTCCTCTATCACCTCCAATGGCCATAACCCTTAACAGTTGGAGTTTTAATGGAGAAATATGGATTTTAGTGAAATTTCATATATGGAATTTCTGTAGAGGATGAATTTCTAGAAAACGGTGACATGTGGGCGACTAGAGTTTGTTTTGTTTTGTAGCTCTTGTGGTCCTCTATCACCTCCAATGGCCATAACCCTTAACAGTTGGAGTTTTAGTGGAGAAATATGGATTTTAGTGAAATTTCATATATGGAATTTCTGTAGAGGATGAATTTCTAGAAAACGGTGACATGTGGGCGACTAGAGTTTGTTTTATTTTGTAGCTCTTGTGGTCCTCTATCACCTCCAATGGCCATGACCCTTCAGAGTTGGAGTTTTAATGGAGAAATATGGATTTTTAGTGAAATTTCATGTTTGGAAATTCTTTAGAGGAAGAATTTCTGGAAAACGGTGACATGTGGGCGACTAGAGTTTGTTTTATTTTGTAGCTCTTGTGGTCCTCTATCACCTCCAATGGCCATAACCCTTAACAGTTGGAGTTTTAATGGAGAAATATGGATTTTAGTGAAATTTCATATATGGAATTTCTGTAGAGGATGAATTTCTAGAAAACGGTGACATGTGGGCGACTAGAGTTTGTTTTCTTTTGTAGCTCTTGTGGTCCTCTATCACCTCCAATGGCCATAACCCTTAACAGTTGGATTTTTATTAGAGAAACATGGATTTTAGTGACATTTCTTATATAAAATTTCTCTAGAGGAAGAATTTCTGGAAAACTGTGACATGTGGGCGTCTAGAGTTTGTTTTGTTTTGTAGCTCTTGTGGTCCTCTATCACCTCCAATGGCCATAACCCTTAACAGTTGGAGTTTTAATGGAGAAATATGGATTTTAGTGAAATTTCATATATGGAATTTCTGTAGAGGATGAATTTCTAGAAAACGGTGACATGTGGGCGACTAGAGTTTGTTTTGTTTTGTAGCTCTTGTGGTCCTCTATCACCTCCAATGGCCATAACCCTTAACAGTTGGAGTTTTAATGGAGAAATATGGATTTTAGTGAAATTTCATATATGGAATTTCTGTAGAGGATGAATTTCTAGAAAACGGTGACATGTGGGCGACTAGAGTTTGTTTTGTTTTGTAGCTCTTGTGGTCCTCTATCACCTCCAATGGCCATAACCCTTAACAGTTGGAGTTTTAATGGAGAAATATGGATTTTAGTGAAATTTCATATATGGAATTTCTGTAGAGGATGAATTTCTAGAAAACGGTGACATGTGGGCGACTAGAGTTTGTTTTGTTTTGTAGCTCTTGTGGTCCTCTATCACCTCCAATGGCCATAACCCTTAACAGTTGGAGTTTTAATGGAGAAATATGGATTTTAGTGAAATTTCATATATGGAATTTCTGTAGAGGATGAATTTCTAGAAAACGGTGACATGTGGGCGACTAGAGTTTGTTTTCTTTTGTAGCTCTTGTGGTCCTCTATCACCTCCAATGTCCATAACCCTTAACAGTTGGAGTTTTAATGGAGAAATATGGATTTTAGTGAAATTTCATATATGGAATTTCTGTAGAGGATGAATTTCTAGAAAACGGTGACATGTGGGCGACTAGAGTTTGTTTTCTTTTGTAGCTCTTGTGGTCCTCTATCACCTCCAATGGCCATAACCCTTAACAGTTGGAGTTTTAATGGAGAAATATGGATTTTAGTGAAATTTCATATATGGAATTTCTGTAGAGGATGAATTTCTAGAAAACGGTGACATGTGGGCGACTAGAGTTTGTTTTGTTTTGTAGCTCTTGTGGTCCTCTATCACCTCCAATGGCCATAACCCTTAACAGTTGGAGTTTTAGTGGAGAAATATGGATTTTAGTGAAATTTCATATATGGAATTTCTGCAGAGGATGAATTTCTAGAAAACGGTGACATGTGGGCGACTAGAGTTTGTTTTGTTTTGTAGCTCTTGTGGTCCTCTATCACCTCCAATGGCCATAACCCTTAACAGTTGGAGTTTTAATGGAGAAATATGGATTTTAGTGAAATTTCATATATGGAATTTCTGTAGAGGATGAATTTCTAGAAAACGGTGACATGTGGGCGACTAGAGTTTGTTTTGTTTTGTAGCTCTTGTGGTCCTCTATCACCTCCAATGGCCATAACCCTTAACAGTTGGAGTTTTAATGGAGAAATATGGATTTTAGTGAAATTTCATATATGGAATTTCTGTAGAGGATGAATTTCTAGAAAACGGTGACATGTGGGCGACTAGAGTTTGTTTTCTTTTGTAGCTCTTGTGGTCCTCTATCACCTCCAATGGCCATAACCCTTAACAGTTGGAGTTTTAATGGAGAAATATGGATTTTAGTGAAATTTCATATATGGAATTTCTGTAGAGGATGAATTTCTAGAAAACGGTGACATGTGGGCGACTAGAGTTTGTTTTGTTTTGTAGCTCTTGTGGTCCTCTATCACCTCCAATGGCCATAACCCTTAACAGTTGGAGTTTTAATGGAGAAATATGGATTTTAGTGAAATTTCATGTTTGGAAATTCTTTAGAGGAAGAATTTCTGGAAAACGGTGACATGTGGGCGACTAGAGTTTGTTTTATTTTGTAGCTCTTGTGGTCCTCTATCACCTCCAATGGCCATAACCCTTAACAGTTGGAGTTTTAATGGAGAAATATGGATTTTAGTGAAATTTCATATATGGAATTTCTGTAGAGGATGAATTTCTAGAAAACGGTGACATGTGGGCGACTAGAGTTTGTTTTCTTTTGTAGCTCTTGTGGTCCTCTATCACCTCCAATGGCCATAACCCTTAACAGTTGGATTTTTATTAGAGAAACATGGATTTTAGTGACATTTCATATATGGAATTTCTGTAGAGGATGAATTTCTAGAAAACGGTGACATGTGGGCGACTAGAGTTTGTTTTGTTTTGTAGCTCTTGTGGTCCTCTATCACCTCCAATGGCCATAACCCTTAACAGTTGGAGTTTTAGTGGAGAAATATGGATTTTAGTGAAATTTCATATATGGAATTTCTGCAGAGGATGAATTTCTAGAAAACGGTGACATGTGGGCGACTAGAGTTTGTTTTGTTTTGTAGCTCTTGTGGTCCTCTATCACCTCCAATGGCCATAACCCTTAACAGTTGGAGTTTTAATGGAGAAATATGGATTTTAGTGAAATTTCATATATGGAATTTCTGTAGAGGATGAATTTCTAGAAAACGGTGACATGTGGGCGACTAGAGTTTGTTTTCTTTTGTAGCTCTTGTGGTCCTCTATCACCTCCAATGGCCATAACCCTTAACAGTTGGAGTTTTAATGGAGAAATATGGATTTTAGTGAAATTTCATATATGGAATTTCTGCAGAGGATGAATTTCTAGAAAACGGTGACATGTGGGCGACTAGAGTTTGTTTTGTTTTGTAGCTCTTGTGGTCCTCTATCACCTCCAATGGCCATAACCCTTAACAGTTGGAGTTTTAGTGGAGAAATATGGATTTTAGTGAAATTTCATATATGGAATTTCTGCAGAGGATGAATTTCTAGAAAACGGTGACATGTGGGCGACTAGAGTTTGTTTTCTTTTGTAGCTCTTGTGGTCCTCTATCACCTCCAATGGCCATAACCCTTAACAGTTGGAGTTTTAATGGAGAAATATGGATTTTAGTGAAATTTCATATATGGAATTTCTGTAGAGGATGAATTTCTAGAAAACGGTGACATGTGGGCGACTAGAGTTTGTTTTGTTTTGTAGCTCTTGTGGTCCTCTATCACCTCCAATGGCCATAACCCTTAACAGTTGGAGTTTTAATGGAGAAATATGGATTTTAGTGAAATTTCATATATGGAATTTCTGTAGAGGATGAATTTCTAGAAAACGGTGACATGTGGGCGACTAGAGTTTGTTTTGTTTTGTAGCTCTTGTGGTCCTCTATCACCTCCAATGGCCATAACCCTTAACAGTTGGAGTTTTAATGGAGAAATATGGATTTTAGTGAAATTTCATATATGGAATTTCTGTAGAGGATGAATTTCTAGAAAACGGTGACATGTGGGCGACTAGAGTTTGTTTTCTTTTGTAGCTCTTGTGGTCCTCTATCACCTCCAATGGCCATAACCCTTAACAGTTGGAGTTTTAGTGGAGAAATATGGATTTTAGTGAAATTTCATATATGGAATTTCTGTAGAGGATGAATTTCTAGAAAACGGTGACATGTGGGCGACTAGAGTTTGTTTTGTTTTGTAGCTCTTGTGGTCCTCTATCACCTCCAATGGCCATAACCCTTAACAGTTGGAGTTTTAATGGAGAAATATGGATTTTTAGTGAAATTTCATATATGGAATTTCTGTAGAGGATGAATTTCTAGAAAACGGTGACATGTGGGCGACTAGAGTTTGTTTTGTTTTGTAGCTCTTGTGGTCCTCTATCACCTCCAATGGCCATAACCCTTAACAGTTGGAGTTTTAGTGGAGAAATATGGATTTTAGTGAAATTTCATATATGGAATTTCTGTAGAGGATGAATTTCTAGAAAACGGTGACATGTGGGCGACTAGAGTTTGTTTTGTTTTGTAGCTCTTGTGGTCCTCTATCACCTCCAATAGTCATGACCCTTCAGAGTTGGAGTTTTAATGGAGAAATATGGATTTTTAGTGAAATTTCATGTTTGGAAATTCTTTAGAGGATGAATTTCTGGAAAACGGTGACATGTGGGCGACTAGAGTTTGTTTTATTTTGTAGCTCTTGTGGTCCTCTATCACCTCCAATGGCCATGACCCTTCAGAGTTGGAGTTTTAATGGAGAAATATGGATTTTTAGTGAAATTTCATGTTTGGAAATTCTTTAGAGGATGAATTTCTGGAAAACGGTGACATGTGGGCGACTAGAGTTTGTTTTATTTTGTAGCTCTTGTGGTCCTCTATCACCTCCAATGGCCATGACCCTTCAGAGTTGGAGTTTTAATGGAGAAATATGGATTTTTAGTGAAATTTCATGTTTGGAAATTCTTTAGAGGAAGAATTTCTGGAAAACGGTGACATGTGGGCGACTAGAGTTTGTTTTATTTTGTAGCTCTTGTGGTCCTCTATCACCTCCAATGGCCATAACCCTTAACAGTTGGAGTTTTAATGGAGAAATATGGATTTTAGTGAAATTTCATATATGGAATTTCTGTAGAGGATGAATTTCTAGAAAACGGTGACATGTGGGCGACTAGAGTTTGTTTTCTTTTGTAGCTCTTGTGGTCCTCTATCACCTCCAATGGCCATAACCCTTAACAGTTGGAGTTTTAATGGAGAAATATGGATTTTAGTGAAATTTCATATATGGAATTTCTGTAGAGGATGAATTTCTAGAAAACGGTGACATGTGGGCGACTAGAGTTTGTTTTGTTTTGTAGCTCTTGTGGTCCTCTATCACCTCCAATGGCCATAACCCTTAACAGTTGGAGTTTTAATGGAGAAATATGGATTTTAGTGAAATTTCATATATGGAATTTCTGTAGAGGATGAATTTCTAGAAAACGGTGACATGTGGGCGACTAGAGTTTGTTTTGTTTTGTAGCTCTTGTGGTCCTCTATCACCTCCAATGGCCATAACCCTTAACAGTTGGAGTTTTAATGGAGAAATATGGATTTTAGTGAAATTTCATATATGGAATTTCTGTAGAGGATGAATTTCTAGAAAACGGTGACATGTGGGCGACTAGAGTTTGTTTTGTTTTGTAGCTCTTGTGGTCCTCTATCACCTCCAATGGCCATAACCCTTAACAGTTGGAGTTTTAATGGAGAAATATGGATTTTAGTGAAATTTCATATATGGAATTTCTGTAGAGGATGAATTTCTAGAAAACGGTGACATGTGGGCGACTAGAGTTTGTTTTCTTTTGTAGCTCTTGTGGTCCTCTATCACCTCCAATGGCCATAACCCTTAACAGTTGGAGTTTTAATGGAGAAATATGGATTTTAGTGAAATTTCATATATGGAATTTCTGTAGAGGATGAATTTCTAGAAAACGGTGACATGTGGGCGACTAGAGTTTGTTTTCTTTTGTAGCTCTTGTGGTCCTCTATCACCTCCAATGGCCATAACCCTTAACAGTTGGAGTTTTAATGGAGAAATATGGATTTTAGTGAAATTTCATATATGGAATTTCTGTAGAGGATGAATTTCTAGAAAACGGTGACATGTGGGCGACTAGAGTTTGTTTTGTTTTGTAGCTCTTGTGGTCCTCTATCACCTCCAATGGCCATAACCCTTAACAGTTGGAGTTTTAGTGGAGAAATATGGATTTTAGTGAAATTTCATATATGGAATTTCTGCAGAGGATGAATTTCTAGAAAACGGTGACATGTGGGCGACTAGAGTTTGTTTTGTTTTGTAGCTCTTGTGGTCCTCTATCACCTCCAATGGCCATAACCCTTAACAGTTGGAGTTTTAATGGAGAAATATGGATTTTAGTGAAATTTCATATATGGAATTTCTGTAGAGGATGAATTTCTAGAAAACGGTGACATGTGGGCGACTAGAGTTTGTTTTGTTTTGTAGCTCTTGTGGTCCTCTATCACCTCCAATGGCCATAACCCTTAACAGTTGGAGTTTTAATGGAGAAATATGGATTTTAGTGAAATTTCATATATGGAATTTCTGTAGAGGATGAATTTCTAGAAAACGGTGACATGTGGGCGACTAGAGTTTGTTTTCTTTTGTAGCTCTTGTGGTCCTCTATCACCTCCAATGGCCATAACCCTTAACAGTTGGAGTTTTAATGGAGAAATATGGATTTTAGTGAAATTTCATATATGGAATTTCTGTAGAGGATGAATTTCTAGAAAACGGTGACATGTGGGCGACTAGAGTTTGTTTTGTTTTGTAGCTCTTGTGGTCCTCTATCACCTCCAATGGCCATAACCCTTAACAGTTGGAGTTTTAATGGAGAAATATGGATTTTAGTGAAATTTCATATATGGAATTTCTGTAGAGGATGAATTTCTAGAAAACGGTGACATGTGGGCGACTAGAGTTTGTTTTGTTTTGTAGCTCTTGTGGTCCTCTATCACCTCCAATGGCCATAACCCTTAACAGTTGGAGTTTTAATGGAGAAATATGGATTTTAGTGAAATTTCATATATGGAATTTCTGTAGAGGATGAATTTCTAGAAAACGGTGACATGTGGGCGACTAGAGTTTGTTTTGTTTTGTAGCTCTTGTGGTCCTCTATCACCTCCAATGGCCATAACCCTTAACAGTTGGAGTTTTAATGGAGAAATATGGATTTTAGTGAAATTTCATATATGGAATTTCTGTAGAGGATGAATTTCTAGAAAACGGTGACATGTGGGCGACTAGAGTTTGTTTTGTTTTGTAGCTCTTGTGGTCCTCTATCACCTCCAATGGCCATAACCCTTAACAGTTGGAGTTTTAATGGAGAAATATGGATTTTAGTGAAATTTCATATATGGAATTTCTGTAGAGGATGAATTTCTAGAAAACGGTGACATGTGGGCGACTAGAGTTTGTTTTGTTTTGTAGCTCTTGTGGTCCTCTATCACCTCCAATGGCCATAACCCTTAACAGTTGGAGTTTTAATGGAGAAATATGGATTTTAGTGAAATTTCATATATGGAATTTCTGTAGAGGATGAATTTCTAGAAAACGGTGACATGTGGGCGACTAGAGTTTGTTTTGTTTTGTAGCTCTTGTGGTCCTCTATCACCTCCAATGGCCATAACCCTTAACAGTTGGAGTTTTAATGGAGAAATATGGATTTTAGTGAAATTTCATATATGGAATTTCTGTAGAGGATGAATTTCTAGAAAACGGTGACATGTGGGCGACTAGAGTTTGTTTTGTTTTGTAGCTCTTGTGGTCCTCTATCACCTCCAATGGCCATGACCCTTCAGAGTTGGAGTTTTAATGGAGAAATATGGATTTTTAGTGAAATTTCATGTTTGGAAATTCTTTAGAGGATGAGTTTCTGGAAAACGGTGACATGTGGGCGACTAGAGTTTGTTTTGTTTTGTAGCTCTTGTGGTCCTCTATCACCTCCAATGGCCATAACCCTTAACAGTTGGAGTTTTAATGGAGAAATATGGATTTTAGTGAAATTTCATATATGGAATTTCTGTAGAGGATGAATTTCTAGAAAACGGTGACATGTGGGCGACTAGAGTTTGTTTTGTTTTGTAGCTCTTGTGGTCCTCTATCACCTCCAATGGCCATAACCCTTAACAGTTGGAGTTTTAATGGAGAAATATGGATTTTAGTGAAATTTCATATATGGAATTTCTGTAGAGGATGAATTTCTAGAAAACGGTGACATGTGGGCGACTAGAGTTTGTTTTGTTTTGTAGCTCTTGTGGTCCTCTATCACCTCCAATGGCCATAACCCTTAACAGTTGGAGTTTTAATGGAGAAATATGGATTTTA
Source organism: Linnaemya tessellans (assembly GCA_951800035.1). Taxonomy (NCBI): domain Eukaryota; kingdom Metazoa; phylum Arthropoda; class Insecta; order Diptera; family Tachinidae; genus Linnaemya; species Linnaemya tessellans. Next base: position 154,608,280 of record OX637532.1, on the reverse strand, counting down.
GTGAAATTTCATATATGGAATTTCTGTAGAGGATGAATTTCTAGAAAACGGTGACATGTGGGCGACTAGAGTTTGTTTTGTTTTGTAGCTCTTGTGGTCCTCTATCACCTCCAATGGCCATAACCCTTAACAGTTGGAGTTTTAATGGAGAAATATGGATTTTAGTGAAATTTCATATATGGAATTTCTGTAGAGGATGAATTTCTAGAAAACGGTGACATGTGGGCGACTAGAGTTTGTTTTGTTTTGTAGCTCTTGTGGTCCTCTATCACCTCCAATGGCCATAACCCTTAACAGTTGGAGTTTTAATGGAGAAATATGGATTTTAGTGAAATTTCATATATGGAATTTCTGTAGAGGATGAATTTCTAGAAAACGGTGACATGTGGGCGACTAGAGTTTGTTTTGTTTTGTAGCTCTTGTGGTCCTCTATCACCTCCAATGGCCATGACCCTTCAGAGTTGGAGTTTTAATGGAGAAATATGGATTTTTAGTGAAATTTCATGTTTGGAAATTCTTTAGAGGATGAGTTTCTGGAAAACGGTGACATGTGGGCGACTAGAGTTTGTTTTGTTTTGTAGCTCTTGTGGTCCTCTATCACCTCCAATGGCCATAACCCTTAACAGTTGGAGTTTTAATGGAGAAATATGGATTTTAGTGAAATTTCATATATGGAATTTCTGTAGAGGATGAATTTCTAGAAAACGGTGACATGTGGGCGACTAGAGTTTGTTTTCTTTTGTAGCTCTTGTGGTCCTCTATCACCTCCAATGGCCATAACCCTTAACAGTTGGAGTTTTAATGGAGAAATATGGATTTTAGTGAAATTTCATATATGGAATTTCTGTAGAGGATGAATTTCTAGAAAACGGTGACATGTGGGCGACTAGAGTTTGTTTTGTTTTGTAGCTCTTGTGGTCCTCTATCACCTCCAATGGCCATAACCCTTAACAGTTGGAGTTTTAATGGAGAAATATGGATTTTAGTGAAATTTCATATATGGAATTTCTGTAGAGGATGAATTTCTAGAAAACGGTGACATGTGGGCGACTAGAGTTTGTTTTCTTTTGTAGCTCTTGTGGTCCTCTATCACCTCCAATGGCCATAACCCTTAACAGTTGGAGTTTTAGTGGAGAAATATGGATTTTAGTGAAATTTCATATATGGAATTTCTGTAGAGGATGAATTTCTAGAAAACGGTGACATGTGGGCGACTAGAGTTTGTTTTGTTTTGTAGCTCTTGTGGTCCTCTATCACCTCCAATGGCCATAACCCTTAACAGTTGGATTTTTAATGGAGAGATATGGATTTTAGTGAAATTTCATACTTGGAATTTCTTTAGAGGATGAATTTCTAGAAAACGGTGACATGTGGGCGACTAGAGTTTGTTTTCTTTTGTAGCTCTTGTGGTCCTCTATCACCTCCAATGGCCATAACCCTTAATAGTTGGAGTTTTAATGGAGAAATATGGATTTTAGTGAAATTTCATATATGGAATTTCTGTAGAGGATGAATTTCTAGAAAACGGTGACATGTGGGCGACTAGAGTTTGTTTTGTTTTGTAGCTCTTGTGGTCCTCTATCACCTCCAATGGCCATAACCCTTAACAGTTGGAGTTTTAATGGAGAAATATGGATTTTTAGTGAAATTTCATATATGGAATTTCTGTAGAGGATGAATTTCTAGAAAACGGTGACATGTGGGCGACTAGAGTTTGTTTTGTTTTGTAGCTCTTGTGGTCCTCTATCACCTCCAATGGCCATAACCCTTAACAGTTGGATTTTTAATGGAGAGATATGGATTTTAGTGAAATTTCATACTTGGAATTTCTTTAGAGGATGAATTTCTAGAAAACGGTGACATGTGGGCGACTAGAGTTTGTTTTCTTTTGTAGCTCTTGTGGTCCTCTATCACCTCCAATGGCCATAACCCTTAACAGTTGGAGTTTTAATGGAGAAATATGGATTTTAGTGAAATTTCATATATGGAATTTCTGTAGAGGATGAATTTCTAGAAAACGGTGACATGTGGGCGACTAGAGTTTGTTTTGTTTTGTAGCTCTTGTGGTCCTCTATCACCTCCAATGGCCATAACCCTTAACAGTTGGAGTTTTAGTGGAGAAATATGGATTTTAGTGAAATTTCATATATGGAATTTCTGTAGAGGATGAATTTCTAGAAAACGGTGACATGTGGGCGACTAGAGTTTGTTTTGTTTTGTAGCTCTTGTGGTCCTCTATCACCTCCAATGGCCATAACCCTTAACAGTTGGAGTTTTAATGGAGAAATATGGATTTTAGTGAAATTTCATATATGGAATTTCTGTAGAGGATGAATTTCTAGAAAACGGTGACATGTGGGCGACTAGAGTTTGTTTTGTTTTGTAGCTCTTGTGGTCCTCTATCACCTCCAATGGCCATAACCCTTAACAGTTGGAGTTTTAATGGAGAAATATGGATTTTAGTGAAATTTCATATATGGAATTTCTGTAGAGGATGAATTTCTAGAAAACGGTGACATGTGGGCGACTAGAGTTTGTTTTGTTTTGTAGCTCTTGTGGTCCTCTATCACCTCCAATGGCCATAACCCTTAACAGTTGGATTTTTAATGGAGAGATATGGATTTTAGTGAAATTTCATACTTGGAATTTCTTTAGAGGATGAATTTCTAGAAAACGGTGACATGTGGGCGACTAGAGTTTGTTTTGTTTTGTAGCTCTTGTGGTCCTCTATCACCTCCAATGGCCATAACCCTTAATAGTTGGAGTTTTAATGGAGAAATATGGATTTTAGTGAAATTTCATATATGGAATTTCTTTAGAGGATGAATTTCTAGAAAACGGTGACATGTGGGCGACTAGAGTTTGTTTTCTTTTGTAGCTCTTGTGGTCCTCTATCACCTCCAATGGCCATAACCCTTAACAGTTGGAGTTTTAATGGAGAAATATGGATTTTAGTGAAATTTCATATATGGAATTTCTGTAGAGGATGAATTTCTAGAAAACGGTGACATGTGGGCGACTAGAGTTTGTTTTGTTTTGTAGCTCTTGTGGTCCTCTATCACCTCCAATGGCCATAACCCTTAACAGTTGGAGTTTTAGTGGAGAAATATGGATTTTAGTGAAATTTCATATATGGAATTTCTGTAGAGGATGAATTTCTAGAAAACGGTGACATGTGGGCGACTAGAGTTTGTTTTGTTTTGTAGCTCTTGTGGTCCTCTATCACCTCCAATGGCCATAACCCTTAACAGTTGGAGTTTTAATGGAGAAATATGGATTTTAGTGAAATTTCATATATGGAATTTCTGTAGAGGATGAATTTCTAGAAAACGGTGACATGTGGGCGACTAGAGTTTGTTTTGTTTTGTAGCTCTTGTGGTCCTCTATCACCTCCAATGGCCATAACCCTTAACAGTTGGAGTTTTAATGGAGAAATATGGATTTTAGTGAAATTTCATATATGGAATTTCTGTAGAGGATGAATTTCTAGAAAACGGTGACATGTGGGCGACTAGAGTTTGTTTTGTTTTGTAGCTCTTGTGGTCCTCTATCACCTCCAATGGCCATAACCCTTAACAGTTGGAGTTTTAGTGGAGAAATATGGATTTTAGTGAAATTTCATATATGGAATTTCTGTAGAGGATGAATTTCTAGAAAACGGTGACATGTGGGCGACTAGAGTTTGTTTTGTTTTGTAGCTCTTGTGGTCCTCTATCACCTCCAATGGCCATAACCCTTAACAGTTGGAGTTTTAATGGAGAAATATGGATTTTAGTGAAATTTCATATATGGAATTTCTGTAGAGGATGAATTTCTAGAAAACGGTGACATGTGGGCGACTAGAGTTTGTTTTGTTTTGTAGCTCTTGTGGTCCTCTATCACCTCCAATGGCCATAACCCTTAACAGTTGGATTTTTATTAGAGAAACATGGATTTTAGTGACATTTCTTATATAAAATTTCTCTAGAGGAAGAATTTCTGGAAAACTGTGACATGTGGGCGTCTAGAGTTTGTTTTGTTTTGTAGCTCTTGTGGTCCTCTATCACCTCCAATGGCCATAACCCTTAACAGTTGGAGTTTTAATGGAGAAATATGGATTTTAGTGAAATTTCATATATGGAATTTCTGTAGAGGATGAATTTCTAGAAAACGGTGACATGTGGGCGACTAGAGTTTGTTTTGTTTTGTAGCTCTTGTGGTCCTCTATCACCTCCAATGGCCATAACCCTTAACAGTTGGAGTTTTAGTGGAGAAATATGGATTTTAGTGAAATTTCATATATGGAATTTCTGTAGAGGATGAATTTCTAGAAAACGGTGACATGTGGGCGACTAGAGTTTGTTTTGTTTTGTAGCTCTTGTGGTCCTCTATCACCTCCAATGGCCATAACCCTTAACAGTTGGATTTTTAATGGAGAGATATGGATTTTAGTGAAATTTCATACTTGGAATTTCTTTAGAGGATGAATTTCTAGAAAACGGTGACATGTGGGCGACTAGAGTTTGTTTTCTTTTGTAGCTCTTGTGGTCCTCTATCACCTCCAATGGCCATAACCCTTAACAGTTGGAGTTTTATTAGAGAAACATGGATTTTAGTGACATTTCTTATATAAAATTTCTCTAGAGGAAGAATTTCTGGAAAACTGTGACATGTGGGCGACTAGAGTTTGTTTTGTTTTGTAGCTCTTGTGGTCCTCTATCACCTCCAATGGCCATAACCCTTAACAGTTGGAGTTTTAGTGGAGAAATATGGATTTTAGTGAAATTTCATATATGGAATTTCTGTAGAGGATGAATTTCTAGAAAACGGTGACATGTGGGCGACTAGAGTTTGTTTTGTTTTGTAGCTCTTGTGGTCCTCTATCACCTCCAATGGCCATAACCCTTAACAGTTGGAGTTTTAATGGAGAAATATGGATTTTAGTGAAATTTCATATATGGAATTTCTGTAGAGGATGAATTTCTAGAAAACGGTGACATGTGGGCGACTAGAGTTTGTTTTGTTTTGTAGCTCTTGTGGTCCTCTATCACCTCCAATGGCCATAACCCTTAACAGTTGGATTTTTATTAGAGAAACATGGATTTTAGTGACATTTCTTATATAAAATTTCTCTAGAGGAAGAATTTCTGGAAAACTGTGACATGTGGGCGTCTAGAGTTTGTTTTGTTTTGTAGCTCTTGTGGTCCTCTATCACCTCCAATGGCCATAACCCTTAACAGTTGGAGTTTTAATGGAGAAATATGGATTTTAGTGAAATTTCATATATGGAATTTCTGTAGAGGATGAATTTCTAGAAAACGGTGACATGTGGGCGACTAGAGTTTGTTTTGTTTTGTAGCTCTTGTGGTCCTCTATCACCTCCAATGGCCATAACCCTTAACAGTTGGAGTTTTAATGGAGAAATATGGATTTTAGTGAAATTTCATATATGGAATTTCTGTAGAGGATGAATTTCTAGAAAACGGTGACATGTGGGCGACTAGAGTTTGTTTTGTTTTGTAGCTCTTGTGGTCCTCTATCACCTCCAATGGCCATAACCCTTAACAGTTGGAGTTTTAATGGAGAAATATGGATTTTAGTGAAATTTCATATATGGAATTTCTGTAGAGGATGAATTTCTAGAAAACGGTGACATGTGGGCGACTAGAGTTTGTTTTGTTTTGTAGCTCTTGTGGTCCTCTATCACCTCCAATGGCCATAACCCTTAACAGTTGGAGTTTTAATGGAGAAATATGGATTTTAGTGAAATTTCATACTTGGAATTTCTTTAGAGGATGAATTTCTAGAAAACGGTGACATGTGGGCGACTAGAGTTTGTTTTCTTTTGTAGCTCTTGTGGTCCTCTATCACCTCCAATGGCCATAACCCTTAACAGTTGGAGTTTTAATGGAGAAATATGGATTTTAGTGAAATTTCATATATGGAATTTCTGTAGAGGATGAATTTCTAGAAAACGGTGACATGTGGGCGACTAGAGTTTGTTTTCTTTTGTAGCTCTTGTGGTCCTCTATCACCTCCAATGGCCATAACCCTTAACAGTTGGAGTTTTAATGGAGAAATATGGATTTTAGTGAAATTTCATATATGGAATTTCTGTAGAGGATGAATTTCTAGAAAACGGTGACATGTGGGCGACTAGAGTTTGTTTTGTTTTGTAGCTCTTGTGGTCCTCTATCACCTCCAATGGCCATAACCCTTAACAGTTGGAGTTTTAATGGAGAAATATGGATTTTAGTGAAATTTCATATATGGAATTTCTGTAGAGGATGAATTTCTAGAAAACGGTGACATGTGGGCGACTAGAGTTTGTTTTGTTTTGTAGCTCTTGTGGTCCTCTATCACCTCCAATGGCCATAACCCTTAACAGTTGGAGTTTTAATGGAGAAATATGGATTTTAGTGAAATTTCATATATGGAATTTCTGTAGAGGATGAATTTCTAGAAAACGGTGACATGTGGGCGACTAGAGTTTGTTTTGTTTTGTAGCTCTTGTGGTCCTCTATCACCTCCAATGGCCATAACCCTTAACAGTTGGAGTTTTAATGGAGAAATATGGATTTTAGTGAAATTTCATATATGGAATTTCTGTAGAGGATGAATTTCTAGAAAACGGTGACATGTGGGCGACTAGAGTTTGTTTTCTTTTGTAGCTCTTGTGGTCCTCTATCACCTCCAATGTCCATAACCCTTAACAGTTGGAGTTTTAATGGAGAAATATGGATTTTAGTGAAATTTCATATATGGAATTTCTGTAGAGGATGAATTTCTAGAAAACGGTGACATGTGGGCGACTAGAGTTTGTTTTGTTTTGTAGCTCTTGTGGTCCTCTATCACCTCCAATGGCCATAACCCTTAACAGTTGGAGTTTTAATGGAGAAATATGGATTTTAGTGAAATTTCATATATGGAATTTCTGTAGAGGATGAATTTCTAGAAAACGGTGACATGTGGGCGACTAGAGTTTGTTTTGTTTTGTAGCTCTTGTGGTCCTCTATCACCTCCAATGGCCATAACCCTTAACAGTTGGAGTTTTAATGGAGAAATATGGATTTTAGTGAAATTTCATATATGGAATTTCTGTAGAGGATGAATTTCTAGAAAACGGTGACATGTGGGCGACTAGAGTTTGTTTTGTTTTGTAGCTCTTGTGGTCCTCTATCACCTCCAATGGCCATAACCCTTAACAGTTGGAGTTTTAATGGAGAAATATGGATTTTTAGTGAAATTTCATGTTTGGAAATTCTTTAGAGGATGAGTTTCTGGAAAACGGTGACATGTGGGCGACTAGAGTTTGTTTTATTTTGTAGCTCTTGTGGTCCTCTATCACCTCCAATAGTCATGACCCTTCAGAGTTGGAGTTTTAATGGAGAAATATGGATTTTTAGTGAAATTTCATGTTTGGAAATTCTTTAGAGGAAGAATTTCTGGAAAACGGTGACATGTGGGCGACTAGAGTTTGTTTTATTTTGTAGCTCTTGTGGTCCTCTATCACCTCCAATGGCCATGACCCTTCAGAGTTGGAGTTTTAATGGAGAAATATGGATTTTTAGTGAAATTTCATGTTTGGAAATTCTTTAGAGGATGAGTTTCTGGAAAACGGTGACATGTGGGCGACTAGAGTTTGTTTTATTTTGTAGCTCTTGTGGTCCTCTATCACCTCCAATAGTCATGACCCTTCAGAGTTGGAGTTTTAATGGAGAAATATGGATTTTTAGTGAAATTTCATGTTTGGAAATTCTTTAGAGGAAGAATTTCTGGAAAACGGTGACATGTGGGCGACTAGAGTTTGTTTTATTTTGTAGCTCTTGTGGTCCTCTATCACCTCCAATGGCCATGACCCTTCAGAGTTGGAGTTTTAATGGAGAAATATGGATTTTTAGCGAAATTTCATGTTTGGAAATTCTTTAGAGAATGAGTTTCTGGAAAACGGTGACATGTGGGCGACTAGAGTTTATTTTATTTTGTAGCTCTTGTGGTCCTCTATCACCTCCAATAGTCATGACCCTTCAGAGTTGGAGTTTTAATGGAGAAATATGGATTTTTAGTGAAATTTCATACTTGGAATTTCTGTAGAGGATGAATTTCTGGAAAACGGTGACATGTGGGCGACTAGAGTTTGTTTTGTTTTGTAGCTCTTGTGGTCCTCTATCACCTCCAATGGCCATAACCCTTAACAGTTGGAGTTTTAATGGAGAGATATGGATTTTAGTGAAATTTCATACTTGGAATTTCTGTAGAGGATGAATTTCTGGAAAACGGTGCCATGTGGGCGACTAGAGTTTGTTTTATTTTGTAGCTCTTGTGGTCCTCTATCGCCTCCAATGGCCATGACCCTTCAGAGTTGGAGTTTTAATGGAGAAATATGGATTTTTAGTGAAATTTCATGTTTGGAAATTCTTTAGAGGATGAATTTCTGGAAAACGGTGACATGTGGGCGACTAGAGTTTGTTTTATTTTGTAGCTCTTGTGGTCCTCTATCACCTCCAATAGTCATGACCCTTCAGAGTTGGAGTTTTAATGGAGAAATATGGATTTTTAGTGAAATTTCATGTTTGGAAATTCTTTAGAGGATGAATTTCTGGAAAACGGTGACATGTGGGCGACTAGAGTTTGTTTTATTTTGTAGCTCTTGTGGTCCTCTATCACCTCCAATGGCCATGACCCTTCAGAGTTGGAGTTTTAATGGAGAAATATGGATTTTTAGTGAAATTTCATGTTTGGAAATTCTTTAGAGGATGAATTTCTGGAAAACGGTGACATGTGGGCGACTAGAGTTTGTTTTATTTTGTAGCTCTTGTGGTCCTCTATCACCTCCAATAGTCATGACCCTTCAGAGTTGGAGTTTTAATGGAGAAATATGGATTTTTAGTGAAATTTCATGTTTGGAAATTCTTTAGAGGATGAATTTCTGGAAAACGGTGACATGTGGGCGACTAGAGTTTGTTTTATTTTGTAGCTCTTGTGGTCCTCTATCACCTCCAATGGCCATGACCCTTCAGAGTTGGAGTTTTAATGGAGAAATATGGATTTTTAGTGAAATTTCATGTTTGGAAATTCTTTAGAGGATGAATTTCTGGAAAACGGTGACATGTGGGCGACTAGAGTTTGTTTTATTTTGTAGCTCTTGTGGTCCTCTATCACCTCCAATGGCCATGACCCTTCAGAGTTGGAGTTTTAATGGAGAAATATGGATTTTTAGCGAAATTTCATGTTTGGAAATTCTTTAGAGAATGAGTTTCTGGAAAACGGTGACATGTGGGCGACTAGAGTTTATTTTATTTTGTAGCTCTTGTGGTCCTCTATCACCTCCAATAGTCATGACCCTTCAGAGTTGGAGTTTTAATGGAGAAATATGGATTTTTAGTGAAATTTCATGTTTGGAAATTCTTTAGAGGATGAATTTCTAGAAAACGGTGACATGTGGGCGACTAGAGTTTGCTTTGTTTTGTAGATCTTGTGGTCCTCTATCACCTCCAATGGCCATAACCCTTAACAGTTGAATTTTTAGTAGAGAAATATGGATTTTACTCGCAGAACCCTTAACAGTTGAAATTTTATGTTAGCAGAGTCTCTCGTTCTGTTGTTAACATGATAATATATGTGATGTAGCCAAAGAGTATTACAGTTGCTAAAAATTTTTTTATAAAAATCTCTCAAGTCTGGTTGTTGCTAACACGAAAATATATGAAAATTTTTAAACAGTGTGACCATTTATGATTTCCAAAAAGTGGGATCAACAGGGCATTTAAAGAGAATGGTGGCGACAAAGAGGTACTCGTTCAAAACGAAATAAGGCCAGTTGTTCATTTTGTAATATAATTTATATATTTGATAACAAAAATGAGAAAATTTTTATTCAATAAAATATATTTATCGAACTTATTTCAACTCAACATTTAATAATTTTCGGAGTAGTAGAGAAAATTATGTAATATTTTACAGTTGGTGGATATGCCTTTTAATATCATTTTCCAGCAAAAATGTAGAGCAAGGTCTCTGTGGAAGAATTTGAAATTGATATGTTGTTTAAAAACATTAACTTGTGGCAGAATGACACAAAAAGTGGCCAGTTGACCCAATTAGAAATTGTTAATTTGTTTGTTCGTCGCCACAACGGTCACCCTGGTTCCAAATTGTCGTTACATTTTTTATTGATCATACGTTAGCAAAACCAGAGAAAGAGAATAAGATTTTTTTAATTTTTGTTCTCTCAAGTTATGAATTTGTATTGGTATAAGCATGCAACAATATTATTCCTAGAGCAGTGATGTCAAATGTGATTGTGTTGGTAAGATCACTCTTATCTCTTACATTCCCAGCGGGAGAAATGTGCGGTTGCGAGGCCTAACTAGTGGCCTTTTCTAAGAGTATCCTTTTATTTACCAATAATATCTTCTAATTTTATAAGTTATAAAAAAGGGTTTCGAAAATTGCCAAGTGCTCAGATATTTAATTTTAAAATATTTCTCTATTTTTAAGCTGAACATTTGGTTAGTTTATATACAAGAGAAACAATTTTTACAAAAAGTCTTACTTATGAATTAATTTAAAAGCTACTTTAAGAAATTTTCGAAAAGATGTACCTACATACAGTGGATCCAACTTATTTCAAACCTCTTATATGTATTGTATATATATATATATATATATATATATATATATATATATATATATATATATATATTTATATAAATATATTATTTTTGTTTAGAGGCCTCAAAACAGGAATTGCGATACTTCCCGCTGAATGAGAGTGTTTTTCAGTAAACAATTATATTTTACGCTCTCAAAATAAAAGAGCGTAAGCGTACATGTGAGTTTTGCTTCCACAATTGTGTATGAGGCTGACATCACTGTCCTAGAGGAAGAATTTCTGGAAGACAGTAACATGTGGGCGACAAGAGTTTGCTTTATTTTGTGGCTCTTGTGAACCTCTTTTACCTCCAATGGCCACACCCTTTAACAGTTGGATTTTTAATAGAGAAATATGGATTTTTAGTGAAATTTCATGTTTGGAAATTCTTTAGAGGATGAATTTCTGGAAAACGGTGACATTTGGGCGACTAGAGTTTGTTTTATTTTGTAGCTCTTGTGGTCCTCTATCACCTCCAATAGTCATGACCCTTCAGAGTTGGAGTTTTAATGGAGAAATATGGATTTTTAGTGAAATTTCATGTTTGGAAATTCTTTAGAGGAAGAATTTCTGGAAAACGGTGACATGTGGGCGACTAGAGTTTGTTTTATTTTGTAGCTCTTGTGGTCCTCTATCACCTCCAATAGTCATGACCCTTCAGAGTTGGAGTTTTAATGGAGAAATATGGATTTTTAGTGAAATTTCATGTTTGGAAATTCTTTAGAGGATGAATTTCTGGAAAACGGTGACATGTGGGCGACTAGAGTTTGTTTTATTTTGTAGCTCTTGTGGTCCTCTATCACCTCCAATGGCCATGACCCTTCAGAGTTGGAGTTTTAATGGAGAAATATGGATTTTTAGTGAAATTTCATCTTTGGAATTTCTTTAGAGGATGAATTTCTGGAAAACGGTGACATGTGGGCGACTAGAGTTTGTTTTATTTTGTAGCTCTTGTGGTCCTCTATCACCTCCAATGGCCATGACCCTTAACAGTTGGAGTTTTAATGGAGAGATATGGATTTTAGTGAAATTTCATACTTGGAATTTCTGTAGAGGATGAATTTCTAGAAAACGGTGACATGTGGGCGACTAGAGTTTGTTTTGTTTTGTAGCTCTTGTGGTCCTCTATCACCTCCAATGGCCATAACCCTTAACAGTTGGAGTTTTAATGGAGAAATATGGATTTTAGTGAAATTTCATATATGGAATTTCTGTAGAGGATGAATTTCTAGAAAACGGTGACATGTGGGCGACTAGAGTTTGTTTTGTTTTGTAGCTCTTGTGGTCCTCTATCACCTCCAATGGCCATAACCCTTAACAGTTGGAGTTTTAATGGAGAAATATGGATTTTAGTGAAATTTCATATATGGAATTTCTGTAGAGGATGAATTTCTAGAAAACGGTGACATGTGGGCGACTAGAGTTTGTTTTGTTTTGTAGCTCTTGTGGTCCTCTATCACCTCCAATGGCCATAACCCTTAACAGTTGGAGTTTTAATGGAGAAATATGGATTTTAGTGAAATTTCATATATGGAATTTCTGTAGCGGATGAATTTCTAGAAAACGGTGACATGTGGGCGACTAGAGTTTGTTTTGTTTTGTAGCTCTTGTGGTCCTCTATCACCTCCAATGGCCATAACCCTTAACAGTTGGAGTTTTAGTGGAGAAATATGGATTTTAGTGAAATTTCATATATGGAATTTCTGTAGAGGATGAATTTCTAGAAAACGGTGACATGTGGGCGACTAGAGTTTGTTTTGTTTTGTAGCTCTTGTGGTCCTCTATCACCTCCAATGGCCATAACCCTTAACAGTTGGAGTTTTAATGGAGAAATATGGATTTTAGTGAAATTTCATATATGGAATTTCTGTAGAGGATGAATTTCTAGAAAACGGTGACATGTGGGCGACTAGAGTTTGTTTTGTTTTGTAGCTCTTGTGGTCCTCTATCACCTCCAATGGCCATAACCCTTAACAGTTGGAGTTTTAATGGAGAAATATGGATTTTAGTGAAATTTCATATATGGAATTTCTGTAGAGGATGAATTTCTAGAAAACGGTGACATGTGGGCGACTAGAGTTTGTTTTGTTTTGTAGCTCTTGTGGTCCTCTATCACCTCCAATGGCCATAACCCTTAACAGTTGGAGTTTTAATGGAGAAATATGGATTTTAGTGAAATTTCATATATGGAATTTCTGTAGAGGATGAATTTCTAGAAAACGGTGACATGTGGGCGACTAGAGTTTGTTTTGTTTTGTAGCTCTTGTGGTCCTCTATCACCTCCAATAGTCATGACCCTTCAGAGTTGGAGTTTTAATGGAGAAATATGGATTTTAGTGAAATTTCATATATGGAATTTCTGTAGAGGATGAATTTCTAGAAAACGGTGACATGTGGGCGACTAGAGTTTGTTTTGTTTTGTAGCTCTTGTGGTCCTCTATCACCTCCAATGGCCATAACCCTTAACAGTTGGAGTTTTAATGGAGAAATATGGATTTTAGTGAAATTTCATATATGGAATTTCTGTAGAGGATGAATTTCTAGAAAACGGTGACATGTGGGCGACTAGAGTTTGTTTTGTTTTGTAGCTCTTGTGGTCCTCTATCACCTCCAATGGCCATAACCCTTAACAGTTGGAGTTTTAATGGAGAAATATGGATTTTAGTGAAATTTCATATATGGAATTTCTGTAGAGGATGAATTTCTAGAAAACGGTGACATGTGGGCGACTAGAGTTTGTTTTGTTTTGTAGCTCTTGTGGTCCTCTATCACCTCCAATGGCCATAACCCTTAACAGTTGGAGTTTTAATGGAGAAATATGGATTTTAGTGAAATTTCATATATGGAATTTCTGTAGAGGATGAATTTCTAGAAAACGGTGACATGTGGGCGACTAGAGTTTGTTTTGTTTTGTAGCTCTTGTGGTCCTCTATCACCTCCAATGGCCATAACCCTTAACAGTTGGAGTTTTATTAGAGAATCATGGATTTTAGTGACATTTCTTATATAAAATTTCTCTAGAGGAAGAATTTCTGGAAAACTGTGACATGTGGGCGACTAGAGTTTGTTTTGTTTTGTAGCTCTTGTGGTCCTCTATCACCTCCAATGGCCATAACCCTTAACAGTTGGAGTTTTAATGGAGAAATATGGATTTTAGTGAAATTTCATATATGGAATTTCTGTAGAGGATGAATTTCTAGAAAACGGTGACATGTGGGCGACTAGAGTTTGTTTTGTTTTGTAGCTCTTGTGGTCCTCTATCACCTCCAATAGTCATGACCCTTCAGAGTTGGAGTTTTAATGGAGAAATATGGATTTTTAGTGAAATTTCATGTTTGGAAATTCTTTAGAGGAAGAATTTCTGGAAAACGGTGACATGTGGGCGACTAGAGTTTGTTTTGTTTTGTAGCTCTTGTGGTCCTCTATCACCTCCAATAGTCATGACCCTTCAGAGTTGGAGTTTTAATGGAGAAATATGGATTTTTAGTGAAATTTCATGTTTGGAAATTCTTTAGAGGAAGAATTTCTGGAAAACGGTGACATGTGGGCGACTAGAGTTTGTTTTGTTTTGTAGCTCTTGTGGTCCTCTATCACCTCCAATGGCCATAACCCTTAACAGTTGGAGTTTTAGTGGAGAAATATGGATTTTAGTGAAATTTCATATATGGAATTTCTGCAGAGGATGAATTTCTAGAAAACGGTGACATGTGGGCGACTAGAGTTTGTTTTGTTTTGTAGCTCTTGTGGTCCTCTATCACCTCCAATGGCCATAACCCTTAACAGTTGGAGTTTTAATGGAGAAATATGGATTTTAGTGAAATTTCATATATGGAATTTCTGTAGAGGATGAATTTCTAGAAAACGGTGACATGTGGGCGACTAGAGTTTGTTTTGTTTTGTAGCTCTTGTGGTCCTCTATCACCTCCAATGGCCATAACCCTTAACAGTTGGAGTTTTAATGGAGAAATATGGATTTTAGTGAAATTTCATATATGGAATTTCTGTAGAGGATGAATTTCTAGAAAACGGTGACATGTGGGCGACTAGAGTTTGTTTTGTTTTGTAGCTCTTGTGGTCCTCTATCACCTCCAATGGCCATAACCCTTAACAGTTGGAGTTTTAATGGAGAAATATGGATTTTAGTGAAATTTCATATATGGAATTTCTGTAGAGGATGAATTTCTAGAAAACGGTGACATGTGGGCGACTAGAGTTTGTTTTCTTTTGTAGCTCTTGTGGTCCTCTATCACCTCCAATGGCCATAACCCTTAACAGTTGGAGTTTTAGTGGAGAAATATGGATTTTAGTGAAATTTCATATATGGAATTTCTGTAGAGGATGAATTTCTAGAAAACGGTGACATGTGGGCGACTAGAGTTTGTTTTGTTTTGTAGCTCTTGTGGTCCTCTATCACCTCCAATGGCCATAACCCTTAACAGTTGGAGTTTTAATGGAGAAATATGGATTTTAGTGAAATTTCATATATGGAATTTCTGTAGAGGATGAATTTCTAGAAAACGGTGACATGTGGGCGACTAGAGTTTGTTTTCTTTTGTAGCTCTTGTGGTCCTCTATCACCTCCAATGGCCATAACCCTTAACAGTTGGAGTTTTAATGGAGAAATATGGATTTTAGTGAAATTTCATATATGGAATTTCTGTAGAGGATGAATTTCTAGAAAACGGTGACATGTGGGCGACTAGAGTTTGTTTTGTTTTGTAGCTCTTGTGGTCCTCTATCACCTCCAATGGCCATAACCCTTAACAGTTGGAGTTTTAATGGAGAAATATGGATTTTAGTGAAATTTCATATATGGAATTTCTGTAGAGGATGAATTTCTAGAAAACGGTGACATGTGGGCGACTAGAGTTTGTTTTGTTTTGTAGCTCTTGTGGTCCTCTATCACCTCCAATGGCCATAACCCTTAACAGTTGGATTTTTAATGGAGAGATATGGATTTTAGTGAAATTTCATACTTGGAATTTCTTTAGAGGATGAATTTCTAGAAAACGGTGACATGTGGGCGACTAGAGTTTGTTTTCTTTTGTAGCTCTTGTGGTCCTCTATCACCTCCAATGGCCATAACCCTTAACAGTTGGAGTTTTAATGGAGAAATATGGATTTTAGTGAAATTTCATATATGGAATTTCTGTAGAGGATGAATTTCTAGAAAACGGTGACATGTGGGCGACTAGAGTTTGTTTTCTTTTGTAGCTCTTGTGGTCCTCTATCACCTCCAATGGCCATAACCCTTAACAGTTGGAGTTTTAATGGAGAAATATGGATTTTAGTGAAATTTCATATATGGAATTTCTGTAGAGGATGAATTTCTAGAAAACGGTGACATGTGGGCGACTAGAGTTTGTTTTGTTTTGTAGCTCTTGTGGTCCTCTATCACCTCCAATGGCCATAACCCTTAACAGTTGGAGTTTTAGTGGAGAAATATGGATTTTAGTGAAATTTCATATATGGAATTTCTGTAGAGGATGAATTTCTAGAAAACGGTGACATGTGGGCGACTAGAGTTTGTTTTGTTTTGTAGCTCTTGTGGTCCTCTATCACCTCCAATGGCCATAACCCTTAACAGTTGGATTTTTAATGGAGAGATATGGATTTTAGTGAAATTTCATACTTGGAATTTCTTTAGAGGATGAATTTCTAGAAAACGGTGACATGTGGGCGACTAGAGTTTGTTTTCTTTTGTAGCTCTTGTGGTCCTCTATCACCTCCAA
The DNA here is from genome assembly GCA_951800035.1 of Linnaemya tessellans. Lineage (NCBI taxonomy): Eukaryota > Metazoa > Arthropoda > Insecta > Diptera > Tachinidae > Linnaemya > Linnaemya tessellans. The sequence goes on along the minus strand of OX637532.1, from coordinate 154,591,915 downwards.
TGGCCATAACCCTTAACAGTTGGATTTTTATTAGAGAAACATGGATTTTAGTGACATTTCTTATATAAAATTTCTCTAGAGGAAGAATTTCTGGAAAACTGTGACATGTGGGCGACTAGAGTTTGTTTTGTTTTGTAGCTCTTGTGGTCCTCTATCACCTCCAATGGCCATAACCCTTAACAGTTGGATTTTTAATGGAGAGATATGGATTTTAGTGAAATTTCATACTTGGAATTTCTTTAGAGGATGAATTTCTAGAAAACGGTGACATGTGGGCGACTAGAGTTTGTTTTCTTTTGTAGCTCTTGTGGTCCTCTATCACCTCCAATGGCCATAACCCTTAACAGTTGGAGTTTTATTAGAGAAACATGGATTTTAGTGACATTTCTTATATAAAATTTCTCTAGAGGAAGAATTTCTGGAAAACTGTGACATGTGGGCGTCTAGAGTTTGTTTTGTTTTGTAGCTCTTGTGGTCCTCTATCACCTCCAATGGCCATAACCCTTAACAGTTGGAGTTTTAATGGAGAAATATGGATTTTAGTGAAATTTCATATATGGAATTTCTGTAGAGGATGAATTTCTAGAAAACGGTGACATGTGGGCGACTAGAGTTTGTTTTGTTTTGTAGCTCTTGTGGTCCTCTATCACCTCCAATGGCCATAACCCTTAACAGTTGGAGTTTTAATGGAGAAATATGGATTTTAGTGAAATTTCATATATGGAATTTCTGTAGAGGATGAATTTCTAGAAAACGGTGACATGTGGGCGACTAGAGTTTGTTTTGTTTTGTAGCTCTTGTGGGCCTCTATCACCTCCAATGGCCATAACCCTTAACAGTTGGAGTTTTAATGGAGAAATATGGATTTTAGTGAAATTTCATATATGGAATTTCTGTAGAGGATGAATTTCTAGAAAACGGTGACATGTGGGCGACTAGAGTTTGTTTTGTTTTGTAGCTCTTGTGGTCCTCTATCACCTCCAATGGCCATAACCCTTAACAGTTGGAGTTTTATTAGAGAAACATGGATTTTAGTGACATTTCTTATATAAAATTTCTCTAGAGGAAGAATTTCTGGAAAACTGTGACATGTGGGCGACTAGAGTTTGTTTTGTTTTGTAGCTCTTGTGGTCCTCTATCACCTCCAATGGCCATAACCCTTAACAGTTGGAGTTTTAATGGAGAAATATGGATTTTAGTGAAATTTCATATATGGAATTTCTGTAGAGGATGAATTTCTAGAAAACGGTGACATGTGGGCGACTAGAGTTTGTTTTGTTTTGTAGCTCTTGTGGGCCTCTATCACCTCCAATGGCCATAACCCTTAACAGTTGGAGTTTTAATGGAGAAATATGGATTTTAGTGAAATTTCATATATGGAATTTCTGTAGAGGATGAATTTCTAGAAAACGGTGACATGTGGGCGACTAGAGTTTGTTTTGTTTTGTAGCTCTTGTGGTCCTCTATCACCTCCAATGGCCATAACCCTTAACAGTTGGAGTTTTATTAGAGAAACATGGATTTTAGTGACATTTCTTATATAAAATTTCTCTAGAGGAAGAATTTCTGGAAAACTGTGACATGTGGGCGACTAGAGTTTGTTTTGTTTTGTAGCTCTTGTGGTCCTCTATCACCTCCAATGGCCATAACCCTTAACAGTTGGAGTTTTAATGGAGAAATATGGATTTTAGTGAAATTTCATATATGGAATTTCTGTAGAGGATGAATTTCTAGAAAACGGTGACATGTGGGCGACTAGAGTTTGTTTTGTTTTGTAGCTCTTGTGGTCCTCTATCACCTCCAATGGCCATAACCCTTAACAGTTGGAGTTTTAATGGAGAAATATGGATTTTAGTGAAATTTCATATATGGAATTTCTGTAGAGGATGAATTTCTAGAAAACGGTGACATGTGGGCGACTAGAGTTTGTTTTGTTTTGTAGCTCTTGTGGTCCTCTATCACCTCCAATGGCCATAACCCTTAACAGTTGGAGTTTTAATGGAGAAATATGGATTTTAGTGAAATTTCATATATGGAATTTCTGTAGAGGATGAATTTCTAGAAAACGGTGACATGTGGGCGACTAGAGTTTGTTTTGTTTTGTAGCTCTTGTGGTCCTCTATCACCTCCAATGGCCATAACCCTTAACAGTTGGAGTTTTAATGGAGAAATATGGATTTTAGTGAAATTTCATATATGGAATTTCTGTAGAGGATGAATTTCTAGAAAACGGTGACATGTGGGCGACTACAGTTTGTTTTGTTTTGTAGCTCTTGTGGTCCTCTATCACCTCCAATGGCCATGACCCTTCAGAGTTGGAGTTTTAATGGAGAAATATGGATTTTTAGTGAAATTTCATGTTTGGAAATTCTTTAGAGGATGAGTTTCTGGAAAACGGTGACATGTGGGCGACTAGAGTTTGTTTTATTTTGTAGCTCTTGTGGTCCTCTATCACCTCCAATGGCCATAACCCTTAACAGTTGGAGTTTTAATGGAGAAATATGGATTTTAGTGAAATTTCATATATGGAATTTCTGTAGAGGATGAATTTCTAGAAAACGGTGACATGTGGGCGACTAGAGTTTGTTTTGTTTTGTAGCTCTTGTGGTCCTCTATCACCTCCAATGGCCATAACCCTTAACAGTTGGAGTTTTAATGGAGAAATATGGATTTTAGTGAAATTTCATATATGGAATTTCTGTAGAGGATGAATTTCTAGAAAACGGTGACATGTGGGCGACTAGAGTTTGTTTTGTTTTGTAGCTCTTGTGGTCCTCTATCACCTCCAATGGCCATAACCCTTAACAGTTGGAGTTTTAATGGAGAAATATGGATTTTAGTGAAATTTCATATATGGAATTTCTGTAGAGGATGAATTTCTAGAAAACGGTGACATGTGGGCGACTAGAGTTTGTTTTGTTTTGTAGCTCTTGTGGTCCTCTATCACCTCCAATGGCCATAACCCTTAACAGTTGGAGTTTTAATGGAGAAATATGGATTTTAGTGAAATTTCATATATGGAATTTCTGTAGAGGATGAATTTCTAGAAAACGGTGACATGTGGGCGACTACAGTTTGTTTTGTTTTGTAGCTCTTGTGGTCCTCTATCACCTCCAATGGCCATGACCCTTCAGAGTTGGAGTTTTAATGGAGAAATATGGATTTTTAGTGAAATTTCATGTTTGGAAATTCTTTAGAGGATGAGTTTCTGGAAAACGGTGACATGTGGGCGACTAGAGTTTGTTTTATTTTGTAGCTCTTGTGGTCCTCTATCACCTCCAATGGCCATAACCCTTAACAGTTGGAGTTTTAATGGAGAAATATGGATTTTAGTGAAATTTCATATATGGAATTTCTGTAGAGGATGAATTTCTAGAAAACGGTGACATGTGGGCGACTAGAGTTTGTTTTGTTTTGTAGCTCTTGTGGTCCTCTATCACCTCCAATGGCCATAACCCTTAACAGTTGGAGTTTTAATGGAGAAATATGGATTTTAGTGAAATTTCATATATGGAATTTCTGTAGAGGATGAATTTCTAGAAAACGGTGACATGTGGGCGACTAGAGTTTGTTTTGTTTTGTAGCTCTTGTGGTCCTCTATCACCTCCAATGGCCATAACCCTTAACAGTTGGAGTTTTATTAGAGAAACATGGATTTTAGTGACATTTCTTATATAAAATTTCTCTAGAGGAAGAATTTCTGGAAAACTGTGACATGTGGGCGACTAGAGTTTGTTTTGTTTTGTAGCTCTTGTGGTCCTCTATCACCTCCAATGGCCATAACCCTTAACAGTTGGAGTTTTAATGGAGAAATATGGATTTTAGTGAAATTTCATATATGGAATTTCTGTAGAGGATGAATTTCTAGAAAACGGTGACATGTGGGCGACTAGAGTTTGTTTTGTTTTGTAGCTCTTGTGGTCCTCTATCACCTCCAATGGCCATAACCCTTAACAGTTGGATTTTTAATGGAGAGATATGGATTTTAGTGAAATTTCATACTTGGAATTTCTTTAGAGGATGAATTTCTAGAAAACGGTGACATGTGGGCGACTAGAGTTTGTTTTGTTTTGTAGCTCTTGTGGTCCTCTATCACCTCCAATGGCCATAACCCTTAACAGTTGGAGTTTTAATGGAGAAATATGGATTTTAGTGAAATTTCATATATGGAATTTCTGTAGAGGATGAATTTCTAGAAAACGGTGACATGTGGGCGACTAGAGTTTGTTTTGTTTTGTAGCTCTTGTGGTCCTCTATCACCTCCAATGGCCATAACCCTTAACAGTTGGAGTTTTATTAGAGAAACATGGATTTTAGTGACATTTCTTATATAAAATTTCTCTAGAGGAAGAATTTCTGGAAAACTGTGACATGTGGGCGACTAGAGTTTGTTTTGTTTTGTAGCTCTTGTGGTCCTCTATCACCTCCAATGGCCATAACCCTTAACAGTTGGAGTTTTAATGGAGAAATATGGATTTTAGTGAAATTTCATATATGGAATTTCTGTAGAGGATGAATTTCTAGAAAACGGTGACATGTGGGCGACTAGAGTTTGTTTTGTTTTGTAGCTCTTGTGGTCCTCTATCACCTCCAATGGCCATAACCCTTAACAGTTGGAGTTTTAATGGAGAAATATGGATTTTAGTGAAATTTCATATATGGAATTTCTGTAGAGGATGAATTTCTAGAAAACGGTGACATGTGGGCGACTAGAGTTTGTTTTGTTTTGTAGCTCTTGTGGTCCTCTATCACCTCCAATGGCCATAACCCTTAACAGTTGGAGTTTTAATGGAGAAATATGGATTTTAGTGAAATTTCATATATGGAATTTCTGTAGAGGATGAATTTCTAGAAAACGGTGACATGTGGGCGACTAGAGTTTGTTTTGTTTTGTAGCTCTTGTGGTCCTCTATCACCTCCAATGGCCATAACCCTTAACAGTTGGAGTTTTAGTGGAGAAATATGGATTTTAGTGAAATTTCATATATGGAATTTCTGTAGAGGATGAATTTCTAGAAAACGGTGACATGTGGGCGACTAGAGTTTGTTTTGTTTTGTAGCTCTTGTGGTCCTCTATCACCTCCAATGGCCATAACCCTTAACAGTTGGATTTTTAATGGAGAGATATGGATTTTAGTGAAATTTCATACTTGGAATTTCTTTAGAGGATGAATTTCTGGAAAACGGTGACATGTGGGCGACTAGAGTTTGTTTTGTTTTGTAGCTCTTGTGGTCCTCTATCACCTCCAATAGTCATGACCCTTCAGAGTTGGAGTTTTAATGGAGAAATATGGATTTTTAGTGAAATTTCATGTTTGGAAATTCTTTAGAGGATGAATTTCTGGAAAACGGTGACATGTGGGCGACTAGAGTTTGTTTTATTTTGTAGCTCTTGTGGTCCTCTATCACCTCCAATGGCCATGACCCTTCAGAGTTGGAGTTTTAATGGAGAAATATGGATTTTTAGTGAAATTTCATGTTTGGAAATTCTTTAGAGGATGAATTTCTGGAAAACGGTGACATGTGGGCGACTAGAGTTTGTTTTATTTTGTAGCTCTTGTGGTCCTCTATCACCTCCAATGGCCATGACCCTTCAGAGTTGGAGTTTTAATGGAGAAATATGGATTTTTAGTGAAATTTCATGTTTGGAAATTCTTTAGAGGAAGAATTTCTGGAAAACGGTGACATGTGGGCGACTAGAGTTTGTTTTATTTTGTAGCTCTTGTGGTCCTCTATCACCTCCAATGGCCATGACCCTTCAGAGTTGGAGTTTTAATGGAGAAATATGGATTTTTAGCGAAATTTCATGTTTGGAAATTCTTTAGAGAATGAGTTTCTGGAAAACGGTGACATGTGGGCGACTAGAGTTTATTTTATTTTGTAGCTCTTGTGGTCCTCTATCACCTCCAATAGTCATGACCCTTCAGAGTTGGAGTTTTAATGGAGAAATATGGATTTTTAGTGAAATTTCATGTTTGGAAATTCTTTAGAGGATGAATTTCTAGAAAACGGTGACATGTGGGCGACTAGAGTTTGCTTTGTTTTGTAGATCTTGTGGTCCTCTATCACCTCCAATGGCCATAACCCTTAACAGTTGAATTTTTAGTAGAGAAATATGGATTTTACTCGCAGAACCCTTAACAGTTGAAATTTTATGTTAGCAGAGTCTCTCGTTCTGTTGTTAACATGATAATATATGTGATGTAGCCAAAGAGTATTACAGTTGCTAAAAATTTTTTTATAAAAATCTCTCAAGTCTGGTTGTTGCTAACACGAAAATATATGAAAATTTTTAAACAGTGTGACCATTTATGATTTCCAAAAAGTGGGATCAACAGGGCATTTAAAGAGAATGGTGGCGACAAAGAGGTACTCGTTCAAAACGAAATAAGGCCAGTTGTTCATTTTGTAATATAATTTATATATTTGATAACAAAAATGAGAAAATTTTTATTCAATAAAATATATTTATCGAACTTATTTCAACTCAACATTTAATAATTTTCGGAGTAGTAGAGAAAATTATGTAATATTTTACAGTTGGTGGATATGCCTTTTAATATCATTTTCCAGCAAAAATGTAGAGCAAGGTCTCTGTGGAAGAATTTGAAATTGATATGTTGTTTAAAAACATTAACTTGTGGCAGAATGACACAAAAAGTGGCCAGTTGACCCAATTAGAAATTGTTAATTTGTTTGTTCGTCGCCACAACGGTCACCCTGGTTCCAAATTGTCGTTACATTTTTTATTGATCATACGTTAGCAAAACCAGAGAAAGAGAATAAGATTTTTTTAATTTTTGTTCTCTCAAGTTATGAATTTGTATTGGTATAAGCATGCAACAATATTATTCCTAGAGCAGTGATGTCAAATGTGATTGTGTTGGTAAGATCACTCTTATCTCTTACATTCCCAGCGGGAGAAATGTGCGGTTGCGAGGCCTAACTAGTGGCCTTTTCTAAGAGTATCCTTTTATTTACCAATAATATCTTCTAATTTTATAAGTTATAAAAAAGGGTTTCGAAAATTGCCAAGTGCTCAGATATTTAATTTTAAAATATTTCTCTATTTTTAAGCTGAACATTTGGTTAGTTTATATACAAGAGAAACAATTTTTACAAAAAGTCTTACTTATGAATTAATTTAAAAGCTACTTTAAGAAATTTTCGAAAAGATGTACCTACATACAGTGGATCCAACTTATTTCAAACCTCTTATATGTATTGTATATATATATATATATATATATATATATATATATATATATATATATATATATATATATATTTATATAAATATATTATTTTTGTTTAGAGGCCTCAAAACAGGAATTGCGATACTCCCCGCTGAATGAGAGTGTTTTTCAGTAAACAATTATATTTTACGCTCTCAAAATAAAAGAGCGTAAGCGTACATGTGAGTTTTGCTTCCACAATTGTGTATGAGGCTGACATCACTGTCCTAGAGGAAGAATTTCTGGAAGACAGTAACATGTGGGCGACAAGAGTTTGCTTTATTTTGTGGCTCTTGTGAACCTCTTTTACCTCCAATGGCCACACCCTTTAACAGTTGGATTTTTAATAGAGAAATATGGATTTTTAGTGAAATTTCATGTTTGGAAATTCTTTAGAGGATGAATTTCTGGAAAACGGTGACATTTGGGCGACTAGAGTTTGTTTTATTTTGTAGCTCTTGTGGTCCTCTATCACCTCCAATGGCCATGACCCTTCAGAGTTGGAGTTTTAATGGAGAAATATGGATTTTTAGCAAAATTTCATGTTTGGAAATTCTTTAGAGAATGAGTTTCTGGAAAACGGTGACATGTGGGCGACTAGAGTTTATTTTATTTTGTAGCTCTTGTGGTCCTCTATCACCTCCAATAGTCATGACCCTTCAGAGTTGGAGTTTTAATGGAGAAATATGGATTTTTAGTGAAATTTCATGTTTGGAAATTCTTTAGAGGAAGAATTTCTGGAAAACGGTGACATGTGGGCGACTAGAGTTTGTTTTATTTTGTAGCTCTTGTGGTCCTCTATCACCTCCAATAGTCATGACCCTTCAGAGTTGGAGTTTTAATGGAGAAATATGGATTTTTAGTGAAATTTCATGTTTGGAAATTCTTTAGAGGATGAATTTCTGGAAAACGGTGACATGTGGGCGACTAGAGTTTGTTTTATTTTGTAGCTCTTGTGGTCCTCTATCACCTCCAATGGCCATGACCCTTCAGAGTTGGAGTTTTAATGGAGAAATATGGATTTTTAGTGAAATTTCATCTTTGGAATTTCTTTAGAGGATGAATTTCTAGAAAACGGTGACATGTGGGCGACTAGAGTTTGTTTTATTTTGTAGCTCTTGTGGTCCTCTATCACCTCCAATGGCCATGACCCTTCAGAGTTGGAGTTTTAATGGAGAAATATGGATTTTTAGTGAAATTTCATGTTTGGAAATTCTTTAGAGGAAGAATTTCTGGAAAACGGTGACATGTGGGCGACTAGAGTTTGTTTTATTTTGTAGCTCTTGTGGTCCTCTATCACCTCCAATAGTCATGACCCTTCAGAGTTGGAGTTTTAATGGAGAAATATGGATTTTTAGTGAAATTTCATGTTTGGAAATTCTTTAGAGGAAGAATTTCTGGAAAACGGTGACATGTGGGCGACTAGAGTTTGTTTTATTTTGTAGCTCTTGTGGTCCTCTATCACCTCCAATGGCCATGACCCTTCAGAGTTGGAGTTTTAATGGAGAAATATGGATTTTTAGCGAAATTTCATGTTTGGAAATTCTTTAGAGAATGAGTTTCTGGAAAACGGTGACATGTGGGCGACTAGAGTTTATTTTATTTTGTAGCTCTTGTGGTCCTCTATCACCTCCAATAGTCATGACCCTTCAGAGTTGGAGTTTTAATGGAGAAATATGGATTTTTAGTGAAATTTCATGTTTGGAAATTCTTTAGAGGATGAATTTCTAGAAAACGGTGACATGTGGGCGACTAGAGTTTGCTTTGTTTTGTAGCTCTTGTGGTCCTCTATCACCTCCAATGGCCATAACCCTTAACAGTTGAATTTTTAGTAGAGAAATATGGATTTTACTCGCAGAACCCTTAACAGTTGAAATTTTATGTTAGCAGAGTCTCTCGTTCTGTTGTTAACATGATAATATATGTGATGTAGCCAAAGAGTATTACAGTTGCTAAAAATTTTTTTTATAAAAATCTCTCAAGTCTGGTTGTTGCTAACACGAAAATATATGAAAATTTTTAAACAGTGTGACCATTTATGATTTCCAAAAAGTGGGATCAACAGGGCATTTAAAGAGAATGGTGGCGACAAAGAGGTACTCGTTCAAAACGAAATAAGGCCAGTTGTTCATTTTGTAATATAATTTATATATTTGATAACAAAAATGAGAAAATTTTTATTCAATAAAATATATTTATCGAACTTATTTCAACTCAACATTTAATAATTTTCGGAGTAGTAGAGAAAATTATGTAATATTTTACAGTTGGTGGATATGCCTTTTAATATCATTTTCCAGCAAAAATGTAGAGCAAGGTCTCTGTGGAAGAATTTGAAATTGATATGTTGTTTAAAAACATTAACTTGTGGCAGAATGACACAAAAAGTGGCCAGTTGACCCAATTAGAAATTGTTAATTTGTTTGTTCGTCGCCACAACGGTCACCCTGGTTCCAAATTGTCGTTACATTTTTTATTGATCATACGTTAGCAAAACCAGAGAAAGAGAATAAGATTTTTTTAATTTTTGTTCTCTCAAGTTATGAATTTGTATTGGTATAAGCATGCAACAATATTATTCCTAGAGCAGTGATGTCAAATGTGATTGTGTTGGTAAGATCACTCTTATCTCTTACATTCCCAGCGGGAGAAATGTGCGGTTGCGAGGCCTAACTAGTGGCCTTTTCTAAGAGTATCCTTTTATTTACCAATAATATCTTCTAATTTTATAAGTTATAAAAAAGGGTTTCGAAAATTGCCAAGTGCTCAGATATTTAATTTTAAAATATTTCTCTATTTTTAAGCTGAACATTTGGTTAGTTTATATACAAGAGAAACAATTTTTACAAAAAGTCTTACTTATGAATTAATTTAAAAGCTACTTTAAGAAATTTTCGAAAAGATGTACCTACATACAGTGGATCCAACTTATTTCAAACCTCTTATATGTATTGTATATATATATATATATATATATATATATATATATATATATATATATATATATATTTATATAAATATATTATTTTTGTTTAGAGGCCTCAAAACAGGAATTGCGATACTTCCCGCTGAATGAGAGTGTTTTTCAGTAAACAATTATATTTTACGCTCTCAAAATAAAAGAGCGTAAGCGTACATGTGAGTTTTGCTTCCACAATTGTGTATGAGGCTGACATCACTGTCCTAGAGGAAGAATTTCTGGAAGACAGTAACATGTGGGCGACAAGAGTTTGCTTTATTTTGTGGCTCTTGTGAACCTCTTTTACCTCCAATGGCCACACCCTTTAACAGTTGGATTTTTAATAGAGAAATATGGATTTTTAGTGAAATTTCATGTTTGTAAATTCTTTAGAGGAAGAATTTCTGGAAAACGGTGACATGTGGGCGACTAGAGTTTGTTTTATTTTGTAGCTCTTGTGGTCCTCTATCACCTCCAATAGTCATGACCCTTCAGAGTTGGAGTTTTAATGGAGAAATATGGATTTTTAGTGAAATTTCATGTTTGGAAATTCTTTAGAGGAAGAATTTCTGGAAAACGGTGACATGTGGGCGACTAGAGTTTGTTTTATTTTGTAGCTCTTGTGGTCCTCTATCACCTCCAATGGCCATGACCCTTCAGAGTTGGAGTTTTAATGGAGAAATATGGATTTTTAGCGAAATTTCATGTTTGGAAATTCTTTAGAGAATGAGTTTCTGGAAAACGGTGACATGTGGGCGACTAGAGTTTGTTTTATTTTGTAGCTCTTGTGGTCCTCTATCACCTCCAATAGTCATGACCCTTCAGAGTTGGAGTTTTAATGGAGAAATATGGATTTTTAGTGAAATTTCATACTTGGAATTTCTGTAGAGGATGAATTTCTGGAAAACGGTGACATGTGGGCGACTAGAGTTTGTTTTATTTTGTAGCTCTTGTGGTCCTCTATCACCTCCAATGGCCATGACCCTTCAGAGTTGGAGTTTTAATGGAGAAATATGGATTTTTAGTGAAATTTCATGTTTGGAAATTCTTTAGAGGATGAATTTCTGGAAAACGGTGACATGTGGGCGACTAGAGTTTGTTTTATTTTGTAGCTCTTGTGGTCCTCTATCACCTCCAATAGTCATGACCCTTCAGAGTTGGAGTTTTAATGGAGAAATATGGATTTTTAGTGAAATTTCATGTTTGGAAATTCTTTAGAGGATGAATTTCTGGAAAGCGGTGGCATCTGGGGGACTAGAGTTTGTTTTATTTTGTGGCTCTTGTAGTCCTCTACCACCTCCAATAAACATAACCCTTAACAGTTGAATTTTTAGTAGAGAAATATGGATTTTACTCTCAGAACCCTTAACAGTTGAAATTTTATGTTAGCAGAGTCTCTCGTTCTGTTGTTAACATGATAATATATGTGATGTAGCCAAAGAGTATTACAGTTGCTAAAAATTTTTTTATAAAAATCTCTCAAGTCTGGTTGTTGCTAACACGAAAATATATGAAAATTTTTAAACAGTGTGACCATTTATGATATCCAAAAAGTGGGATCAACAGGGCATTTAAAGAGAATGGTGGCGACAAAGAGGTACTCGTTCAAAACGAAATAAGGCCAGTTGTTCATTTTGTAATATAATTTATATATTTGATAACAAAAATGAGAAAATTTTTATTCAATAAAATATATTTATCGAACTTATTTCAACTCAACATTTAATAATTTTCGGAGTAGTAGAGAAAATTATGTAATATTTTACAGTTGGTGGATATGCCTTTTAATATCATTTTCCAGCAAAAATGTAGAGCAAGGTCTCTGTGGAAGAATTTGAAATTGATATGTTGTTTAAAAACATTAACTTGTGGCAGAATGACACAAAAAGTGGCCAGTTGACCCAATTAGAAATTGTTAATTTGTTTGTTCGTCGCCACAACGGTCACCCTGGTTCCAAATTGTCGTTACATTTTTTATTGATCATACGTTAGCAAAACCAGAGAAAGAGAATAAGATTTTTTTAATTTTTGTTCTCTCAAGTTATGAATTTGTATTGGTATAAGCATGCAACAATATTATTCCTAGAGCAGTGATGTCAAATGTGATTGTGTTGGTAAGATCACTCTTATCTCTTACATTCCCAGCGGGAGAAATGTGCGGTTGCGAGGCCTAACTAGTGGCCTTTTCTAAGAGTATCCTTTTATTTACCAATAATATCTTCTAATTTTATAAGTTATAAAAAAGGGTTTCGAAAATTGCCAAGTGCTCAGATATTTAATTTTAAAATATTTCTCTATTTTTAAGCTGAACATTTGGTTAGTTTATATACAAGAGAAACAATTTTTACAAAAAGTCTTACTTATGAATTAATTTAAAAGCTACTTTAAGAAATTTTCGAAAAGATGTACCTACATACAGTGGATCCAACTTATTTCAAACCTCTTATATGTATTGTATATATATATATATATATATATATATATATATATATATATATATATATATATATATATTTATATAAATATATTATTTTTGTTTAGAGGCCTCAAAACAGGAATTGCGATACTTCCCGCTGAATGAGAGTGTTTTTCAGTAAACAATTATATTTTACGCTCTCAAAATAAAAGAGCGTAAGCGTACATGTGAGTTTTGCTTCCACAATTGTGTATGAGGCTGACATCACTGTCCTAGAGGAAGAATTTCTGGAAGACAGTAACATGTGGGCGACAAGAGTTTGCTTTATTTTGTGGCTCTTGTGAACCTCTTTTACCTCCAATGGCCACACCCTTTAACAGTTGGATTTTTAATAGAGAAATATGGATTTTTAGTGAAATTTCATGTTTGGAAATTCTTTAGAGGATGAATTTCTGGAAAACGGTGACATTTGGGCGACTAGAGTTTGTTTTATTTTGTAGCTCTTGTGGTCCTCTATCACCTCCAATGGCCATGACCCTTCAGAGTTGGAGTTTTAATGGAGAAATGTGGATTTTTAGCAAAATTTCATGTTTGGAAATTCTTTAGAGAATGAGTTTCTGGAAAACGGTGACATGTGGGCGACTAGAGTTTGTTTTCTTTTGTAGCTCTTGTGGTCCTCTATCACCTCCAATGGCCATAACCCTTAACAGTTGGAGTTTTAATGGAGAAATATGGATTTTAGTGAAATTTCATATATGGAATTTCTGTAGAGGATGAATTTCTAGAAAACGGTGACATGTGGGCGACTAGAGTTTGTTTTGTTTTGTAGCTCTTGTGGTCCTCTATCACCTCCAATGGCCATAACCCTTAACAGTTGGAGTTTTAATGGAGAAATATGGATTTTAGTGAAATTTCATATATGGAATTTCTGTAGAGGATGAATTTCTAGAAAACGGTGACATGTGGGCGACTAGAGTTTGTTTTGTTTTGTAGCTCTTGTGGTCCTCTATCACCTCCAATGGCCATAACCCTTAACAGTTGGAGTTTTAATGGAGAAATATGGATTTTAGTGAAATTTCATATATGGAATTTCTGTAGAGGATGAATTTCTAGAAAACGGTGACATGTGGGCGACTAGAGTTTGTTTTGTTTTGTAGCTCTTGTGGTCCTCTATCACCTCCAATGGCCATAACCCTTAACAGTTGGAGTTTTAATGGAGAAATATGGATTTTAGTGAAATTTCATATATGGAATTTCTGTAGAGGATGAATTTCTAGAAAACGGTGACATGTGGGCGACTAGAGTTTGTTTTGTTTTGTAGCTCTTGTGGTCATCTATCACCTCCAATGGCCATAACCCTTAACAGTTGGAGTTTTAATGGAGAAATATGGATTTTAGTGAAATTTCATATATGGAATTTCTGTAGAGGATGAATTTCTAGAAAACGGTGACATGTGGGCGACTAGAGTTTGTTTTGTTTTGTAGCTCTTGTGGTCCTCTATCACCTCCAATGGCCATAACCCTTAACAGTTGGAATTTTAAGACAAGTTGCCCACATGTCACCGTTTTCCAGAAATTCATCCTCTAAAGAATTTCCATATATGAAATTTCACTAAAATCCATATTTCTCCATTAAAACTCCAACTGTTAAGGGTTATGGCCATTGGAGGTGATAGAGGACCACAAGAGCTATAAAGCAAAACAAACTCTAGTCGCCCACATGTCACCGTTTTCTAGAAATTCATCCTCTAAAGAAATTCCATATATGAAATTTCACTAAAATCCATATTTCTCCATTAAAACTCCAACTGTTAAGGGTTATGGCCATTGGAGGTGATAGAGGACCACAAGAGCTACAAAACAAAACAAACTCTAGTCGCCCACATGTCACCGTTTTCTAGAAATTCATCCTCTACAGAAATTCCATATATGAAATTTCACTAAAATCCATATTTCTCCATTAAAACTCCAACTGTTAAGGGTTATGGCCATTGGAGGTGATAGAGGACCACAAGAGCTACAAAACAAAACAAACTCTAGTCGCCCACATGTCACCGTTTTCTAGAAATTCATCCTCTACAGAAATTCCATATATGAAATTTCACTAAAATCCATATTTCTCCATTAAAACTCCAACTGTTAAGGGTTATGGCCATTGGAGGTGATAGAGGACCACAAGAGCTACAAAACAAAACAAACTCTAGTCGCCCACATGTCACCGTTTTCTAGAAATTCATCCTCTACAGAAATTCCATATATGAAATTTCACTAAAATTCATATTTCTCCATTAAAACTCCAACTGTTAAGGGTTATGGCCATTGGAGGTGATAGAGGACCACAAGAGCTACAAAACAAAACAAACTCTAGTCGCCCACATGTCACCGTTTTCTAGAAATTCATCCTCTACAGAAATTCCATATATGAAATTTCACTAAAATCCATATTTCTCCATTAAAACTCCAACTGTTAAGGGTTATGGCCATTGGAGGTGATAGAGGACCACAAGAGCTACAAAACAAAACAAACTCTAGTCGCCCACATGTCACCGTTTTCTAGAAATTCATCCTCTACAGAAATTCCATATATGAAATTTCACTAAAATCCATATTTCTCCATTAAAACTCCAACTGTTAAGGGTTATGGCCATTGGAGGTGATAGAGGACCACAAGAGCTACAAAACAAAACAAACTCTAGTCGCCCACATGTCACCGTTTTCTAGAAATTCATCCTCTACAGAAATTCCATATATGAAATTTCACTAAAATCCATATTTCTCCATTAAAACTCCAACTGTTAAGGGTTATGGCCATTGGAGGTGATAGAGGACCACAAGAGCTACAAAACAAAACAAACTCTAGTCGCCCACATGTCACCGTTTTCTAGAAATTCATCCTCTACAGAAATTCCATATATGAAATTTCACTAAAATCCATATTTCTCCATTAAAACTCCAACTGTTAAGGGTTATGGCCATTGGAGGTGATAGAGGACCACAAGAGCTACAAAAGAAAACAAACTCTAGTCGCCCACATGTCACCGTTTTCTAGAAATTCATCCTCTACAGAAATTCCATATATGAAATTTCACTAAAATCCATATTTCTCCATTAAAACTCCAACTGTTAAGGGTTATGGCCATTGGAGGTGATAGAGGACCACAAGAGCTACAAAACAAAACAAACTCTAGTCGCCCACATGTCACCGTTTTCTAGAAATTCATCCTCTACAGAAATTCCATATATGAAATTTCACTAAAATCCATATTTCTCCATTAAAACTCCAACTGTTAAGGGTTATGGCCATTGGAGGTGATAGAGGACCACAAGAGCTACAAAACAAAACAAACTCTAGTCGCCCACATGTCACCGTTTTCTAGAAATTCATCCTCTACAGAAATTCCATATATGAAATTTCACTAAAATCCATATTTCTCCATTAAAACTCCAACTGTTAAGGGTTATGGCCATTGGAGGTGATAGAGGACCACAAGAGCTACAAAACAAAACAAACTCTAGTCGCCCACATGTCACCGTTTTCTAGAAATTCATCCTCTAAAGAAATTTCAAGTATGAAATTTCACCAAAATCCATGTTTCTCTATTAAAAATCCAACTCTTATAGGGTATGGCCATTGGAGGTGGTAGAGGACCACAAGAGCTACAAAACAAAACAAACTCTAGTCGCCCACATGTCACAGTTTTCCAGAAATTCATCCTCTAGAGAAATTGTATATAAGAAATGTCACTAAAATCCATATTTCTCCATTAAAAATCCAACTGTTAAGGGTCATGACCATTGGAGGTGATAGAGGACCGCAAGAGCTACAAAATAAAACAAACTCTAGTCGCCCACATGTCACCGTTTTCCAGAAATTCATCCTCTAAAGAAATTCCAAGTATGAAATTTCACTAAAATCCATATCTCTCCATTAAAACTGCAACTGTTAAGGGTTATGGCCATTGGAGGTGATAGAGCACCACAAGAGCTACAAAATAAAACAAACTCAAGTCGCCCACATGTCACCGTTTTTCCAGGATCCTGACTTATCTTGTCTAGAATTTGATCATTTTTGTATACGAAAAATCATAGCTTATCGGCATATTTATACCAAAGTATTAGTACATAATGAAAGCTAAGGACATGGTTGTCTGTTCCGTTAATTTTTTTCGAGGTTGGTCCAGAAATGTGGCCAGTATTCCATTTGGAATACAAACACTCAGAATTTTCATACTTAACAGAGCTATGTTAACGTGCTAACAGAGCTCTGTTAACGTAATTGGTTTGTGTCTAGGGTTTATATTTCGAAATTTAACTTCACACAGGTAGGTATCCTTAGGACCAGCGCTCAGGTGATGACCCCCTCAATATGCAATGCATTACGCCGGAAATGAAAAGGAAGGGATAGTATTGAGGGGACAGATGACGAACGATGAGAAAATAGAGAATTTTTTGTAGCAATTTGAACCATTTTACTCCGCCGGCTAATGTTTTGCTACAAGGCCGACGAAGGAGAATGCTGTTCCTCTGCTCTTTCAGTACGCGATTGTGTCAGTTGCTGCCAGTTCATGACTGGAACTGGCCCACAACAATTAACACATGCACTAAAGCTGATCGGAAGAATTCGACACAATATTCATGACTGAGTGCGGAATTGAACTCAGGACCCTCCGCTTCATAGTCTAGTGTTAACTACTTCAGACAATGGCATCCTCAGATGTTTTTACTTTCAACTCCAAATTGATAATCAAAAACCGCCGAAAATTTTATCAATGAATGAATTTTTCTTAAGTAAAAATATTTCTGTAACTATTTTGCTTGGCTTCAACAAAGTGTTATACTATTCTGTATTAAAACAATGAATCGCCAAATATGTATTTGATCATTTTTAAATCGGAAACACAATGTCGCCCATATCAAAAATAAAAAAAAAATTAAGAGTTTCATGTTTTAGCGGTTTCTTAGCACAATCAGAAATATTTTTCCATAAATTTTCTCACATTTTTGGAACGAAGTTCCTTATGGGACGATGCGGAGGGGTACCCTAACCGGGAAATAACGTCGGTAACGTAAGATTTTTTGTTTCTAAATCAGTGATGTGAGCGTCATACACAATTGTGGAAACAAAACTAACATGTACGCTTACGCTCCTTTATTTTGAGAGCGTAAAATATAATTGTTTACTGAGAAACACTCTCATTCAGCGGGAAGTATCGCAAGTCTCGTTTTGAGGCCTCTAAACAGAAATAATATATTTATCTTAATATATATACAATATATAAGAGGTTTGAAATAAGTTGGAACCACTGTGTGTAGGTACACCTTTTCGAGAATTTCTTAAAATAGCTTTTAAATGAATTCATAAGTAAGGCTTTTTGTAAAAATTGTTTCTCTTGTATACCTATAAACTAACCAAATGTTCAGCTTAAAAATGGAGAAATATTTTAAAATTAAATATCTGAGCACTTGGCAATTTTTGAAACCCTTTTTTACAACTTATAAAATTAGAAGATATTATTGGTAAATAAAAGGACACTCTTAGAAAAGGCAATTAGTTAGGCCTCGCAACCGCACATTTCTTCCACTGGGAATGTAAGAGATAAGAGTGATCTCACCAACACAATCGTATTTGACATCACTGTTCTTAATCAAAGTTTAAGACGTATGAGTAATACGATTCCATACAAACAAATATTAATCATACGCAGCCGTGCCGTGACATAATTCAATTTCGTTTGGGAACAAAATTGATTCTGTATTTTCGTTGGTCGGCGAAAAAATAAATAAATCATAAATAAAAAATGTGTACCCGAATAATTATTTTCTTTATATCAATCTCGAATAGAACTTAAAATTGATATTTTTATAATAAGAAACTTCGTTCCTATCCGGTGTCCCACGACACCACACATCTTTTTCCCACCTCTGGCAAGTATTCTTTGCTTTTTTTTTTCTTGGCATTTTTTTAAGAAAGCCAACGCGATCACCTCTAAATACAATTCCTAAAAGATTTTGCATTAACTCAGTCATTGATTGGCAAAAAAAAAATCGAACTCATCTATTTAAGCAAAATATGCTGTTGTAGCAGCCCAAAACAAGTGTGCACACGAAAGTGGTCGCTGTCGCCAACCTCTATGAAATGGAGCAGCAAGTAAAATTGCATGTGCTTTAAAATTTTAACTCCTAGCGAATATTTATTGTTTCGGAATTTCATGCATTAAGTGGGAGCTAACACTTTGAGGAAAACAAAGAAATCAGCATCTAAACCAAACGCCTATTTGAAGGGCCTTGAAATTTTTTTAATTTTTTTTTTTTTTTTTTTTTTTTTTTTTTTTTGAAAATCAAAAACTACATTAAAGACAACTGGCGAAGAATATACAATTTAAATAAATTTACAAAAAGAGATATCATTTTTATAATTATTTAATAAAAAATCGTACAACCATTTCCACAACAACCTACGAAATAAAAATAAATTATTAACTGCAATCATGTAATAAAAATTCTACAACATTTTTTTTCTGCCTTATTAAACTTTTAATGGAAATATATACATATAAAAGACCCAAATCCAAAAAAAATATATATATATATTTTATGCTTTCAAACAGCTTATCTGACAATTTTTGTATATGTAGTAATTTTTCAAACAACAAGGTTATAAGCACAAAAATCTTTGCTATGAATTGGACACAAAGTCTATAGTGTTTATGCTTTTGTAAGCCTTAACTGCAACAAAGGCATATGGCAAGCTTAGCTAATTTACATTTTGCCAAGCAAATAAATATACTTATTATATTGTTCGAACATTTTGTTGTTGAGTGCTATTTGGTTGCTATTTGGTATTGTTAGTCAGTTGGTATTTGCTAAATTAGATTCCTAAATGAGAGCAACAAGCAGATAACAATAGTGGTCGGTTTACTAAATACACAGAGATATACAATGAAGAAAGTTTTTTTTTTCTTTTTTTTTTGTAATGCCAACAGCGGCATTCATAAACGATTATTGCTTATTGCACATGGTAAAATAGGTATTAGAACATACTTCAAGTCAAGCAATCGTTTGTGAATGTTGGTAACGGTATAAAGAGTGTAAAAGTTTGTTTGGATGTGTGAACTAGTAAAAACAACAAAAAGAACATGTGAAGCTGATTTATGTATGATTACAAAGAATCGTACTTTAGCCTACAGCTGTACCTATGCATGTTTATGGGCCATAAGATAATGTGTGTAGAATATCTACTGTTAGTGGAATGGCTGCTGAATATTAAGCATAAACATGTGTGTGTGAGTGTGTATGAGTACGTCGAGATAAGGCGTTAATAATGAACTGGAAGTTTTTATCTTCAACTTTGGAAAATTAAGCCAGAAAGAAAAAACAACGAACAAAAACAGTTCGTTAGTATAAAAGCACAGTTGACGTATGAGGAATATTAATAGTATTGCTAAGTAAGAATATTAAGTATACGCCCAGGGATACAATTTGGTATAGCCAGAAGATGCGTGTAACACTTTACTTGTGTATTTGTTTTTGGTTTTGCTTTTTTGTTTTTGTTTAGTCGTGCAGATAAATGATTTTATTACATGCATAAGCTGTTACAGTTTACACTTTTAATAAATTTATTTCTTCAAGCAATTAACGCACACCAATTTATTTCTCTGTCCTCTTCATTTAGGTGAAGCTTTAAGTGGTTCTGGGTCGTCAAAAACCTTGACGCTGCACGAAGTGGAACAGGATCATACGCCAACGAAAGATAAACATTTAATAAAAATGAAACGAGAACACAAGGCTGCAAGAACTTTAGGTATAATTATGGGTACATTCATTCTCTGTTGGCTGCCATTCTTTTTGTGGTGAGTATTTTGTAAAAAAATATATATATTAAGACTACAATTATAAATCTTTGAATTCCCCAGCTATAAGATATGAAAATAAGTTACAAGCAATTTTAAAATATAAATGGTTCCTTAACATGAAAGCTATAATTTAACTGCTCGCCTTCGATTATTCTTAAGTATTTTTCTATATTTTACAAGGAAAAATATATATTTCCCTGGTTATATGTTTTGCCTTTTTTAACTAATGGTGATTTCTTTTCTGAAAAAAATGTAACATTTTATAACTGTTTTCCTAAAAAACTACAATTGGGTGCATTTTTAAAATAAAAATAATTTTTCGCTAGAAATGGTACTATCATTTGTAATAAATTCACTATTTCCAAATGCCATAATATTGCAATTTTTCATTGAAAAGTACAAAATATGTAGCATTCATTTTTAGAAAGGAAATCAACATAAATAACTATTTTAAATTGAATTAAGATTCTATAGGCTAATTGTTCGAAATTTTAATTTTAAATCTCAGAAAGACATGATAAATATTCTGAGGCACAAAGGCAAGTCAACATCAGTTTTTGTTATTCAACTTACACAGCAGAGCAGAACAGCTGTTTTCGAAAGACGAAACCCTTTCATCATCAGTGCTCATGAGTATTGTGTTTGTCACCACTTATTAGGTGGCTTAGTTGAATGTGATAAGAGTTCCTATTTACACAAATTTTATTGTGAAAAATAATCCGAGAACTGTATCAACCTGATGTTAACATGTTATTGTTATAATACCCGTGTTACCGTTTGATTATTTTTCTTCATGTCCCATTTTTCTGAATTTTTTGTTCCATCATACCTAAGTCAAACTTTTTTGGTATGAGTTTTTATACTTAAGTACATGTGAACGTTTTTCCAATTTATATTGGTAGCTCAAGCTATTAAGAATTTTAATATCTTTCGAAAACAGCTGTTCTGCTCTGCTGTGTAAGTTGAATAACAAAACTGATGTTGACTTGCCGTTGTGCCTTGGAATATTTATCATGTCTTTCTGAGATTTAAAATTAAAATTTCGAACAATTAGCCTACAGAATCTTAATTCAATTTAATATAGCAATATAAAAATGTTCGTTAAAATTCTTACTATATATAAATAACTATTTTTTATATATGAAGCAAACTGGATTTATTGAAAATATAAGCTAATGCTCTTTGCTAATGTTTTTTTTTTCATATATAGAACAAATTTGAACAATATATAATGATGTGATGGCACATTACGTAAGTTTAGTATTCTCCTTATTTTGACAAGAAGATAATTATTTTTGCATTATCGATACAGATATGAGAGTAGAAATATCTCTTTACGGAACGTGTTTCTTACGATCTTGGAAGAACATACAAGCCCATAACCTTGAGTGAAATTATTCGTTTATCAAGTACTCCTGATTAGTTCAATTATATTAAATAATTAATTGAATTTCCAAATGTTGACAATAGCATTAAAATTATATTTCTTGTGTCATAGTCTTATATTCTGGTTGTTACTTTTTATATATTTTCAAAATTGTTTCAATTATAGGATTAACCTTCGCCTTACCAAAGCTTTTTATATACATCGTTTACCAATACCCACCCGGGTGGTACTGAAGTTTTATGCATGTACTTATGTGCGGTGGATGCTATATTACTGATTAAAGTGGATGCTATATTATCAGATATATTGCTATTAAACTTATGAGAAGTCAGCTTTTCATTTTTAAAGTTAATCACAGAAATGGTTACTTCATGTCCTACTGGTTCCAGGGATCAGCGCTTCTAAGGGAATCGCAACTGAAATATGAACGTATCTGTTATTTTTCCCAAGTAGAATTTCTAAAATCTTGTATTCTTTTCCAAGTTCATAGATGATCGCCAAATAATTAATTTTTTTTATAGCTCAGCAAGATGGTGTTTAGTCTCTCTAAACTAACGACAAGAGCATTGAGGGGTCAGTGATCTGCTCTTTTCTGGTACAAAGCTTTGTAACGATAATTTAGGTATTTATATGTGTTGTGAAATGTAAGCATAGCAAGGAAGATTTTTATTATAATATACAATTTAGTTGTTATGTAAGAACGTTGGAAAATAGTCTCAAAGTTTTTTGACATGAGTAGTGAAAATAATTTGCAATATGTATGTATTTTATAATCACTATTTTTACTTTCAAAGTAAAAATAATTATTGTAACTTATGTTACTAAAGGCTGTTTCATGAAGAGAGAGAAGAGTATTTTCTTGGATTGATTGACACTGAGTTAGATTTGGATGGTACTGATAATTTGTGTGGTGATGATGATGAAGACCAGGATTATATGCCTATTGGAGTTGCTGACGATTCTGATATAGAACAGAAGCTGGGCGAAGTAGAGGTGACCGTTGAAAGTGATTGTGATGATAATGATGAATCATGTGCGAGTTCTTTGTATTATGAGACTAAAGACAATGTAAAATGGTATAAGGAAGCGCCAATCAAAAATCGCCGAAGATCGATCAATATTATTCATGAAAACCTTTATATGGGTCCTAATCCAATATCTAAATATATGTCCAGAGTTGATACATTTAAATGCATTCTCAGTTAAACAAAATGTGAAAAATGTCATCAAGGCTCTTCAACATAATTAAATTAAATGTTTATATTAGTTAAACATTTCTATTAATCAGTTTTTATAATAAATAGTTTCATACCCACCCGGGTGGGTATTGGTAAACCATGCATAAAATTGAAAAAACTTTAAAAACCCTAAAAATTTAAAAAATTTTTATTTATAATATTTTTGATACATTCTAAAAGTACAAAAAATTTGTTTAGTGAGTCAAAATTTCTCTTAGATTGGAGCAAAATTAACCAAGTTATTAAAGAAATAAAACCGAAATGTTCACCGTGGTGGGTATTGGTAAGGCGAAGGTTAAATTTTATATATATTTTTTTTATAGTCATATGACAATATTCTACTTGTTAGATTAATTTTTAAAAATATATTAAATGAGTAACAATTATTATTAGAAAATAAATTCTCCTTAACGGTAAATATATCTTTATTTACTTAGACCTTAATTTCGTATTAATAAAATTTATAGGGAAACCAAAACGAATTTTAAAAAGTTGTAAAAATTAGTTTTTGCTTCTTCATGGAACAAACGAGCAGATATGTTTGAGTTGCTTTGCCTTTCAAAATTTGTATGAAAAATAGAAGCAAAAAGAGTCAAAATATTTGAAATTTTGTTTTTGTGCCCATATTTCACTAACGCAAGGTGATTTGCGAAATTAGGGTCTTATTTTCAATTTAATTTTGGAACTATTTTAGTCAAACTTGTTCATAGCGAACAGTTTCTTCACGCATAAAATTAAAATTTAAATTGACTAAATTTACATTTTTATTTTATTTTTTTTTTGTTTGGCCCGGATTTCATGGTATGAAACCTAATGATGTAGCACATTGTGCCGGAGCAATGAATGGAAAGACAAATGAGAAGATAGAAAAAATTGTGCAACCATTCCATTTTTTTTTTTTTATTTTACTTGTGAAGTATTGCCGTGAAGCGCCCTATATATCATGACAGTGTCAATCATGTTCGGTATTGGTCAGCAACCAGTGCCAAGACTTCATAAGGCAAACAGGTCGATAATAACTAACACAGTCATGCATCATTATTAAACATATTAGAAAAATTCTATAATAATATTCAAGATATTCCGCCTGATTGTGTAAGGCGTTGGCGTTTGTCACAGTAGATTAAAAAAAGCTGCTTGTGTGTTGCTTTAATCTTGTACAAAATAGTCTTTAGCGTAAATGCCAACGCCTTGCACAATCAGACTGATTAATAATTTCCGGGATTTAAAAATTATATTGAAAAATTAACTTCACGAAAAATTTGACCATTCACAATAGTTTTGCTTTTTCTCGCTCAATATACCATAAACCATACAACTGCGCTACTGAATTGAACACACGAGTATCTCTCGAGAAAGTTTATTCATTATAAAATTGGCAACAATCAGCTATCAATTTACTTGTTGTATTCCCAATTAAATCAATAGCCATGGCAACATATAAAACATATAATTTAATTTGAAAAATTATTTCCAATTATATAAATATAAGTATATAATTTCATTAATATTATTATTTTAGCAATTTTAAGAGCTTTTACCACAAAACTTTTCTCATTAGCATATTGTTAAATAAAGATAAAAACCGCACAATTGTAAAACACTATCCAGCAGAGTAAAAGTAAAAATTACTCAGCTGAAAATAATAAAGAATTTTTTTTTAAATATTTTTTTTATACATATAAAAACTGTGACAATGAGAACATGCTAATATTATAATGATAAACAAATGAAATTACACTGTGGAACAAATTCAGGTTAGCAAAAGTTAGGTCGATTCTGAGAGTGTGGAGTGAAAATAGAGGCTAAATTAGAAGACCCGTAGCGTGGCGTTTGTTTATGTTAGTTTGAATTTTTTTTCTAATCGACCTTCTTTGACTGCAAATGCCGTTTTTCAGCATATTGTTTATATGTTTTTTTTTTGGCTATAACTCGTCGACTAATTGATATTTTTTAAATCTGTAAAAGTCAAATTATTGCTAGAGACCTGTGCCCGAATAATTATTCGGGTATACATATTTTATTATGATTTTTATTTTTTTTTTTGCCTACCAACAAATTACAAAAAGTAACTAGGTTCGGTAAAGAAACAAAAATTTGTTGGAAATAGTGGGCGTGGCCAATTTTGATGAAACTTTATTTTAGTCTTAATTGAGGTAATAAAAGGCTCTGTGCCAAATTTCAAAAACTTTGGGCGAAAAATAAATTTAGGTTTCTATGGGCGGTGGGTAGGGGGCGTGGCCAGTTTTGATGAAACTTTATTGTATTCTTAATTGAAGTAATAAAAGGCTCTGTGCCGAATTTCAAAAATTTTGGGCAAAAAATAAATTTTGGTTTCTATGGGCGGTGGGTAGGGGGCGTGGCCAGTTTTGATGAAACTTTATTGTATTCTTAATTGAAGTAATAAAAGGCTCTGTGCCGAATTTCAAAAATTTTGGGCAAAAAATAAATTTTGGTTTCTATGGGCGGTGGGTAGTGGGCGTGGCCAATTTTAATGAAACTTTATATTTTTCTTAATTGAGCTAACCAAAGGCTCAGAGCAAAATTTCAACATTCTACGAGCACTCCTTATATTTTTTGCCAAACATTGCATGAACAAATCCCTCAGGGCGGCTGCGTATGAGTAATATTTGTTTGTATGGAATTGCATTACTCATACGTCTTAAACATTGATTTAGAAACAAAAAATCTTACGTTACGGACGTTTTTTCCCGGTTACGGTACCCATCCGAATCGTGCCATAAGGAACTTCATTCTAATAACACTGTCCTTTAATCGACCTTCGATTAAAATAAAATTCGAACGAACATAAACAAACCACTCGATACGGGTCTTCTAATTTAGCCTCTATTTTCACTACACACTCTCAGAATCGACATAACTTTTGCTAACCTGAATTTTTTCCACCGTGTTATCATAATAATGTAGCACTAACTAGAGTGTGTGATCTTGGAGGGATTTTGGCCCAAGTGGCCAAATAAAAAGTTGGCATGCGTTACCAGTACATTGAAAATGTTTATGGAAATGCCTTCTATCACACACAACAATTAGAATAGCTGCATTGAGTTTGTGAAAATATTTACAGGCCATGAAACTTCAATTTACAGGCCATGAAAATGTGTGTGATCTTGAAGGGATTTTGGCCCAAGTGGCCAAATAAGGAGTTGGCATGCAATGCCAGTATATAAAAAATGATTAGGGGAGTGTCTCCTGTCACATACAACCATTGGAATATCTGACTTGAGTTTGTGAATATATTTACAGGCTATGAAAGTTCAATTTACAGATCATGAAAGTGTGTGTCTAAATGCCACTTGGGCCAGAATCCCTATGAGATCATATAAAGTGTGTTTTTATAAGAGCTTGCTGATTTGAAATTTAAATAAAACACATGACAAATTATGAAATGGCCAAAAAAAAATTTTTTTTGGTAGATAATTTCTTGTCATTTAACATTTAAATATAATTTCGGGCATATGGCCACCACGACTATTTTGCACAAAGATCATTCTGGAGGTCCAATTTTCGACCACCGTTTCAAGCATTTGAGAGCGTATTTCAGCAATGACACGTTGAATACTGGTTTCCAAAGCGTCAATCGTTGCTGGTTTATCCACGTAAACCAATGATTTCAGGTATCGCCATAAAATATAATCGAGTGGCGTGAAATCACACGAACGCGTAGGCCAATTCACCGGTCCATTTCTCGAAATAATGTTGCCGTTGAAATGTTCTTTCACTAAGTCCATTGTTTCGCCCACAGTATGACAAGTGGCAGCATCCTGTTGAAACCACATTTCGTTTACATCCATATCTTGAAGTTTTGGCACCAAAAATTCATTGATCATGATTCTGTATCGATTTCCATTCACGGTAACGTGTCGTCCTTCCTCATTTTTGAAGAAATAAGGACCGATGATTCCACCAGCCCATAGACCGCACCAAACAGTACATTTATCGGGATGCATTGGTAATTCTTGAACGGCGTGTGGATTATCTTTGCTCCAAATACGGCAATTTTGCTTGTTGACACATCCATTCAACCCAAAATGCGCCTCATCATGGAAGAGAATTTTGCGGTAAAAAAGCGGATAAACATTTTTAATTGAACACTGTTTTTGAAAATAAATTTCCACGATTTGGAAGCGTTGTTCTGGAGTTAACCTGTTCATGATCATTTGCCAAACAATACTGAGTAGAGACGTCACTTTAAACTGTCAAAACAGCTGTCAGACAAGAGAGTGATTTGTATAAAAAAAAAAACTTCATAAAAAAACACCCTTTACAAGATGATCAATATTATAAAAAGCATGAAGAGTGTTAACATACTCTGTTTTGGGAGTTTAGTTTATGATTCATAATCATATTGAAATATGAATTTAATATAAAGGCTCAGCATAAAAATATCGCTCGTTATCTTAATTAATTAGGTCTTTAATAAAAAGTTCATGCATACTGACCTCTGAAAATATGAATAATATTTTCAGAGCCAAAATAGAAAGAATCTAAAATGCAGCTTATCTTTACAAGATACCTAAGAAAAAAACCTAATCTAACTGCAAAGACTTGGTTTTCTCTTTTACTTTGGCGAACAGTGTAACAAATACACTCGTATGCAAACTATTCACCGCATTAACTTATTGAGCTATAAATTTCTATGAGGTTTTTATTAAATTTAATTTTGTACTTCTGTTAAATGCAAATATTTGTGTTATAAATTTCAACCGAGTTTGTGAACACAATTTATCCACTTTTCTCTTGTTCTCCGTGATAACAAAAACAAGTGTTCACATACAGTGATTTTTTTTCTTTTTTTCTTTTATATATAAAATATATATATAATGTGGTTTTAGCTATGCAAATTGGGCGTGTCCTTAAACTTTTTTGACTTAAAAGCAGATAAACAAAAAAGTTTATAAATGTTTGTAATTTAAATAGATATTTTTCCGCTTCCTGATACTGCAGGAATAACAAACTGACAACATTTTGTTAATTTTTTTCTTCTTATCTGCTCATAACACTTAAAAGTATTTGCTTTAGAAAGCAAATGCTTGTTATATTTTATAGTCAAAAAAATTAAAATAGTTATAATCAAAATTAGACTATAAATGAATTTTAAACTGGCACAAATATCAGCACCCATTTGGTTGTATTTAACAAGTAAAGCTTTTTATTTTTTATTTTTTTTACTCAGACAAGCACTCAGGGGATGGCCTTTAGGGGATAGCATTGAGGGGACAGATGAAGAAAGTTGAGAAGATAGAGAATTTTTTTTTGTAGTTATTTGAACCTTTTACTTCGCTGGCTAACTTGTTTCCTACAAGGCTTACGAATGAAAGTGCTGTTCTTCTGCTCTTTTACAACATGCTTGTGTCAGTCGCTGCCAATTTTATTCAGTGATCAGTTGTATGCCTTCATCACTGAAGCAGGCTGACAACAACTAACACAACACATGCTCTCCTTAATGCTGATCACAAGATTTCGACGCAATATTCATGACTGAGAGCGAAGTCGAATTCAGGACCCTCCGCTTCAAAGTCTCGTGCCAACTACTTGAGCCATAAGCACCCTTTGTGGTCCTTTTGTGGGTGCTGTTGGCTGAAGTAGTAGAAAACGAGACTATGAAGCGGAGGGTCCTGAGTTCGAGCCCCTGCTGTGTCATGAAATATTGTGTTGATTTCTTCTGATCAGCATTAGTGCGTGATTGTGTTAGTTGTTGCCAGCCTGTCTCAATGATGAAGACATAGTCACTGGTCACTGAACGTAATTGGCAGCGACCGACACTATCATATACTAAAAAGCAGAGTAACAGCACCCGCCTTCGTCGGCCCTGTAGCAAAAATTAGCCGACGAAGTAAAAAAAACAGTCTATGTTCTCATCTGTCCTAGTCTGTCCCCTTAATACAATCCCTTCGTTTTCAGTTCCGGCGGAATGCATTGCATATATAGGGATCATCCCCTGAGTGCTGGTCCAAGATAAAAAAAAATGATCCCAAAGGTGTTTTTAAATTCAGAAAGACATGATAAATATTCCAAAGCCCCAAGAAAAGTGAGTATCGTTAACAATTATACAATTTAAATAACAGAGCACAATAGCTGTTTTCGAAGGCCGCTACAACTTCATACTTAGTACTTATGTATATTTTTTTCTAGTCAGCACTTATTAAAAGGCTTAGTTGACAGTTTCTATTTATAAACATTTTATTAGGTAATTGAATACGACAACGCATGTATTCTGATTTTCATCCAAGTCTAAACTAATACAATCAACAAATATTAGTTTAACGAGCCAGTTTGATCTGTGACCAAGCCGCCTAAACCAACAAAACGATAAAAAAATTTGTTGTAGCAAACGAAGTAATTTTTTTCTGTTTTAAATTTCAGGTACACCATAACCACTTTATGTGATGTTTGCACGGTACCCGACATTGTTGTGGCCATCTTATTTTGGATTGGATACTTCAACTCCACATTAAACCCACTTATATATGCTTACTTTAATCGAGACTTTCGAGAGGCTTTCCGCAATACGCTGCAATGTTTGTTTTGCAATTGGTGGAAAGATCGCCACATGCCGCTGGATATCGACATCCGACGTAGCAGTTTGCGCTACGACAATCGTGCAAAAAGTGTGTATTCCGAAAGTTACCTCAATGCTAATCATCCACAGCGTCGCACTAGTCAATTAGTGGAAAGTTTATAATGCAGGGATGAGGCGTTTTTGGCGCCTACTCCCGCACCCACATCAGCATCAATGCAAAATTTACATTTACTTGGCACAGGCGGCTCCAATTCCCCACCACAAAGTATGACACTTTTAAGTACACCCTCGCACACCATACGACTGGAAACGTGGCGTAGTGAAAATTTAAAGCACAAAGAAAATAAATCATTGCTGGATAAGAGAGATCAAAAAGGCGGTAGTGGCAAGCGCAGCAGTGTGAAAAAGTCGAGGAATAAAAATGGTGCAGTTGATGTTGATGAGTACGATGATGACAATGACGATGATAATATTCAGGAAATACAAATTGAAATACCATTGGCATATGTCAACAAATGGAATAAGAACAACAATAAAAGCAATACAACAGCCGCAACACAGCAACAACAAAAGGAGCAGCAGCAGGAACAGCAGCAACAACAGAAACAGCAACAGCAGATGACGCCCACATTTGCACACACTTTGGTTTAATGTACAAACAATAGCCGCACAAACAACATATTCTCTCAGTCGTAGGTATAAATGTGTGCATGCTTTAATGTGCATGATGGATGCCAGCATTATTTTCATTCATTCACATACACACACACACACACACGGTCTCACTAATAACAGCACAAAACCCTACAAGTATATCCTTTTCAAAAATATACGAACAATAGCAACATAAAAAGCAATGAAAACAGTAACAAATTGATCCAGTTAACTTAACTTAAGCTCAACTCAACATCACAAAATAAACATCACAGCAGCAGCAGCGGCAGCGGCAGCAGCAGCAGCAGCAGCACCATCAATAAAACATGAAACAACACAAACATCACATGAACAAAAACCAAATAAGACAAAACAAAACCAAAAAGAAGAAGAAAAACAAAAACAAAAACAAGTCATACAAGGAATATTAACTAAGGCTCTCCCAATAAACTCTTCCACTCCCAATAAACTCTTCTCTCACCCCCACTCCCTCGCATAACACATTTTTCCTAAAAAAAAAAATACTGAACAATCAAAACAAAAACTAAAAACAAAATCATAGTGAAAATTGTGTGGTTGTAGTTTTTCTATTTCGATTTTTTCTAAATTCATACTTGTTATAAGTACATTTTTTTTATAAAAAAAAATTAACAACAAAAAAAGCCCTAAAAAAATTAATCACTCAAATTGTAAATATTATGGACTTACTGCTATTTAATAAGTTAAAACAAAACAAAAAAACCAAACATTAGACTTTTGAGTATAAAATAAATTAATAATTAATAATTGTATCTATAAGCTTAATGACATACACACATAACAAATTCATTGTAGTTCTTAGATAATAATTATTTAATAATAATAATAAAATAAAGAAAAAAAACACATGTTTAAATGAATCGTAGTATTTAAATTGGTGTGTGTTAAATGATGAGGAAAATTTATTACACATTCGAGTGACATTTTATTTATTTAAGTGCGCGTGTGTGTGTGTGTGTGTGTGTGTGTGTGATTCGCATACATAAACAATTGGTAGCAACAACAATTTTCGTTTTTGTTTATTTTTACTTTTGCTTTCAATATCGTTGCTGGAATACTAAATGGCATCGCAATAAAAGAGTTTACAGATTCCAACGATTTTTTTTTTTCATTATTTTAACAATTTTGATTTTTTTAAGGCACAGCAGAATTGAAAGTAAAAACCCTTTAATTTAATGTATGAATTTCTATTTTAATAGTGAACCTATTATTTATGAAAATTGTATTATAGGATGTTAATTTCCCAACAGGCTATAGGTTCAAATCTGCGAAACTGCAAATTATTTTTTATTTTTATTTTAATAAATGAACGTGATTGCATTCTATTTATTAATTTTTTGAGAGTGGAATATTAAGAATATTTTTCATAGTCATTAAACCAGCAGAACGGATCAGTACTGATTTTGAGGCCTTTATTTTTTAGCTACGAATTTTAGTTCAATTAGTTTTCGAAAATATCCACAAGAGATTTTGATAAAAATTTTCCCTTTTTTGACTGCATTTTCCATAACTTTTTCCAGCTTTTGTGATGTCAAATGGCATATCTCTCTCTCTCTCTCTCTCTGTGGCTTTTTATTAAAAATAGTTTTAAAAAATTAACGCTTCACAGAATTTCCGTATATGCACAGTTTTGAATATATTTTCTTCTGCTAAAATCGTATTCCTAAGCTTCTTTAATGTTTTGGGCTACTCAGCATCGAATTTACTTGCTTAGTCGCTACAACCATTTAAACCCTTTATGAACACCTACTGGGAAGGCATGCATTTAAATATTAACCCCCATATTCATAAAAATAAATAAAACGTGTTTGAAATCTCTTTTAAGAAAATTTTTGAAAAAAGTTTGCTTATAATACATTTCAAACTCATTTTAAAGTTTATGAATACGGGGTTTATTGTCTTAACAATATCAAAGCAAATAATAAGCCTTATTCTGTAACTCTTTTTCAATGTCACGCGAAGACAATATGTCTTATTACGAATGGCGACTTCGACACGACAGCGCCAAGATATATATTTCTCGACTATTTCAAATAACTACTATTAATACGTCTTAAAGAATACTAAGATATTATCAGTAATAAGTAATTAATGTCGACAGCCAGTAGCCAAGTGATAAGTTTTTGCTGTCGACTTGACATGACGTCGATGTCGTCATTTTTAAAAGGCGGGAATATCAAGCAGCCTGTGACTATTCTCTAAGTTCTTGAATATAGCAAGAGGTTGTTTGAGAAATACTCAAGTGCTGAAGAAAAAGAGTACAGAAATGTCCTATTTCTAATATTGTTTTGACGTGACATTGTCATATAGTTACAGAATAAGGGGTATTATTTATATGTGTATCCTAAGTTTTCGATAATAAAAATTTATTCATCTTGGCCATATAGCGCTAAAAGTAATAGTGTAGCTGTTACGAATTTTGGAGTGCTAACATTGTCACAATTATCGCAGGCTATACAGAAACATATTGATCTACTGGCAAACAAAAAAAAAGGTCTCTGTACGAACCAAAAAGCCCAAAAAGATGTTTTTCTATGGTCTTTGATGCCCTGAATCTGAAGTCGGATCCGATTAGGCTTACAAAATTTTAAGAAGAAAACATTTTTGCGGTAATAATTTTAGTACTACGCTATCAACTTTCCAGAGTCGCGTAATTTAAATAAATATAAAAAAAGAGAATTAGCACACTCAATATTTTCAATATTGTATTGAAATATCGATCGATATGACATGGCTTTTGAAAGGTTCTGATTTTTTTCTTTTTTTTTTTTTTTTGTTTTTCTATAATATATATTTTATTAGAGCAATACACAAACTTAGTTCGTCTAATGGAAAGTAAGTATTGTTTTCAATTGACAAAACAATATTTCAAATATTGTCTCCCAAATTTTTTATGAAGAGACTGACAACTCGGGAAGTGAGAAACATTTGAATCTTTAAGCAGAACTGCATATATTTTTGTATAAATACATTTTTGTATAAATATATGCAGATGGGATATAGCTAAAAGTGGTCTGTTCATATGACAAATTTGACTTGGGGAGAAAAAAAAAAGATGTGTGGTGTCGTGGGACATCGTACAGGAACGAAGTTTCTTATTATAAAAAAATTAATTTTAAGTTATATTCGAGGTATAAAGAAAATAATTATTCGGGTATACATTTTTTATTATTATTTTTTTTCGCCGACCAACGAAAATACAGAATCAATTTTGTTCCCAAACGTAATTGAATTCTGTCACGGCACGGCTGCGTATGATTAATAATTGTTTGTATGGAATCGTATTACTCATACGTCTTACACATTGATTTAGAAACAAAAAATTGATTTAGAAACAAAAAATTTACGGACGTTTGTCCGCGGTTAGGGTACCCCTCCACATCGTCCCATAACGAATTTCGTTCCAAAAATTTTTCAAAAGGCGCATAAATTCAAATAAAAAAATTGTTTCCTGCGAATAGATTTTGTATATTTTTTCAAAAAAGGTTTTGAACTTTAACTTAAATATATATGGCAATTGTATAGAATTATTTAAATGGCAAACTTCTACGCTTTTTTTTCAATTTCATACTCTGATATTTAAAATAAAATTATAAATTTCTCTACAATGAAAAGAAATAGTCGATATTCTGATGGGGGGTTAGAAATTTAATATAAAAAATAATACATTAACGGCCGTTATTACAACTTCATGTTAGTTAAAAGTAGGATTTTGTGTGACGTTTAAAAAGTCTTCTATTGTTACACTTTCACTTAAACCTAAAGTAAACGACAAATTGAAAGCAGCTTCATTCTATCTGCTTGATTTAAGTAACATTATAATATTGATAAACTTTTTATTCATCCCTGCAAATCCTACTTTTAACTAACATGAAGTTGTAATAATGGCCCTAAGAATAATAAAACATGTGAAAGATTTATTGGCATTAGTAAATATAAAAACTTATTTTTTTCTAAATTTAATAAAAAGCAACAGATGAGAAATGGCGAAAAAAATTCAAGTTGAGTGAAATTTACCCCAATTTCTTACCTAAGAAGATGGTCATATTAGTGACAATATGTGACAATTTCCGTCTGCTCCTTAAGGACTTAATGAAAAGAAAGGCCACTTTTTTTTTATTTAAACTAAATTAGCGACTTAGAAGTCTTATCTAAGCAAATGCTCTTGAAATAACAAGCGCAGCAAACTACACAATTGCTTTAATTTTTTTTTTATTAATTTATAATGTTTATTTAAGCAAAAGGTCAATTATTTTTTTTAATTTTTATATAAAAATTATGTTTTTATATAAAATAAAAACATAATTTTTATATAAAAATTAAAAAAAAAATAATTGACCTTTTGCTTAAATAAACATTATAAATTAATAAAAAATAAGGTCGAAGAATTTTATAAAATAAATTTTTTTATATAAAAAATAATTTTTAATATATCCTAAATAATATTCTACTCCTCTAAAGGTTAACAGCAGTATTCACAAAAAAATAAAGTAGACTTGATCAGTACTTTGAAATAACTTTTCTAAGAAATTTTTACTTTAAAGGACACTTGAAGTACACATTAATTTTTGTGTATACAGCAGTAAATTAATTGCCAACAATTTTCCCATACAATTTCGTTTGAGGCAATTTTAAATTTTACATTGTGATCTTATGTTGATTTCTTTTCTAAAAAAAAATTCTAGATATTTTGCACTTTGCAATAAAAAATGGCGATATTATGGCATTTGGAAATAGTGAATTTATTACAAATGAATGTACCACCTCTTGCGAAAAATTATTTTCATTTTAAAAATGCGCTTAATTGTAGTCTTTTGGAAAAACAGTGATAAAATGTTAAATTTTTTCAAAAAAAAAATTTTACCATTAATTATCATTTAGAAATTTTGTAGGGAATACAAAACAAGAATTTTATTCAAATTTTAGCTATTTGCTTTTCCTTTGTCGTAACAATTTTACATTGAAAGTTAGGCACTGATTTCCCTTTCAATATTTGTAATGATTTAACTGTTGAAACTTTCGTACGGCTCTTCCTAAAAATTTCAATTTCTCAAAGTGGCACACAGTCTTTTAATATACAACTTTTTCTAATATTTCCAAAATAAGTACTTCTAGAGAATTAAGATAATCCATATGCCTGTACTTTGTTAATGCCAATGGCAAGTCATCAGTAATACTTATTAACATCCTGTTTGATTTTTTTTGTGTTATGAAATATTAAGGCAAATTTTACTTTTCTTTTCGTTATATTTTTATAATAGCTTTTTTATTCCTTTATTTATAGTCTTAATAATACTTTATTAGTATTATTAATTCGTACATACAACAAATTTACCACTTTAAGATTATTTAGTGACGAATTAGAAGGCGAATTTAGTTTGCATTTAATTTAAGCAAATCATTATTTATTGAGTTTTTTATTTGTTATATATTTACTAATATATATATTTTTTTTTGTTATTTGTTGTAGCACGCTGTTAAAACTCATTTTTTATGTGTTCGAACAAAAAAGTTTTATTTCAATGCATTCAAATCAAAACAATTTAAAAATAATGTTATATAAAACAAAGTAAAAATGTCAAACAGAAATTATTGCTTCATTAAAAGGTGCCAATACAAATTAAAAAAAATATAAATAAATAAATAAAATACCAGAATTGCTGTAATTAAATATAATATTTAATAGAATTGGTTGGTAAAATCTTTTTGTTAAATAAAATATATAAATAAAATGGACAAAAAAAAATTATTTTAGCAAAAAAAAAAAAGAAATGAGAAAAAACCCTATAACTTAAAACGACAATCGCAAGCAATAACAATTTATAAAAATAGTTAATTAATAAACAAAATAAAAAGTGGCTAAATAATTATTTCAAAATATATAAATTAATTAGCTCAGCAAACCATAAGGCGAATCAATAATAAAGCAACAATTTGTTTAACTAAAATTACAAACAAAAATAAAAATATTATATTAAAAATTAAAAATGTCAAATGAAAGCAAATAGTTTTAATGAGATCTGAATTATAAATGAATATAAATTCTATTGTTCATATCAATAAAAAGTTACATTAGGTGAAACCTAAATTAATTTTTGCCGTATTTGCAGGACCTGTTATCCTTTTTCTTTACTTTATTTCTATAAAGCGAAAACAATTCTATAAAATGATTAAATATGTCTCTTTTACACGTGCTTCTGCTGCAAAAGGACTTATTTAATTCATAAAATTAAATTCTATTAGCAGTACGAATTCAAATATTTCTAAAGAAAATACCAATTCAGGGGCCAATTATAGCATTCGATAACGATCGAATTTGCAATACATTTGCGATATCAAAAATTCGAATCGATATGGAAAATTCGAAACGATATCGAATGCTGTAATTTGTCCCAGAACATGGAAAAAAATTTGGAAATTTTCTGTCTTAGTTTATAAATCCAAAAAAAAAATATGTCAGATTATGCAACATCTTTTAAAAATTAACGAAAACTACGAAAACCCAACACAATGATTTCATTGAAGGCATAGTCAGACCATTTTCTGCCAAAACTGCATAAATCGGGAAAGTAAACCAGCTTCATTTAAAATAATAAGAATAAATGTCGTTTGAGCAACGAAAAAAATAAAATTGTTCTTTATGCTGTCTTCGTAAAAAATTAGTAGCTTCACCCGTTGCCACTGCGTATATTCACATTCACAAAAATCTAGTTACCGATGGAGCTATCAACAGCTTTCCCCTTCTACTCTCTATTAAAATTTTAAAAATTACGCAAAGAAATTGCTAAATAAATACTGTATTTGTGAAAAAAGTGCAGTATTTTTAAAGTCTTTAAATTTCACATATTCCCCTTATTCTGTAACTTTTTGTAGACGTCAACGTCAAGACAATATCAAAAATAACACAATTATTTATACTTTTTCTTCACCAATTATATGTTTTTAACAGCCTTTTGCAGCTCTTAGGGAATAGTTTGAGGCCATTAGAGAAATTCAATTGTTCAATGCGTTCCATGAGTATCTAAG
This sequence comes from Linnaemya tessellans, assembly GCA_951800035.1. Taxonomy (NCBI): domain Eukaryota; kingdom Metazoa; phylum Arthropoda; class Insecta; order Diptera; family Tachinidae; genus Linnaemya; species Linnaemya tessellans. The sequence goes on along the minus strand of OX637532.1, from coordinate 154,554,567 downwards.
TATTCCAATGTTGATATTGTCTTGACATTGACGTCGACAAATAGTTACAGAATAAGGGGGATTGTCTGCAAAATATTTAATTTAGGCAAATCCCAGCTATGCCATACATACTATTTAGCAAAAGAATTTATTTAAATAAATATTATAAAACACTTGCCTTGAATTTCCAGAAATCAGTTCAATAAAAATCAGATTCCTTTTAATTTCTAAAAACTTTAACTATTTGCTCAGCATTAAAACGGAAAACTTTAAGCAATAAAAATAGAAATCAAAAAAAGCCTAAAAAGAAATAATTTGCTCAAAATTATTCAAACAAAAATATTTATTAAACAAAATCAATTTGAAAAAAATGTCAAACAGTAGCAAATTAGAACAAAAATTGAAACAAATATGCCGCCATACAATTAAAGTAAATGTTCTTTTATATAAAACAAAAAAACCTTTACATAATAAAAAAAAATTAATAACAATAATAAAAAAACATAAACAACAACAGCAATCAACGATTTAATGAGTGAACGATGGAACAATTAAAATTTAAACACAACAACAACAAAAAACAAAAGCATATTATATATGAAACCGCCTTGCAGAGTCTTAGCCTCTAATTGTGTATTGCAGTACCTGGAATTAAGTTGACTGTGCAGCCTTTTTTTAAGCATGGCTTCAGCTCAGCATATTAAGTCAGCAACTTGATTCCAGCAATTGCGATGGACACGCCATCAACGTGGGATACATTCTTTTAAATGCAATAAAAATTTCTTTTTCCATACAAACACACACATCCAATTTACACACATAAATATACAAATAAGTGAATAATAAAAAATATGAAGCAATAAAGAATATTTAAGAAAATAAATTAATTAATTATAAATAAAATTCAGTGAATAGAATTACAAAAGTTGAAATAAAATCAATCACAAAAGTTAGTTTCTGAATTTTTTATTTTATTAATATTTAAGCTTAATGCAGCAAATATTCTGTAGCAAAAAGGATACTAAGGAAAGTCAGGATATTTAACAAAGTTAGTTTTAACAAAAATAGTTGTTAAGCTTAAATAAAAATAAAATTGTAAACAAAAAGAAAAAGGGTAACAATTATAAAAATCAATAATAGTTTTAAATCAAAATTGGGATAACGAATGTATCAATAGATGTATTGTTCGCAAAACAAAAAAATTAAAATTAGTTTAGCGACACATTTAAAGTTCTTCAAGGGCTTTGCATTTTATACAAAAAAAAAAAAATATATATATATATATATATATATATATATATATATATATATATATTTTCTATAATTGGTTCTTACATGTAACAAATTTAATGGATATTTCTAATTCATCGTAATACAAAATTACTTCGTTAGGATTTACATTTTCCGAATTATTTAATAAAGCCTCATGATTTGCTTTTATAAGGAAAACAATATTTGGTATATGAATGCGCCACACTTTTTTTGTGGTACACTTTAAAGTATGTTATCGTCCACCAATATTGTGGAAATTATCAGGGTTTAAAGGATTTGTTTGTTAAAATAGGCCCAATATAAACATTTTATTTTTTAATTTTTTCATAAAAGTGGTAGAATCAAGTTTTAAATTTGACTTTAAAGCAGTAAAAAAATATTTATTTCTTTACTTGCAAACGCACACGTTCAAAAGCCGTTCTATCAGACAAGTTCTGTAAATCAATTCAGTTCTAGATTGACTGATTTTAGAAAACTAATTTCACTAAGAAAAATATTTTTTTTTCAAACAGCATATCTAAGATATCTAAGAAGAAACTCTCGTCGTTTATGATTTTAACAAAGTCTTCAGTATGCATTATTTATTTTGGAAATCGTATAAAATCAAATTGAGTAAATGTACAGACCAGAGCCGTATATTTTTTATTGACTGGTAAGAAGAGAACAAGCGCTTTCTTACGGTTCTTCTGCTGAAATGTTAGGCACAATGACTAAAAGGATATCTGTTATTCAGGCATGTTCTGGAAATCACAAGATTTAAAATCACTTGTGATTTTAAAATCACAATTGTGATTTGATGGTGTTCTGAAAATCACAAAAGTTTTAACTTTTCGGTGTGATTTCGAAAACACAAGAAAACAGCTGATATTTTGTTTTGATGAAAATTTTTATGTTTTGAAAATTAATTTGAGTTTTGATCAAAATATAATATAAAGAAAAGTTATCGTTTGTATGAAAATGACTGGAGCTTTATTGTTGTCAGTAATAGATTTAAAAAGAAAACAATTAAGAGATGAACAAGTTAAGAAAAGGTATTTGCGAAACTTATCAAATCCATTGAATATGAATGAAACATTGTAAGTAAGCAATAATGTAATATTTAAATGAAACAATTTAAAGTTCGGTTGTTCCCAAATTCATATCATTTTACCAGTTGAGCCTTTCAGATGATATTGGATTCTATATCACCACACCTTTCAAAATGTTCCATTCCGGCAAGTATTTTCGAAGAACTAAAACAGCTGACAGGAAAAAAGTAAATTCAAAATCACAAAGCAAATAACAACATTTCTTGCAAAAGCAAGTGTCTTCAAGTTATTCATAATTTTATAAATTTCTTAGAAGAAAATTGCTCATTTTATTATAAAAATCAATAAATAAGATATTAAGTTATTAATTTCATTAATTTATTGTGAATTTCAAAATAAGATGATCGAAAAAATAACCAAGTGATTTCAAATCGGCAGGCATTTAACTAACCAGTTTCAAATCACAAAAATTCAAAAAGTTTTGTGTGCAGAACACCTTTTTTGTGATTTCAAATCACTTTCACAAAAAGTGATTTTCAGAACATGCCTGATTTGGAATATTGAAAATTAAGCCATATGTTTATATAAAAATAAACAATAATAAATATTACACCGAGCGAAACTAATCAATATACATGTATTTATTATGAATTGCTAATTTATCAATCCATAATTTCGATATATTTTGGAATTAAATTTTTCAAAAATTTTATTTGCTATAATTCTGCTGCCTATTTTTTAATCAAATTAAATGAAAGAATCACTTGTTAAATTATATTGAAAACTATTATTATTTCATATTTTATTTTTCTTTTTTAATGTAAATTTTCTCACAACATTTTTTTCTTCATTTTATTAAAAAGTCAATTCACTACTGGTTTATAAAGAAATATGGTTTGAAAGAAATATTGTAAATAAGAACGTTCGTACCAATTTAGTGCGTATGAGTGATATGGAAAACAACTTGATTCAATATAGTCATACGTAGCGGGTACTGTAAAGTAAAGAAAATGGAGCATATTTTTAGGGTTAGCTTTGCTTGAAGTATGCACATTTCAACTCAGGGATGATAGACGCTATTTTAGTTATTTGATAAAAAAAATAAAATTTATAAACAAGCTATAAATATTTTATTATTCACTGAAAATTTTATAAAAGATTGGAAAGTCATAAAATAGGATTCACTGTGATACACAATTAATATTATATTACAATATTTTATTAAGCTGATGAATATTTTATTAAGCATGAAATTAATGTGCAACTAACGCATTTGGGCTCCAAATAAAGACTTTGTCCACTTTTTAAAGAATTCGTCCACATAAAATCTATTTTTAGCAGCTGGAGAAATCTTTGTTTTAATAATATTTTATCGCATATTTATAAAACAGAGATGAATTTTTTTTTTTTTTTTTTGGACAATAAAAAAAATTCGAAATTTTTATTTATTAATCTTATTTTTAAAATTCAACAAAAAAATCTTAAAATTTGTTGATGTTAGACTGACAGCGGGGACAGTTCATTATCTCAAATATTTAAAGTAAATCCGAATTTTTAAAATCGGTCCAAGGGAGTATTAGTAGGACATATACTGAACTCTTAAGCCCACCTGATCATAGTTTTTAAGGAAATATGTAAATCAGAAATCATTTCCTGTAAAGGTTGTTTGCTACTCCTAGTATTATAGAGAAACAATGTAGCTACGTTAATAAAGTATTATTTTACTTTGAAGAATCTTGCTATAAAAAAAAAACATTTCCTGAGTATGTGGAGTTTAATACCCTTTCACACAATTTTAAGCTCCTTAATGGGACAATTGTAGCCTCAGTCTATTCTATATAGTGATCCCTGTACCAATCGAAATTTATTAATAAGCCTCTAGTGGAAAGCATCAATTTATATCCCTTTTTTTTAAATACTTATAAGCGATGAATAACTTTCAAAAAAACAAGTGCTCGTTAATTTTAACCAAACAAATATTTTTTGTGAAGCAAATATAAATGCAAAGTCCTTTGAATATTATTTCAGGAAGACACACGAATATATTTTGATACATTAAAAGAGGCCCCACTATTTCCAAAGTTAAATGCAATAGTATTTTGTTTACTCAATTACTCAATTGTATATAATTCATATCAGAGGTGTACATATATTTTTTAAAAGTGTAATTACAAATTAGATTAAAAAAATTCCAAAAAAATATATTCATGTATATTTCAAGTTAGACAATTAAACTATTAAACCGACAACACATTTATTCCGAAAACTGAATTATAATAAAATAACAAAAGCAAATACGAATGAAGAGAAAACATCAAGAACTTCCTTAAAAATAAAAAATAAAAAAACAAAGAATAACATAAAACTTTTCTACTCTGAGCTAAACTTTTTATAAAATATGTATAAAAAAAAACAAACAAAGAAAACTAAATGAAATATAATCAAAATAAAAACACTGCAGCAATAATATACTAAACAACCTTTTAGTAAAAAGAGAATAAATGTTAACAATAATAAATAAAGCATTACAAAAGTTATTGTAGAACAATTTTGTTGAGTCAACTAAATGTTTTCAGAGCAGGAGTTATTTTTAAAAATAAAATTTTTATTTTTGTTATTATTTCTACAATAGAGAAACTATTTTCAGGTCACTGTTTTATTATGCAATGGAATATATTTTTGAAAAAATTATTTTAGAAAAATCCCAGCTCCATCAAACTGATGCTAATTGAAAAATAACAATTAAATTAATTTCTGCAAAAAAAGGCGCAATAAAGGTTTTTAGCTCCCATTTGGTGGTAGCAAGAGCTGAAGAAATAATTATGATTAAATTAAGTACCTTGTTGTTTTAAAACTTGTTTATAAGCAATTTATAAATCTGTTTAGTAAAAATCTAATGACCAAATTTTCTTTTGACACAAACAAAATGTCAGTGAACTTAATATTTAGAAAGAAACTGTATGAAAACAAAATTTAATTTAAACAAAAAATTTGTTGCCTATTTTTATTTATCTGTTATTTAAGTCTAATAAAATATATGTGGTGTCTTCGATTGTTAAAAGGAAAACTAAATTTATCTATAAAAATGAAAAACTAAAAAAAATTTTACATAAATTTACTGTCAGCGTATATAGAGAAATTTTACTATAAGACGTAAAAGAAAATAATCAAAATATTTAATTATTTGATAGCAAAATTATATTTTTATGATAACAACAAAAACAGTGGAACTACCAACTTACAACAACTAAATTAATTTAAACAAAACTCTATATGTAATTAATGATAAAGTAAAATTAGATAACAAAATAAAACTACAATAATTATTATAAAATATTATTAAATGTAATAATTAATGAAAATAAACATACAATGAAAACTATGAAATAAACAAATACGAATGATTACATAACTATTAAGGCCTTAGTCACAAACGAGGGTTAAAATTAAAGTAGGCTTTAAAGCCGGGGTTCACTTTAAACGAACTTTGAATTTTAGCAATCATTTGTGAATAGGGACAAGAAAAATAACTCAATAAAGTGAAAAAATTGTTAAAATTAAATAATGGACGTGTTTTATTAGCAAATTAATTGCGGGCAGTTGGTTTCTACAGACGATGAAATAAATTTATTTTGCTTATATACCACGAATAATATAAGTGAAGTGGTATTGTCGGTGTACCTGAAACCGCTTTTGTGTGTGTTAGCATGTCTAAAAGTGGAAGAGGTTCCTTAACGGCACCTGTATTCATGCAATGCATTGTGCTGGCATTATAGAAGTCGGGAGGGGGAAAATGGGAGGCTAGGCGAACTTTGTGACAGCACATCCGAAGAGGATTTGTTTTCACTGCAATATTGTGTCCAATCATTGGTTCAGCACCTAGTGATATGCCCTCTTAAATCAAACAGTCCGTCAACAGGAAAGAATTTATTGCACAAAATGGATCTATTATTTTACTTCTCCCTTAGTATTTGCTTACGTCGTCTTCTTCTGTCCTGCTCTGGAGCAGCAACTCCTACAGTCTCTGCGCAGGACACGTTTTAGAGACATTTCGGAGATATCAGAGAAGGAACTGAAAAATCTGAGTCTTTGGCTGGTTCGGCAGTTGACTCCCCTGAGGCGTGCGAGTTAAATGTGTTATTTATTATTCTTCCATATAGTAAGAATAAAACACAATATTTTTATTGTTTTATGTTGTCAGCTCTTCAGAGTGACAACTTAATTTATTTAAACCGATCTTAAGACTAATTTTACAAAATATTTAAAATCTAATATAAACTAAGTAACGTCAGTATTTTTATGCTTACGTTACTGTTTAGCAAAATGTGGGAAAATATAAAAGGTGTAACTTGAGGTAAGCAACGTAAGTATTTTATGCTTACGTTGCTGTCTAGCAAAATGTGGGAATAAAACTTTAGGGTTTCCCTACACTTTGCCAGCCATTATAATTATTTTGGGTATCAGGATGTGACTTGCGTGCACGACCAGAATTCTTGTCTATTTACGTATCCCACCTTCTTACCTAAACTCTGACTATCCACTCCTTCTTCCTCACCTCTCTCACTTATACACTTTCCTGTCCTATAGAGGTAGCACAAAGGGATCAAATTAATTGGACCCAAGTGGACTGGACTCTACTTTTCCTTTTACCGGCAACCTGTTAACCTAACCTAACCTAGCATTTGATGTAATGCCGATGAAAGCGATCGTAAGTAATTGTCAATCTCTGTCGGTAAATGTTTAGGCAGCAGTGATATGCCCTCTTCATTTAAACAGAACAAAAAAATTTAACAAATCAAATCGGGAAAATTCGATCCCCTGCAAAAAGCAGTCATTCCAAAAATTGAAAAAATTCGCAACAATTTTTTGATTCATTCAAAATCCAATCCAATATTTTCAAATACTTTCTTAGCAGCTCAAAAAGCATATAGCCCCAATTTATTTTTTTTTTTGAGATAAGAAAATTATTTGCTTAAATCTTTAATTCTCAATAATGATATAAGCACGTGCACCATTAGATGATTTAATTAAAATATTAGAAAAAGTATAACATTCTTTGTGTAGCGTGCGTCACACGCCTTTGTGAGAAAAATCAACAAAATAATTAATTTTAGAATTCTCTTAAATGCATTTTTTTTGCAGCAATTGGAATTTCATAATTTATTATTCCAAATTCGGAATCACACTTTAATTTTCGCAATTAATTCCATTTTTGTAGCGTGCGTAACACAATTTTGTGATCAATTATTTCACATGTAGAAAAATTATAACTCTTAAATGTGTAAATTCCTTTAATAAAATTTATAGACAAACAGAAAACCTCTTTTTGACTCTATTTCAAAACTCTGAAAGGCAAAGCAAAGCGTAATTTCGCAATTTTTTTTTTATTTAAAAAATTATGGTCTCATTTTGATACCACTTGAAGGCATCTCTTTTAAAATAGCAGAAGAAATATATATTTTAAAAAATATTCGAAAAAAACATTCTTTATGTAGCGTGCGTCACGCAAATTTTCGTTCAAAATTGAATTCTCTTAAATGCATTTTTATTGCAGCAATTAGAATTTCATAATTTATTATTCCAAATTCGAAATCACATTTCAATTTTCGCAATTACTTACATTTTTGTAGTGTGCGTAACACAATTTTTAATCATTTATTTCACTCGAAATACCTGCTTAAAAATTATAACCCTTAAATATGTAAATCACTTTAATAAGATGTATAGACAAACAGAAAAACTCTTTTTTGACTCTATTTGCTTTTGCTGTTCATGCAAATATTCAAAATTCTGAAAGGCAAAGCAAAGCACAATTTTGCAAATTCGTTTTTTATTTCAAAACTTATAGCCTCATTTTTATACCACTTGAAGGCATTTCTTTTAATATGGCGAAAAAAATATATAAATTATATTTTAAAATATCGCCTATATTCAACTATAAACATTTATTAACAACAACTAAATATTTTTAGTTTTTCATATTAACCCATATCGTCCCAGAGATTTTTTTCGAATCAGTTTATAAAATTTCGTAGTTAAATGGTAATTTAGGTCCAGAAGTCCGAATTTTTTAAAAACACTTATTAAAAATTTTCATTAAAAATTTTCATTAAAATTTTTTTTTTTAATTTTCATTAAAAATTTTCATTAAAAATTTTCATTAAAAATTTTTTTAAAAATGTTAATTAAACATTTTTTTAAAAATTGTTATTAAAAATTTTCATTAAATTTTTTTTTTTAATTTTTTTTTTAATTTTTATTAAACATTTTTTTAAAAATTTTCATTAAAATTTTTTTTAAAAATTTGCATTAAAAAAGATATGTTCTTAGATAAAAAAAAAATTTAAATGCTTGAAATTTACTGTTCGAAAAATTGAACACTGAGTCGAAATGGGTGGGCAAATTTGAGGTTAGGAAGCAAATTGCCTTAAAAACAAACACACTTTTTTGTACGAATTGAATTTTATTAATGCCTGTGTAAAATAGAAATATGGGAATTAATAATAGAATATCATATCGGGTCTACCTCTAGCCTGTCGATAGACGTCTGCTCTTGTCACGAAAATTTCAACTATATTTTGCAACAAAGCTTCGCCTATCTCGTCAATGCAGCGGCGAATTTGATGTTTCAGAACGTCAGTTGTGAAAAGTCACCACTTTTTGTATGGTCTTTCAAATGTCCCCAGAGAAAATAATTCAGCGGCATTAAATCACAAGAACTAGACGGCCAATTGACATCGCCAAAACGAAAAATTACACAATCGAGATATTTCTCATGCAATAATTGAATTGTTTGGCCGGCTTGCTGAAGTCAAAGGTCACTGATGACAACATTAGGCAATTGTGGCCACAAAAAATCGGTTATCATGGTTTGCTAGCGCAGATAATCCACCTTGAGGACGTCTCCTTACTCATTTTCGAAAAAAAATACGAGTCGATTATGCCGCCTGACAACAAACCGCACCATGCGGTCACTTTCTTTGGTTGTAATAGTTTTTCGAGGACAGTTTGTGTTTATTGTGAGCCCCATATGCGAAAATTTTGTTTGTTTTCATAACCGCCTAATGAAAATGGGTCTAATCACTAAAGATAATTTTGTTGAAAAATTTGTGGTTTTCGTTCAATCTTTCAAAAAGGCATTTCACAAACGTTCGACGCACGTAATTTTCGGTCAGTGTTGCAAGGTTAAAATTTCCCAAGTTTTTACTAAATAAATGTAAAAGGATGACAGCTCAATTCTTGACATTTCATCATTTGACAGCCAATTTATTTCCTAGCCTTAAATTTGTCCACCATTTAAAATATATGATTTCAACACCTTGTGCGTCCTCTTACAAATACAACAGCACTTTCTTAAAGTACCTAATAAAACATAACGAAATTGCTTGGCCAATATTTTGTTTCATTTGATAAGGGAGAAGGGGGATATAACATATATGTACGTCGTCAGAATGTATGGAAAAGGAATATAAAAAAAAATTCAAGACAAACAATATATACATATTTAAGTGTCCTCTGCTGAATAGTCCCATGGGAAGTTGCAAAAGTTTTCCATACGAAACGTTTACAGCCTTCTCAAGTTGTTCATAAAAATATCTACACAAAAAAATGCAAATAATCAAGGGCATAATATGTCATTCAAGTATTATTTGTTAAGTGAATAGCTAATAAAAGCTACTTGCGTTGTGTCAAATGTTTTAAAGTTTAGATTCTAAAACCACTTCAGGTTTTGCTTATACATAAACACACGCACTGAAAAGGGGTTAACAAAAAATGGCGCCTAAAATTATAATATAACCCAGCAGAAAAAGACATGCACAAACAAGTAAAAACATGAGTTTTTATGAAACTGCATGCTTCCTGCTTCGGAGGAATAACGCATTCTAGCATTCGAGCGCTGTTGAAGGTCATCACGTCATTCAAATGACGCAAAATACTTAATTGTAACCCCTGCTTTCAAGTATTTTTTGCTTCCTTATATTTTCTTAGCCAGGGATTTGAAAACAGAAACCACTTTTAAAAACAGTTTTGATTATTTCCTTATTTCCTAATCTTGCTTAAAGCTAACGCCCAGCTTTTGCAATTTATATTTTCTAAAATTACTAAAAGAAAAACCCCGCAATATATTTTTCGTCTTCACTTGTCAACTATATTTTTCTATTTCTTATCGTTCTTAAACTCATTTTAAAATGTCTGCTTGATTCCACTCAATTATTTCTTACCCTTGTTTTTAATGTCATATTTCTAAATTATCTTTTAATGTAGCAAACATCTTTAAAAATGAATTTCTATTTAATCAAGTGCGGCAAAATTTAAACGCAGAAACCCAAGACATTATTATTTTCCGTCCCCAGGGTGAAATTAAATAAAATATAAAATTCTAAGCCTACAAGAATAATATTAAATCAAATATTTAATTGAATGATGGTTTATAAAAATTCCCAAGAGATGTTGGCACAATATGCATCACATTCTCAAAAGAAATATATAACTTCTTTTTTATTTAAAATTATATTAGTAAAGTAAATTATCAAGTTAACAATTTGTTGTACATGGAATGGAAGTTACGAACAAATAATAAGACACAAAGAGCTTTTCCAGCCTCCAAGGAGCAATCGTAAAACCAAAACTTTCAATATTTAAAAATTATGATTGCCTTGTATTATAGCACTGAAACACCCTTATGTTGGCTACTGTCATATAAATGAACTAGAATTAGATTTAAAGTTTGATACAGTTCTCGTATGCTATTTCCTCATAAAAATTGTACAAATAAAAAAATGGTAGGCTGAAACCACAAATAAGGGTAAGATAAAAGATTTTTGTCTTTTAAGTCAAGGACAATTCTTTGATGCTAATCTTATTTGTTTCTATGCGGGTTTTTGTTCGCTGTGGGTTGTCTCATAAGAACTAATGTGATGTTGTCGTATCAGTCCAGAAACCCGTTTTGTCCTTTGTCTTTGAGTGGGTCCAGACTTATCACAGAAATTAATTACTTAGACTTTTCTAATGTAATTTTAAAGCTGATGATAGATATTTTGTTCTTAAGACTAAATTATTAAATATCATATCAATCTTAGGGAAATCTAGAAAGTGTTTATGTGTCCAAAATTTTATAAATTATTATATTAACTTCCTCAGTTTTCTATTTTCAAAAGGTAGACAATTAAGACAGAAAATTTTACAATTCTGAAATGTGTTTTAATATGCATAGAAGACTCAAGTTCAAAGCTACAATCTGCAAAATTTTTTTAAGAATTTTTATTATCTTAATTATCTAGACTTGTATCCAACTAGCTCATTCGCTCAGTTTTGACAAGAACCTCTGATCAAACCTATGTAATTTAAATGGGTTTGATCAGAGGTTCTTGTCAAAACTGAGTGAATGAGCTAGTTGGACCCAAGTCTAGTTATTATCATAATCCATGACGCATTACACTTATGCCTCTATTGCATATTTGGCGCTGTTATTATTGGGGGTCAAACTTGATAACCTAACCAAAACCTAGTTTGCTCAATATGATTTCTTAGGTCTTTATAATTTGAATCACTAGTTACTAAAATTTTAATTGATATACATATTAAGCTTTTGACATATTCTGTTATAAACAGCTTATAAGCAAAGGCAATTACACGCATACGTTAGCTGAGACAACAACCTATACAAGCTTATTACACCATAACGGTAATTTATATCTCGTGCTGCCACCTGCTTGAATTCGCCTCAAAAAATTTGAAGTTTTTGGTATTAATTTATTAAGACGAATAATAGATTTGAAGGGTTGCTTTGAAATCAGGGAAATTTATAAGCAAAATCCATTACGAATCTTCTTAATATGAAATTTGAAGATACAAGAATAATTTGTGTAGCCAAATTTTAGTACATGATATCAAGCTAAAAATTAGCAAAAGATATCAAAGAATTTTGTACATCCTCTTAAATTATTTTGTAACCAAAAGAACATGTTAATAATCAGAATCTCAAAAGATATATATAAGTTGATAATAAATTTAATTCATGCTGTCGTGAATATAAAAAACATCTTCATATTTAAAATAATTTGTTCGGAGTAACTTGTTTTTGTAAATAATCTAATAAAAGTCAGCTCATTTATAAAATCAAGTTAAAGGTTTATTGTCCTTGGGTGGCTATAAAAATTTTGGTTCATTTTACTTTAGAAATAATATTTTTTTAAACATTTATCCTTAAAGCGTACTATTATTCGAATTTTAATGAAAAATCTAGATTTTTAGTGAAATTCCATATTTAGAATTTCTCTAAAAAGTACATTTCAAAAAACAGACGAACAAAAAATATTGAAGTTTGTAGATATTGAGCTTCTTAATGACGTCCAATAGTCAAAAAAAAATTACTTATTAGATTTTGATTAAAAATTTTTATTTTTAGTGAAATTTACATTTTTTTAATTTTCTAAAAATTACATTTCAAAAAAATGGGAGCACTTGGGCAAATAAAGATTATTAAATGTTGTAAGTCTTGTGCTCGTATATGATGCCCAATAGTCAAAACAATCAACAGTTGAATTTTTAATAAAAAAATTTGTATTTTTAGTAAAATTTCAGATTTGGAATTCTCTAAAAAATTTAAAAAAAAATAGGCAGACCTGGACGAATAAAAACTGTTGTTCGTCTTGTACTCATTATATGGCAATAAATAGTCAAAAAATTTAGTTGGATCTTTAATAAAAACAATATTTGGTTTAGTGACTGAGGCTGCAAACACTCTTTTTATTTTGTTAATTGGACTGGTGCTCAGTGCAGGAACTCTAGTATTTATAAAATATTTTATGAGAAAATACCTGTATCAATCTATTGGCCTTCAATTATTTTACTTTCTTTGCAGTTTTTCTTCCCTAGCATCATAACTTTCTGACTCTGGCATTATGGATCTTAGCCTCATCAATATTAATTCAATTTATATAAAAATTCAATGTATAAAAAATAATCAAACTGTAACACGGGTATTAAAACAATAATATGTTAACATCAGGTTGATACAGTTCTCGGATTCTTGTTCCTAATAAAATTTGTTTAAATAGGAACTGTTATCACATTCAACTAAGTCACCTAATAAATGGTGACAAAAACAATACACATGATAAAGGTGTTGCGGCTTTCGAAAACAGCTGTTCTGCTCTGCTGTGTAAGTTGCATAACTAAAAACAGATGTTGACTTTCCTTTATGCCTTGGAATATTTATTATGTCTTTCTGAATTTCTAAACAAAAAATTTCGAACATTTAGCCTATAAATCTTAATTCAATTTAAAAATATATTATATTTTTATAAACTCAATTTCAAATAAATATCCCTTATTTGCTTTTTATAACAACGAAAATCTGGACAAACATCTCTGTATTACAACCGAAATAACGGCTTTATTTAAATAATTACGCTCTTCCTAGAGCGCATGTTTTACGCAAACTCTCTCTCTCTCTTACTCTCTGCTAAGTCAATTCGCTTTAAAATTTTGCTATTGTATAATACTAATAATCCTTTGAAAATGTGCTCGCAAAACAATAAAAAAGAGACCGCTTTTCCACATCTACTGCTGCTCTCTCTCTCTCTCTCTCTCTCTCTCGGCATATAGAGAATATAACCAACGACCTGTGTAACTTTACAAAGTTCAATAAAACCTGTAAAAGTGAAGCTTGAAATTGCGAGCGGCAGTAGCAGACGTTTGACCAAGGCATCTGCAGTGTGTTCAGTTTAGTCATTTAAAGGATATCGGCGAAAACGGTTGTGTGCGAAAGCATTAAACGAAGATATTAATTGTGAAATAAAATTATTTTAAAAAAATGCAGTGAACATTAATATAAACAACTCGATATGGAAACAAATTGAACGTCAACTACATATTCAAATAAAATTTATAAATTCTATAAAATAAAATATAAGAGTATTAAAGCATGTTGCTGCTTACAACACAACAGACCATTATTGAATAACCAAAATTTTAAGTGTTTAGAGAAAAATACTAGTTAAATAATAAAAAATTTCAAATAATTATTACAAAAATTTAAATATAAATTTGTATAATAGATGTTGAAAATAAATATATATATTCAAATCAATACTGAGTCAAGTTTAAAACAAATGTATAATAAATGTGTTACAATTTATGGCTTACACCATCAAACATTTACAGCCACATATATGCACGCACACATTTGCTCAGCATTTCTACAAAATAGCCTGAACTTTTATAAATAAGCAACAGGGATGTAAAGCACAGCATAATAGTAAATACTTTTTTTCATTCAAATATTTAAGAAATGAATTTTTAATATGATTTACTAAGGAGTTATTGAAATAGAATTGCATACAATAATTACAGGACATGGAGCACAAAGAGAAGGGCAGGAATTTAATAAAATTAGAAAAACACTTTTTAAGCGCCATCTAAACTAAATGGAAATGTTAGGCCTTAAACCTACAACAGCTTAATTTCTTGGGAATATGATTAATTAAAAAAAACCTCTTATACAAAAAAATTTACTCTACAACCAGCACTTCAAAAAAGAATCAGCAGGACTAAAATTAAAAAAAGGAAATCTGAATTTTTTATTTTATTTTTTTTTTTTTTTTGAAAAGTAGTTTTTATTGATGTAACTATTTAAACAGGTAACAGCGCTGGAATAAATAATTTTTTATATTTATACCATTTTCGCTAGATACTCTCAAAACTAACTCATGCACTTCACTGCCCATTTTTATTTTATAAAAATGAGGGTAAAATTTTAAATCCTAAAAAAAAAATATATTTAAAATCTGTTTAAAAAAAAATTTTTAATAATATATGGGGTGTTTTTTATAGACTGACACAAGTTCAAATCATAATAAAACAAGGAAATATACACTTAATATCAATTAAACGAGCCTTATTGGAAAGACAATTTTATGAAATTAATGTTTAAATATGATTTTTTTTTATCTTGGACCAGCACTCAGGGAATGACCCCTATATATGCAATGCATTGCGCCGGAACTGAAAACGAGGGGATAGTAGTGAGGGGACAGATTAGGAAAGATGAGAAGATAGACAGTTTTTTTGTAGCTATTTCAACCTTTTCCTTCGCCGGCTAATTTTTTGCTACAGGGCCGACGAGGGTGGGTGCTGTTACTCTGCTTTTTAGTACATGATCGTGTCAGTCGCTGCCAATTATGTTCAGTGGCCAGTGCTATGCCTTCATCATTGAAACAGGCTGGCAACAACTATGTAACACAACAACGCACTAATGCTGATGAGAAGAATTCAACACAATAGCCCAATTCACAATCTCGAGTTAGTAGTCTAGCATCGTAGCATGAGCTATATGATAATAATAGTACTCTACACCAACAAAATACATTGAAAATGCTCTCAAATACTCTCTTAATTTGCAAATGCTATAATGCAAGACCATTTGCACAGGATTGTGCATTGGGCTAATATTTCATGACTCATCGCGGTCTCGAACTTAAGACCCTCCGCTTCATAGTCTCGTGTTCTACTATTTCAGCCAACAACACCCACATATGGCCGCCACGGCTGGCGCGTAGAGTGCACAATCCGGAATACCAATTTTCAATAACTAAAAAAATCTTTCATAAAGTGCTAGGCCACAATCCCAGTTGCTGAGAACAAATTGATTGATTAGGATCATCGTCAATGCATTCCTGTACAGCAGCTACAACTTCTTCAGTGCACACTATTCGGCGTCTCTCGGGATGCACATTATCAGTAACCGAAAATGTGGTCCGAAAACTATCTATTGTTCTTCGAATTTTGGCCGCTCTGAAGGACGATTATATACGCCATAAAATGAAAAAAGTGCAAGATGAGTTTGACGACTAAAACCATTATTTTGATTAAAAATTTCAACAATTTGCATGCATTGCTCTGGTGTTGTGACACTCTAATAAAAATAGATGTGTGGTGTCGTGGAACACCGGATAGGAACGAAGTTCCTTATTATAAAAATATTAATTTTAAGTTGTTATGAAATTTTTATTTGACATATTGCCACAATTTTATTTTAATGCTAGAGTTAATGTCGACGTCGTCGACGGCGTCAAATGTCAAAAAAAAAAAAGTTGAATCGTATGAAATTGTATGAGAGCAGTTAATCTCAAGGCGTTGCAACGCCGTAAAAGTTCAATATATTTCAACTTTTTCGGCGTTGAAACGCCGTCAACGGCGTCGACATTAACTCTAGCATAAATGAAATTTATTTCATTGGTGCTTTACCAAATCGTCAGTAGACTTTAAACACAGTTTTGAAAAGTAAGTGCATAAGATAGGAGGGTTTCAACTTTTCAAAACTGTGGTTAAAGTCTACTGATGATTTGGTAAAGCACCAATGAAATGCATATGGACACTGCATGACCACCAAAAAACAAATTTCATTTATTAATTTTAAGTTCCACTCCAGGTATAAAGAAAATAATTATTCGGGTATATATTTTTTATTATGATTTTTTTTTTTCGCCGACCAACGAAAATACAGAATCAATTTCCTTATTATAAAAATATTAATTTCAAGTTCTATTGGTGGTATAAAGAAAATAATTATTCGAGTAGAAATTTTTTGTTATGAAAAATATACAGAATCAATTTTGTTCCCAAACGAAATTGAATTCTGCCACAGCACGGCTGCGTATGATTAATATTTGTTTGTATGGAATCCTATTACTCATACGTCTTAAACATTGATTTAGAAACAAACAAAAACTAATGTTACGGACGTTTTTTCCCGGTTAGGCTACCCCTCCGCAGCGGCCCATAACGAACTTCGTTCCAAAAACGCGCTTTACAATTCACACATAAAGTCTTAAATTTAGTAGCATTTCATAATTTAAATTTTCCATTCCTGGTCGTACATGAATAATTGAGAAAGAGAAAGAGAGTGTATGAATGAAAAGAATGTGTGCCACATGTAGTTGAGTTTTTGTTTTTTTTTTCTATTGAAATAAAGAACAACAAATTGCTGCGGCCATTACCACCAACTTGCGCTTTGTGCTCCATTTAATAGTTGTTGTTTCTGTTTTTGTTTCTGTTTTTGTTTCTGTTTTTGTTTTTTGTGTTCAGCTGTAAGTAATATTCCTTGGAGCATGCATGCACGCCTGTTTACTTGTAACAATCAGACAAACACACATATGCGTGTTATATTTGTATATACTTTCATATATATAGACGTGTGTGTGCGTGTGTGTGTGTGTTTTTTTTTCTATTTTTCTGAAGTTCAGTGTTAATAACAAATTTAATTTCTTTCGATTTATTTCCAATACTAAAAGAAATAAAAATTACTATAAAAATATATAGAATATCTAATAAAATAGAATATGATTAACAATGAAAGACAACTTATAAATGTTTAAAAAATAAACAGCTGACATGCAATGCGAAATAGTTAAGGGAATACAAAAATAAAAGCAAGCTCTTATATGGCATATAAAATTAAAAATAGATAAACAAATAGAAGTACACAATATCAGATATTTATATACAAAAAAAACTTATAAATTAAAAATAGATAAAAAAATAACTAAAAAGACAGAATTACAAATTAAAAATATATGTGTGCATTTGAACACAATAATAATTAAAAAAAAATGAATTAAGAATCTAACCGTATAATTTCGATATTTTGAAAGACAACAAATTGAAAGGGTAAGTGGAAATTGAATTAACCTAAGTAAATTTAAGAGCATAAACTGAAGACCCTATTCAAAACCAATTGTCGCTGGCTATTAGACACCTGCTTCATGATTCTCCATGCAATAATATTTTTATTATATCAAATTATGTGATTCCTTGTCATAACGAAAATATACTAATTCTTCGTTTTATTAAATAGAAGCAAATTTTGCTTTGAGGTTACAGTTTATATTCGAAACTGCCCTCTTATAAAATCAAAACATTAAGGGAAATTACTTTTAAAATAAAAAATAAAAACAAATAAAAACGTTACATTCGAGCCCCTCCAAATATTTAGTAAGTAAATTTTAAATGTTTAAATTGGTGGGACAGAGTTCCTCTAAGATAATAAAAATTGTTCAATAATTACACTATTTATGCATATAATATCGTACGTCAAGGCCCATCCAATAGGGCGGGGTCCAAAAATAGACTATATCATGTTTTCCACAGACGAACGTATGGGCATTGCTAGATCGTCTCAGACCTCATCACTGAGGAAGAATATATATACTTTATGGAGTCAAATTCTTTTTGGAGGGTATTAAAACTGTGTTTTGTCGGTGTCTCTCTGTCACGGGCCGTGGGGGAGACATTTCACCTTTGCCACAAAACTTTAAAAATAAATGTTCGATATGTAAAATTTATTTAAATTAAATTTTTTTTTTTGATAGAGTCATTTAGGTGGCAAAGGGGGAAGAGGGGTCAGGGCAGAGGAGTACCAGGTATCGTCTAAGCTTCGTCATTAAAGCTTAAAAATGTTATTTTCAAGGAATGTAGGCTTAAGTAAAACAATTTGTAAAATGTTTAAATTACTTTTGCATATAATAACGCCCACTAAAGGGGCGGGGTAGAAAATAATTTTTTTATGGCGCCAAGTTTAACGCGTTCGACCTTCTCTGACATAAAAATATATCATTTGCTTAACAAAATTAAAAAACAAAAACTTTAAAAATGATGTTGTTTTTTAGAGGTTGGTTTAGTTTTTTTTAGGGAAAGTTGTTTCTCTCTGGCCCGATTCAGCCCATTTACGCACGTGGCCTGTGCTATCCTTCAAAATATATTTATACCAAATTTCAAGAGTATAGCTGTTTTCGTTTGGACTGAATCGTGATTTCCCCAGACGGACGGACATGCTCAGATCGTCTTAAATTTCATCACTGATCAAGAATATATATACTTTATGGGGTCTCAGATGGATATTTCGCTGCGTTACAAACGGAATGACAAAGTGAATATACGCTCCAATTGCTTTTTTGGAGGGTATAAAAATCTAAAGCATCTTTTAGGCTGAACGCACATCAAATCAAACAGTCGTAGTGAATGAAAGCACTACCGGCCGTCTTGTGAACATTTTGCGGAATATCATTATTTTAATTCAGTTAAGAATTCTAAGATCCAAATTAGAAGTAAAAAAAAAAATCCTTAATTTGTAGCTCTTTCTTTATAAAAGTGCAGAAAGTGATTTGGAAGATTTTAACAAACCATTTCATTTCAAGGCACTGTGGATTCTAACCTATATATCTCAAATCATTACAGCAACACCTCATTCCTCTTTATGCACGTACTTCTGTGCTCATATAAAATTACTCTTCGTTTTCCCCCCCACCACCTAAAGCTAAAAAATCATCACGGCATAATCATCCAAGTTTAAGCTCATCTATCATTAGTTTCATATAAGGAAGCAAAGATATGCATATGCGTACTTTATGATTTAAACTTAAATACATTTATTTTTCATATATCACGTTGGTATGATGCTGGTATGTCAATTCGTTACATGTCGTCGTATGTAAATTTTTTACTCTTATAAAATTAAAGAAAATGTCATGTTACCCAACATCTTCCTGTTGCAGGCAATTTGCTACAAATAAATAATAGACTCAAGTTCGTGATGTAATTTAACTTGTATACGTTTTTCATCTGAGCCCGTATGTAGAAAAATAATTCCTCTTTTTCATTACAATTTTAAGAAGAATGCTGCTTAGTTCGTAATTCTTTTACAACTCATTTTTACATACAAGGAATTACGAATTTGTTATGGGAAGACAGAAAAATAAATGGGATTTTCCCTTTTTCCTTTTAATTAATTTGTTGTACAAACTTTTAAAAAATTTATAAGCAGTTTAAGATCCTTAATGCGTAGCTTCCAGCAAAATTTATTGAACTAGACATTGACATTTGGACTCTTTTCAAAGCAACTGTCACATCTAAATTTCTCTTTTAAGGTCTTAATACATATTGTGGATATAAAACCCATTGCCAGTAAGTTGCCATAGCCACTGGCAAATTACTACTATTGGCAACCTTTTAGCAGTTCTAAGCCTTAACCTGTCAATAGTAATTAATATGAAAGGACAATTTAATAAGCATCAGACTGGAAAATGGTTGATTACTTCGGATTATGCAGAAAGTTGTAAGAAAAACAATTCAAAAAAAAAAAAAAAAATTATATACATATTTCTTAATATGTACCAAAAAAAATATTTAATGTAAAATATATTAAGTGCCAATGTCTTTTTTCCAATCAAATTGAAATATTTTCCTAAAGAAGCTACAGAAAGCAGTGACGAAATATTGGTAAATATAAATTGAGACAATATGTCGAATAGAAGATTTTAAAATATATAGATTATTTTTTATCAAAAAAAAAAAAATATAGTGAACTTAAACCTAAAAATATTATAAATTGTTAAAATCAAAAAGAGGTCAAATAACTTGACAAATTATATTACGTACCTTAACTTGATATCAGCCATGATTCAATCAGCTCGCAGTTCAACTGTAAAAGAAAAAATTTTAAAGAAAATTAATCCTGTTCTACATACTGATAAAATATAAATAAATTAATTATCAGTTTTTAAATAAAAACCAAAAATTTATAATTTCTATATGTATTTTTAGGGAATTCTAAAATATTTCATATGCGGCTAAGGATACAGACATTTCTGAAGGACCTGGGGGTTACTCTGTAATGCAATGCGAAAGGAATTGCCTTCGCATTTCAATGTAAATGGCATACAAATGCGTTCAGTTTTTCATTCGCATCGCATTACAGAGAATGATCAAAGGGTTGCGTCTTTCGAAAACAGCTGTTCTGCTGTGTAAGTTGAATAACAAAAACTGATGTTGATTTGCCTTTGTGCCTTGCAATATTTATCATGTCTTTCTAAGATTTAAATTAAAATTTCGAACAATTAGCCTATAGAATCTTAATTAAATTCATTTAATTTGTTCAACAGACCTCGTATTTATATTATCAAAATTTTTAAATTAAGTTCGAAAAGATATAACGTAAGCATTTGGAACTATAGACGTATGAGCAATATTTGGTTTCTCTATACAAATATAACGTATACGTCCGCATTTGTATGAAAACTATAGCATAGTTTTGTATGAAAACTATAGCATAGTTTTAGTTTTATATAGAAGAATAAAAATCTGATTTCTTTACATATTTATTAGTGAAGTTATAATTTTTTATAGGCCGAGTATTTTCAGAAAAGTCGATTAATTTTAATACTGTAAACAACAACAAAAACATATCGTTTGCTAATTATCTCTTAAATTTTGAACACTATAAACACTTTTGAAAGGACTTTGTACAAAATTGATTAAGCAAATTTAAATGTTAACATCTAGAGCCAGTCCACTTAAAAGAGTTCAACAAAATGATATATTGCTAGTAATGAATGACTGACGGCTCTTGTTACGGAATATATCAACTTTCTACTTAATGCGGAGATTTAATTAACAGCTTAACAAATTTTTTACAAGCATTTTTTCTTAACAAAAACTTGAAAAAAAAACCTTTAGAAAATCATGGAAATAATATAAAACATTCATTTTCTATTCGCAGATTTTTATCCGCCACAGAGGCCATTTTGTTCTTAGCTGGTGCTTAAATATTCTTTTTTCAATTTCCCTTTTTAATTTTACATCAACGGTATTAAAATTGTAAAGTCAGTTTATTTTCAGCAACATTCTCTTTGAATTTGGCTTATTTTTAGTTGGTATTTCCTTCCCCCCCACTATTGACCTCAAAATAAATTTATGTTTAAAACAATTTCATATTATTCACAAAAGCTGGCATATAAACAAGAGAAAGTGGAGCAGAAGCTCAAAATATTTTTAGCAATGGTGTTATAGAGAATTGCGAAAAGTGGCTGCCAAAAGCGTTAAAGAGCAAATGTCATGGTTTCCGCTTCTTATATTAAATTAAGTACAGCCTGCTTTTAGGGGTCTGGTTTTTGTTAATATTTTATATTTTGCTCTGCAGACACTTTATTCTCAACATGCTAGGAAATTTTAATAAATTACTAAAATTTAGGGACTTTTTAAAAACTCCAAGAAGATGTTATCACTGTAATCAAAAAAAAAAGTTGAGGGGTACTATACAACAAACAATACAAAACTTATAAAACGAAAATATTAGTGTGTAGTTTGTTAAAGAGTAGATTTTATTTACACTTATTTATCTTTTTTATCAAGATTAGCTGATTTTCTGTTAATAGCAAAACGGAAGGAAATTCGATTTTATGTTAACAAAATATTTAGAAATATTTTTGTTTTAGTTTTAAACTTTTATAATTTCAGTAAAGACGAAATCATTTTTAGTACTTTTATTGCAGTACTAAAAGAAATCATTAAGACAAAAAATTCATAAAATTTTTTTCTTTAAACTCCAATTCAAATACAAATTGATTTTTTTATGAAAGCGGCAGTTAATATATTAGCATGATTGACTGCCTGTTCAAATGAATGACTAACATTTAATATAAAAACAATTTTTGAAATTTATTTTCATTCATTATTTCCTCCGATGAAATAATAGCTTGCGATGTCGCCTTAAAGGCAGTAAACTAAAAAAACATTTATAATTATATTACAATGAGAATCATATATCATGTGTAACATTCTGTTTTATTTCAAACCACAAACGAAACATTGATTCCATCTGAAAATGAAATAAAAATACCATAAAATTAAACGCCTCGAAATCTCACTCCCAAAAACAAACAATTCCTCAATGCGGAAAACAATTTTACATGTGTTAATAACAAATCACATAGTACAATAAGAAAAGCAATAAAGACAAATTTATGTACATTTTGTATGCCTTTGCCAACGAACAAGGATCAAATCGTGTACTTACACATGTTGAGCAAAATCTGTAGTCTACCTTTAGCTCACTTGTGAGCTAAACATGTAAATAAAGAATAAAAAAGAAACCATAAAACAAAATTTAAAAGAAAGCAGCATACAAAATTAATAAACAAAAAAAAAAAAAATAAAAAAGAAATCAAACCAAAAACTGGAATAATTGAAGCAAACACGCGAACACTAAAGACTTTCACAATTTAGCACACACAATTAAAGTTGGTTACGAACAAAAATTATACAACAATTGTATGGCAGGCTAAAGCTAATTTTAAAATAATCCCACAATGGAAATTTCCAAGTCACTTAAAGCCCTAAAAGAAACAGACAATATAATTGCTGGCATTAAGAGTTTAATTAAAAACCAAAAATAATTTAACAGCATCAAAAGGCTGGTGTTGTTGCTGCCAGCCTATCAGCACAATCCTTAATAATGCCATTAATTTAAAAATATTGCAACGCTGCAACGTGTAAAAGGCACTACAGATTAATATGCACAGCAGCAAATGAAACTAAAGAAATTCACTTGCACCTTGAAGTGACTGCTAGACTTGTTTATATGAAACACAAATCAATATTATTTATTTAAAAAAAAAAAAAGTCTTCAGAATTTGAGTACATGAAATCCTTACAACTAGAAATCCCTTGTTGTCATGTGTAATGTCGTTAACTTTAATGTGGCTGTAACTTAACAGACATGAGTTGCGTGTATATAAATTTTTAATTTATGCAATCATGCCTTTAACACACCCAGTTTTGTTTTAAATGTATTTTTCTTTTATTTTTTTCAACGTCATTTAAAATACAGTGAAAATTAAATTTGTTTTGTAGATTCAGCGTATAATAAATGGCTTGAAATGTGGCAAAAGTTTCTTTGGGATTTAGAGTAGACCTTGAACCTGAAGTTAAATCTGTTTAAAACCCCCAGAGATATTAGCGGTAGACAAACTGCTAGACGACCAAATAGATTTTTTTGTTTTGCAATAAATCGCTCAAAATCTCATAAGCATGCCATTAAACACTTAAAGGATTATTAGACAGATGATGATGATACAAATACATATTTTTTTAAAAAGTTTGCTTTAATTGCAGCTATTTGTTGCAAACTTTTTGCGCTTAATCCAAGCAAAGGCACAAGGTAGCTTTTTTTTGTATGTCTGAAGTTTTTCAAAAATATTTTTTTAACGGTGGAGAGCATAATCAAAGTAAGTGCAGAATGCAATACCTCCGCTTGTCATAATAAATTATATCAACATGAAATTTATATTTAATTTAATTCTATCGCGGTGAAAAATACTGGAAGTAATTTTTGGTGAACAACTCTTTTCCTATTGAGAGTGCACACAGAGAAAGATGATAAGGTGATCTAGCAAAGTAGCTTTTACGAAAATTTTTTTTGTGTTAATAAATAACTTTTCTACAATAATATCACAAGCCTGATAGTAGTTTTTTTTAAATACACCCTATTATTAAAGGCTTATATATATATATATATATATATATATATATATATATATATATATACATTTATATATATATATATATATATATATATATATATATATATATATATATATAAATTTTGAGTAATAGATTTTTTAGATTAAGAGTCCATTAAAATATGAAAACCTTTTAAAGGAAAGTAAATTTGTATATATAAACTACCTTTTTGAAAATTATAGTTTTCGATTAAAAGTACTTTTGAAACAATAACACCGTTTTGCTTTTGCTCCTTTTAAAAAAAAGTACCATTCGAACAAAAGTAACTGTTGAATAAAAGTACCTCTTGAATATAAGTACCTTTTGAATAAAAGTACCTTTTGAATAAAAGTACCTTATGAATAAAAGTACCTTTTGAATAAAAGTACCTTTTGAATAAAAGTACCTTATGAATAAAAGTACCTTTTGAATAAAAGTACCTTTTAAATAAAAGTACCTTTTGAATAAAAGTACCTTGTGAAAAATAGTACCTTTTGAATAAAAGTACCTTTTGAATAAAAGTACCTTTTGAATAAAAGTACCTTTTGAATAAAAGTGCCTTTTGAATAAAAGTACCTTTTGAATAAAAGTACCTTTTGAATAAAAGTACCTTTTGAATAAAAGTACCTTTTGAATAAAAGTACCTTTTGAATAAAAGTACCTTATGAATAAAAGTGCCCTTTGAATAAAAGTACCTTTTGAATAAAAGTACCTTTTGAATAAAAATACCTTATGAATAAAAGTACCTTTTGAATAAAAGTACCTTTTGAATAAAAGTACCTTTTGAATAAAAGTACCTTTTGAATAAAAGTACCTTTTGATTAAAAATACCTTTTGAATAAAAGTACCTTTTGAATAATAGTACCTTTTGAATAAAAGTACCTTTTGAATAAAAGTACCTTTTCAATAAAATTACCTTATGAATAAAAGTACCTTTTGAATAAAAGTACCTTCTGAATAAAAGTACCTCTTGAATAAAAATACCTTTTGAATAAAAGTACCTCTTGAATAAAAGTACCTCTTGAATTAAAGTACCTTTTGAATAAAAGTACCTACAATAAAAGTACATTTTGAATTAGAGTACTTTTTCAAAAGTACCTTTTGAACAAAAGTACTTTTCGAAAAATATTTATATTTCGAATAAAAAAACATTTGGAAAAAGTACCTTTTTAATAGTATTACATTTTGATAAAACTACCTTTTCAATAAAAGAACTTTTTGAACAAAAGTAACTTTTTAAAAAAGCATCATTTTGCATAAAAGTACCTTTTGAATAAAAATACTGTTTGCATAAAAGTACCTTTTGAATAAAAAAAAGCTATTTCAATATTTTATCTCAATATTTTTCAATACTTTGCTAGAGGCCCACTATTGAGGCTGATGTTCCACTGGTGCTTTAGTACATGATACTGTCACTAAATGCTCGGCGGCCAGTGCTATGCCTTCATCACTGAAACAAACTGCCAACAACTAACACAACCATGCACTATTGCTGATTACAAAAATTCGACACAATATTCATGAATAAGCGCGGAGTCGAACTGAGGACCTTCGCTTAACTACTTCGGCCAACAGCAACCTCATATATCGCCTGATCGTTTAAGTTTCTATTCTACGTCAATGTTAGCAAATTTAGCACAATTTCCACAAATGTTAGGCTCGTGTCACAATTTATGAAATTCCCTGCACGAGTTTTCATCTTAATTGGCCGGCAACAAAAGCCTGAATGACACAAAAAGAAACTTCAACTTTTATTTTTTCTATTTATACTCGTATACTTTTTATTTTGTGTCAATTAACCACTTCTTTAATACTTTTTAGACATTTACCTTTCAGCTGCAGTCCAACCACATTTATTATCTTCTCTGCAGGCTATTTCTTTTTCTTTTTTTTTTGAAATAATAGGATACCGGCACACAAAAATATACTTTAGCAGAATACACACTCACACACATGTGCGTGCGTGTATGTATTCATGCCAGCTATTTTATTTGTGTTATATTTTTTGATTGGGTAAAATAGAAAGTTTCTTTATTGTTCAGAAAATGTTAAATATTTTATATTTTCAATACACAAAGAAATTGATTCAGAGTAAAAGTTAAATCTGCTGGAGATGCTAGACTTCATTAGTTATGCTTGTCAAAGTAATTTTTTGATATGGTTTTTTAAGTTTCTCGTTCACATTTATTGAAATTCTTTAACTTTTATTTGGTATTTTCTTTTACCCAATCATATAGCCTAAAAGAAAATAATGTTTGGACAGTGTAATGAGTTACTCTGAAAAAAAAAATACAAAGTCGAAGGTTCATATATTGTTGACTTAATCCCCTCAGGCTGTGCGGTATATGTAAATATATGTGATATGCCTGTCAGTGCCAAGCAATGGTTTCATGGTTTAATTCTATTGCAAGGATTTTAAAGTATTTTCGAAAAAAATCCCTTGCAGCACTAGTTAGTGAAGAAATTGAATTAAAGGTATCAGTTGATAGCGCCAGTCTACACGGCATAAGAAAATATCAGCTCAAGGACATGACCTGTCAAATCGCTGTTAGTACAGGGATTCGACTTTAGCCACCGCGTTGACCGGCTGCGGCGAACGTCAAGGTGCTTGCGATTTTTGTGCCACAGGCTGAATTATTTCTTAGTATAATTTTTGCTTTAGTCGACAAAATTTAATTTTTGTGTTATACCTTGTGTTTTTATATCCTTGCAGAAAAATTGTTAAAGGGTAGATAAAGATTTGTCATTCCTTGAGTAATTTCTATAATATTACTATACTAACTCCATAAAGTGTATATATTTCTGTTTCTTATGAATAAAGGAAGTCGAATAAGGGATGTCCGTCTGTCTGTCTGTCTGTCTATTCGTATTTATATAAAATCGGTTCTCCGAAGCCCCTAGAAAAGCCAGAGACTTCGATTTTAGCTTGATGCATTGGAAATAATCTTCAGCAGATTGCTATTGAAAATTAGCAAAATTCAAAATACGGTTCCAGAGCTAGAATATTCTAACTACCCTCCAAAAAAGAGTATGGAGGGTACATTCACATTTTTTTTTTTTTTTTAGGAGTAGGACCAGCACTCAGGGGATGTCCCCTATATATGCAATGCATTGCGCTGGAACTGAAAACGAGGGGATAGTATTAAGGGGACAGATTAGGAAAGATGAGAAGGTAGACAGTTTTTTTTTTTTTTGTAGCTATTTCAACCTTTTACTTCGCCGGCTAATTTTTGCTACAGGGCCGACGAAGGTGGGTGCTGTTACTCTGCTTTTTAGTACATAATTGGGTCAGTCGCTGCCAGTAATTGTCCAGTGATCAGTACTATGCCTTCATCACTGAAAACAGGCTGGCAACAACTAACACAACCACGCACTAACGCTGATCAGAAGAATTCAACACAATATTTCATGACTCAGCGGGGGCTCGAACTCGGACTCTCCGCGTCATAGTCTCGTGTTCTACTACTTCAGCCAACAGCTGAAGTAGTAGAACACAGCTAGCGCAGCGATATATCCATCTGAGACCCCATAAAGTATATATATTCTTGATCAGTGATAAAATCTAAGACGAACTGAGCATGTCCGTCCGTCTGTGGAAATCACGATTAAGTCTAAACGAAAAGAGCTAGACTCTTGAAATTTGGTACAAATACATTTTGAAGGATAGCACAGGTTGAGTTCGGAGATGGACTAAATCGGGCAAGAGGGAAAATAGTTCCCCTAAGAAGAGCTAAACCAACCTCTAAAAAACAACATAATTTTTAAAGTTTTTTTATAATTTTGTTAAGCAAATGATATATTTTTATATTAAAGAAGGTCCAACGCGTTAAACTAGGAGCCATAAAATAAAAAATATTTTTGGACCCCGACCTCTTCATTGGGGGGCTGGGTCCAAAAAATGCTTGTTTTACTTAAGCCTACATTCCTTAAAAATAACATTTTTAAGCTTTAATGACGAAGCTGAGTCGTAACCTGGTACTACTCTGTCCTACCCCCTCATCCCCCTTTGCCACCTAAATGACCCTATCAAAACAATATTTTTTTTTTTTAATTTTGTATATAATTATCCCAAACATTTATTTTTAGAGTTCTATGACAAAGGTGAAATGTCTCCCCCACAGCCCTTGCCATATAGACCTCCCCAAAAATACAGTTTAAATACCCTCCAAGAACTGGACCCCATGAAGTATATATATTCTTGATCAGTGATGAAGTCTAAGGCGATCTAGCAATGCCAATACATTCGTCTGTGGAAAACATAATATAGTCTATTTGTGGACTCCGCCCCCTTTAGCTGACATACGATATTATACGCAAATATAGTGTGAATATTGAACAATTTTTATTCCTTAAACCTATAAGAAGCTGAGATGTTCTCTGATCTTGCAGAGATGAAACATCTCTCTCACGGCCCTTCTCGGATTCACTCTCAAAATAGAGATTTAAAAACTGGGCACAGAGATGTCTTAAAGGAACTCTGTCCCAACAAATTAAACATTTAAAATTTACATACTAAACATTTGGGGGGACGAATATAAAGTTTTTACTATAGAAAAATTTTGTTTTATTTTATTTTTTTATGCTACTATTTTTATATTTTATTTAAAACTATTTTTTACTTCAGACAGAAATGAATTGGCACTAAAAATCAAATATTCAGAAAAAATTATTTGACGCATTAACCCATATCGTCCCAGAGATTTTTTTTCGAATCAGTTTATAAAACTTCGTAGTTAAATGGTAATTTGGGTCCAGAAGATACGAATCAGATGTCCGAATTTTTTTAAAAACATTTATTAAAAATTTTCATTAAAATTTTTTTTTTTTTAATTTCCATTAAAAATTTTTTTAAAAATGTTAATTCAAAATTTTTATTAAAAATTTTTTTAAAAAT
The DNA here is from genome assembly GCA_951800035.1 of Linnaemya tessellans. Lineage (NCBI taxonomy): Eukaryota > Metazoa > Arthropoda > Insecta > Diptera > Tachinidae > Linnaemya > Linnaemya tessellans. The sequence continues at coordinate 154,525,056 of OX637532.1, read as the reverse complement.
GTTTATTAAAAATTTTTTTAAACATTTTTATTAAAAATTTTCATTCAAATTTTTTTTTAATTTTTATTAAACATTTTTTTAAAAATTTTCATTAAAAATTTTTTTCAAAATTTTCATTAAAAAAGATATGTTCTTAGTCTTTCCTAAAAAGATAAAAAAAAATTTAAATGCTTGAAATTTACTGTTCGAAAAATCGAACACTGGGTCGAAATGGGTTAAAGTAGCCAACTAAAATTTTAGAAGAATTGATATATTTTTTTAAAGAAATTTCTTAGTATTAGAAATAAGAAAAGATGGCTCCAGAGTTGGAAAATTTCTGCAATATTAAAGTAACTATTGAGCTTAAGGTTCTCTGGATAACTTGACCACGTACAGCAAAAGGTTTTTGGCACAGCAAAATATCAATTAAAACTTCTATGAACTTTTATAGACGAAAAAAAAGAAATTGAAATTGAAGTGCTAAAGATTCATTGTAAAACATTTTCCCAAAAACCTCTCCAATCCTTGAGGTCATACATCTGAAGATCATTTAATTTCATAAATTTTTTAATAATCCATCTAACAAAATTTATTATGGCCTTGTCGTCATAAAAAGTTAATTTCTGCTCTTGTTATTTTATCTAATAGAATTTTTCTAATTTTATTATTATTATAATTTTTTTTATTTTATTTGTTACTTTTTTATTTTTTTTATTTATATATTTTTTGAACAGTTCCCATTGTGTGTATTTGCTTGATATTTAGTTTCTGTTAATTGTTTTCTATTTAATGATTTATGATGGTTTTTTTCGTACAAAGAGCTCAGTTTATTGTGTGTCTTAAATATTTCTATTTTTGTTTGATAATAGCCAAGGGCACAAAGAAGTGTTAGTAAAAAGTAATCAATTTAAAGATACACTACTATATTCTAAATGCCATAAATAACAAACAGGTTCTTAAAATAGAATTGAAAGATTATGTATTGAATCGTCGTCAATCGCAAAATAACTTAAATTGTAATATCGACTGCTTAAGTATGAATGGCGCATGCATAGGAAGTACATGGCGGGGTAATAATGTTTTAGTGAAGTAATTATTATCAAAAAAAAAAATTTACCGAAAATTTTGGGTCGTAAACTCTTTTAATATAATGGAAATTTTTGGTATTTATAATTTTACATCTTTTCATATTTTTTACTAAATTCAAAATTATTGAGGGTGCTGTTGGCTAAAGTACTATGAAGAGGAGGGTCCAAAGTTCGACTCCGCGCTCAGTCATGAATATTGTGTGTGTCGAATTCTTGTGATCAACACTAGTGCAGGATTGTGTTAGTTGTTGACATTCTGTTTCAGTGACGAAGACATAGGACTAATCACTGAACAAGTTATTCACATCGACTGGTACCATCATGTCATAAAAAGCGAAGGAACAGCACCCTCCTTCCTCGGCCTTATAGCAAAAAATTCGCCGGCGGAATAAAAGATTGATAAAGCTGTAAAAAAAACATTCTATCTTTTCATCTTTTCCTTTTTTTTTTTCCTTTCTAAAGGGTGTTTTTATAAGAGCTTGCTGATTTGAAATTTAAATAAAACACATGCCAAATTATGAAATGACCAAAAAAATTTTTTTATTTGGTAGATAATTTCTTGTCATTTAACATTTAAATATAATTTCGGGCATATGGCCACCACGACTATTTTGCACAAAGGTCATTCTGGAGGTCCATTTTCGACCACTTTTTCAAGCATTTGAGGGCGTATTTCAGCAATGACACGTTGAATACTGGTTTCCAAAGCGTCAATCGTTGCTGGTTTATCCACGTAAACCAATGATTTCAGGTATCCCCACAAAAAATAATCGAGTGGCGTCAAATCACACGAACGCGGAGGCCAATTCACCGGTCCATTTCTCGAAATAATGTTGTCGTTGAAATGTTCTTTCAATAAGTGCATTGTTTCGCCCGCAGTATGACAAGTGGCACCATCCTGCTGAAATCACATTTCGTTTACATCCATATCTTGAAGTTTTGGCACCAAAAATTCATTGATCATGATTCTGTATCGATTTCCATTCACGGTAACGCGTCGTCCTTCCTCATTTTTAAAGAAATAAGGACCGATGATTCCACCAGCCCATAGACCGCACCAAACAGTACATTTATCGGGATGCATTGGTAATTCTTGAACGGCGTGTGGATTATCTTTGCTCCAAATACGGCAATTTTGCTTATTGACACATCCATTCAACCAAAAATGCGCCTCATCACTGAAGAGAATTTTGCGGTAAAAAAGCGGATAGACATTTTTAATTCAACACTGTTTTTGAAAATAAATTTCCACGATCTGGAAGCGTTGTTCTGGAGTTAACCTGTTCATGATGATTTGCCAAACAATACTGAGTAGAGACGTCAGTTTAAACTATCAAAACAGCTGTCAGACAACATAGTGATTCGTATAAAAAAAAAACCCTTTAGTTCCGGTGCCATGCGCAGCATATGTAGGGATTATTCCCCTGCATTATGATCCAAGTGCAAAAAAAAATTATACTTTGTGGGCCAGTGTTCATTTATCCAATTTTCTGTTCTTTTAACATTTTGAATAGCCAGTTACTTTGCAGAAGATTATGCTTCCACTAAAACACATCTGTTGCGGCCTTCAACTTGTAGAAAGTAAATTTTTTATATCGTAGTTTGGCAAAATAAGCATTTAATTTACTTTAACGCATCTTCGCCAATTAAATGGTCTTACAACATAAAAAATAAATTTTGTTCGCAGCAGATAACAATAAAACAATACAAAAAAAAAAAAAGAAAACATGAAATAAACTGTGAAAATATTTAACAATTGAGTTTATGTTTTTAAGTGGATATTTCATTCGCTGTTTATTCTTTTCGTGGCTGAAAGGAACAATGAATGTATAATAAAATCCCTGCACAAACTATTGACCGTTTCGAGCAGAAAATCTTTGTAGTTGTATACGCTTAACATCCCATCAATGGTTGCAAAAATACAAAAACAAAAAAATCAACTGAAAAAAAAGAGAATTTTGTCAAGGTTTTTTCCTAAGCAATTTGTGAATGAAGTAGGAATAAAAACAAAAAAAAGGAATATTTAGTATACGAAAACAAAACAGAAGAATAACATTTGGCAGTATGCCAAAATCAATATTGTCCATACTTTTGCACTCATACACTCAACTACAGGAAGGTATTTAACACACACACACATACACACACACACACTCATACACACATAAAGTACAACCAACAACTTTTCGTTTGCGCAAAATTACATTTTGTTTGCAAATGCAATTGCGAGTGAGCGAATAAGCATGAAACTTCTAAAATTAAAACACAAATTTAGCAACTATTTTTATAAAAAAAAAACTGTTGGCACATAGATTAAAAACTGCTCAAAAACTTTGCTGGGATCCAGGCGCAATCAGTTTTTAATACCAAAAGAAAGACGGTCTGCTATCAGCATAACAGAGTGTAAAACTGACAACTTTAACAGGATGTCTTAAAATTTTCACACTAGAGATATTTCAATGGAAATTTTGGAAAATCCTGCAGCTTTTATTAGGAAAAATAATTATTATACTCGTAGACAAGAAAAACTCTGTAACTAGAAAAGCGATTGCATCAGCTTTTTCGACAAAGATATAATAAAAATAAAATCTGGAAAATTAATGACCTTAAAGCTCATCCGCGCAATTTCCTACTAATTTTTATCGCAAAGATTTCGCTCTTCTATGCTTTTAAATTCTTCGTGCCCAAAAATCTAATAAGACTCTGATAAAACTCTATTATTTTGCTTTTTAAGCTGCTATAATTTTTGACTAAATCAACTAAATCAAAATTCCCACGTGATTCAAAGGGATCGATGCAGTTTTTGGAGTCTCATAAAAGAATTGAAGTGATTAATATAAAATCTTTTTTTTTTCACGAATTTGTATATCGAATGAACCAAAAAGGAATTGGATGGTACATTCGCTTTATCATGCCGTGTGTAACACAGCGATATATTCCTCTAAGACCCCATAGAGTGTAGATATTCCTGATCAGTGATGAAATTGAAGACGATCTGTGTCTGTCCGTCCGTCTGTGGAAATCACGATTCAGTCCAAACGAAAAGCGCCAGACCCTTGAAACTTCGAACAAATATATGTTAAAGGATAGCACACAGGTCAAATTCGTAAATGGGCTGAATCGGGCTACTGGGAAAAATATTCCCCTAAGAAGAAAATTATAAAAATAAAAATTTTTTAAATTATATTGTTTTTTTTAGAGGTGGATTTAGTTCTACTTCGGGGAACTTCTTTTCCCCTGGCCCAATTTAGCCCATTCACAAACTTGACCTGTGCTACACTTAAAAATTTACCTATACAAAATTTGAAGTGTCTGACTCTTTTAAATTCCGAGAACTATAATTTTTTGATTGTTTGCTGCATTTATTCTCCCATATTCCTTCTCCAGGACCTTCGTCGGCCCTGTACCAAAAAATTAGCCGGCGAAGTAAAAAGGTTGAAACAGCTACAAAAAAACTGTCTATCTTCTCATATTTCCTCATCTGTCCCCTCAATACTATCCCCTCGTTTCAGTTCGGGCGCAATGCATTGCATATGTAGGGGTCATCCCCTGAGTGCTGGTCCTACTCCTACAAAAAAAAACCATTTGCCAACGTCACGTCGATACAATTCCCCTTATTCTATTTGTCAAGGTCACGTCAAGATAATATCTCCCATATTCCGTAATTTTTTGCCAACGTCACATCGAGACAATTCCCCTTATTCTATTTGTCAACGTTAACAATAATTAACTACTTCTGACAGCCTCTTACTATTCTCTATGTCGTTGAATATAGCAAAAAGTTGTGGAAAATTGACAATTGTTGAACAGAATGAGTATAGAAGTGTTCTAAGCTTCATACTGTCTTGACGTGACGTTGACGTTGACAAATAGAATAAGCTGGAATATCAAAACTAGGACACTTTGTGGATAAGATTTAACTACTTCTGAGAGCCTATGAATACTTTTTAAGGCCTGTGAATACACTAACAGTCTGTGGAAATAGTCAATTGTTGAAGAAAAATAGCACGGAATAGTCCAATTATTGGTACTGTCTTGACGTGACAAATAGTTACGGAATAAGGGGATTACTAAAATAAATATCAAATCATTGATTAAATCTATTGTTCTGTTTATAATAAACCAAAGAATTATATATTTGGATTTTAAAAACAATATATTTTTAGAATATCATTAAAAAAAATATTTTTGTATAATTTATGCATTTACTGAATAGGAAATATTTCAAAACATTTCAACATCAAACACTTGATGTAAATAAAAAAAATATTTATGTATCACATGAATAAATACATATTTCATAATTTTCTCGCATAATATGAAAAACAAGGAAATTAAAAACAAATTAATCTTTCCCCTTGTCTACATAATATTAAAATAAATTACATAAAGTGTCGCTCTAAAAACCAAATTACAGTGGTCCAAAAATATATATTTTAATAAGATATGGAATCATGTAGATAATAATGACATATGTATCAATGAAACAGTTGTGATTGAAATCAGAGTTCGCATATTTACACCATATATTTTATCCTCTGTACACACAAGTTTACATCAACAACATTGAAAAACATGACTGCGAAAAATGTATGCATGCCTCACTTTATACACAAATAAATCGTCAGTGCACAGTACTGTGCATCATACCTCAAGTGTGTACATTGAAGACATTGAAAACATTGAATTCACTTTACGTACGTATGCACATTTGCGGAGATGATAACGTTGCATTTGTTTTGTAACTTCATAAAATTAATGTATGTGCGTGTGCGCAGTAAAAGCAAACACTGAAAATATTATACATACGCACCAGTTTCAAATTAAAAAAGCATATACACGAAATGTACAGGAGTACACTCATAGTTATGTATACACAAGTAGAAGGTGCACACCATGAAACAAAGACAATGTCCATATAGGAACCAGAATTTTTTTTTTTTTTTTCAATTATTACACAGTCTCTTCGTTTGAATATCTCGATAATTTGAATTGTTTCCCAGGTCTCTTGGAAAAAAATTTTTTTATATTAAATTCAATTAAGATTCATAGGCTAATTGTTCGAAATTTGTTTTTAAATCTCAGAAAGACATGAGATTTAAAAACCCGGTAATACGGGTATTATAACAATAACATGTTAACATCAGGTTGATACAGTTCTCGTATCCTTTTTCACAATAAAATTTGTGTATATAGGAACTGTTATCACGTTCACCTAAGCCACCTAATAAGTGGTGACAAACACAATACACATGAGCACTGATGATGAAAGGGTTGCGTCTTTCGAAAACAGCTGTTCTGCTCTGCTGTGTAAGTTGAATAACAAAAACTGATGTTGACTTGCCTTTCTGCCTTGGAATATTTATCATGTCTTTCTGAGATTTAAAAACAAATTTCGAACAATTAGCCTATGAATCTTAATTCAATTTAATATATCAATATTAAAGTTCGTGAAAATATTTACTACAAAAAATTTTTTTACTTTAACTTAGATCAGCACTCAGGGGATGACCCCTATATATGCAGTGTATTGCGCCGGAACTATTAGAAAGGAGGGGATAGTATTAAAGGGACAGATGAACAAAGATGAGAAGAAGTTTTAGTAGCTATGTGAACCTATTACTTCGCAGGCTAATTTTTTTCTACACGGCCGACGAAGGAGAATGCTGTTCTCCTGCTCTTTAGTGCATGATTGTTTGTGCCAGTCGAAGCCAGTTATGTTCTGTGATCAGCGCTATGTCTTTATCACTGAAACACGCTGACAACAACTAACACAATCATGCAGTAATGCGGATCAGACGAATTCTACACAACATTCATTGTCTCGTGTTAACTACTTCAGCCAACAGCACCCTCAAATTTAATAAAATGAAATGAACTTTGCAGGAATTTAATGAAATTTTGAAGCTCCTCTTGAATGGCGGTGACACGATATATGTAGTTTGATATCTTTTGGCCTTATAATTGGCTTTATCGGATGGCGGTTTAGCTGATCTGTAATCTGGCTGATTACTTTTTGAAGAAAAATTATAAAATTAGACAGAAGTATTGGGAAACAAAAATTTATTATAATCTAGTAGATAATTTTACTGAATTTTTTTTAACGTGATTTCCCTTAAATAGCTGTCGAGGCTACGAGGGGTCCAACCTTTTACTACTTTTTTCAACAAATCTGGCAATTTGTCATCAATGGTGTCTAGGATATTGGCTTCCTATGCTTCAAGACTGGATGGTTTGTCGGCATAAGCGAATGACTTAAACTGCTTTTATTAAAAATAATCCACAAACGTATGAAAGAAGTGGTCACTTCTGCATATAAAAAAGGTTTTTTTTTCTTTCTTGGACCAGCACTCAGGGGATGACCCCTACATATGCGATGCATTGTGCCAGAACTAGGAAAGTTGGTTATGAGAAGGAGGATAGAAGGAGTAGTGTTTGTGGACGTTCGATTTGAAAGTCCCCAAGTTGAAATTGGCAGGAAAGACCTCTGCTGGAAGTTTTTTTTTATCTTGGACCAGCACTCAGGGGATGACCCCCTATATATGCAATGCATTGCGCCGGAACTGAAAACGAGGGGATAGTATTGAGGAGACAGATAAGGAAAGATGAGAAGATAGAAAGTTTTTTTGTAGCTTTTGACCTTTTGTACTTCGCCGGCTAATTTTTGCTACAGCGCCGACGAAGGTGGATGCTGTTACTCTGCTTTTAGTACATGATCGTGTCAGTCGCTGCCAATTATGTTCAGTGACCAGTGACTATGCCTTCATCATTGAAACAGGCTGGCAACAACTAACACAACCACGCACTAATGCTGATCAGAAGAATTCAACACAATATTTCATGACTCAGCGCGGGCTCGAACTCAGGATCCTCCCCTTCATAGTCTCGTGTTCTACTACTTCATCCAACAGCACCCACCACAAACGAACCGTTCGGCCAAAGAACGAATTCTCTCTGTAATGCGTGGTGCGGTTCACTGGCAACTCCACAACAAAAGGATGCGCCCTATGTGAAATTGTCACTAAATAGATTTTGGAATAAATCCATGGCTAAGCACGCTGTACAGCTAATTGCGATGGCTTGTTAAAATTTTTAAAAAACAAAAATTCAGTTAGAGTGGCTCGATATTATTAGTTTTCATTCAGCTTAAAAAAGCTCTTGGGAAAAAATACAGTTTCTTCACTTTGCTTTATTTTACCACCTTTCGCCCCACTGTGCTCACCTAAATGACTCTGGCAAAACTTTCCCTTACAATCAATATTATTATTTTTCTTTTCTAATTTTATAGTCTCATCATGCTAACAAATGATTTTTATTTTGTTTTTCTTTTTTTGCTACTACGCGTAACTGACTTTTCGACTTTCTAATAGCCCTTTCACGTAAAAAACAAAGTTTACAATGGTTATTTGATTATGATTACCAAACATTATTTTTACATTAAACTAAGCAAGGAGATAAAACAAATGCTTTAAGCACGCACCACTAGTTATAAATTTCAAAATAAATTTAAGCATGAACTTTGCACCAAACAAATGTTGATTGTTTTGCAGAAGTACAATCCAAAAAAAGGAAACAAACAAACAACACATATAATCAAAAGATTTAATCTGTTGGTTCAAGCCGTTTAACAAAGGATATACTTTAATTGGTGTTAGCTGTTACCCAGCAAAAACACATTTTCGAATTGAGTCTGTTAAAATGTTAAATAAAAAGTTGGGAAAATATATACAATAAAAATCTGTACACTTTCATATATCCTGTAAATAAAAATGCAAAAAGTAGGACAGTTACATTTTGGTAGTGGCCTAACAGGGTCTGACAATTCACCAAGATTTAAAATATAATAAGAGGCTGTTAAAAACAGTCAAATACCGAGAAAAAAGGGTATTCAGATTTCTTGTATTTGATATTGTCTTGAAGTGACGTTGACAAATAGTTACAAAATAATGATGACTTGCATTTTTTTATGATGACTTGCACTTTTTATGACGACTTGCACTTTTTGTGATGACTTGCACTTTTTATGATGACTTGCACTTTTTATAATGACTTCCATTTTTCATAATGACTTGCATTTTTTATGACGACTTGCACTTTTCACAATGACTTGCACTTTTTGTGATGACTTGCATTTTTCACTCTTACTTGAATTTTTCACAATGACTTGCATTTTTCATAATAACTTACACTTTTTGTAATGAGCTGCACTTTTTATGATGACTTGCACTTTTTATGACGACTTATATGATGACTTGCACTTTTTATAATGACTCGCATTTGTCATTATGACTTGCACTTTTTATGATGACTTGCACTTTTTATAATGACTTGCATTTTTCATAACGAGTTGCACTTTTTATAATGACCTGCGCTTTTTATAACAACTTACACTTTTCACAATGACATGCATTTTTCATGATGACTTCCATTTTTCATAATGACTTGCATTTTTTATGACGACTTGCACTTTTCACAATGACTTGCACTTTTTGTGATGACTTGCATTTTTCACACTTACTTGAATTTTTCACAACGACTTGAATTTTTCATTATGACTTACACTTTTTGTAATGAGTTGCACTTTTTATGATGACTTGCACTTTTTATGACGACTTATATGATGACTTCAACTTTTTATAATGACTTGCATTTTTCATTATGACTTGCACTTTTTATGATGACTTGCCCTTTTTATAATGACTTTCATTTTTCACAATGACTTAAATCTTTACAATGACTTGCATTTTTCATAATGACTTGCACTTTTTATGATGACTTGCACTTTTTATAATGACTTGCATTTTTCACAATTACTTAAATTTTTACAATGACTTGCATTTTTTATAATAACTTCCACTTTTTATAATAAGCTGCACTTTTTATGATGACTTGCACTTTTTATGATGACTTGCACTTTTTATAATGACTTGCATTTTTCACAATTACTTAAATTTTTACAATGACTTGCATTTTTCATAATAACTTGCACTTTTTATAATGAGTTGCTCTTTTTCTGATGACTTGCACTTTTTATGATGACTTGCACTTTCCATAATGACTAGCACTTTTCATAATGACTTGCATTTTTCATTATGACTTGCACTTTTTATGATGACTTGCCCTTTTTATAATGTCTTGCATTTTTCACAATGACTTAAATTTTTACAATGACTTGCATTTTTTATAATAACTTGCACTTTTTATAATAAGCTGCACTTTTTATAACGACTTGCACTTTTCACAATGACTTGCATTTTTCATAATGACTTGCACTTTTTATGATGACTTGCACTTTTTATAATGACTTGCATTTTTCACAATGACTTAAATTTTTACAATGACTTGCATTTTTCATAATAACTTGCACTTTTTATAATGAGCTGCACTTTTTATGATGACTTGCACTTTTTATGACGCCTTGCACTTTTTATGATAATTTGCACTTTTTATGATGACTTGCACTTTTTATAATGACTTGCAATTTTTATGATGACTTACACTTTTTATGATCACTTGTACTTTTCGCAATGACTTGCACTTTTTATAATGACTTGCACTTTTTATGACGACTTGCACTTTTTATGATCACTTGCACTTTTCACAATGACTTGCAATTTTTATAATGACTTGCATTTTTCATAATGACTTGCATTTTTTATAATGACTTGCATTTTTATGATGACTTGCGCTTTTTATGATGACTTGTACCTTTTATAATGACTTGCATTTTTCATAATGACTTGCACTTTTTATGATCACTTGCACTTTTTATGATGACTTGCACTTTTTATAATGACTTGCATTTTTCACAATGACTTTGAGTTGTGTACACTTCATACAATGTAAATGCATACCCTTAATAATTTTAAAATATGCTCAATGAGCATTGCTCATGTACCTCTTGAATTCAAAAAGAATTTATTTGTATCTAAATTATTTGGTATAGAAATTTTTATAGAACTTTTGTTTTAAATATAATTAAAATATATTCCAAAATATTTTACAAAATTGTATACATTCCCAACACTTTTGATTTCAAATTCTAACTCAAAGTGAACTGAAACTCTCACCCAAAGTGGACTAATTTTACTCGAAATTTCTGATGAAGATTTTCAAAATATTGAGAAAAAAATTCACATTTCAATACAAAGTTTGAAAATAATGAATAAAACACTATAATAGTGTGTAAAAAAGTAATAATTTAAAAAAATACTTAATACATTTTTCTTGTTCTCTTTCGAATCTAAATCTGTTAGAAATGTTTGCTGGTTAAATCTTGTACGTTTCAGCGTGTTCGATAGAGATTAAGTGAATATCTGTGCGTAAAATCGCTTGATTTCCGCTTAGGCAAATACATTTATTCTGTTTTTTTACTTTCTGTTCTTTTTTTTTTTATTAGCATTGTTTTATTATTGTTTGTGCTTTTAGGCTTTCTGCTACCCAAAATTTAATGGCAGAGTTTAAAATACGAATTTACATATTTCCTGTAGTGCTAAAGGGTCTTCTCTGAGAATTTATTAACACCCGTGAACATTTGTACCAGTTAAAATTAATAAATTTAATTTAAATATGACTCTGCGAAATTTTATTAAAGTTTTTTATTAAATTTTTTTCACTTTTGAAAGCATTGCTAGTCAGCAGTCTTTAACGAAATAGAATAAGGGAACGAAATTTTGAGCTTAACCCAAATCGATCATTTTTAAATTAGTGATTTAATTTACAAAATTAAGGATGAAATAAATTTAATGTTGATCTAAATAAAATTCAGAAAGCCGAATGCATTAATTTTAGTCTTTATATGTAAATTATTTTAAAAACTTTTTTCCCCTTTTTAAATTTACAAATTATGTCAGCGTTAATACACTTAATACTAAATACAATATGTATTTATTTTTATTCAAAATAAATTGGCCTTAAGCAAAAATAAATTTAAAAAAATATATGTATATTAATAACAAATTGTTTTGCTTTGATATTTTTTTAGTTAAAATTTTTTTCGTATAATTTTTATATTCATTTGTAAGGAAAAGGATATAAAAGCAAAAAGTCTTTACGACATCTACACCTTGCAAGTACATATTTGTTACACAAAATTGATATCATTAATCACGGATGAAAGTCAAACAAAACAAAGAGAGAAAAAAACACAAAACAAGTTAGCATATAATCGGATTATGTCCTGCGTAAGCTTAAGGATCAGGCTGAGTTTTTAAGTGTTTGATGTCTAAATTTAAACAAAATAAACAAAAATATTTAATGCTACTGGCAAAAAAAAAAGAAGGACAAGTTAGTGGTGCGGAATAAGTTGAAAAATTATATACGAGGTGTGTTAAAAAAATTATGTGAACTTTCATCTTTCGTGGTGTATAGTCGATTACCATTTCTTTTTATGTTGTTATACTCGTCTCGAATATATACTCACAGTTTCACTACTTTAGTTTGTTTAGTTTGTGAAATTTATAAAAGCTGCAAGGGTTTTGCGTGTTCAGCAATTTTTGATGCCGAAGTAAAATGGAAGAAATATTTGCTATAATTTCTTTTTTTTTTTTTTTTTTTTGTTAAAAATAGAATTAAGTGCAAAAAAGTATTTAAAGCATTGGCAACGCAAGACAGTGTTTGTACTCTGAGTAAGAAAATATATGAATGACAGCGCTCATCATTGGCCGCCCAGAACATCAAATAACCAAAAGCGAAGCAAATTTTTATATAGAATCCTTGAATCACTATTAAAAAAGTTTCTGAGGATTTGTATCCGTCTTTCTTTTATTTTTTTTGTTTTTTATTGTTCTAAAATTGTGAATATGAAGCAGAGTTCTTTCCAAAATATATTTAGAAAAAATATAACAATACCGTCACCGACAACAACAGCGACTCATCCACAGTATTCACCAAATTTGACCCTCTGCGAGTCAGGGGGACCCTCTGCGAGTCAGGGACTCAGCCACAGTATTCACCAAATTTGACCCTCTGCGAGTCTTTCCTGTTGCCGAGACTGAAGAATGCCGTTTTGGGACGAGTTCAGACATAAAAGCAGAATCGTTGAGAGGAAATACCAAAAATCTCATGTTAGAACTGATTGGAAAAAAGTCGTGGCACAATTGCATTTTATTTAAGGAGAACTACTTTGACAAATAAATACGTATTTTTTTTTTTTTGGAAGAAAATAAAATTCATTCAAGTTTTTGAACAGATCTCGTATTTTCTACTAGTGCTTATTTCGTGAATGGTAACACTTAGCTCATGTCTGATTTGACAGATAATTAGTTTTATCCTTCCGCTGAACGAATACGGTTGACCATCCAATGCGTTTTCGCTTCGCTAAGTGGGCCTGCGATCGACTTACAGAAGATGCCGATTTTGCCAAAAAAAATAAATCATCTTTTCAGATGAAGCTCATTTTGATGTTGGCGGGCATGTAAACAAGCAAAATTGTCGCATTTGGGGCGTAGAAAACCCGCACGCATACATTGAAAAGCCGACGCACCCAAAACGAGTCACTGTTTGGTGCGGATTTTGTTCCAGAGGCATAATTGGGCCATTTTTCTTCGAAAATGAGCAAGGAGTGGCCGTTACAGTCAATGGCGATCGTTATCGGGCCATGCAGCCATTTGAATGAAATTATTTTCCATTATTAAGGATTGTACTTTCAAATAAAAAAAGAAATTTGAGAAAATATTCAGTAGTTTTTTATAGCATTTTCAAAAAAAAAGTTATTTTTCGGACCCTATACATCAAACTTATAATTCTTTTCTTTTTAATTGATGAGCATAGAAAAGCCAAATCAAATAGTCACAACAATTTTATATCATGGGATATATTTTATTTCCATCCTCGCTAATTGGTTAATGACTTTGATAAATGGTGCTTGTCTGGCTGTAGGATTTTGAGCGAATTTATTTTTTCCCTCTACTCCTGTTGTGTATTGCAGGAACATGATTTCTAATAAGTAGGATCGCATAAGTCTGTTGTGCGCTATCAAGTAACTTAACCGAACCCCAAACTTCATAGGAAATGTAGACCCTTTTTTTTAATTCTGACCAGCACCCAGGCGATAACCCGCCACATATGCAATGCATTGCGGCAGAACTAGAAAGAAGGGGATAGTATTGAAGACAGATAGAGAATATTTTGTAGCCTTTTCAACCTTTTACTTCGCCGGCTAATTTTTTGCTGCAGGACCGACGAAGGAGAGTGCTGTTCCTCTGCTCTTCAGTACATGTTTGTGTCAGTGACCAGTGCTATGCCTTCATCACTGAAACAGGCTTACAACAACTAACACAACCATGCCCTAATGCTGATCAGAAGAATTCGACATAATACTCACGACTCAGTGTAGAGTCAAACGCAGGACTTTCCGCGTCATAGTCTCCTTAACTTCTTCAGCTAACAGCATCAGTAAGCTCCTCTAGAAGTAGCAAATTTCGAAACTTCGAATATTTTTAATTTAAATTTTTAAATTCTTCTGGTTTCTTGACCTCTTTTTAATTATTATTATATTCTGATATTTTTAAGCTTAAGATCTCTTAATTTCAATTTAATTTCTAATTTCAATATTTCGTCACTCCTTTGAGTGACTTCTTTGAATTTTTTTGTATTTTCTTGACAAATAATTTTGTTTCATAATCAAAATATTTTTTCATATTAAATAAAATAATTAATTTCCTGAAGAAGTCACACAAAGGAGTGACGAAATATTAAAATTAAAATAAAGAGACCTTAGGCTTAAAAATATCAGAATACAATAATTTAATTTTTTTTTTTTTTTTTTTTGTAAAACAGTCACCATTTTGTAAATCTGAAAAGATTTTTCCAAAACTTTCCTTATCTAATAATTCTATAACTCTAATTGAATTAGTTTTTATGTTTTTAAATTTTGCTTCACCAAAAAGAATTTTTTTTTTTAACTTTGCTGTTACCAAAAATTTAATAAATAGCAAAAGTTGTTTCAAAGAAAAACTTTAATTTAGGAATAATTTCACAAATTCTTTTAAATAAACTTTAAAAGAAATTTTGACATTTGGTTTGGTTTGTGTTGACAGGGAATAACAGCAAATACATCTTTCTCTACGTCTAAGTAGAAGCATAAAAGTTTTTAAGCTAATAGCATATTTTTTTCAACAGTTTTAAGCACACACACACACACACACGCACACATAAACACACATTCACACTAACTTTATAGCAACTTTGGCAAAACATAAAAATTATTTCCTTTTTTCAGGCCATTTGTGTTGCTTCCTTTTTTAATTTTCTATTTCATTTTAGGCATCATTAGAAAAACAATATTTGTTTAAGGAAAACGTTTAGTTGTTTGTATGATGTGAGTGTATATATTTACTGCATAGGTGTCGAACATTGCACAGTGGCTCGAAAAGCAAAAAATCGGATTTTCTAAATTATTTAAATGGTTTATGTAAAATAGACTAAAGCCTGCAATAGAAGACTTATCGGCTTCGGAGATACTAAAGCTGAGGAAGCATGAGCTAGAAAAATTAATGCTCATCCTAACAGGACACTATTGCTGAGGAAAGCATTTAGGACGGTTTGGAGGACATTGAGACTAAGTGAAATACAGAGATCGTAATTGTTTTAGGATAATGCGTTTTCAGACATTTTCTTTTATTTTTTTTTTCTAAGTAGGACCAACACTCAAGGGAGGTTCCCTACAAATGCAGTGCATTGAGCTGGAACTTGAAAGGTGGGGGATGCTATTAAGAAGACAGATGAAGAAAGATGAAAATATAGAGAATTTTTTTACTTCACTATTTTAACCTTTTACTTCACCGGATAATTTTTGCTAGGGTACTGTTACTCCTCTCTTGGCACATGATAGTGTCAATCAGTGACCAGTGCCTATACCTTCAAGCCACAGACAACTACTAGCCCAACCATGCACTCCCTAATGTTGATAAGAAGAATTCGACACCATATTCATGACGGAGCACGGTGTCGAATTCCGGACCATCCGCTTTATGGTATCGTGTCAACTACTTTAGCCAACAGCACCCTCAATAGCCACCATAGAATTATTGACTGAAAAAAGTCAGGAACTTGTTAATGATACGGAGTTTCTATGAAAGTAAGGGATCGATTTGATTTATACGGACAAGCTCAACTGGCGATTCAAATTTAAATTCTGTGAGTTTAGCATCCTCACAAGTCGATCGATCGTGTTATATATAAAGTCGATGTTATGCAATTTATTTTCATGCTTCGGAACATTTCAGCTGGTGCACTGGTCGTGATCAACCTATAAAATAATGTACTAGGGTTGAGAATGTAGTAACGGACTTTCCAGGTTGTTCACTTCCTAATAAATTTTGAGTTTACTGTGATCATAAGCATGCAAGAAAGCCAGCCATTAAAAGTTTTGCGGCATATATCTAGAAACGTCATTTTTTTGGTCCTACCATGAGTGGCTTGCCGAGTTGGGTAACAATTCTCACGCTGTGCCCCGTGAGGCCTTAAATTAAATATAATCATTCTCTCAATAATTGTAAACAAAAAGAGAATTTAAAAAAAAAAATATTTATATTAAATGCAATTAAGTGTTATAGGCTAACCGCCTTATTCATAAAAATTATGAGAGGCTTATAAGAGTGTAATAGAGCAAATTTCATGTGCAATTTTATTTTATTACGCTGTTATTAGACTCTCATAATTTTTATGAATAAGGGTGTAATTTTTTAATATTTGTTTAAATTCAGAAAGACATGCTACATCATTACTCATGTACTGATGATGAAAGTGCAGCGGCTTTCGAAAACAGCCGTTCTGCTCTGCTTCTTAAGTTAAATAATTAAAAACTGATGTGGTCTTTCCTTCGAGCCTTGGAATAGTTATCAGTTCTTTAAAAATAAATAAATCTTAATTGAATTTAATATAGCAATATGAATGTTCGATAAAAATACTTATAAGTATATAAAATAATGATGAAACAAAAACTTCAGAAAAATGGGACATGAAGAAAATTAATCAAACGGTAATACGGCTATTATAACAATAACATGTTAACATCAGCTTGATACAGTTCTCGTATTCTTTTTCACAATAAAATTTGTGTAAATAGGAACTGTTATCACATTCAACTAAGCCACCTAATAAGTGGTGACAAACGCAATACACATGAGCACTGATGATGAAAGTGCAGCGGCTTTCGAAAACAGCTGTTCTGCTCTGCTGTGTAAGTTGAATAACAAAAACTGATGTGGACTTGCCTTTGTGCCTTGGAATATTTATCATGTCTTTCTAAGACTTAAATTAAAAAAATTTCGAACAATTAGCCTTTAGAATCTTAATTCAATTTAATATAGCAATATAAAAATGTTCGTTAAAAATTCTTACTACAAATAATATTTAATTTTTCAAAAGAAATCCTTATTGTCAGCTTAACGTTGAGATGTTGAATTTGACATATACAATTTGTATACAAAATGAAAATGTTATGGCCGGCCTTAATTCTTCATTAGAAATATTATCATTCAAAATCCCTTGTATTAGATTCAATAAATAATAATTATTATTTACTTCGACTAACAATATTTAATTTTCTTTCAAATCTATTCTCTACAAAAGGACTGTATTTCTCAAAGACTTTAATTTATTTTCGTTTTACATGTCCTCAGCAATAGAGTCGCATGTATCGTTTGCTAATGCAGCACTTAAGTAAAGCTGAATGTAATGTAAACATGGGTGTGTGTGTGTGTATGTGTGCGTGTGTGTAAATTGCTCATATAAATAACAACAAAATACTTGTATGATTGCGAACAGACTAAATATTAACTCGTACTTGTGTAGAGAAGTAATATATATATGTATTCTCGTATTGTTGGTAGTTCTTCTATTTAAGTAGCAAAATACATGGATATTTATGTAATTGTAGTTAAGAAATAAATTTATATGTGGGCATATGGTCGAAATGATTTGGTATCTTATTTAATGTTTAATATTTCAGCACAGTTTTTTATTTATTTCCCTTTATTAAATTTAGGATTACAAACTTAAATTGAAGCTGAAGCAAGGGCAAGTAGAAAGAAAAAGTTTTTTAAATAAATTACAGAGTGATGTCACAGTAAATTTGCTGATGGGGTTAATAGTACATAGAAAAGCTCTTTAAACGGATTATGTGGAAAAATAATTTTGAAAATTGCAGCTACAGTTGGAAAAAAAACAGTAGGTAAAAGGATTAGCTGTGACCAATTTTAAGGAAAGGAAATTAAATTAGATTTGGTAAGGGAAAGAAAGAGAGAGAGAGAGATACTTTGAAAAACCTTGGAACCTTTTCGTTGTTCTCCATTAAAGCTGACTTTATGTGTAACTTACGACAATTTAAAATTCTTAAAATATTTGAGCATTTGGAAAATACTTAATTTAGACTTCTTTAATGAGCAAAAAAAAACTTTTGCATTAAATACCTCAAGACTTCTCCTGCTTAAAAATTGCAAAATTATAACTTCAAAAAATTTTAACAATTATTATCATAATTAAATTTATATATTTAGGAATTGTTGATTAATACTTAAATTTTTAATTTTGATTCAAATATGATTTCTTTCACAAATTAAAAATAAATTAAAGTAACCAACTAACCAGTGAAAAAATAGCTTCCAAAGAAGTCAATAAGATCCTGTACTTGTGATCCGTAAGTAGTGCAAATGTGAATAATTTCTAATGATTTTTACACAAGGATGTCATGGCAAAAAATTCAATTAAGATTTATAGGCTAACACCCTTATTCATAAAAAATTATGAGAGTCTAATAACAGCGTAATAAAATAAAATTTCATATGAAATTTGCTCTATTACACTCTCATAAACCTCTCATAATTCTTATGAATAAGGGGGTAACTGTTCGAAATTTTTGTTTTAAATTCAAAAAGACATGATAAATATTCCAAGACACAAAGGAAAGTCAACACCAGCTTTTAATTATTCAACTTCTGCAGCAGATCAAAACATCTATTTTCGAAGGCCGCTACACTTTCATCATCAATACTCGTGTGTATTCATGGCAAACTTATTTATACAAACTTTATTAGGCAATTGCATACGAGAACGGTATAAAAATTTAATACCAGTTTAATTGCCGTTTGATTATGTGTTCTTCAAGTCCCACTTCCCTAAAGATTTTGTTCCATTATACCTAAGCCAAACCTTTTTGGTTTAAATTCTTGTATACTCAAGTACATTGGAACGTTTTAATTTTTTTTTTTTTAACGAAGTTTCATATGGGACGATGCGGAGCAGCACCCTAACTGGGGAAAAACGTCCGTAACGTAAGATTTTTTGTTTCTAAATCACTGTTTAAGACGTATGAGTAATACGATTCCATACAAACAAATATTAATCATACGCAGAAGTGCCGTGACAGAATTCAATTTCGTTTGGGAACAAAATTGATTCTGTATTTTCGTTGGTCGGCGAAAAAAATATCATAATAAAAATGTTATACCCGAATAATTATTTTCTCGAATAGAACTTAAGATTAATATTTTTATAATAAGGAACTTCCTTCCTATCCGGTGTCCCACGATACCACATCTTTTTTTCTATTTATTGCTATCTTAAGCTAATTTTTCGTTTCTTTTAGGAAAATTCGCTTATTGCAGAACAAATAATTATTAATAAATATTTTTATCAATTAAATTGCAATAAATCTTTCTCTTTGTCCGTTATTTTTCATCAGTTCTATTTTTATAAATAAAAATGTTATACCTGCCAAATACATATATAAATAAATTAAAATTCTGTGTAATTAAAATAACTTCTTCAACAATAATTTGAATATTATTATTAATAAATTTTTGATAAATCGAAAACACACAATTAACTGATACATTGGAAGTTGAGAAAAAATAATTCCTAATAGTTGATACAGTCGACTCCGCTTTACTAGAATTTTTCAGTTATCCGATTTTTTCTCTAAAACATAGTGCGGATTACTGAAATTTGTTACAGTTAAGCGTACCGCTTAAAATAAGCAAAAAAATATTTTTTTATATCAAATCTATATATTTTTTTTACGTCAATTTAACGTAAAAATTTTATTTAAAAAACATTATTCATAGAATTATTCATTTCGTTGTTGAAATTTTTCACGATTTCCTCGAACATGTCTAGCATTGACAATGTAATAGAATAGTACAATAAAGAACGTAAGAACGAAAAGAACAAATACATTTTGCCATTTAATTTTTTAACGGACAAAACTTGCACAATTTTTTCAGCCTTAAGTTATGCACAATTTTTTCAGCCTTAAGTTATGCAATCGATTTCTAATAAATAAATTTGTCATTGTTTATTTTTTCACTAAAGCGAAATAAGTTTCATACCAAACGTAGTTTTGGGCTTGCTTTTCGTTTGCAGTAATACGATATTTTCAGTAAAACGATGTTTCGCTAAAGCGAAGTGAAAAGCGTTTAAAATCAGTGCGGGGATTTGTATCGCTTTCAGTAATCCAATTTTTTTTTCAGTAAAGCGTGTTGCGCTAAAACGGATTCGACTGTAGTCCTAAAGACTAGTACCACCGTGGAAAGTGTAAAAAGTTAAACAAGGAACGCTGATGAGATAGCGTAGCGATCTCGAAACATTCTATAAGCATCTCCCTCTCATGCATCCGTGCTAAGAAATAAAATATAACATCTTTCTATTTCGATGTATTATTTATTACCGATTTAAGATAAAAAAAAGAAATTTTGAGAAAATAATAACATTAAAAGTTTAACAAGGAATGAGAAAATGTTGTAAAAAAAAATTAAGGAAGCAGAATAGGCAGTTTGATTAATAATAAAGACAACAAAAAATATATATTATGTACACATAAGTTCTGCTAGTTTTATAGAATTATTTTAAATATTCCACACTTAATAAAATAACTTGAATTTAATAAAATTTCGTAAAGAAATAGTTTGCAGATTTGAACTTGAGTCTGAATGAAAAATTCTAATCTTAACAATAAAAAATAGCAACTGAAAAAGGACTTCTAATTCTTATTACTGGATAGTTCATGTGTGCATTTCACTAGGGCTAATGCAGAATATCAGGGAAGCTTTACATAAAATTTCCTTCGAGTAACTTATTACAAATTTTCATTTAACTGAATAAGAAGTTTAAATATACATCAAGTTTTAACAAGAACCCATAAAGCGAGCAGCCACCTAAGCAAGAAATTTATTTTCATATAGACATCCCTTTACAGTTCTTAAAAACAATTTAATATTCTTTAATTGTATAGGGGCGAGTGCATATTTTTAGGCATATTATCAAAGCTGGCCATAGTTACTATTGCTCTTTAAAGTTACCCGGCAATTGCATTCGGTTAGACAGATAACCAAGCCAATGGCAAACAATAGCAATAACAATAAAAGAATCAGCACGTTTAAAATTAAAAAAAAAAATTCGTGT
Source organism: Linnaemya tessellans (assembly GCA_951800035.1). Classification (NCBI taxonomy): domain Eukaryota; kingdom Metazoa; phylum Arthropoda; class Insecta; order Diptera; family Tachinidae; genus Linnaemya; species Linnaemya tessellans. The sequence goes on along the minus strand of OX637532.1, from coordinate 154,503,586 downwards.
GAATAGCAATAAATTTTTTATTTTTGCCAGCCTTTGCCATCGTTTTGCTAAAAACTTCAGCTATTTTTAAACTAAACCCTACTTACTTTTGACTTTGAAATAGATATTTCTAGGCAGAAGGCTAATGTAAAAATCAATAATTCTTCTATAACATTCATTTCGAGCTGAAATGGACAACAATAAATGATAATAACTGCCAGGCTTTATAATTCGAAATTTGTACTTGAGATATTCAATAACATTTATAAATTGCTTTTTTTCTCCGCCATTTAAAAGGAAACATTAATTGGTTTTATTTTTGCTATTATTTATATATTGTATGCTAACAAAAATATATATTTATTTCCAAGCTGTAAAAACGACTTGTGACGAGTGCTAAGAAGGCATAAAAGTCTGCACATTTAACATGTAAAATTTCCCACCTTTGAAAATCACATTTCTGTAAGAGTTAAATGCAACTTCATCTGATGAAATTTCAATTAGAACTCGTTATATCTTCTTTTACAAACGATGGATGCTAGCCATGAGTATTAAATGTCAACATTTTACGTCAATCAGACGATTTTTTATTACTACACCCTACAACAAAAAATTAAAGAATATATTCAATTTGTCATTCCGCATGTAACACAGCGAAATATCCCATAAAGACCCCTAAAAGTATATATATTCTTGAACAGTGATGGAATCTAAGATGATCTAACCATGTCCGTGCACCCGTCTGTGAAACTCACGATACAGTCCAAACGAAAAGAGCCAGGCGCTAGAAATTTGGTATAAATAAATTTTGAAGCAAAGCACAAGTCAAGTTTGTAAATGTACTGAATCGGGCTAGAGGGAAAAAAGTTCCCCTAAGAAGAACTAAACCAACATGATTTTTATCACTTTTTTGTTATTTCGTTAGGCAAATGATATCTTTTTATGTCAAAGAAGGTCCAAAGCACTGGCAAGTGATATATTTTTATGCCAAAGAAGGTCCAAAGCACTGAACTTGGAGCTATAAAATACAAAAAAAAATCTATTTTTGGACCACGAACCCTTTAGTGGGCGTCGACGAAAGATATTACATGAAAAAATATCGAAAATATTTAACAAATTTTATTCCTTTACCCTAAATTCCTTAAAAATTAAATTTTCAAGCTTTCATGACGAAGCAGGGATACTCTCTGATTTTCCCCTGCTCTGCCCTATCCGGCCACCCAACCCTAAATGGCTTTATCAAACAAATTTTTTTCTACACATAATTACCCTAAAAAATTCCTTTCAAAGTTTGTACGACAAAGGTGAAATGTCTCCCCCCCCCCCACTGCCCCTCCCGGGGTTTTAACATTGGCCCAGAAATGGAACTCTGACTCAACAGGTTAAAAATTTTGAATTTATTTACAAAATATTTGGAGGGTCGAATATAAAATTCTTACGTGTGTGTGTGTGTGTGTGTATGTTTTTTTTTTTTTTGTTTTTTTTTTTTGTATAGAACCGGAGGTGGGAATCTTCAAAAGATACTTATGTTCCATCATAAGCATGCACGATTCACCATCGCTGGTGCCTACGTACTAAATATACCCCCTGTTTCCTTCGACCACTCTCCCTCCGCGGGACTGCCGCTAGGTATTACGTCGCGGAGGCCTGGTTAGCGATTTCACTTCATCTTATGTATGCTTGTTGGATCTACTTCTTTCCAGCCTTCGTAGTTCCTTCATAACTACAGATATATGGCGGTTGCACTCGTTCCATTAAATTTCGGAACCCAAAACCTCGTTTAGAAGCTGACGGGGAGTAATATTCAATTCCCATGACCCCCGAAAATCTCGGGCAGCAAAATAAAACGTGTTGAGCGTCCTCATCTTCCTCAACACAGTTTGGGCATGTTGGGGATCTATCGTGTCCAAATTTGTGCAGATATTTTCTGAAACAACCATGTCCACTCAAGAACTGCGTCTTATGAAAGTTGGGTTCGCAGTGTTTCGCCTCCAGCCTGGGGATTATGTGTGTGTGTGTGTGTGTGTCTGTGCGTGCGTGTGTGTGTGTGTTTGTTTTTAAGTATTGCAAAGTGTCGACTAACGATTTTCTGTAGAAAAACGACAGGATTTTGATGTTTTTCTTGTGAAATTGTATAAATCCATTATACGCAGAGCGAGTTGTCCAAACGTTTTTAAAACTGTATAGACAAATCATTTGAAATATTAAGGAGCACTAGTTTATTAATTTTAGTTTTTGTAAAAAACATTATTTCTGGGCAAGGGTAGATCTAGTTTTTAAAGAAATAATGATTCCATATGCTATTAGCCTTGGAACTTACGACCAATTTGCAAAAAAATGCGTTGTACTTTATATTGAATTTTGAATTTTGAAGTAAAACTACATTTGGCTTCGACAATTTTTGTTTAAATACTCAATTTAAATTCAATTACTGTTGTTTTAAATACAAATACTTGGTTACTTCCTCCGTTAAAAACTTTTCATAATTCGTTAACAAAGGAAAAATAGCGATTGTTAGATAATAGTATAGGGAAAGACTTGTGAATTTGGGAGAAAGTTTTTCTGATATCCAATAACAAAAAAAAAGCATTTCCTAACTTATGATGAAGATATTGCCAAAAAAAAAAAAAAAAAAAAAAAAAAAAAAAAAAAAACTTAATAAAACGACGTAAATAGAAATTGTAATTCCACTTCAGATAATTTTGCGACTGCAAATTTATTCTTGTAAAATTTTATTACACTCAAATAATAAAATACAAACATGCAAACCTCTATCAGGTACATATTTCTGTGGCGTCATACGTTAGAAAAATAAATATTTTATATTTACGAGTATTAATAAAATTTCAAATATATCACTTGCAGTGTTGCATTCTTGGGACAGTAACGAAATTAAGCAACCAACCGTAGGGTGGAATATTACCAGCGATTGGAATGTTTTAATATGACATATAAAATATGTCTAAATGATCCAAAGAAAATATTTTCAACATGTAATCACAGAGCAAAAAGCCAAACATGCACTACACAACCTTTTTTGTAAATTATTCAAGATCGTTATAACAATCAAAAAGATGTGTGATGTTGTGGGACACCGGCTAGGAACGAAGTTCCTTATTATAAAAATATTAATGTTGAGCTCTATTCGAGGTATAAAGAAAATAATTATTCGACTAGACATTTTTTATTATGATTTTTTTTATCGACGACCAGCGAAAATACACAATCAATTTTGTTCCCAAACGAAATTGAATTCTGTTACGGCGCGGCTCACAGTGAGATTTTTTGTGCAATAAGTAATTTTTTCGACACAGAAAATTTAAAAATTTAATGATGCAGTTTTGTAGAAAATTGATTCAGTATGAAGAATCCATAAATTGTATTCCAACAAAATGTTTATTTGTCTTTGAAATAATGAAGTAAAGTCACATGTAAATTTTGGTTCAAAATATTGAAAACTGTTTACGTTCAAAATGTTGAAAACTATAGTGTTTGTACGTAAGATAATTTTATTGCTCTGATTTAATTAGTGATTTATTTTCAAATGTAGCGTTTTCTGCGTATTTATAAAAAAAAATTATAAATTTCGCTCATATGGTTTAAAAGATATGATAGAATAAAATTTTGTGCCATCAAGTGCCGTGATTGCAAACTTCCTTGGAAGAAAAAAATGGTTGCTCGGTCGTGCTAGGTGCTCCCGCTATAATCAAATGAAAGGTAAGACTCCATATTATCAATTAAAAAAAAATTTAAATTATTAATAATCTTTTATAACATCATAAAATTTGTCTGCAAATACATGAAATTTTTAATTTTAAAAAATAAAAAAGTAATTAGTTTTGGTAAAGAAACAAAAAGTTGTGGGAAAATATATAATATGGCTTATATGGGCGGTGAGTGGTGGGCGTTAATTGAGGTAATAAAGGTTCTGTGCCAAATTTCAAAAACTTTGGGCCAAAAATAAATTTTGGTTTCTATGGGCGGTGGGTAGGGGGCGTGGCCAGTTTTGATGAAACTTTATTTTATTCTTAATTAAGGTAATAAAAGGCTCTGTGCCGAATTTCAAAAATTTTGGGCAAAAACTAAATTTTGGTTTCTATGGGCGGTGGGTAGGGGGCGTGGCCAGTTTTGTTGAAACTTTATTTTATTCTTAATTGAGGTAATAAAAGGCTCTGTGCCGAATTTCAAAAATTTTGGGCAAAATATTAATTTTGGTTTCTATGGGCGGTGGGTAGGGGGCGTGGCCAGTTTTGTTGAAACTTTATTTTATTTTTAATTGAGGTAATAAAAGGCTCTGTGCCAAATTTCAAAAACTTTAGGCCACAAATAAATTTTGGTTTCTATGGGCGGTGGGTAGGGGGCGTGGCCAGTTTTTATGAAACTTTATTTTATTCTTAATTAAGGTAATAAAAGGCTCTGTGCCGAATTTCAAAAATTTTGGGCAACAAATAAATTTTGGTTTCTATGGGCGGTGGGTAGTGGGCGTGGCCAATTTCGATGAAACTTTATATTTTTCTTAATTGAGGTAATCAAAGGCTCTGTGCCGAATTTCAAAAATTTTGGGCAAAAAATAAATTTTTTGTTCTATGGGCGGTGGGTAGTGGGCGTGGCCAATTTCGATGAAACTTTATATTTTTCTTAATTGAGCTAACCAAAGGCTCAGAGCAAAATTTCAACATTCTACGAGCACTCCTTATATTTTTTGCCAAACATTGTATGAACATATCCCTCTGGGCGGCTGCGTATGATTAATATTTGTTTGTATGGAATTGCATTACTCATACGTCTTAAACATTGATTTAGAAACAAAAAATCTTAGTTACGGAAGTTTTTTCCCGGTTACGGTACCCATCCGAATCGTGCCATAAGCAACTTCGTTCCAATAATAGGATCCGACTATGTATAAGTTGACACTGACGAACGGAGTGGACGGACACAAAATAATCGCCTAGATTCTACTTGAATTATAACACGTAATCAGTGAATTTATTTAAAAACTAAACACTAATTTTTAAGAATCTAGAATTTCCACAGGCTTTTCATACATTAAGTTCTTTATAGAGACGTAAGCTAGAATATTACCTCCCATATATTTATAAATTTAAATGTTATTATTAATTTAAAGCTTTAAACAAATTTGAATAAACATTTATTGTTGTATTTTTTTTTTTTTTTTCATTTAATAACTCAACACGTCATATAATTTTGAAACATTGTAAAAGCATCTCCCGCTCATGCATCCGTCGTGCTAAGAAATAAAATATATTTCATTTCTATTTCGCTGTGTTATTTATTACGGATTTGACATCAAAAAAAGAAATTTAGCAAAAATAATAACATTAAAAGTTTAACGAAAAATGGGAGAATGTTGTAAAAAAAAAGAATTAAGGAGGCAGAATAGGCAGTTTGATTAATAATAAAGACATCATAAAATACATGTTAAGCGTACAAGTGCAAATAATTTTTACATGCGATGATCAATTACCAAAATGTTAATAAAACTTCAGGCATCAGTGTGCGTCTGTGTATAAGAAAAAAGCATTACGTTTACACCCCAGTGAAGGCCAAATTTAATACCTCCTGGGTATTGCTCACTCTCAAGCTAATGGCAGATTAAGAAAATATTTAGGGAAATAAACGTAATAAACGTAGATAAAAAAACTAATTGAATATTAATATAAACGAAATCAGAATTCAGACAACTGTTAAGTTTTAATATCTTCTTTTGGGCTTTTTGCTTTATATTAGTGAAAATGTGTTTGTATGAGTGACTCCGATGATGGTTGATCAAAAACCAAAAAAAAAATCGTGTTTGGACATGCTGGATGACTGATGTGGTTGAATGTATTAGTTTTGCTATTTAAGCACGTGACCATTTTAAATGAGTTTAAAAAAAGGAACATGCACTAAAGAAGTCGGATATATAAAAATTAAATCATTTATGTCATTCTTCACTTCAAATTGTAAAATAAAATTAAAAAATTTGCCGGTATTTCGTGAAAGCATAACATGAAATGGAAATTAGCATGGCATAGCAAACGTTTTAGTTGCCAATGTCTATTTAAAATGAATGCTTGATAGGTCTTCAAGCAAATGTATGTTGTAACGTCAATCACTACTACATCAGCTTGATGTCAAGCATTAAAACAATATATGTGACAAAATATGTAAATTAAAGAAAAACTATTTTTAATGTTTTGAATATTATTTAATTCCAACAAAACTGATTTATTTCTTTCGAGTTAAATATGTCCGCTATGGTTTTTGTTATAGAATTCTCAAATAGTTTATTTAAAGTTTGTGCAAAAACCAAGAGTTTTTGGTTTTTTTGTTCGACTCCGCACTTAGTCATGAATATTGTGTCGTATGCCGTAGTCAAAATGACGAAAAATAACGTTAGTGTATGTAAAATAAGGATGGCGTTCCAGGGTTAAAAAAAATCTAAAGCTTTAAGGAGATTAATACATCCTATAACTCTGTTACCCATGTTCCACATAATATTAAAAAAAATCAAATTTCATTATTATAACATTTTTTAAGCAGCAGCCCATAAAATTTATATTTTTTTTAAAGAAATTTTTAAAACTTTAAAACTTTTGCCCGATATTTTTGTACAGCCTTCAACTTTTACAATTGCTTAACAATCAAACAGCCGCGTGTCAAAAGTTTTTCAATCTCATGCTGTTCATTTCCTTTTGTAAATAAATAATTTTATTTATTTAACAAAACACTAATTTGAAACAGAAAAAACTATACCCGTATGTACTAAATAAATATACTTTACGTTTTTACATATTTATTTTCATAAACTAAATCGTTTGTATTTATGTGTCAATACTTGCTTTCCTGCCATCAAGCAAAAACACTAAGTAGATTTCTTATCAACACACGAATGTTTGCTTGTATATGTATTTAAAAACTTTTACATAAAACAAACATATGAGGACATAAATTTCTTACTACCAGAAGAATGCTGCCGTAATTGTTTGCATATATACATATGAAAATATTCATGTCTTTATTTTCCCATTTCTTTTTTTTTCATAAAAAAAAATCCTCTTGTGTCTCCAGGAATCGTGTCAAAAGAATGAAACACACATCATCTTGTGATATATTATTTAAAACACTCTACTGCATCTTAGACGGAAACTGTCACTTCTTATTTACGAATAAAAAATTTGCCAAGGTGTTGAAGTTTAACATGCCTTCCTTCGCTCCACATATTTTTGTAAGTGAAATAACAAAAAAAAAAGAGATTAAAACATAAAGAACCAGAATAAGGGCTAATATGTGGATGTGCCTGATTTTTATTTACCTTTCACCGCACTGTAAGACTAAAGTGGTAGTCTTCAAACAGCAGCTGCCAGCCTTCTGGCAAATGGCTGATTTTTTTAAGCGGCGAGCTTCATTTTGAAAATACTACCACTTAAAACAGGATCGATTTCTTGTATAGTGAGCAAAACTCTATACTCTTATTTGAAGTATTTGATGTCCTTTATGATAATGTTATCAAAATTGTGCTTGAAAAAAATTACACACCCAATAGCAACCGCTGAATATAATTGTAGCTATTATATAAAAATTTATGAACTTCAATTCCCCAAATTACTCGAGGTATTCAAAAGAAGCATAAGAAGATTTTACAAAGATAAATATGAAAAAATTGTTTCATTTTTCCCATAAAACAGAAACTTTGAACAAAACACACTCGTGCGTAGCAGGAAAACAATATATTTCAAAAACTTTCACTTACAGTCAATGAAGATTAAAGAGAATATTTAGAAACTGCACAGTGGGGAACTTGGAAAAAAATTTATTATAATAATTTTCGCTGAATTTGTGATAAATTTCATGTGCAAAAGAAAATTTTCTTTTTGAGATAAATTAAGAATAAAAAAAAATGCTAAAATAGCAATATTTTGATACTTACGTAAACGTGAAGTAAGAAAAGGTGCCATATATTTCTGGGATTCCACAACTCCCAAAGTGAATTTTCAAAATCCCTAGACTTGATTAAAATTTTCGCTGTATTTTATTATTTTTTTAATATGTACGAGCGATTTAGAGCTTGAAGTGTTTTTTTTACAGTTTTGCGGTTTGTGAAAGCATCTTATATACATTTAAGCCATACATATTTTTGTAGTACACTCTTAAGTATCGTATCGTTTACCAATATTAATGAAACTCTATATTTTAAAAGGTATTTTTGTGCAAAAACGATATTATGCGTTTATATTTAGTCCTTAGCATATAATTTTTATAAAGAAACATTTCAAGTTCAATTGAAAAGCATCAGCATAATCTTCCTAAAGCGTGTTTTTTAGAGTGTCCCAACACCAGAACAACGCATGCAAATTGTTGAAATTTTTAATCAAAATAATTACTATATTCGTGAAACTCATCGTGCACTTCTTCCAATTTCATGGTTGTCGGATCGTTGGGGTGTTGTACCTTCGAAGGATATAAAATTGAAAAACTTTATTATAATCCCAGTACTGCTGTAGAGCCTGAACAATTATTTCCAATTTCGTTAAAAAATCGTCGCACTGTGCTATGGTAATCGTATCTGTTGGTAATATATTATACTTAAATTGTTATATAATATGCTCATATACATATATTTGTTTATATAAGTGGGTAAATATTTATTTACTTGATGTACTTAAATTGTTAAGCTTATGTTTCTTTTGTGGTTACAAAAGCAAATATATATTCCCATACACATATCGATATATCTACTTATACATGTATATGTATGTAAAAATACTAATACATGCGTATTTATATACACAATACATATACACATAAACAAGAGCAAAATGTAGACTTTGGGTGTAATAGGAGTGTTTGCCGTATTATTATCAATAACGTTTAATTCAAATAGATTAATGAGACGAGTTTTATTTTATATATTGCCATAAATTCAACTACCAGATTTATTATCATTTTTTGTTTGTTTAGTTATTTATTTATAAATTCAAATGCTGAGTGGCTCCTGATAATAGAGTAAAAGTTGCAATATATGAGCACAAGTGTAATAGAAACACTATTATTAATAACTGTCAATATGTATTGCTATATAAGAATCGAATATGCCTATTGTGAATTATCAAAATGGACAAGAATTGATTACTTGCCATTTGGATAACCTTACGTTTTGAACGACCTGCAACTCTTCGATTATTCTTTATAACGACTCATAGGGCATTACACCATACTCGGTATACGAGGTCTGTTGGATAACTCCGGGATCTTTTGAACTTCCCCAGCAGTACATTTAAATACAACACTGCTGCTGTCAGCCAGTATATCACAATAGACTACTGCCAAATTTTTAGCAAGCTTTTCATTGTGTTTGACAGTAAAGAAACATCATTTTGACGGCATTCAGAAGAGCTGTTCTTTTGAAGGAAAAAAAAAGTTAAAAAAAAGCTGGCCTAAATTCATTGACTTAAAAGTAGGTTATGTTGAAAAATAAAATGCTTATTTGATGGAAAAAAATTATTTATTCAAATAGTCACAGAGTTATCAAACAGCAAGAGAAAACTTTAATAGAATTATCTATAGAAAAATATGCTCAAATTTTACAAAAAAAAAATAATAATAATAGAATAGATTATTTGAAAGTAATTATTTAATAAAAAGACCTCAAGTTAATTATAATAAAAATTTTTACCAAAAAACAAGGCCGATAAATTAGAAACAAAACAAAAAATAAATAAGAACGTTATATTCGACCGGGTCGAATCTTAAATACCCAAAAAATTTTTAATAAATAAAAACTCTATTTTGTACAGGACGTGGGGGAGACATCTTTGCGGCTTCAATTGAATGCACCTTTTGTTTAATGCATCTTTGCCATTAAACACAAAAAAGTCAATTTTTAGTGTTATTAAGTGAAAAGAAATTTTTTTGATGGGGCCATTTAGGGAGCAAACGCATCGGACCTCAATAAAATTACACAAAAACACGTTAAAAATTATATTGTTTTTTAGAGTGTGGTTTAGTTCTTCTTGGGAGAACTTTTTTCCCTCTGGCCCGATTCAGACCATTTACAAACTTGACCTGTGCTATCCTTACAAATAAATTTATACCAAGTTTCAAGGGTCGGGCTCTTTTCGTTCGGAATGAATTGTAATTTCCACGAACGGACGGTCATGGCTAGATCGTCGTAGATTATACTTTATGGGGCCTTAGAGGGATATTTCACTGCGTTACACACGGAATGACAAAGTGAACATACCCTCCAATTCTTTTGTGGAGGGTATAAAAATATTCTGCGTATTTCACAATGTCGAAAGAGTTTTTTCTTTCGTATAAATACATTGAACAAAAAAAATATATTACATTTTGTTTTTGTTTCAAATATTTTTGTACCAAAAAAAAAATAATAATAATTAATTCGACATTGTGAAATACACAGATTAAATTTTATTTAATCTTCTAACAAACAGAAATCAATCGATTTAATCGTTAATCGAAAATAACCAATTTTAAATTAATATAACAGTTAATTGGATAGCAGTTAAGCGATTAATCGTTTAACTACCTTTAACACCAATTGCAAGGACTTTGCGTTGAATATGACATTTTTTTTTTATTATCAAAATACTAATCTAGGGAGTGTTCACACCAGCTAGCAGTTACTTAGTTTAAACACATTTTCCACTCACAATAATAAACAATTTAAATGTTTCCCTATTTCTTTTGCCATAAAAACACAACGAGTATTAATTAAATTAAACACTTACGTTGGCAATTTAGTATCAATAAAAAATTCAAATTGATTTGTGGTGACCGTTCAATTAAAACTGAAAACTAACGCCAACAATATCATGATTACAGTCATCATCATCGTCATCATCATCATCTATAAATTGAAATACTTGTAATAAAAAAAACCATATGCTAGTTTATAGAATTTTATTGGCAAATTAACACACCATATAAAATAATTGATTGAACATTTAATAATCATTCAAAAATTTATTGCAAATGATTTTAGTATCAATTTTAAAATAATCGTACTGTTGAAAAATTAATGAACAATTCAAATTAAAATTAAAAGCGATTTAAAAATAAAATCCATAAATGTCTACAAAATAAATGAATATAATATATGAAAATATGGTTGATATATAAAAATATATGAAAATATGGGTGAGTAAAAGTAGGTACACTAATCGACAAAAAAGTTTCATTATGGCATTTATGCTGTCATTTAGAAATATTTAGTTTGGAAAGCAATACCGCACAACAATATATAAGAAAATGAAACACGTTGCCAATTGCACACATTATTACATTTCCTTACAGTGACACATAAAGCTATTGTGTGTCCTTGACTAAACTGGCTTCCTTCACGGGATTTCCCCTAAAGCGAACAACTGAAAAAGTTCGACAAAACTATACGTTGAGAAGTGTCTAAGATTAAGTACCTGCCATTACGGCTTAAACCTTCGTCGGCCCTGTAGCAAAAATTAGCCGGCGAAGTAAAAGGTTGAAATAGCTACAAAAACAACTGTCTATCTTCTCATCTTTCCCAATCTGTTCCCTCAATACTATCCCCTCGTTTTCAGTTCCGGAGCAATTCATTACATATATAGGGGTCATCCTCTGAGTGCTGGTTCAAGATAAAAAAAATAAAAAATAGTCAAACTATTTGTTCCTATAACATATATTGTACCCATAGTCTATATAAAAAAGAACCCATCAATCAATACCTTAATAATGATGTTCATATTGACCATCATTATTATCAGCATAATTATCATCATTATTATCAGCATAATTACTAAATGAGTTTATTTATGTTTGCTATTTCCGACAAATGCCTGAGTTAATCAAGTCGGCTTGATGCTGTATTCCAATTCGATTAGCAAGTAACGTGCTGGCAAATCGAATTTATTATTCATTCTTTGAATGATTTAAGTTAATTAGCCGTAATTGTTTATTAGCAACAGCCACACCTTGCAAAATAAATCAAACCATAAATCTTAACTTTCTAACAACATATTCTGGATACATTTTAGTTATTCGTATAGTTCATTGCTGTGCCACCACGATGACTGTTTAAGCTACGAGTATTTCGCAAAAACATTTCTGCATAAACTCATTAAATAGAATTTTGTTTTTTTTTAAATAAATCGGGTTAATAGCTGTGTTGCAGAAGGCGACCTGGTACTTTTTCGATTGCTTTTAGAATGTGGAAGCGGAAATGGTGATATGGCGCACTTGCATTAAAAGCATATGTGACCAGCACCACGAAAAGGAAGGGACCTCTGCGCCGAAAAGAAGTTATTGAGAAAAACGCGTTTAAAAAAAGCGCTTCGTTTTTCCGTGTTTTGCGCATAGTTATGCAACTCTTCCTTCAACCTGATCATCTGGCGATGTACTTCGACTGTCTGGTACTTTGTACGATGTTCACTCTTGAAAATGCCTCTATGAAAATTATTTCCAACTAATTTTGTTTTCAAAATTACTAGATAATATTATATATATTATCTGTTTATATCACATTTTTAAATTTTTTCATTAATTATGTTCATCTTCACAGGTGGTTTGTAAAAAAACTAAAAGACATAGAAACTTGCGGTTTGCGGCATTTGAAAGAAATGGGTACAGAAATGTCTTAAAGGAACTGTGAACCAGGAGGTTACACATTTTCAATTTATTTACTCAATATTTGGAGGGTATTTAAGATTCGATCCGGCCAAATATAACGTTCTCACTTGTTTTATTTTATTTATTTTATTGCAATGATCGCATATGAAAATTACCCAAATACTAAAAATGCCTTGTATTCTGTTCTATAAAAATTTGTAAACATATTATTATCTAATTTCATTTTACTGCTATTGCTAAGTAAAATATAAGCAAAATTCATATAAAAATTATCAGTTGAAATTTTTTTTTCTTACTGCTGCGTCACCTTAAGCCTAGTATTCAGGGGGCAAATTACGGCACTCGATATCGAACGAAATTTGTATTTAAATTGTATGGAAATTTCGATCGATATCGAATGCGGTAATTTGGCCCCTGTTTAAAATTTCATGTGAAATTCTGACAGAACCCATACAAAAAATATTCAATCGAATTATTTGTGGAAAAATGTTGCTAGACTAGTACTCTGTTTTAATTATGAAAAACATGTGAAATAACATGAATATTATTTATTTCGTACGATAATTTTTTGAAACTAAAAATTTTCTCATTGAAAATGAAAAACATAATTTCAAAAAACTGAAACTGAAATAACTGATGTTGCGCAACATATTCCACAAATTCAAACAGAGTACTAGGCTTTACATTTTAATATATTTGAAAAAATGCTGCCTAAAGCCTAGTACTCTGTTTGAATTTGTGGAATATGTTGCGCAACATGACTTATTTCAGTTTCAGTTTTTTTCCTTTTTAATTGAAATTATGTTTTCCATTTTCAATGAGAAATTTTTTTTTTCGTTCGAAATAAATAACATTCATGTTATTTCACATGTTTTTCATAATTAAAACAGAGTACTAGTCTAGCAACATTTTTCCACAAATATTTCGATTGAATATTTTTTGTATGGGTTCTGTCAGAATTTCACATGAAATTTGAAACAGAATACTAGGCTTAAAGCCTAGTACTCTGTTCGAATTTGTGGAAAATGTTGCGCAACATCAGTTATTTCAGTTTCAGTTTTTTCCTTTTTAATTGAAATTATTTATTCCATTTTCAATGAAAAAATTTTTAGTGTCAAAAATTTTCGTAGGAAATAAATACCATTCATATTATTTCACATGTTTTTCACAATTAAAACAGAGTACTTGCTTAGCAACATTTTTCCACAAATATTTCGATTGAATATTTTTTGTATGGGTTCTGTCAGAATTTCACATGAAATTTGAAACAGAGTACTTGGCTTAAACCAACAAATAAAACAAACTATTTTGTGCTCTAAAAACTTATATTTTAAAAAAGGTAAAAGCAAGTACCATATTTTTCAAGATAAAAAATAAATATCAAATAAAGTGCGGGAAGCAAATTCTATGCAAAAAAAAATATATATGTATTTTAGTTGTAAATGGATTCTAGCTGCTGCAACCAACCAAATAAGGCAAACGAGTAAAAAGCTCTTAAGGAAATTCTTGAGTTGAGAACAAAAGTGCTAAAACAAACAAAAAGGTGCTTCAAAGATTTTTTTATATTTTTTTTTGCTTCAAGTTATTTTAAACGTCCTAAGGTAACATGCATGCGAAAAAACATAAAACCTGGAAAACATTAAGAAAAAAAAGGAACGGAAAAAACAACGTCAGGCTTAAGAAGAAATTGACCCATAACATGATGACTTGAGTTTTTTTTCAGTGCGTTCTTTTATTGTTTGTTTACTTTTCTTTTCGAATAAAACACACATAAATCGGTTTAAGATTTCTGCTAGAAATGCCATCTAGAAAGGGGAGAATTTATTTAACTAGGCGTATGAGAAAATGGCATGTTTGTCAGAAAGAAATACCACCTTGACGGTTTTAAATAATATGGCATTAAGATATTAATTATGAGGTGTGACTTGTAGCGGACAGAGTTAATTTTGATTTCAAAATATGCTAACAATGAATAAGAGTTAGCCGATTTAACGTGCAAAAGCTAAACGACAAACTATATCACTGACTTACTAAAATCAACAAGTTTCTTAAGCTAAGAATTATTATTCAGACACAAGTTCTTATTCGCGAATTTACATATTATGCTTTTTTAAGTTTGTGTTAAATTCAAATTCTTAATGAGATTTGAATATTTGGAATTTTGGAATATATTCATAGCATTATTAATGTATTTGTCCTTTTCGCTCTTACGTGCTTTATAGTACTTTTCTATTACATTGTCAATGCCAGTGGCTAGACATTTTCGAGGAAATCGTGAAAAATTTCAACAACAAAATGAATAATTCTATGAATAATGTTTTTTAAATAAAATTGTTAGGTTAAATTGGCGTAAAAAAAATATACAGATTTGATATAAGAAACTTAACTGCAACAAATTTCAGTAATCCGAACTACGTTTTAGAGAAAAAATCGGATAACTGAAAAATATTGGGTTTTTGGTTATTTCCAGCAAAGCGGAGTCGACTGTAGTAGTTTCTATAAAAATAATAACTTCAAAGATAAATATTTTATAACAATACATACGTAATAAGCGGTTAAACTTTTTCAATCGAAATGTCGAATCTGAAGGCGAAAAACGCCAAACAGAATAAGGCTTGAAATTCAGTTGAAATTTTCAGTTGTCAGAATGATACGTAAAACAGCAAAGGGTCACAAAAAAACATAAATCAAATAAGTCTATGAACGTCCCCGTAGAAGCATAAAAACTTTAGAAAAAAAGTTTTTTTTAAGCAGACATCAGCGCGTATTATATACTGACAGAGATATAATAAATCAAAAAATTAGCATAGATTAGATTGTATTGCGATACGGCTGGCTTTAACTAGAATATGTTTCGTGTTTTACATGAAAATTAAATTTATTTTACCGTCTGGCCCAGTATAACGAGCAATAATTTCATCCGTAAAATTTACACTTAAAGGATACAGTGGACGAGGCAGTAAACTTTTTACGGCCCGATTAACGTGTTTACATGCGTGCCTTCCGACATTTTTATAGCTCTTTTTTTCTACTTTTCAAAATATAAAATAACTCATTTGCAGAGTGAAAAAATATACGTTGCCCCACTACATCATGCATGCATTTTGAGTAGGCGTCTGAGCGTATACTTAATATTCACTTAGCTGGCACATCACTCATACGCCATTTTTGCTGTAATAACTTTTATTATTTCATTACATACTTTATTTATTTAACAGATTTATAAATAGTTTTCCTGCGTACTGCTGCTGCTTTTGCTGTCGCTGTCGCTGTCTAACATTATTTCACTGTATGTGTTGCTCCAACATAAATACTTGTCTAACTCTCAATTCCCTTAATGGCTTAATAATAATAAATGCCATCGTTATTCAAGTACGTTGAGTTATGGAACAAGTTTACTTACTCCATACAAAACAGTTTTATACGCATATATTTTTTGTTTCCTTAAAACTTAAGGAAATACTTATGGAACGACCGAAGTTCCATTCATGGCATGTTGCTAATAGTTTTCGCTGTATACGTGTATTTGCTTAACTTGAGGAGGTTTTATAATTAAAAGATATAGTTTGTATGCTTAAGCGCATCATAACAGTCGGTGGAGAATGACAATCTGTTGCAAAATAGCAATTTTTACTAGTACAATATATATAAAGGATCTGTTAAATATGTGCTTTAGTTTATGTTTCGCTTGTTTTAATTTTTTTCAATTGTTTAGTTTCTCTTAAGATTTTTTATACATGGCAAAACATCATTTTAATGAATTGTGAGAAGAACTGAAGGTGTGTGCTATAGCACTAGGAAAAGCTGTTCAAAATCTAATTAAATTATATTGTGGGAAGAATTCAATGTGTTTCCAAAGTTTAATGAGAAGATTACATGAAAAATTAGGTCTCCCTTGGGCCGCCCACTTTTTATTTACTTTCCTTGAAAATCTATTCAATGAAAAATTTTGTTTTAATCATATCTATATGCTTAAATTTCATTTGTTCCAACAACAAATCATTAGTAGACTTCAAACCTGTTTGTTTGGAGTTCCATAAGAAATCAAACAAATGTTATTTCCTAATTAAATTTATATAAAGAAAAACTGTTTTCACATTCAACTAAGCCCAAGCCTAATAAGTGGTGGCAACAAAAAATACTCAGGAGTACTGACGATGACACAGTGAGTTGTTCTGCTCTGTTGTTTAAGTTAAATAAATAAAATTGTTTGATGGAACAAAAAATTCAGAAAAATGGGACATGAAGAAATATAATCAAACGGTAACACGAGTATTATAACAATAACATGTTAACATCAGGTTGATACAGTTCTCGTATTCTTTTTCACAATAAAATTTGTGTAAATAGGAACTGTTATCACATTCAACTAAGCCACCTAATAAGTGGTGATAAACACAATACACATGAGCACTGATGATGAAAGGGTTGCGTCTTTCAAAAACAGCTGTTCTGCTCTGCTGTGTAAGTTGAATAACAAAAAACTGATGTTGACTTGCCTTTGTGCCTTGCAATATTTATCATGTCTTTCTGAGATTTAAATTAAAAATTTCGAACAATTAGCCTATAGAATCTTAATTCAATTTAATATAAAAATTGTTCAATTTTTCTTGTGCCTTCGAATATTTATCATGTGTTTCTGAATTGAAGAAAAAAAACTCTTTTTCGAACAATTGGCCTATCAATTTTAATTAAATTTTAGATAAATTGTTAATATTTTCCACGGGGCTTAAGTTCGAATCTGCATGACTGCAAATGATTTTTTATTATTTTATTAATAAAAATTCATACATAATTTTAGATAAATAATTATTATTTTTTTATTATTTTTTTCTTTTATTTTTTCTTTTTTCTTTATATCTTTTTTTTTATTTATTTTTTTCCTTTGAGTGGATTAGAAGTGATATTTTGCCTTAAAAGCTCGACTCTTATATTTTTGAATAAAAATTAAAATTTATTTTAGGAGGAAATATCCTAAATAAATTTCCCTGAATTTCTAGTTTTTATAAATAAAATAAAAATTCCCATTTGGGATTTTATATTATAGCCAGCTGAAGTAGCCAAGATGACCGGAAAAATCACTAAGTCGATTATGAAATTTTTATAAAAACTTTCAGAAATACAATAAAGAAATATGACTTCGATTTTCAGATAGAGTAGATTCTCAACTAAGATTGAAATAACTTGAATTTAGTGATAAGGAAGGACAAAAATCACTACAATCTAGCCAAGATGACCGAAAAAATCACTAAGTCGATTATGAAATTTTTATAAAAAAATTTCACAAATACAATTGAAAAATATGACTTGGATTTTCGGATAGAGTAGATCCTCAACTAAGAATACAATAACTTGAATTGAGTGATAAGGAAGGACAAAAATCACCATAATCTATCCAAGATGACCGAAAAAAACACTAAGTCGATTTTGAAATTTTTATAAAAAAATTTCTTGGATTTTCGGATAGAGTAGATCCTCAACCAAGATTGAAATAACTTGAATATGAGTGTTAAGGAAGGACAAAAATCACCATAATCTAGCCAAGATAACCGAAAAAAACACTAAGTCGATTATGAAATTTTTATAAAAAAATTTCACAAATACAATTGAAAAATATGACTTGGATTTCCGGATAGAATAGATCTTTAGCTAAGATTGAAATAACTTGAATATGAGTGATAAGGAAGGACAAAAATCACTATAATCTAGCCAAGATGACGGAAAGAATCACCGAGTCGATTTTGATATTTTTATAAAAAAAAAATGTATAAATTCAATAGAGAAATATGACTTAGATTTTAGGATAGCGTAAGACCGATAATCAAATATGACATTTAACTTTGAGTTAAATATTTCACGACGTGAGCTCTTATCTTCAGACGCAAGAGCTGATACATATTAAAAAAGGATGTTGGCCTATAAGGGGTTAAATTGAAGACACACGTTACCACTTCTTTAAAAACTAGACAGAAAATAAGATTAAAACGGTTTAATTATAAACACACAGTTATTTTAATAAGACTTTAAATCACTAAAGCTCACACAAAAATAAATAAAACATTAAATAGTAAATAACTCGTTTTTAATATAAACAAAGAAATTAAAACTGAATGATTTCAACTCAAGTGTAAATGAAAAGAAACAAACATAAAAGTCTGATAATTACAATAATGGAAAATTAACTTGTTATAATTTTATTGTCATTCAAATGGAAATGAGTTAAACAGTCAGTGACACAATCGAATGAATGGCAACTCAAGCATTCATATTTTTAAGACAACAACCACAATTTAAAAATTTTCTCTCATTACTACAAATTACTGTGTGTGTGTGTGGAGGGGAGGGGAGGGCATTATATAAACATATTTATTTGCAATGCCTTTGCCGTGCGTGGTAATTCGTTTATATGTGAATGTGTGCAAGCCAACAGGCTCTCATGCTGTACGCCTGTGGTGCGTCAATTTGAAATATTAAAACTTTTAAATTGATTTTTGGCACTTTTGTGCGGTTGCAGTACGTGGAGTGAGAGGAAGTAAATTTATTTTATCTTCATGTTTCTATTTCAGTTGAAATCTATTGTTGAAAAATATATCAGCTTTTAAGTGTTTATATGTGTAAGTGACAAATTGCATTTACTTTTAGCCTTGGTAATTTCAGAAAAAGTTAAAAACAGACAACAATAACAATATCAGTGTCATCATCATCATCAGCTTCATCAAAAAAAATCAATCAATTTGTCAGCAAATAAAAACATTTACGTACGCTTTTGTAACTGTTGTCGTTGTAATCAGAATTTATATGAGGGGACGAAACATGACAAAAACTTTAAATTAAAGAAATATATTATTTTATGTCGCTATATTAAATTGAATTAAGATTCATAGGCTAATTGTTCGAAATTTGTTTTTTAAATCTCAGAAAGACATGATAAATATTCCAAGGCACAAAGGAAAGTCAACATCAGTTTTTGTTATTCAACTTACACAGCAGAGCAGAACAGCTGTTTTCGAAAGACGCAACCCTTTCATCATCAGTGCTCATGTGTATTGTGTTTGTCACCACTTATTAGGTGGCTTAGTTGAATGTGATAACAGTTCCTATTTACACAAATTTTATTGTGAAAAAGAATACGAGAACTGTATCAACCTGATGTTAACATGTTATTGTTATAATACCCGTGTTACCGTTTGATTATTTTTCTTCATGTCCCATTTTTCTGAATGGGTATTATAACAATAACATGTTAATGTTATCAGGTTGATACAGTTCTCGTATTCTTTTTCACAATAAAATTTGTGTAAATAGGAACTGTTATCACATTCAACTAAGCCACCTAATAAGTGGTGACAAACACAATACACATGAGCTCTGATGATGAAAGGGTTGCGTCTTTCGAAAACAGCTGTTCTGCTCTGCTGTGTAAGTTGAATAAAACTGATGTTGACTTTCCTTTGTGCCTTGGAATATTTATCATGTCTTTCTGAGATTTAAAAAAAAAATTTCGAACAATTAGCCTATGAATCTTAATTCAATTTATTATTTTATGTCATTTATTTGAGATATTATTTTCAATAAAACTGATTTATTTCTTTCGAGTTAAATATATGTCTGCTATGGTTTTTGTTATAGAATTCTCAAATAGTTTATTTAAAGTTTGTGCAAAAACCAAGAGTTTTTGGTTTTTTTTTTGGTTCGGCTCCGCACTTAGTCATGAATATTGTGTCGTATTCTTCTGTTCAGTATTAGTGCATTGTTGCGTTAAGTGTTATCGATCTGTTTCAGTAACGAAGAACATTGGACATAACTGACAGTGATTGACACTATCATGTACTAGAAAGCAGAAGGAGGGTGCTGTTCTTCACCCCCCTTCGTTGATCCTGTAGCAGCAAAAATTATATATTCGACCGGGTCGAATCTTAAATATTTAGTAAGAAAATTTAAAATATTTAACTTGATGGGACAGAGTTCCTTTATATAATATCGTACGTCAACGCCCACCTAAGGGGCCGGGGTCCAAAAATAGACTATATCATGTTTTCCACAGACGATCATTACTGATCAAGAATATATATACTTTATGGGGTCCAATTCTCTATGGAGGGCCTAAAACTTTATTTTGCCGGGGTCGCTCTGACAAGGGCTCTGGGGAAGACATTTTACCTTTGTCAGAAAACTCTAAAAATTAATTTTTGCGATAATTAAATACAAAATTTAAAAAAAAAAATTTTATAGGGTCATTTAGGAGGCAAAGGGGAGGAGGGGTTAGGGCACAGTTGTACCAGGTTACGTCTCAGCTTCGTCATTAAAGCTTAAAAATTTTATTTTTAAAGAATGTAGGCCCAAGTAAAACAATTTGTTAAATGTTTACACCATTTTTGCATATAATAACGCCCACTAAAGGGGGCGGGGTTCAAAAATAATATTTTTTTTTTATTTTATGGCTCCAAGTTTAATGTATTGGACTTTCTTTGACATAAAAATATAACATTTACTTAACAAAATTACTAAAAAACTTTAAAAATTAATGTTGTTTTTTCTGGGTTGGTTTAGTTCTTCATAGGGGAACTTTTTTGCCTTTTGCCCGATTTATACCATTTCCGAACTTAGCCTGTGCTATCTTTCAAGATATATTTATACCAAATTTCAAGAGTCTGGCTTTTTTCGTTTAGACTGATTCGTGATTTCCACAGACGGACGGACATGCTCAGTTCGTCTTAGATTTCATCACTGATCAAGAATATACATACATATATACATTATCCCCTACCAAAAATAAAAGCGGCAATACCTTTTCGTAGACCAACTAAAGGGTGTTTTTTATAGAGTGGCACAAGTTTAAATATATATTTAATATCAATGAAACGGGCTTTATTGGAAAGACAATTTTATGAAATTAATTTTTATATATCATTTCTGCCATGTGGCCGCCAAGGGTGGCGCGTAAAAGAGCGCAATCTGGAACACCAATTTTCACCAATTAAAAAATTGTCCATAAAGTGGAAGGACACAACGCCAGTTGCTGAGAACGGCGACGAATTGATTGATTAGGATCATCTTCAATGATCTTAGCCGTACAGAAGCTCTGAAGAACGATTACGGACGCCATAAAATGAAATCAGTGCATGATGAGTTTGACGAATAGAACAATTATTTTTTTTTTTATCTTGGACCTTCACAAATTGGATGACCCCTATATATGCAATGCATTGCGCTGGAACTGAAAACGAGGGGATAGTATTGAGGGGACAGATTAGGAAAGATGAGAAGATAGACAGTTTTTTTGTAGCTATTTCAACCTTTTTTACTCCGCCGGCTAATTTTTGCTACAGGGCCGACGAAGGTGGGTGCTGTTACTCTGCTTTTAGTACATGATAGTGTCAGTCGCTGCCAATTATGTTCAGTGACCAGTGACTATGCCTTCATCAGTGAAACAGGTTGGCAACAACTAACACAACCACGCACTGATGCTGATCAGAAGAATTCAACACAATATTTCATGACTCAGCGCGGGCTCGAACCCACGACCCTCAGCCTCATAGTCTCGTGTTCTACTACTTCAGCCAACAGCACAGAAGAAAGAAAAATTATTTTGATTAAAAAACACGATATGCTGCCTTCTTCAGCCTACAGCACTCACAATATAGTCACCAAGAATGCGTGGCTTTGCGTGGTTTGCTTACACATCTTAAAAATGAACACATATGGTTGCTCTTGCGCAACAGCCTAATTTTAGAAACAGAAAAATTAGCAACAATTACTCCTGCTGGCATCCAAGAGACCATTGCACCAGAATAGCTGCATCAATAATTCAGACTTACTTAAGCCTCAAAAAGCAAACCATTTAACGCAAATGGAATGCATTCAACTACTCGTATTTTGCTATAACTTTTCATTATTATATAAAATAATATTCTCCTATTTTATTTTGTCATAATTTTCTATCACATATTTTTCCAATTTTATTTTCATATCTGCCTGTTTACCCAACTAACGAATTCGCCCAATTTATTTACTCTATGCTTTCATTACTTTGAAAAAAAAAACTAATGCAAATAGACTAATACAAGTTAAAAATAAATTTCAACAACTGTTCGTATTATGAAAATTCACTTTTTGAAGCCAAAAATATATTTATAAAATGTAATAAAAACAACTGAACAACTTCCGCTTGATAAAATTCTTGTTTGGTAGTTTTTGTTAACTAATTGGATGGGAATTTTTCAAGCATTTACATATTTTTTTTATTTCTTCTAATCATACATTTGTAAATTTTTTTTTTTCGTTATAAATTAACTTTAAAAAACTAAAATGTTGTTGTAGCAGTTTTTGTTGAATGTAAAAAATGGTGTTAATTAAAGAATATTTATTAAAAGCAGAAAAAAAATCAGATATCTTTCGTAATCTGTCCCCTCAATACTATCCCCTCGTTTTCAGTTCCGGCGCAATGCATTGCATATATAGGGGTCATCCCCTGCGTGCTGGTCCAAGATAAAAATATATATATATATATATATATATATATATATATATATATATATATATATATATATACAGTGCACTCGCGAAAATATGAACACCCTAATATATGAACACCCCATAATATGAACATTTTATTTGTTCCATTGACTTCTCTAAAATATGAACTCAGTGCAAAAGCTTTAAAATGTGAACAGCTTTTTTTGTATTTCTAACGGCTTTTATCTACCTACACAGTGTTGAAATCAAAATAAACAGGGTAGTTTTTAAATTCTAACTCAACTGCATTATAATTTGGGGATTCCCCTACTTGTTTGCTTTTTAAGGGATATTCATTTAAGTGTGCTTAGAAACAACTTGACAATAAATTTGGTTGATTTAGAAGAAACTTCAACTAATATTTTAAGTACTCTGCTACCTGAGGTTTGTGTTTTGAAAAATGTGCATTAAAAACAAATTTAAATCTTTAATTCACTACAGGTTGAATTTACAGCTTCGAACGTTAAAGAATGGAACGAGGATAACATAGAGTATGAAATGGAGGAAGAACTATCCAATGAAGTTGAATATCTGGAGGAGCCAAAAAGACCTATAAAATCCATGGAAGCTGTCGAACTGTTTAATAAAGCATTGGAATGGGTCGAAAGCGAAATGGTTGATCAAAGAGATTTGAGTGTATTGAGACAGTTAAGAGAGCGTGCCGTTTTAAAGGTGATTCAACAAAAGAAACAGCAAAAGAAAATCACCGATTTTTTGGCATTATAAAAATTTTTTCTTTCAAAATTAATGCTTGTTTTTTAAATCCAATAAAAAATTAATAGCAAATTTAACATAAGAAAGTTTTATTTTTATGGGAAAACGTTTTTAACTGGCTTGGTTTTAATTAGTTCATATTATCGCGAGTGCACTGTACTATAATCCCTCTTATTCTGTAACTATTTGTCGATGTCAAAGTCGAGACAGCAGCCTCATGGTACTTTGTTTACCCTTAAAGAATATTCTGAGGCCATCAGCAGAATTCAATACTTCGCTACAACGACTATCGAAGTACTATATGCCATTTTTGATATTGTCTCGACGTTGATGTCGACAAATAGTTACAGAATAAGGACGAATAATTGTAAAATTCATAAAAGCAAGAATTATGTTTTTTTTAAATCTAGCTCAAAATATTTAATATCTTAATAAACACAAGAGGAGTGTCATATATTTTTGCAATCATATTATGATTGTAGCACACAGAGAAGGAAACTCCTTTCATACAACTAAAACTGTTTATGTTACGTTTTGGTCATGATTACAATAATTTTATAAAATGAAATAGAAATCTTGATGTATGATTAAATCCAAAAAAAGTATTAAAGAACACATGGAAAAAGCTGAGAAGATTGAATTTGTGGTAGCCATTTTATTTATTATTTCACTTCTCCGCAGTACTTCTGGCTGTTTATTCATGAATAATAAAAATATGAAAATTGCTTATTTTGCGAAAACTCAAGGCGAATAAATAAAATATAAAATTTATTCTTCCAGTACTTTTGAAAAATGCAAAAAAAGTTTAAAAATTATTTTGAATAACGAATGTAAATTGAAAAGAAACTTTTGCATTTTGTTTTCTTTGCTTTCAATATTTGCATATAAAATTTTTCCTCTTTCAGAAAATTACTTATACTCTAAATTTACATGATAAAATATTTTGTAAATTTAGTTGCGTAAAAAAACTTGTTTTTTTTTTTTTTGTTAACAACAGGATGCGCGAGCAAGAAGTGGGAAAATGGCATGAAAGACAGTTTTTATGGTGCTTTGCCAATTTTATTTACCCCTTTCGCATCTTCATACTTAATACAAGAGAATGTAAAAAGTTTGTTTGAAAAAATTTCATTTAGTACTTGAGCTTGTATATTTAAAAATATTTAAGTACAAAATATGCAGTGGTTTTGAGCTAAAATTTTTACATAATCCTTTTATACCAGAAATTTGTTTCGAGGCATAATTTGCGCCTGAAAGTAGCTTAAGATGGTAGGCAAGGTGATGAATTGTGTACTGGATTTCATTAGTATGTGTTCATTATAACTGTCAGCAAAATTTTTTAATCTGCTTAAAAATGTCGTCCTCGGCATGTACTGAGACACAAGTTTTAAGTCAATCAAATATCAGATTATTTCCTTTTTTCATGCAATTTAAGGCCTCTGTATAACTTTCTATGGGGCCACAACTTTATATCATTGGCTTATGCCGACAAAAAGGGCAAAATATAAGACACAGCTAGATTTATTAAATAAAAGTTAGTCAGAACAGCGACTGTTCAAAAGGACAATATTTCAAGCGATATTTCTGCTGCAGCTAAAAATATACTCAACATAAACGCAAAGTATATTTTTTTTTACTTCCGTTGGTAAATAAAATAGTCTTCTTAAGTAAATCTTTTGTTAGTTAAGGAACACTACATTGTTATATTAAATTCAACAGCAGAAATAAAATCGTATGGTTGATTACAACACGTTCTTTGCATTTTAAAAATGCGAGCGATCACAAAGATCAATATCAAAATATGTAACAATATATTACAAAAAAAAAAATTTTTGTGGTACACGGAAAATCCCCAGACTACAGCATTAAAAGTCACAATTGATTAACAAGGAACAACAATTAAGCTCTCAGCTAAACAGGACACAATCCAATGAATACAAAAGGTAGCTTTGAATATTAATATTTAAGATTTTCTAAAGCACTGACTTATTTATATGTATATTTAACCCTAGAAACTTTAAACAAGACGCCTCAGAAAGTCTTTGCCAAAATCAAATGCATTTTAAAGTCAATTGTATCAAGTTTAAAATGTTCATAGTTAGCAGTTTAATAATTTCACATGTCCATAAAAATGTCTGACCATTTTTTTTTACCAAAAGCAAAAGCTACCCTATGTTATTCCTCGGATCTCAAAATACCGCCGTGCAAAGTTTTATCTAAATCGGTTCAGCAGTTTAAGCATGAAAACGTAACAGACAGACAGCCAGAGTTACTTTCCTAACTATTACACTAGTAAGGAAAAAAGTGCAAGTCATTATAAAAAGTGCAAGCCATTATAAAAAGTGCAAGTCAGTATAAAAAGTGCAAGCCATTATAAAAAGTGCAAGTCATTATAAAAAGTGCAAGTCATCATAAAAAGTACAAGTCATTATGAAAAGTGCAAGTCGTTATGAAAAGTGCAAGCCATTATAAAAAGTGCAAATCATCATAAAAAGTGCAAGTCATTATAAAAAGTGCTAGTCGTTATGAAAATTGCAAGTCATTATAAAAAATGCAAGTCATTATAAAAAGTGCAAGTCATCATAAAAAGTACAAGTCATTATGAAAAGTGCAAGTCATTATAAAAAGTACAAGTCATTATGAAAAGTGCAAGTCGTTATGAAAAGTGCAAGCCATTATAAAAAATGCAAATTATCATAAAAAGTGCAAGTCATTATAAAAAGTGCTAGTCGTTATGAAAATTGCAAGCCATTATAAAAAATGCAAGTCATTATAAAAAGTGCAAGTCATCATAAAAAGTACAAGTCATTATGAAAAGTGCAAGTCATTATAAAAAGTGCTAGTCGTTATGAAAATTGCAAGTCATCATAAAAAGTGCAAGTCATTACAAAAAGAGCAAGTCATCATAAAAAGTGCAAGTCATTATAAAAAGTGCAAAACATTATAAAAAGTGCAAGTCATCATAAAAAGTGCAAGCCATTATAAAAAGTGCAAGTCGTTATGAAAAGTGCAAGCCATTAAAAAAAATGCAAGTCATTATGAAAAGTGCAAGCCATTATAAAAAGTGCAAGTCATCATAAAAAGTGCAAGTCATTATAAAAAGTGCAAGTCGTTATGAAAAATGCAAATCATTATCATTATAAAAAGTCATCATAAAAAGTGCAAGTCGTTATAAAAAATACAAGTCATTATGAAAAGTGCAAGTCATTGTTAAAAGTGCAAATCATTATAAAAAGTGCAAGTCATTATGAAAAGTGCAAGTCATTATAAAAAGTGCAAGTCATTATGAAAAGTGCAAGTCAGTATAAAAAGTGCAAGTCATCAAAAAAATGCAAGCCATTATCAAAAGTGCAAGTCATTATAAACAGTGCAAGTCATTATAAAAAGCGCAAGTCATTATAAAAACTGCATGTCATTATGAAAAGTGCAAGTCATAATAAAAAGTGCAAGTCATTATGAAAAGTGCAAGTCGTTATGAAAAATGCAAGCCATTATGAAAAGTGCAAGTCATTATAAAAAGTGCAAGTCATCAAAGAAATGCAAGCCTGTATCAAAAGTGCAAGTCATTATAAACAGCCCAAGTCATTATAAAAAGTGCAAGTCATTATAAAAAGTGCATGTCATTATGAAAAATGCAAATCATCATAAAAAGTGCAAGTCATTATAAAAAGTGCTAGTCGTTATGAAAATTGCAAGCCATTATAAAAAATGCAAGTCATTATAAAAAGTGCAAGTCATCATAAAAAGTACAAGTCATTATGAAAAGTGCAAGTCATTATAAAAAGTGCTAGTCGTTATGAAAATTGCAAGTCATCATAAAAAGTGCAAGTCATTACAAAAAGAGCAAGTCATCATAAAAAGTGCAAGTCATTATAAAAAGTGCAAAACATTATAAAAAGTGCAAGTCATCATAAAAAGTGCAAGCCATTATAAAAAGTGCAAGTCGTTATGAAAAGTGCAAGCCATTAAAAAAAATGCAAGTCATTATGAAAAGTGCAAGCCATTATAAAAAGTGCAAGTCATCATAAAAAGTGCAAGTCATTATAAAAAGTGCAAGTCGTTATGAAAAATGCAAATCATTATCATTATAAAAAGTCATCATAAAAAGTGCAAGTCGTTATAAAAAATACAAGTCATTATGAAAAGTGCAAGTCATTGTTAAAAGTGCAAATCATTATAAAAAGTGCAAGTCATTATGAAAAGTGCAAGTCATTATAAAAAGTGCAAGTCATTATGAAAAGTGCAAGTCAGTATAAAAAGTGCAAGTCATCAAAAAAATGCAAGCCATTATCAAAAGTGCAAGTCATTATAAACAGTGCAAGTCATTATAAAAAGCGCAAGTCATTATAAAAACTGCATGTCATTATGAAAAGTGCAAGTCATAATAAAAAGTGCAAGTTATTATAAAAAGTACTTTGCCCACGAAGAATATGAGAAAGAGAGTTACTTTCTTTTCTTTTTTTTTGGATTAAAGTCTTAATAAAATAAAATTAGTAAATCGATATTATATTTAACAAAAATATTTCAAACGTTTGATACTTAAATCCTTTAATATACAACGACAATTTGTATAATTATTAACAATTTGCCACTTCAAACATCATGCAGTTCCCTTATATTCATTGCAAATGAACTTTAACACATTCCCAAGTTAACATGGTAAATGCTATTCAACCGCATACTACATTAAGTGAGAGGCCTTCACTTCTATTTACATTTCATTTATTTCAATTGCACTGAATTTCAATTATACCTGCTTTCAATTTTTAACTAAATTAAATTTGATTTGTTCCCAAGACAATCAAAACAGTGTTTAACTTATCACGGCACGGAAATTACATTAGTAAAATATTTCTGCAAATAACTAAAGTTCAAGAGTATTTCAAAAACATTTAATTTCATTTTGTATAAATTTTATTACAAATCTATTGGGAAAAGTTTTAGTTAATTTTTATTCTTTTAAACATTTCAATTTCACCCAAACTGTCAGACACATTTCAACAGTAACGCAGTTGAGCTAATGAAATATTTCATTAATTCAGTTCTTTGTTCGCAAACTGTAAGGATTTTCAATGTTTGCTTTAAGCTGCTAAATAAACGTATAAAATAGTCTAAAGGTAAAATCTTACCATTTGAAATATTTACATGACAAATACTGGAAAAGTGTACAGAAATGTTCAATTTTGTATGAAAGCTTTTGCATATAACATTTATGTAAAACATTTTTCGCTGCTCTAAAACTATTCAGCTTCAACTAGAAAATAACCAGATTTTTGTTTAATATTATTTCCCTCAACAGACTATTCGGTTTATTTTTAATTAATCGCCCGTGTTGTTGTGCATGTCCCAATTAAACTAGTGACTATGACAAAACTGTAATCGAAATTTTCTTTACTCTATGACAAATTAAAAATAATCCATATTTAATATCATTAAATTTTTAAAGACTTCCACATTGATTTAAATCAAATTTCTATTAAAATTCTGATTCCTTTTTCATACCATTTATAATTATAAATTTTTTTAAATATCTGATTTCTTGCATCAAGGGGTTATCATGGTACTTTTGATTTAATGTTTAAGCTTACTGAAAACACTAGCACGACATTGAGATTTCTATCCCAAATCCACAAGAATGTTTGTCTATTAAGTATTTGTAATAGAATCACAAACAAAATCATTGTCAAAGTCACACACAAATATCGCAAGAACAATGACACTAACAAAAGGACATGGACACAAAAAAAAAATATCAAACAAAACGAAAAAGCTAAAAATCAAAAAGCAAACAATATAAACTATTATTTGTGCTTACAACTGTAAATTAACGTGCATGAGTGTCTATGTCTGTGTCTGTGCAACTGCACATGGACTAACTGCATATATGACAGAATCTAATAGAGGACAACTAACAACGGGACATAAAACCAAAGACAAAAAAAAAACACAGCAGAAAAAAAAACAAAAAGCAATATTTCAGGCTCAAGGATTTTTTTGTAGAAAAAATCTCAAGGTAATAAACCAACACAACTAAAACGTCACATGAGTGCTATTTCATTAAAGTTCGAGTGCCTCTGTGTGCTTTGAGAGTGTGCACCCCATGAATAAATACTTGGCATGTAATCATTACAAAGCAAATTGTTACACTGTTCGGCAAATAAAAAGTGCCTCTGCTTAAAAAATTCGTTTATAGAAACTTTAAAAAAGCTACTTTATACAAAAAATAAAGTACTTTGAAATTTTACAGAAAATTTTTTATAATAGATTTTTTTATTTAAATTACCACGATAAACATCTGTTTATAAATGTAATTTTTATAAAAGTACTTTTAAAAAGGTACTTTATCTTACAAAGTTCTCCTGACGGTTTTTGTGTTATTTACAAAAGAACCCTTTTATAAAGAAGCTACTTTTTACAAAAGTACACACTGTAAAAAGTACTTTGATAAAAGGTACTTTTTATAAAAGGTACTTTTTATAAATGGTACTTTTTATAAAACTTACTTTTTATAAAAGGTACTTTTTATAAAAGATAATTTATATAAAATATTTTTTTTATGAAAGGAAATTTTTCTGAAAGGTACTTTGTATAAAATGTACTTTTTATAAAAGGTACATAAAAGGTACTTTTTATAAAAGGTTATTTTTATAAAAGGTACTTTTTATAAATGGTAATTTTTATAAAAGTTACTTTTTATAAAAGGTACTTTTTATAAAAGATACTTTATATAAAATATTTTTTTTATAAAAGGAAATTTTTCTGAAAGGTACTTTGTATAAAATGTACTTTTTATGAAAGGTGCTTTTTGCAAAACATACTATTTATAAAAGATTTTTTTCTTTACAAAGGTACCTTGTAGAGAACATACATTTCATTCAAAGTGTCTTCTTTAAAAAGTACTTTTTGTAAAACCTACATTTTATCAAAAGTAATTTTTGTTAAAAATGCTTTTAATATACTATGTATATATGTATCTTCTTTTATAAAAAGCACATTTTAATGAAAATACCTTTTATAAAAAGAAACTTTGCTTAAAAGTACTTTTTATAAAAGGCAATTTTTATAAAAGGTACTTTTTAGAAAAGATACTTTTTATAAAAGGTACTTTTTATAAAAGGTACTTTTTATAAAAGGAACTTTTTATAAAAGGTACTTTTTATAAAAGGTACTTTTTATAAAAGGTACTTTTTATAAAAGGTACTTTTTATAAAAGGTACTTTTTATAAAAGGTACTTTTTATAAAAGGCACTTTTTATAAAAGGTACTTTTTATAAAAGGTACTTTTTATAAAAGGTACTTTTTATAAAAGGTACTTTTTGTAAAAGGTAATTTTTATATAAAGGTACATTTTATAAAAGGTACTTTTTATAACAGGTACTTTTTATAAAAGTTACTTTTTATAAAAGGTACTTTTTATAAAAGGTACTTTTTTTAAAAGGTACTTTTTATAAAAGGTAATTTTTGAGAAAGGTACTTATAAAAGGTAATTTTTATAAAAAAAATACTTTTTATAAAAGGTACCTTTTATGAAAGGTACTTAAAGGCACTTTTTATAAAAATTACTTTTACAAAGGACCTTTTTCCAAATACGACCATACATTTACAAAGGCGTGTACAATAAAAGCTCTCGAGATTACAAATTATCGTTTTGTCGTGTGTCCAATCAATAATAAATAACTTGTAAACCATTTTCTTGATACAATTATTACATTCATATTTTATTAAATTTTCTTTTGTTCGTTTTGCTTTTATTAGAAATGCAACAAAATGCCCATTAAATACGAATATAATGCTTGCTTTTGTAGATAGTTAATGTTTATTTATGTGGGACTTCAAAATTGGTTTGTTAACACTGCAATTATTTTCACCGCACAATGTCATGTGTAGAAAAGAAGGACATGATACGAAAAAAGAAAAGAAATAAACTAAACCAAAAAATTCATAACAATCGACCACATCAATTAAAATTGTAAGGAAAGAAAATGAATATCAAAAGAAGAAATAAAATGAAATTTTTTACAAAGAACATTGATTGCTTTATTCGAAATTACAGTTTCGTATTATAAAAGAATCTATTTTTACTTTTCGAATATGAAAGTGAAGATTTTATTCAAAATTCTAATATATACAGCATGACTAATTTATACCTCAAAGGACTTTAAGAAAACTTTGCAAATATTTGCAAACAGACACGCTTTAAATCGTGTGTAGTTTATCATATTCTGTTGTGAAACTGGTACGAGTATGTGAATAAGTGTTCATCTGACCACCATCGGCTGGCAGACTTAATAGCCTGTCGGTCAGTTGGCGTTTAAATGTAGGTGTCAAAGGCATCCTTAAATGTACGCCTCTGTTTCATGTTCACTTTAGTTTTATGCAGATTTCCAGTAACACAAGATCGCTTGTCTGTATGTGGCTTTCGCCAAGTGTTATTTCCGGTTGGTTTCATTTTGTAGGTGTACTGGTTTTGTTTGTAGGTTGTATAGATGATGCTGGGTTTTGTTTCACTTTCGTTTTTCTTTTTTTTTTTTTTTCTTTTGTGTATTTTTTTTTTCCTCTTATATTACACTCGTACACTAGAGTTAGTAAATATTTAATGTGCACGGGTTTCTGTTTTCGTCTATTTGTCTGGTTTATATATTCATTTGTGGAGAAATATTTCGGTTTTTTCAGTTGTCGATAGACATTTGATAAGTTTTTTTTTATAAAATTTAAATACAAAAAACAAGTTTTGTACAACAATAAAACAAGAAAAATTAATACTTTATGGAACATGTATGCATTCGGACAACACACCGATATTCTGTTGCATGCATGCAGTAGTCACAAATAAAGCGCATATTTTGCCAGAGCAAAGTTTATTGAGCAGTTTTAAAATTATTTAATAAAAATAAATAAATCAATTGGATATTTAAAGCAGTAATAAAATATTCAGGTAGTAAAATCTAATAACAAAATCTAATAACTAAGAAGTAGAAATATTTGCTAAAATATTATGTTTTTTTTTTATGAAGGTATTTTCTTGAATTTCAAATCCTATGGTTTTGCTTGTGTAATTCTCAATTCATTTTTGGGAGTTTATGTATAAGCTAAGAGGTTTTGTTATTTTGGAATTAGGTTAAAGTGTACTGATGATTTTGTGTAGGAGCCAATGAAATGCAGGCATATAGACATACTTGACCACATAACAAACAAAAAGCACTAAAAAATATGATTAGCAAACAATTAATGCACTTTTTTAAGCAAAATGCAAGTATGAACGTTATAGTCCACCGCTTCGAATTTTAAATACCCTCAAAATATTTAGCAAATAAAATAAAAATGTTTAAACTGCTTGGTCAGAGTAACTTTAAGACATTTCTGTGCCCTATTTTAAACCTCTAATTTGACAGGTTCACTTCGGAAAAGTCTGTGGGGGAGACATCTCACCTTTGTCATAAAACACTAAACGGTCAAATTTTGGTGTTATTAAGTGAAAAAAAACTTTACAGCGTCATTTAGGCGGCGAAGGTTGAAGGAGGGTAAGGCAGAGGACGATCACAAAAAAAATCGTTATTCGTCATAAAAACTTAAAAATGTAATTTTATGTCTTAAAAGAGGAGGAGTCCAAAAACTGGATAAATCTGATTTCCTGGTTCCAAGCTCAACACTTTGGACCTTTTTTATAAGGTGTTTTTTATAGAGTGTCACATGTTTAAATCATAATAAAACAAGGAAATATATTTTGAATATCAATAAAACGGGCTTTATTGGAAAGAAAATTTTATGAAATTAATGTTGAAATATGATTTCTACCAAGTGGCCACCACGGCTGGTGCATAGAAGGCGCAATCTGTAACACCAATTTTCAACAACTACAAATATCGTCCATAAAATGAAAGGACACAACCCCATTTGCTGAGAACGGCTACGAATTGATTGATTAGGATCATCTTCAATGCTTTCCTGTACAGCGGCTACAGCTTCTTTAGTGCTCACTGTTCGTCCTCTCACGGGATGCACATGATCAGTAACAGTAAATGTGATCCGAAAACGATCTACTGTTCTTCGAATTGCTGGATATTGGTGAGGTCTCCCTCGGGAGTACACGTGGTGGTTGTGGTCACCAATTTGGTGGAAGGTTTGTCAGATGAGGATTGATGTTCAATTCTTGCGGTTGGACTTCGGTCCGGCTAATAGTATCAAAACCTATGTGTTGTTGTGAATCAACAAATAAAAGATCATCTAGATAGGATCGGCACTTAGGCAAGGTGCTAGATCATGGGGCTTACCAAATCATGTTCTAGAAATTGCCACCTGGGCGACCCGAGGTCACCTTCGTGTGGTCTCTTGGGTGCTAAGAGGGGTGCTGGTAACACTCAATTTCACCCGATGTTAAGAGCATCGTCAGGTTAGGCTGCAAGGCAGAAACTGACGTAAATCAATGACATATATTTGTTCTTCGAATTAGCCGCTCTAAAGGACGTTTATGTAGGCCATAAAATGGCTGAAGTGCACGATGAAAATTCCCTTGGCCCAATGCAGACCATTTAAGAACTTGACCTGTGCTATTCTTCAAAATTGATCTATAACAAATTTTAAGGATCTGGCTCCTTTCGTTTGGCCTGTATCGTGATTTCTACTGAAGGACGGTCATGGCTATATCATCTTACATTTAATCACTGATCAAGAATATACTATATACACTTTATGAAGTCTTAGATAGATATTTCGCTGCATTACACACGGAATGACAAGGGAATATATCCCCATTTTTTTTTTTGTTTTTTTTTTTTGAGATATAAAAGTGTATAGAGTTTCAGTCGAATATGTTCTAAAATATAAGCGAAAACTCATACACGTATCGCCGCCTTTTTTCTAGCCGTTGAATAGGACAATGTGACCGTCAAAAAGTCTACTTTATCGCATCGAAACCAATAGCTACTTGGCATTGGTTTGAATAGACTGGAGGTGACTTGGTGCGGGATCCCTTAAAGATACAAAATCCAAACCCTATACTTGAACTCTAGATTAACTCCTTAAATACTGTTTAAAATTCCATTACAATAGCACTTTCCATTAAGAAAATACACAATTATTTGTATTTAATTTTTTTTTCTCTCAAAATTCCCCACTGTGCATTCATGGCAACACAAACTGTGCTTTTGATGTAATTTTTGGTTCGACTATGTATTATTTCCCATACTTTAATTAAATTTAAACAAACATTTACAAAAATTTCACTTGCAAAAGAAAACTAATCAAACATTTTGTATTTTTTTTCTAATTTTGTAATTCTGTTTTTATCTTTCATTACAGATTGCCGTCATATATCGAGCTAAAGGTAATTTCAATTTCATAATATAATCTTTAGACATGAGTGGATAAATAGATTTCTGTGGCTTTTACTTTGAGTTTCCTTTCATTTCAACTACAAAAAGTTTATATACTGGATACATAAACTTTTAGTTTCAATTGATATTTGTATTTCTCAAGGATATCGAGTTGGAAAGAATCTTGTAATCATTTTTTTTTCTCTCTCTCTCTCTCTCTCTCTGTCTCTCTCTCTCTCTTTAATATTTCAATTATTTTTCAATTACTCTTGCGTAATCTTCTAAACTAAGCTATTGTAACAATTTTCATTTGGGTTTTTCTGTTTTTTTCTTCCCTTTTTCTGATACATCTTATAGATAATGCAAGGAAAAATCGAGATAAATGCATTGAACAGCGAATTTAAGCTGCTGGTATGAAATATATAAAAAAAATGTAATGGCAGGTGCCTACAAGTTGTCATTGTCTATGGCGAAAAAAGAATGTAAGGCAAAAAATATGTGACATGGTCTGTTTTTAACTGTGTGTGTTTTTTTTTGTGTCTGTGTGTGTGTGTCTGTGTTTGTGGGTGTTTCCAAACAGGAAGTGGAGACGTATAAGTGTGAGATGGCCGGCAAGAGAAAATATGATGCATCAAGGGAATTGGTTATTGAGGTTTGAATTGCATTTGTTGATAAAAGCCCTACATGAACTTAACAATGCACAAGCATTTGGTCTGCAGCATCATACACTGGCAAATACAACCGCTGCAGCCAGCATTTAAACAATTACACTTGTATTTGTATATGAATATGGATTTAAACTTTTCCACATCTATTCAATTCCATCTACTCATACAACTGCAGTACGGCAAACAGCAGCTGCATTATGATATGCCAGTTTTAGCCACGTAGTATTTTTCAGATTTCTCTTATATTTAAGTATTTCAGTGAACTTGGCATTAGGCCAATATTTTGAAACCAAGCGGC
Source organism: Linnaemya tessellans (assembly GCA_951800035.1). Lineage (NCBI taxonomy): Eukaryota > Metazoa > Arthropoda > Insecta > Diptera > Tachinidae > Linnaemya > Linnaemya tessellans. The sequence goes on along the minus strand of OX637532.1, from coordinate 154,467,479 downwards.
ACATCATTATATTGAGGACTGATGCGAAGCAAACTAGTGCCCTTACATAATTTAATAGTTCATAGCGGTAACAGTAATTACTTTCTGGTGGAAAATAATAAATAAGGCGAAATAGATTTACGTTTGCTAAAGTTAATAACTGTTATCATTGTGGTGTGGAGAAGTGATAATTTTTTGCTGTCGTGTTGATCTGATGTCGATGTCGTCATTCATAATATGGAATAATAAAATTTTTATACAAAGAAGAGAATATCTTGAAATTTTATATTCAATTTTAATACAAGATCAGACGATTTCGAAAATTGTACGTAAAAAACTGTACTGTTATTGTTAAAATAAATAAAGGGTGTTTTTATAAGAGCTTGCTGATTTGAAATTTAAATAAAACACATGCCAAATTATGAAATGGCCAAAAAAAATTTTTTATTTGGTAGATAATTTCTTGTCATTTAACGTTTAAATATAATTTCGGGCATATGGCCACCACGACCATTTTGCACAAAGGTCATTCTGGAGGTGCAATTTTCGACCACCTTTTCAAGCATTTGAGGGCGTATTTCAGCAATGACACGTTGAATTCTGGTTTCCAAAGCGTCAATCGTTGCTGGTTTATCCACGTAAACCAATGATTTCAGGTATCCCCACAAAAAATAAACGAGTGGCGTCAAATCACACGAACGCGGAGGCCAATTCACCGGTCCATTTCTCGAAATAATGCTGTCGTTGAAATGTTCTTTCAATAAGTCCATTGTTTCGCCCGCAGTATGACAAGTGGCACCATTTCGTTTACATCCATATCTTGAAGTTTTGGCACCAAAAATTCATTGATCATGATTCTGTATCGATTTCCATTCACGGTAACGCGTCGTCCTTCCTCATTTTTAAAGAAATAAGGACCGATGATTCCACCAGCCCATAGACCGCACCAAACAGTACATTTATCGGGATGCATTGGTAATTCTTGAACGGCGTGTGGATTATCTTTGCTCCAAATACGGCAATTTTGGTTGTTGACATATCCATTCAACCAAAAATGCGCCTCATCACTGAAGAGAATTTTGCGGTAAAAAGCGGATAAACATTTTTAATTGAACACTGTTTTTGAAAATAAATTTCCACGATTTGGAAGCGTTGTTCTGGAGTTAACCTGTTCATGATGATTTGCCAAACAATACTGAGTAGAGACGTGACTTTAAACTGTCAAAACAGCTGTCAGACAACAGAGTGATTCGTATAAAAAAAAAAAACTTCATAAAAAAACGCCCTTTATTAAGGCCTAACATTGCTTTGTAAAGCATATCGTCGCCTTGGAGTGCAAGCCTGCTAACTTCCTTGACTCAATTTTACAGGAGAGGCACAAATCTTTTAACATTCTACACTTACCTTAAAAAATAATACATGTTATTATTTCGAACTTTATAAGCCTAGACACAAGCTGAGTTCGTTAACAGAGCTCTGTTAGCATGTTAACATAACACTGTTAAGAATGAAAAATCCGAGTGTTTGTATTCCAAATGGAATACTGGCCACATTTCTGGACCAACCATGAAAAAAATTAACTGAACAGACAACCAGGTCCATAGCTTTCATAATATATTAATACTTTGGTATAGCTATGCCGATAAGCTTTGATTTTTTGTACACAAAAATTTTCAAATTATAGAGGGGATAAGTAAGGAAAAACGGGAATATGTATATGTACTGGATTTTAGTGAAATTATATAAGAAGCGATTTATCGAATAATAAACTAAATCATGAATGTATATTTCATTGTATAAATATTTAAGAATATATTTGATTATTAACCCATTTCGACCCAGTGTTCGATTTTTCGAACAGTAAATTTCAAGCATTTAAATATGTTTTTTATCTTTTCAGGAAAGACTAAGAACATATCTTTTTTAATGAAAATTTTTAAAAAAATTTTTAATAAAAATTTTTAAAAAAAATTTTTAATGAAAATTTTTAATGAAAATTTTTAAAAAAATTTTTAATGAAAATTTTTAAAAAAATTTTTAATGAATATTTTTAAAAAAATGTTTAATAAAAATAAAAAAAAAATTTTAATGAACATTTTTAAAAAAATTTTTAATGAAAATTTGTAAAAAAATTTTTATGGATATTAAAAAAAAAATTTTTAATAAAAATTTTTAAAAACATTTTTAATGAAAATTTTTAAAAAAATTTTTAATGAAAATTTTTAATGAAAACTTGTAAAAAAATTTTATGGAGATGACAAAAAAAATTTTTAATGAAAATTTTTAATAAATGTTTTTAAAAAAGTTCGGACATCTGATTCGTATCTTCTGGACCCAAATTACCATTTAACTACGAAGTTTTATAAACTGATTCGAAAAAAAATCTCTGGGACGATATGGGTTAAGCCAACAATTTTAATTTACGCTCAGGTTCAAATCTGCGAACAATTTTGGTGTAAGGTCCAATGAAATGCAATCATATAGACACATTTAAAGCGCAATAAACCAAACATATACATATTTATAGTCACAAATATGAATTGTAAAACAATGTTAATATACTTAAACAAATATATAAAGTGAAAAAAATATATGTTGCATATTATCATAATGACTATTTTCCTATTTGGCGCCACTGTACCTTGAACGGCCTTAATACAAGTAACAAACATTTTGTCTAACTGTTAAAGTTAATTTTGCCCCTTAACCTTTTGCATCATTAATAAGAAGTTGTAATATATTTAGTCCTTACTTCAAATTAAAAATATGTTACATGTGCATGCAACAACCTACGGGTAAATTTAGCCACCTCTCTAATCCACACATCACACACGAAATAGCACGTTTTTTTTTAAAGAGCACACATTTGCAAAGACTCATATACAAATACACACAATTTTTGTAGACAACAAAATTTTAGTTGGTTGCTTGATTGCGTTTTCCTTTCCAACAATTCTTTTTCAGTTCTTTTCAATTTTCCTCGTCGTTTTTTTTTGTAAAAGTTATTTACAGTCGCTTCTTCTGCCACCAACAACTGCAACAGCGATATCAAAATAACAAATTCAAGTTCTTCCAGGGAATGAATGCAAACTATTAGTAATGAAAATCGTTAGAGAGTTACAATTGAAAAGAAAATGTTGCTGCATGACCCAACAACAATAATAAGAGGCTTAGAAGAGGAAACAAGAACATCAACAACAACAATTGACACTGACTGAGTCGAACGTGAGCCAGAAGTTGCAAAATAAAAAGTGGATTTTTGTTGTTTATCCACTTTCTCTTAACTTTCACTTTTTAGCACATTTAAGTTAATCTTATTTTTTTGGTTTCTTTTCTCCGATTTTGAAGTGGGAGTTGGTTGGTTGGTTGCATATTTACTGCTCGCATGTTTCTTGGAAAACTGTATTCGTGTTAACTTTTTAAATAATTTTTTTTTTGTAGATGCACGTATATATATTTTATTTTGCAGCATAACATATAAAAGTTTGATGGGATTTAGAAAATACCACACTGCTGCAGAATTTTACATGTACCGCAACATGTCTTTTTTAGAATTATGCTGTTGGCCGAAGTAGTAAACCTCAACTGCTAGCCAGGCTAAAATTTGTTTTTTTTTTTCTTTTTTTTTTGTTAACTAGGTATAACTATTCTGTAGTTCAGGAAGAATTGGTAATAAAAATTAAGCAAATAAATGAAATCAGGGTTAGACAATTGAATTAAGCTATGGCTTGAGCTACCAATAATAAAAAATTGGAAAAACGTTCACATGTACTTAAGTATAAAATTCAAACCAAAAAAGTTTGACTTAGGTATGATGGAACAAAAAATTCAGAAAAATGGGACATGAAGAAAAATAATCAAACGGTAACACGGGTATTATAACAATAACATGTTAACATCAGCTTGATACAGTTCTCGGATTCTTTTTCACAATAAAATTTGTGTAAATAGGAACTGTAATCATATTCAACTAAGCCACCCAATAAGTGGTGACAAACACAATACACATGAGCACTGATGATGAAACGGTTGCGTCTTTCGAAAACAGCTGTTCTGCTCTGCTGTGTAAGTTGAATAAAACTGATGTTGACTTTCCTTTGTGCCTTGGAATATTTATCATGTCTTTCTGAGATTTAAATTAAAATTTCGAACAATTAGCCTATAAAATCTTAATTCAATTTAATATAGCAATATAAAATGTAAAATGTTAAAAAAAATAAATGTAATTAAAAAAGTAAATGTTAAAAATCTTACTACATAATTGAAACTTTTGTTGGTGCATAAAAGTAATCAGAGTTAATAGCAGTTGTAGACGCTATGGAAAGGGTACATAAGATTCGGCACAGTCGACTGTAGCACTTTTAATTGTTTTTAGTTTCAGTAGTTGTCAAACCAATCTCGTACAAATCTTTTAATATATAAACTCTAAGTGTGGCACACCCACACATGTTGGCACCCAAGTGCAACTACTACTTTCAAAAAAAAAAAAAAAAAAAAAAAAAAAAAACAATAAGAGAAAAGAAAAATATTGTTAAACACAGCCTTGAAATCTTCAACAAACTGCTGCACTATTGTAAAAATATATTAAATAAAAATATGTAATAGTTTCCAGTTATTCTTGCATTCACTTGTTTGCCATGGTTTTAAGTACATAAAAATACTATAGATGGATGCATTTTTACCCTTTAGACTTTTGGTTTTCAGCATTTCACATTTTTGCACAAATACTCGTAGATGTAAGCACTTGTGCGTTTGCTCGTACATACAATGTTTAGTTTTACATCTGGGACAGATATATACACATTTATTTTACATTTATCCTTTCTTTTTATTGCTTATATTTCATATCATTGCTGCAATAATCCCAGTATCTGCAAAGGAGTGAAATCAGTTGATAAAAATTTTTTTACTAAAACAACTTTTGAGTTGTAAAATTATGGATGGTTTAACATTTCGAAAATAGTTCACCTAGAGTATTACACACATTTACAAAAAAAATCGTTTTAAATACACTCCTGTTTGTTTTGGCCTTGCCCTTGTCGTAAAATTTCAATTGTCAACTTTTGTCTAATATTCTTACATATACATATATATTTTTTGTGGCATTTGGGAGATCTTGTTATTGCATATTTACTTAGAATTTCTATTACCAGTTATGACAGAACGATGATGATGATGATGATGATGATGATGATGACGATGATGATGGGCATGATAGTTTTTGATTGTTATTTGTAACGTTTCATTTATTCCTTTTAGTATTTCATAATAAAATTTCAGTTTATTTTACTTGCATTTAGTTTTTTTTTTTTTTTTTTTTTTTTTTGAACCAAATGTATGAATCTTTTCACTCAATCACTCATTCTTTGTTTTACACAAGACATTTGAACGAAAATAGATTGCTGGACTTTTACGTATGTGCATGGAAATTTTTTGGTCCTCTGAGAAACACAATCTTAACTGTTGCACTACGAAGCCACCTAATAAGTGGTGACAAACAAAATACACATAAGTACTGATGATAAAAGTGTAACGACTTTCCAAAACATCTGTCATGAATTTTTGATTTAAAAAAAAATTTTTTACATAAATAACCATTAGAAATGATGGTGCAGTCTGATTTTTTTTTCTTTTTTTATCTTGGACCAGCACTCAGGGGATGACCCCTATATATGCAATGTATTGCGCCGGAACTGAAAATGATTGGATAGACAGTTTTTTTTGGTAGCTGTTTCAACACAACCACGCACTAATGCTGATCAGAAGAATTCAACGCAATAATTCATGACTCAGCGCGGGCTCGAACTCAGTACCCTCCGCTTCATAGTCTCGAGTTCTACTACTTCAGCCAACAGCACCCACAAATAAATAGATGTGAACATCATTTACAATTGAATTTCTCAATCTACACACTAGAGTAGAAAAGCCCTGTTTTCTTAAGTTGCTACCATCCCCTCATCAGTACTCGATTGTATTTCTTTTTAAATATTTAAGTCTTGGTTGGCAATTGAAGTAGCTCTGTTTTACACAAATTTTGTGAGAAATTTGTACGCGACAAGTTCCAAACCGACGATGTAACGCTTGCATTTCTTTCCTTCACATCTCATTTATTCTGATCCTTTTCCATTTTATTTATATTATACTAATTTTTTTCTGGATTTTTTATTCTTAGGCACAGAAGAATATTTTTCTGCAAGAGGTTTGCAAAAAAAGGCAGGATTATTTAATTCCAAAACTTCTTTGTTAAGGCAAATAAGGCCAAAAATTGTTTACGCAAATGAAGAAAAAAAATTTTTTGTACGTGATTTTTCTCTAACAACGAATTGAAAATTGGGAAAAGAATCAGCACGTATAAAATTAAAAAATTTTTAATTAAAAATTACTTTCACATCATTGATAAGTTCTATTTTTTTTATAATTCGGATCAGCAGTCAGGCTATGACCCCTACATATGCAGTGCATTGCTCCGGAACCTAGAAAGGGGAGGATAAAGAACAGATGAAGAAAGATGAGAAGATACAAAATTTGTTTGTTCCTATTTCGAGCTTTTATCTCGCCGGCTAATTTTTTGCTTCACGGCCGACGAAGGAGGATGGTCTTCGATGCCTAATTTTTTGCTGTTGAAGGAGGGTGATGGTTCCGCTGCTCTTCATCATATGATAGTGTCCATTGCTGCCAGTTATGTTCAGTGGCCGGGGCTATGGCTTCGTCACTGAATCATAATGACAATAACTAACACAATCATATACTTATATGATGATCGGAAGAATTCGACACAATATTCATGACTGAGCACGAAATCGAGCTCAGGACACTCCGCTTCATAGTCACGTGTTAACTACTTCAGCCAGCATCACCCTTATTTTACGTATTTTTTTTTAATTTATTTAATTTATTACAGTCATTGAACGTCATTTCATGGTTAAAAAAGTATATCTAATAATACTTAAGGAAGTTTATTTGAAGAAAAAAATTATATAAAAAATTAACATTAAAAAAATTTATACTCTCCATCCCCTTAAATCACTTCTATTTATGAAAGCTTTTACAAGTTTGTTAAATTGTAATTTTAATGTGATTTTATAATAAATTTACAAAAATAATAGCATTAAAATATGAAAAATGGTCGTCTTTAAAAAAAGTTTTCCTAGCCTAAAATATACACAAGCATACAAATATTTGTCACACGCACCGTTTTCTACGCTATTACTTACACACACACACTTACTTACTTACTGTGACATACTTATACATTAAAATATTTTAATATATTCTATAAAACTGTCAAATTGAATAAAATGTGCTAAATCACATTCTATTTTTCATAAAACATCCGTGAAGAATTTCACTTTTTGTGATTGTGGGTGTGTGTGTGTGGTAACTGTAAATGTATTGGTTTCTTAGATGACTTGATGTCGTGAAAAAATATATAAAATTTGGCTCTGAAACATTGACACATGGCTGTTGAAAAGCTGTTTATATAAAAAAAATTGAGCTTGACGTTACCAATAATAGAAAAAACAATTAAAAACGTTATATTCGACCGGGTCGAATCTTAAATAGCCTCCAAATATTTAGCAAGTAAAATTGGATGGGACAGAGTTCCTTTATATAATATCGGTGTCCAAAATAGACTACATCATGATTTCCACAGACTAGCGTATGGGCATTGCTAGACCGTCTCAGACTTTATTACTGATCAAGAATTTATATACTTTATGGGGTCCAATTATTTTTGGAGTCCATTAAAACTGTATTTTGTCGGGGTTTCGCTGGCAAGGGCCGTAGGCGAGATAATTCACCTGTGCCATAAGATTGTAAAAAAAAATTATTTTGGGATAATTAAATGTAAAATTGATTATGTGAGTGAAGATAAATATGCCGAATTAAACATGTTTTGACGTAAGCAGTTACGAAGTTAGCTGTGAAGTTAAATATTTTAAGACGTAACGAAATGGCAAACAGTGAAGTATTTTTTATGAAAACCCATATTTAATAAAATTTTTGAACATTTTGTGAAAATATTTACAGGCCATGAAAGGTCAATTTACAGGCCATGAGAGTGTGTGATTTTGGAGGGATTTTGTCCCCAGTGGCCAAATAAGGAGTTGGCATGTATTGCCGGTAAATAAAATATGATTATGGGAGTGTCTTCTATCACACACAACAATTAGAATAGCTGAATTGATTATGTGCAAATATTTACAGGCCATGAGAGTGTATGTGATCTTGAAGGGACTTTGGCCTCAAATGATCAAATAAGGAGTTGGCATGCATTGCCAGTATATACAAAATGATGTATGGGATAGAAGACACTCCCATAATCATTTTGTATATAAATATGGATTTTGATACAAAAAGCTTCACTGTTTGCCATTTCGTTACGTCATAACGTATTTAACTTCATAGCTAAATACGTCGTTTCGTAACTGCTTACGTCAAAACATATTTAGCTCGGCATATTTATCTTCACACACATTCAAAAATTTAATTTTTATGATATTAACGTATAAGTAATAATTTTTGCAAATAATATTTTATGTCAGCGCCCACAACAGCGGGCAGGGAAAATATGGCATTTTACGATCTCCTGGGTTCTTTAGGTTTTTGAGCTTTAGCCGACATTAACAGTTCCGTTTTCTAAACATAAGTACAGGAAAACTGAAAACAAAATTTCATTTCTTATGTACGATTAGTTTTTTTAAGGGGAACTTTTTCCCCTTAATCCGATTCTTCTTTTTTTCAACCTTAAATAGTGAAGGCAAAAGACTGACGGAGTAAGGAAAAAAGTGCAAGTTAATATAAAAAATGCAAGTCATAATAAAAAATGCAAGTCATAATAAAAAGTGCAAGCTATTATGAAAAGTGCAAGTCATTATAGAAAGTGCAAGTCATCATAAAAAGTGCTAATCCTCATAGAAAGTACAAGTCATTATGAAAAGTGGATGTCGTTATAGAAAGTGCAAGTCATCATGAAAAATGCAAATCATGATAAAAAGTGCAAGTCATTATAAAATGTGCAAGTCATCATATGACCATAATACATATTTCTGCCAAGTTTTATCACTTTAGGGACACTCAATAACTTTTTAGAAGCAGTATGAACATACAAAAAATTAGTGTCCGGCTAGACTGGCCAAATACCCCTATGTGCAGTTGAGCGCTCTCTATTTTGTCCTCAGCCGAGTTGGAAATATGGTAAGGAATTTTCCTGTTCTGCATAAAATATTTTTTATGAATTAAGCCTTAGAAAATTAAATAATATTGTGTATAGAACGTTACCCTTCTTCCTACAGTTCATTTTATTTCCTCTGATAAAGGATCCTCAATTCTCCTTCATATATTAACATCCTGCAGTGCATTTTAATTCCATGTAATACTTTCATGGATGCTGGATTTTATTAAAAATGTGTCAATTGGACTGGACATGAAGGCGGCAACTGATCACGTTTTTTTTAGTGGAATAAGGCTTCAGATATCAAACTAGAACGAAGGTTTAACACACGACTGCCCTCGACAATAATTTATTGAAAAACATCTTAAGAGGCGATTCATTTTCATTACTTATTTCACTTAGGCATGCTCAGTTTTTGTTATGCATATGAGCTTCAATTTTTTTAAGCCATATTTTATTGTATTTGCTTTTAGCAAATGTGTGTCTGCATTCGTAACATTTCAAATCAAGCGAAGGAGGATAACATTTTCCAATTTGTGCATTTTTTAAACGGAAACGAAAAAAAACAATGTGGAAGAGCTACAATTATTTTAAATCTGCCTTATTTTTTTGGTGGATATTAAAAGTTAAAAATATTCCAAATGGCTGCAGGCATTTAAATTTACACACATATTATTTATTATTTTTTTTTTTCATACGTTCCCATACAGATTCGCACACATGTGAGCTCATGAATAAAAATATTTACATGGATGTGTGTTTATGTGTGTGTGTGTGTGTAAGTTTGTATACTCGTATCTAAAGGTTATCATGTGGGAGGATTGCATAATAAAATAAAATTGCATAATAAATGGATACTATTGCTCATATATAAGGAAACATTATTATTATAATAATGAAGTTTCCTTAGCCTCGCGCATTCTATGCCTACACACTTAAAAATTTATATGATCAAAAGAAAAGAAACACCATTTGCGGTGCTAAACGGAATATGTATATTGGCAAAGGGAAAACAAATTGATAAGGTCGTTGCTTGTCATTATTTTTATTATATTTTTTTTTTTTGCATGATTCTCTGAATTGATAACAAAAAACAAAATTTAGTGAGAAGAATTTAATTTAAAAAAAATAGTTAATAGAAATGTTACAAAACCTCCTGTACCTCGTTAAAAAAGACTTGCCGGTGCACATTGGGACCAATGGCCGTCATTACTAGTACATTCATTACCACCCTGAAACCATCTTCTTTGCTCTTTCTGGTTTTTAATGCCAATTTATTCAATTCTAAAATATAAAACATGTTTGTTTACCAAAGAAAATATATTTGTTTTTTATTTAGTTGCTTTGTTATTCAAAAAAGAAAAAAAAGTTAAACTTTCCAGCCCTGGAGCTGTTTTTTTTGCTTTTCTGATTTCTAATACTATACAAATTCTTTCAAAAGCCAAAAATATGTTTAATAAATTTGTTTCAATTGGTTGCTTTTATGCACCAAAAATGTCCAACTCTGGAAGCAACTTTTTGATGTTTTTTTAATTTTCCAATACCAATTTCATTCTTCATGCTGCCTAAAATAAATTTAATTAACAAAAAAAACAAAAACTAGTTTTATCTTTCCATACCAAAAATTTTAAATTTTCCAGCCCTGGAACTATATTTTTCTTTAGATTTTGCTGATATGCAATAGAAATATATTAATTTAATGCCAATTTAATACTACTTGATGTATAAAATAAATTAAATTAACAAAAAAAACCAAAATTATTTCTATTTTTCCATACCAAAAATTTTAAATTTTCCAGCTCTGGAACTATATTTTTTTTAGATTTTGCTGATATGCAATAGAAATATGTATATTAATTTATTGCCAATTTAATTCTTCTTGATGTATAAAATAAATTAAATTAACAAAAAAAAAACCAAAATTATTTCTATTTTGCCATACCAAATATTTTAAATTTTCCAGCTCTGGAATTATTTTGCTCTTTAGATTTTGCTGATTTGCTATAGATATCTATTTAGGACAATCTCCAATACGTCAATTCAAAACTAAAGTCTCTAGCTTTTCTGGGAGTTTCTGAGAATCGATTTCACCTACAGACAGGCGGCCAGCCTGACGTCGCTTATTCGATTTCTCTATGCATAAGGAACCACAATAAATATACTTTATGGGGTCGCATATTAATATTGTGGAAATTACACACGAATTGGCAAACGTGTCTATACTATTTCACCATTTTTGGTGAAGGCCGTAAAAAAGACAGCGTACATGATTTTAAATGTGTAATTCTCTCGTTTTCTAGGAGTTTCCTAAAAAAATCTGTTTGAATAAATTTTACTTGAAGTCATGCAATCACAAACATCTCAGCGGAAGCATGCAGGAGCAAAAAAATTATTTTGCATAAAAGATTCTCACGTATACCGGCAAGATTTTGTTGGGACCTGCTCCTTGTTTTAAATTTACTGAGCCTTACTAAATCGTTATGTTAGCGCCATGCCAGAACTACTGTAAATTTGTTCTTAAAAATACTGATAAAATAGAAAATAGTATCAACGAAACACACAAAAACCAAAAACTTTGTGAGAATAAGAACCGAAACCGGTCTGTATAGTTGATTTTAAATAAAGGAAAATAGTTTCAAATTCACAACAATAAATTCTTATTTCAAAATAAAAATTTTTCTTGAGCGCAAAGATAAATAATGTTTTTGATGAGACCTGTAGTCCAAATAATTTTATCAATGACCAGGAACTGCTAATTATTATGATATGAATTTATAAAAGGATGTGTGGTGTCGTGGGACACCGGATAGGAACGAAGTTCCTTATTATAAAAATATTAATTCAAGTTCTATTCGTGGTATAAAGAAAATAATTATTCGGGAATAAATATTTTATTATGATTTTTTTTTCTTCGCCGACCAACGAAAATACAGAATCAATTTTGTTCCCAAACGAAATTGAATTCTGTCACGGCACGGCTGCGTATGATTAATATTTGTTTGTATGGAATCGTATTACTCATACGTCTTAAACATTGATTTAGAAACAAAACAAAATCTTACGTTACGGACGTTTTTTCCGGTTAGGGCACCCCTCCGTATCGTCCCATACGTATCGTCCCATCGTTCCAAAAATAGTTAAAATATTATATAATTTGGAAAGGGTGTAATTTGAGCCCTTTTCATTGCCGATTTCTAGCTAAAAGTAAAAGCACTAAGATTTTCTATGCTGTCGAAGATTTTTATTGTCTTCCGCCCATAAAGTTTTGTAAATTTATTGCGAAAAGTTGCAGATTTATTAAGTAATAACAATAAATATAAAAAAAAATTTAAACTGTTTTGTGATTTAGGCTTCTTTGCTAATACATTTTGTATAAAGTTTTGTTTAATTTTATAACTCATTCTAATAAAAAGTTATTTGAAACATCTTAAGAAAATGGTGTGAATATATTTAATCTGGTAATATTACAGCTCTTAAGCATATTGGAAAACAATAACATATTCTCAGCTCTATTTAGATAAATAATTCAAAGTTACGAGGCCTGTGTGTATTCAGAAATTTATTTATTTGTATTTATTTTTCTTCTGGCCTTTTTCAAAGGCCACATTAAGGAATTAAGTTGGTTCTTGCTGTGCACACAACAACACGAAACAGAAAATAAATACCGGGAAATTTTCATTTGAATGATTTAATTCATTACAGCCAAAGGCAAACCCACAGAAATTTATTTTTTTATTTTTTTTTTTTTTTATTTATACAACTGCGCTCACCTTTGTTGCTCATGTTTGGAAAATAATCTATTTTATCACATTTTCTTTATTATTCATTTACTGTTGCATAAATAAGCTCCTTCCCACAATTCAATTGTAGGCACAAAAGAGCAATTCTTACACAGAATATCTTTTAGGCCGTACCTTTTGCGTTTTATATTAGAACTGTTATTATTGTTTGGATAAACATTGTGTGAAAATTATTTTACCTTTTTCGGCATAAAAATTGGTACATTTGAGTACAAAATTAGCTTATAATTCAATGCACATACACATGAACAGGATGTATGAATGTGTCTGTTGCTATAAGGAAAAAATAAAGCACCTAAAGGTCCTAATCAAGTGGCTTAATTTCAGAGAAATAGTCTTTTATACACTTGTGTATATTTTTATGTATATTTAGCTAAAGTCCAAGAGTCCATAACTGACCAAAAGTTCAGAATATGATTAAGGTATTTAATTAATAAAGATTGCTCAGTTGATTGTTCGATAAATAAATAGAAGGTCACGACCTGTTTTTGTAAATAAAATTAAGATTTTCGTCGCGGATTTTATATTGAAAACAAATACAGATTTGAGTTTTTTTATTATTTTTTCACACAAACGAAAATTTGTATAGTGTGTTTTTTTAGAGCATCACAACACCAGAGCAACGCGTACAAATTGTTGAAATTTTTAATCAAAATAATTATTCTATTCGTCAAACTCATGGTGGACTTCTTCCATTTTATGGCGTACATAATCGACCTTTATAGCGGATAGTTCGAGGAACAATAGATCGTTTTCGGACTACATTTACTGTTACTGATAATGTGCATCCCCTGAGACGTCGCACAGTCCGGCCTGAAGCAGCTGTAGCCGCTGTACAGGAAAGCATTGAAGATGATCCTAATCAATCAATTCGTCGCCTTTCGCAGTAATTGGTGTTGTGTACTTCCATTTTATGACAGATTTTTTTAGTTGTTGAAAATTGGTATTCCAGATTGCGCCTTCTACGGGCCACAAAAAATTTAAAAATAAACAAGTGCTTAAGACCAACCAGCTATTTTATAATGAAATTATCAAAAAGGTCACTTAGCAAATGATTCAGTTTTTAAAAGCCTCATGTTTGAAACATTCTTTTTCTTTTTGAACTGTAATGCTATTTTCTTTATGTTTTAGATTCATACGAAAAACTTCCGCAAATTTGCTTTAAACATGTTTCTTCTTGACAAATTCTAAAGAAAAGACATGAAAAATTACTCTCATTAATTTTGATAAGAACATCCATATCTTTAGTCATAACAAATGGCTGGCAATACAATTTTATTTCTGTTGCTTTTTTTATTTTGTTGGCTGCTCTCAACTTATTAATTAATTAATTAAAAGGAAGAAGTTTCTTTTCAGGCAGTTAATTTCTTTCAACGACTGGATCATCATTATATCCAGTAAATTATAGTTCATTACACTTTTGTCTCCGAAAATGACAGTTTTAATAAGAAGAAGAAGAAGCTCAAGAAACATGTTTTATTAATCGCTCACTAAAGAAGATAATATGCTTTTGTACAATTATATTAATTTGAACAATTACATAGTTTATAGTTATACTTCTCACAATGGGTGGAAAAAAAATAAAGGGTTTTGCCAATTTTACTTTTAATTGTACCGCTAATCATGATCGGATCTTCTAATATATCTGTCGTACAATGGCTGCATATATTGTTTGGTATATGGGGATATAAATATCTTTAAAAAATCTTCCTCTTGATATTAGGTATAGTTCAACAACATTAACAAATGATTATTTTGTTATATGCTATAATGTTTGTCGAAATAATTTATTCGAATAGGTTTATTCCTATAATAATTTTCTAATAATTTTTTTGGAATAATTTTATTCGAATAATTCTGTTGGAAAAATTTTATTCGAATAATTTTGTTGGAATAATTTATTCGAATAATTTTATTCGAACCATTTCATTCGAATAATTTTGTTCGAACAATTTTAGTCAATAATTTTATTCATTCGATTAATATGATTTAAATATATTTAAAATAATAATTTAATTTATACGAATAACTTTATTCGACTATTTTTATTCGAACAATTTTAGTCAACAATTTTATTCGTTCGATTAATATGATTCAAATATTTCTAATGTAATAACTTAATTCATTCGAATAACTTTAATCGATTATTTTTATTCGAACAGTTTTAGCCAATAAATTTATTCATTCGAATAATTTTATTCAAATATTTTTATTGTAATAATTTTATTCAATCGAATAACTTTATTCGAATGATTTTAGTCAACAATTTTATTCATTCAAAAAATTTTGTTCAAATATTGTTTTTGTAATAATTTTATTCATTCAAATTACTTTATTCGATTATTTTTATTCGAACAGTTTTAGCCAATAAATTTAATCATTCGAATAATTTTATTCAAATATTTTTATTGTAATAATTTTATTCAATCGAATAACTTTATTCGATTATATTCGTTCGAATAATTTTGGTCAACAATTTTATTCATTCCAATAATTTTGTTCAAATATTGTTTTTGTAATAATTTTATTCATTCGAATAACTTTGTTCGATTATTTTTATTCGATTACTTTTATTCGATTATTTTTATTCGATTACTCTCATTCGAATAATTTCATTTAATAATTTTAATCGTAAAATTTTGCTCGAATAATTTTATTCCAATAATTTAATTTCAATATTATATTCAAATAATACTACTCAGCAACAGTCTATTCGAACATTTTTTATAGAAAAAATTTCCTTTAAGCGATTGTTTAAAACATTTTCCAAATTTCATCTACAAGAACAGACTGAAAGAAAAGCGATACGTGCACAAGACTACCTTTAGATACAATATTTTTTTTTAAGTTTTATTGAGAAACTCAGCTTTGCCGAAAAATTTCTGAGGTTTATTTGTTCCTTTAAAATAGATATTTCTTGATTTTTATTTATTCCTCAGAAAATAACACTTTTATCTTAATATTAATTTATTTCTGAAAATGCACAGCTTGATAATGAACAACTTGACGAAGAAGAATTGTTAAGAAACTTTTATTTTTTGAGGAATAAATAAAAGTCAGAAAATGACTTTTATTTTCTAATCGAACAAGAAACTCAAAAAATTTTTGTAATTAAAATGTAACTTTTAAAATAAGACTTATAATAGTCACGGTCCCTGAAAATAAAACTTTTGGACATATTTGTAGGCCAAATTGTTTGTCTCGAAAAAAAATCATAAATGTGTTTAAAATTTTTTTATTATAGGACCATTTTGAGGGAAGTTATAGTACGTACATAAAACATAAAGAATCAAACTGATGAAATTATTTTAATATCAAAATTGTTTCATGTAGTTTTTATATTCTGTTGTCTGTCTCCCTGTTTTGCAGATGATGTCTTTTGATTTTGTTTTTTTTTTGTATATTTTTTATTTTGTTATATAAATTATATATCGAAGCAAAAAGCTTTTCATTTCATTTGTATACCTTGCACAGTTCCTAACATGTGTATCCTTTTTAACTACAACTTTAATAATTTAAAACAAAACAATTTTCATAATATTTTCAATTAATATTTTTTTAGTATGAACTCATTCAAATTGTTTTCAATTGTACTGTTTTTATTTCCTATCTATAAATAAATAAATTCAGTGTTTATTTTTATGAACTTGTTTTGCATTTCATTGAATGAGTGTCTTTATTTATTTACTATTTAATATTTGTACAATTCAATTTTTTTTTTTTAATTTTAATATTTTTTTTTGCATAAGGATTTCATTTCCTTTATTTAATAGCTTTATCTTATTAAAAGTGAAATAGGTGTACTTGAATTTTTCCAATCGAATTAATAATAAAGTATTCATTAAATTGTTTTCTAAATATGTAGATATAAATAGTTAGATGTCATGGTCATTAAGTTTCCTATTCTTTCGCGTTTTCCATAAGTTCCAGTGCAAACTGTAGCAGTTGAATGTCAATAGTATTTACTTGGGTGGGTGTGTTTTGTTTGTGTAACTGTATGCATGTATAATACAACATGTAAAAGTCTTAGTGGTAATTGTAAAACATTCCTGCTGGCCGTAGTTAATGCATTTTAAAGGAGTAGGTTTCAGTTTTGTCGCCGGTAATTTTAATCGCATACTTGTGTTCTTTTACCTAAACGTGGCTTAAACTGTACAGACTTTTTCATGACACGGGGTAGAAATTGTCGTGAGACTGCATAATCGTTGGCCATATTTAATGCTCCATCAAAGTCATGTCCTGCAGAAGTGGCGGCACCGGCACCGTTACCGTTACCGTCACCGGCATCAAACAGTTGAAAATCAATGCTGCGACCCAGACGTGGTGTACGTCGGGGGGTTAATTTGCGTTCGTTAGTTTGCACTACATTAAAGCGCAACACAAGGCACGGAGAGGAAAGAAAACAAAATACAGTTGCATATAATTATAAAAATCTCGTTAAATATGCAAATTAATAGTGCACAGCGTATATTTAAAAAATAAATATTTAACCTACTCTGCTTTAGTTTTTGCAGCAACAGGAAGTACAGTAGAGGTGGCATATTTTCCCAATCCATTTCCTGTGACACGGGCCCAATGGCATTGTCGCCCTGCTCTTCTATAAAGTCATTAAAATCTTTATATACGCCAGCACTGCCGCCTCCAAATTCAAGCTCTGAACGTTTTTTGCGTGTCTCGTAGGTGGCTTCACTTTGCAGCTGATGATGCTGTTGTGCATGGGGCACATCCATATTTTTAGCAGTCTAAGTTTAAGATTCAAATATTAGATTGTTATACGTGTTTAGTATATAGTTCACAGTCAATTAAGTGTTAAGTTGCCAACAGAACAAGTACATATTTTAGCCAGCGATTAAATCAGTTATCAAAGTTAGAGGGAAATTTTTGTTAAGCATGAATAGAATGTGATATTTATTACCAAGTGCTTTGTTATTGTTCTTCTTAAATTTCCTTTCAACTAATTGCGAAATGCAAAAATGCTTAAAGAAACCAACCATATTTGCTTAGAAAGTGATTTGCAAGTAAAACCGTTGCTTCCATTAAAAATAAATTCTAATGCTGCACACGATTCACTCATATTTCTAAAAAGAATACATCCAGAGTAAAGTCATGATTTTCGTATGGCAAGTATTTAAACATTTACCCCCATATTCATAAAAAAAATAAAACTTTTTGAAATCTATTTTAAAAAAATTTTGTATGAAAAAATATGATTAAAATACATTTCAAACTCATTTTAAATTTTATGAATACCGGGGTTAATTGTTTTGCTATAAACTATTTTAAAAACTTTTTGGAACGATTTCGTTAATTTTTCGCAAAAACGTAACATTGTACAGTTTGCAGAAATTATGATTCCGTATATAATAGAAACAACAATATCCTTATCGATCTTCGGTGATTTTAAAAATCATTATATTATAGCGCTAACATAAAATAAATCCCTCATTATTAAAACCTTTTAAAATTGGCAGGCTGACAATCCTTAATTAGTGGAAGGAATAGCGGAAGCCATATGATCTGATATTGACAAATGGAGAGACTGCCACAAAACAGAAATCTATTTCAACTCTATAGCTGTTGGCTTTTTTCTTTAATAAAAGTATTTAATAAATTGTTGATTACTTCTTAACAAACATTTTTTTTTGTTAGAAAAATAAACATATTAATTTAAAATTTGAGATATAAATTTGAGTTAATTTAATCATTTTTAAATATATAAATAAAATACATTTTAAGGCACCTAAAACACAACATAAATAAGAAGCTTCAATCCCACTAACTCCTTGCAGTTGTTATTATAGTATTTTTCTCAGAATTTTCATAGCCTTTTCTATAATTGTTTTTCTATCAATTGCCGGATTTTGGAAATCACATTCCGAATTTTTCATATCAAATTTGATATTTGAAAAATAAATTTCCGACTTTTTCATACCAAATAAAGGATTTTAAAAATCAAACTCCTTTAAATTCCATATAAAAATCTTTTAATATATTTTTTTTTAAATTATTGAATGTCATATGAAAAAAGTTAGAATAGAATAGAATAATATTTAAAGTCCTAGGTGTCGCATAAAATATTCTGAATTTCTCAAACCCTGTAATTCTGAATTTTATTTTTAAAATGCCTAGTTTCATATAAAAAAAATTCTGAATGTTTAAAGTTCTGTAAATCATATAAAAAATCTATATTAATATTTAAAATGCAGGGAGTAAATTACGGCATTCGATATCGATGGAAATTTGAATGAAAATTGTATGAAAATGCGGCAATTTATCACCTGAATTTCATATGGGAAAACCAGGAAACTAGTTTCAAAATCTTCCAAGATGTTCGGAATATAAATAAAGAAAATATTCGAGCAATTTAATTTTTAATCCTAAAGCTCTCCATGCTTTGCCCACCTCATTTTGGAAAGGTTCTTAAAGGTTCATTTTACTCTTTTTCCATATGTCTCTGGCGCATGCGCTAGCTGTATCTATAAAAATATTTCTATCATTATTTTGATAACTTAATTGTAATTCGAAAATCTTTAGTAGGAATTAATTGTTGTTGCATTACAACTATAAAGGACGTCACTAACTGTCAGCCACATGTTTCCAAATATTTTTTGTCAACATAAGGCTGCATTCGAGATGTCAAAAGCTGTTCATGTAAAGCGTGTTTCTTAGAGTGTCACAAGACCAGTGGGTCACTCTATTATACGATGCGAATTAACGCATTTGTATGCTATTTACACTGCGATGCAAAAGTAATTCCTTTCGCATCGCATTAGAGAATAAAACCCCAGAGCAACGGGTGCAAATTGTTCAAAGTTTTAATCAAAATAATTGTTTTATTCCTTAAACTTATCGTGCGATAAGCGGCTAATTCGAAGAACAATAGATCGTTTTCGGATCACATTTACTGTTACTGATAAAGTGCATCCCATGAGACGCCAAACAGTGCCCCCTGGAGAAGCTGTAACCACTGTACACGAAGACATTGAAGATGATCCCAATATATTAATTCGTCGCCGTTCTCTGCAGCTGGGATTGTGTCCTGCCACTTTATGGACGATTTTTTAGTTGTTGATAATTGGTGTTCCAGATTCTACGCATCATCCGTGGTGGCCACATGGCAGAAATCATATTTAAATATTAATTTCATAAAATTTTCTTTCCATTGCAGCCCGTTTCATTGGCATTAAAAATATATTTCCTTGTCTTATTATGATTTAAATTTGTGACACTCTATAAAAAACACCTTTTTATTATTTTTTTTTTTTTGAAATGTCAGTCCATTGAATCATTGATTTTCAAAATACAGTCGACTCTTCATAATTTGAAACTGAAGGGACCAGAGAAAAAGTTCAAACAATCGAGTTTTCATCTTAACGAGACTTCAAAATATCGAAGGAGAGACAGAAAAAAATTCAAATTAACAAGATTTTTCATAAAACAAGCAAAACCATTTGCAGGCACTAAATTCCGCAAAAGCAAAGCAAAGAAATTTAATTTTTTATGTTAGCAACTGTCGATGTAGTGGTGTATACTAAAATCGTGGCACAGAAACTAATGCAAACGATTTAAATTTTTTTCAAAAACAGAAACAAAATCACATTAGGAGTTCAAATTAAAGAGTGTAGAATAACCGAGCTTCAAATTATAGAACGTTGGCGAGCAAGATGTCATTTTTGTAGCACATCGCAAAAAACTAAAATAAATGGTTGTTTTGTTTATTTTATATTTTGCATTAAACACAGCAATTAAAATAATTCAAATTATAGAGCGTAGAGCTAAAAAATTCAAATTATAGCGAGTCGGCGATCAAAATGCCATTCAAATAATTTCAAATTATTGAGGGGACCAAATTACATAGATATTTTTCAATTTATTGAGTGTTTTTCAAGGGACTTGGAAAACAGTTCAAATTACCGCGAGATTCAAATTAACGAGTTTCAAATTATCAAGAGTCGACTGTATTTGATTTAATTAGTTCACAATAGTATTTAATTTGTAATCTTTTCAGTGTGTACAAATATGCAGCTCTATGCCAAATAATGAAACATTAACACTTATTACTTAATGCTGTGTTTTTATATTCATTATGGATTCCCTAGTGTTAAATTTCATTTTCTCATATTAACAATAATCTAATAACAATCTTCATTATGCCTTTCATATCAAAAAAAAAACCCATTTTACTTGCAGCACCATCATGTACATATTCAAGTTGAAAGTTTAGCAAGACAACTTAAGCATCTAAATTAGAATAACTTTAAATTAATCAACACTTTGCAGTTCATTAGCTAACAATGGAGTGAGAAATTATGGGAAGAAAATGCAGAACATGTATTTCTTTTGTAGTAAATTAATGCAGACTTTTTCATACAACTCGTAATACTTTTTGTAGATAAAGAACTTAACATGAATAACACAGTTTTTTTAATGGCAGTCATATATAACATTCAATAAAATATTTGAAACACTAAAATTAAAAAAAAAATTCGTAACACCAAAAAAAGGCAACAGATTTTCAAACATTCGAGTGCTACATATAAAAGTGCTGCTTTGGTTCCATGAGTTATTCTCTCATTCTGAGTTTCGTAACATGAAAAAAAAACTATAGTAAAATTAAATTTTGAAAACATAAAATTGAAAACATATTTTATTATAATAAACTCCAGAATAATAATATCCTAAAAAATTTCATTATAGTTGTGCAAAAGTTTTCATATTGTCCCACAATGCGACTATGAGGGCCTACTCTTCGAAAACTTTCGAATTTATTTTCTCATTTAAATTGTACCTTTTGACACACATTCGTAGGACAAGGCCTCAATATGCTTTCACTATACGACTAACAAATAAAAATCAATTTAAGCCAATGACATCATTTCACTTTCTACTGCTTGCAAACTACAACTACTACCGACTGTCCATTCGTTTCAATTTAAAACTATTGGAAAACTTTAGCCAAAAAAAAATAACAAATAAATTAATAGATACAAATTCTTTTCCAATTTTCTGTTCCATATTATATTCTTACGAATCTTAAATAGATTTTGAACTGAATGTTATAGAACTCTGATGAAATGAACAAATCATTTTATACAGAGAGGGTAATTTTGTATGCATGTACATATTTTATGGTAATTGTTTAAAACTTTTTTCCACAAGTTGGTGAAGCACAGCAACCACATAAACGATTAACCGAACGTGCAAAGCTTTCCCTGCAAACAGTTTGTAGACGAAGTTGTCTCAATTTCGTAACATTAAATTATCTTCTAAAAAAAGGATTACTCTGCGGAAGCAATTAAATTTCTTTTAGAAGAGACAATCACCATGCAGGCATCAGGGGACTTGAGAATTCTGCAAAAACCAGAAATTAACTTCACCACTGAACACAATTCTTTGATAAAAGTGCTTTAACCCATATCGTCCCAGAGATTTTTTTTCGAATCAGTTTATAAAACTTCGTAGTTAAATGGTAATTTGGGCCCAGAAGATACGAATCAGACGTCCGAACTTTTTTAAAAACATTTATTACAAATTTTTTTAAAATTTTCATTAAAAATTTTTTTTTAATTTCCATAAAAAATTTTTTTTACAAATTTTCATTAAAAATTTATTTAAAAATTTTCATTACAAATTATTTTAAAAATGTTTATTAAAATTTTTTTAAAAATTTTCATTAAAAATTTTCATTAAAATTTTTTTTTAATTTTTATTAAAAATTTTTTTAAAAATATTCATTAAAAATTTTTTTAAAAATATTCATTAAAAATTTTTTTAAAAATTTTCATTAAAAATTTTTTTAAAAATTTTCATTAAAAATTTTTTTTTTAATTTTCATTAAAAATTTTTTTTTAAATTTTTATTAAAAAAGATATGTTCTTAGTCTTTCCTAAAAAGATAAAAAAAATATTTGAATGCTTGAAATTTACTGTTCGAAAAATCGAACACTGGATCGAAATGGGTTAAAAGCTTTATAAATAAATTTATTTGTTTATTTTATTATTATTATAGTTTTTTGTAATTAAATTTCCACAATTTGAAAGTGTTGTCTTGGTGTTATAAAACGAAAGAAAAATCATATATCGATGTCACACTAATGTTTTATATGTGAACAAGTTCACGCAGTTAAAAACCACTCGTTATTTGTATGTCAAAAACATTTACTCAAACTGTTTTCTAATTTTATTAGTAAATTAAAAAATTAACCCTTTCTTTCAAATAAAAAGAAAACAACAACTACTTCCACCGAATTAATATAAGCAAATCAAAAAAATTGCCACAATTTTTTCCACAAAAAATTAAAATCAAATAATAACTATTTTATTATGATTTTTAATACAGGATGTTTATTTAAGCGAAAGGTCAAATATTTTTATTAATTTGAAATAATATGTTTTCCTTTGTTTTAATTCAACTCATACAAACAAAAATTATACGAAACAAAAATTTTCAGTACACAAATAACAACAAAATATTAGCTTCAAAATTAAAAACATAATATATTAATAATAAAAAAGGTTGAATAAATTTGTGAAATAAATTATGATTTTTATCTCAAATGCCATTATTGCTAAAATTCCTGGAAGGGACTCAAAGAAAAGTATACAGAAATCTACATTATGGAAATATTTATAACTTTGTCATATTTATCCTCACATTTCAGTTTCTTAGTAAAGAATTATTATAATCATTTTTCCACTACTATTATTTGAATTATGGTATAATAATGACACAATTTCTCTGAATGCTGCCACTAACAAAAAACAACTTGTTTACGTTTACCATGTCTTTTTCCTACATGAGCTTTCTTTTGTGTTTTAAAATTAAAATTTTTTTTCTTCCTATTATCATCATGAAGAGACTAAATCAACTTTATGCCACATGTTTAGAGGGACTTGATTGTAACATGATGCATATGAGTGTATGCACACACACACATATACGCGCAGATATACATATAAATTTTTCCAAAATGTAGTATAACAAAATCTGAAATTGTCAGCAAAGTCAAGCCACAATACAATTCATTTACAACATTTTTGAAATTGAACAGAAACAAAAGTGAATAGAATTGCATTATTTGAAGTTGAAATTTACATAGAATTTTGCCCCATAAAAGGATTTGGTAGTTGAATTTTTGTAGTTGAATTTCATTTAAGAAAAGTTGGATATTGACAAACATTATTTTTAGTTGCAGTATGTGCAGGTAATATCTTAAGGGTTTCTCAAATAGTTTTTGAATATATGACTAGAATATTTTAAAGCAATTTACAACGACTTATTAAGTAATGCGATCGACGGCTGTAATTCATTTTAAATTAGTAAGTTATATGTTATGATGAATATTATAGTTGAGGGAACTTTATAAAAAGAAAAGCAGAAACAAACGATGCAGCAGTAGTAGGTGTTGAAGTGGAATTAGTAAAATCGTATCGTGTTGGGAAAATTAAAATTTCCAAAAATGTAAATTTAATTAAAGTAAAACTATAAATTTGATTAAAAATATAAATTTAATTAAATATATAAATTTAATTAAACATACAAATTTAATTTAATATACAAATTTAATTAAAAATATTAATTTAATTAAATATGTAAATTTAATTCAATATATAAATTTAATTAAATATATAAATTTTATTTAATATATAAATTTAATTAAAAATGTTAATTTAATTAAAAATGTATATTAAATTAAAAATATAAATTTAATTATAAATATAAATTTTATTAAAAATATAAATTTCATTAAAAATATAATTTAATTAAATATATGAATTTAATTTAAAAATTTAATTAAAAATGTAAATTTATTTAATATATATAAATTTAATTAAAAATATAAATTTTATTAAATATATAAATATAATTAAAAATATGAATTTAATTTAATATATAAATTTAATTAAAAATGTAATTTTAATTAAAAATTTATATTTAATTAAGAATATATATTTAATCATAAATTAAAAATATAAATTTAATTAAATATATGAATTTAATTATATATATATATAAATTTAAATATAAATATAAATTTAATTAAAAATATATATTTAATTAAAAGTATATATTTAATTAAAAATTTAAATTTAATTAAAAATATAAATTTAATTAAATATATAAATTTAATTAAATTAATTAAATTAATTGAAAATATTCATTTAATTATATATATAAATTTAATTACTATATATAAATTTAATTAAAAATATAAATTTAATTATCAATATGAATTTAATTAAAAATATATATTTAATTAAAAATATAAATTTAATTAAAAATATAAACTTAATTAAATATATAATTTTTAATAAAAATATAAATTTAATTAAATATATAAATTTAATTAAACATATTACATTTAATTTAATATATAAATTTAATTAAAAATATTCATTTAATTAAAAAATGTAAATTTAAATAAATATATAAATTTAATTAAAAATATTAATTTAATTAAAAATGTAAATTTAATTAAAAATATAAATTTAATTAAATATACAAATTTAATTAAATATATAAATTTAATTAAATATATAAATATAATTAAAAATATAAATTTCATTCAAAATATAACTTTAATTAAAAATATAAATTTCATTCAAAATATAAATTTAATTAAAAGTATAAATTTAATTAAAATAAAATATAAGTTTAATTAAATATAGAAATTTAATTAAAAATATAAATTCAATTAAAAGGCTTTACAACAAAGTACACATGAGTACTGATGACGAAAGTGTAGTGGCTTTCGAAAACAGCTCATCTGCTCTGCTGTGTAAGTTGAATAACTAAAAAGCTGATGTTTGACTTTCCTTTGTGCCTTCAAATATTTATCATGTCTTTTTGAATTTAGACAATAATTTCGAATTATTAGCCTATACATCTTATCTCATTAATATAAAATGATTTACATTTGCACAATTTATTTGGGTAAAAATACACTTTTCAATGACAAAACTTGACCAAATTCTTTTAGTTTAGAAATTTTTCGAAATCACGGGCCAGATGACCAGGTTAAATGGTATTGAAATTTCAATTGATATCGGATGCCGTAATTTGCCTCCAGCCGGACACACCAATCAAATCCATCATACATGTTTTCACTGCTGTGTCTCTATTTTTTTTTTTTTTTTAAATCCAACGAAAACAACTTTAAACTCAAAAAAATCCAGTGGCAAGAAAAAAAAATTGTGTGCTCTATTGAATTTTTCCTTCTCTGTTTATACCTTTCAGTGGAAATGATTGATGTATGTAAATTCGTAATATTTTTAAGCTGAAAACTTTTTGTACTTTTTTTTTGCTGCTGCCTGAGTTCGAGTACCTTGAAAAACAAAATGTTGTTCAACGTTTTGGTTAAGGTGAAGATGTGTGTGTGTGCGTTTTGGGTGAAGTGTGACACAACTTTCAATAGGTATGACAAAATGTTCTCTGTTTTTATTTTTCTTTTTCTCGACACTCGATTTTCCATACAAGTCAACATTTGGGAATTCATTTTAAAACCCAGTAGATTTAAGGCTTTTATTATTGCACGACGCTTGGGAGTATTGCATGCATTTTTTGTTGTTGCTATGCTACCAACATGTTACGTAATGAACGCATTTGTTTTGCTTTTTGGGATTTTTTTTTGTATCGGAAAATCCTACAAAATTTTAAACTTTTAAATTGTCGTAGTCAAGTGTTTGTTAAGTTTTTGAATTTCGTAAGCAATTTTAGGTGTACGAAATTGTTGGTGCCCACAAATAGTTTTTTTTTACCTGTTGATGCATGTCGGGGACATGCATGTGCTAGCTGCCATCACTTTATTCAAAATTTACAAAATTTTATCTCAATTTATGTGCAGATAAAAAATGTTGCACACATTCATTTAAACCCCTAATAAGAGGTGATAAAAAAAAATTGCAATTGAGTACTGACGACGGCAATGTAGTGACTTCCGAGAACAGTGTTGCTCTGCTCTACTGCGTACGTTACAAATTAATTGATGCTAATTTTTGTTTCTTTAAAAACGTTCTAATTGTTTCTGAATATCACATAAGGAATTGCTTATTAAACCGTTATTTTGCATACTACTAGTGCAACAACTTCCTGTGACGCGATGTGTTTGTGTGAAATTTTAACTGGAATCACTAAGAATCTCAATTGCTAAAAAATGTTAATTAGAGCACTTCTTCATAAATTAATTATTTCAGTAATTTATTTTCTAGCATTTCATTCTGGCAAAGAAGACGCACTTGCGTTTGCACAGACTTCCAAGAATTATTTTCTTACCGTCAGTATATCAACCGAAATTACTTTTATTAAATATCACCAACTCATAATGTACTTGTCTTATCAACAACAACAACAACAACAACAACGACGACGAAACTTTCACTCAGATATGAAAGAAGAAAGAAAAAACTTACCTCATTTCGGGTTGGTTTCGACATGCTTGTAGCGTAACAGCAGAATGCGATTAAGAGAAAAGTTAAACAACTTAAAGCAGTCATGATAAGAACACAAGATACTGTCAGTTCGGTTTGTAATATTTCCTTAAGCTGATAGCTGACTTTCCTTCTCTCTCTCTCTTCCTGGTTTGTTTTTGATAAGTTGAGAGAGAGTCTGCAAACTAAATTATGATTGTTACTTAAACAAACAAAACTTTCTTTTTGTTTTCCAAAAATATATATTCACTCCTTTTGTAATCTTTTACTTGATTTTGTTCAATACTCGTGTTTTAGAAAGTGCTAAATTGTTATTTATTTGATCTTTAACACCATGAGGTTGTTGTGGAACTGATAAGAAAACAATTGAAAATGGCAATATTTATAGGACAAATTGTTGGCCATAAAAAGCCATCATTGATGCTGGTTAAGGATAGATATTGATGGTCATAATAATTGTACTTAGCAGATATAATGGGAATATGGTGGGCATCATGGCAAGCTGGGATTTGTTTTTGCTGTTACATGTATTTGTTGTACGTGTCAAATTCGAAATTAATTTGTTAGAAAGTCAATCACATAGCAGGAAGATGACTAATTTATTTTCATGTAAACATTTATCAATAGTATGTTGACATACGCAATTTTCCTGTTTTTTTTTTATTTAAAAAAAAATAATTGGAGCGTATATTCACTTTGTCATTCCGTGTGTAACACAACGAAATATCCCTCTAAAACCCCATAAAATATATATATATATATATATATATATATATATATATATATATATATATATATATATATCCTTGATCAATAATGAAAACTAAGACGATCTAGCCGTCCGTCCGCCCGTATCCATCACGATTCAAGCAAAAAAAAAAAAGAACCCGACCCTTGAAATTTCTTATATACGAGTATACATTTTGAAGAATATCACAGGTCAAGCTCGTAATTGGGCTGAATCTAGCCCTAGAGGGGAAAAAGTTCCCCTAAGAAGGACTAAATCAACCCTTAAAAAGCAAATTAATTTTTAATGATTTTTTTTTAAATTATGTATGAATTTTTATTAGTCGAACTTTTTTATGTAAATTGTTAATTTTTTCAAAATCATTTGCACTCATGCAGATTCGAACTTAAGCCCGTTGAAAAAATTAACGATTTTTTTTTTTAATTTTTGTTATGCAAATGATGCAAATTTTTATGTCCAAGAAGGTCCAAAGCGGTGAACTCCCAGCCAGAAAAAAAAAACAGAAAAATCCATTGTCGGACCGCGCCCTCTTTAGTGGGAGTTGAAAAATACATGGAAATATAATGCAAATATTTAACAAATTGTATTCCTTAAGCCTACATTCTCTAAATATTAAATTATAAAGCTTTTATGACGAAGCTGAGATGTTCTCCGATCTTCCTCTGCCCTTCCCTCACCCGCCCTATATCACCCTATCAAAAGAAATTGTTTTTTGTTTATTCTTAATAACCCTAAAAATTGACTTCTTTAGTGTTTTATGGCAAAGGTGAGATGTCTCCCCATGGCCCCTCCCGGAGTGACCAGCACCAAAATAGAGTTTTTATTTACTAAATATTTGGAAGGTATTTAAGATTCGACCCGGTCGAATATAACGTTCTTACGCGTTTTTTTTAAGAGGCTAGTTTTTGATTAACAAATCCAGCACACTTGGGTCCTAGTAGATCCTTTTGTGTTACCCGAAAACATCACAAACACCCCGGGTCCTTGGTGGGAATCGAACCCACGACCTCTGTACTAATAGGCTAGCATCGCTACCAATCAGCCACAGCGGCACCCTTCTTACGCGTTATTTATAGAAAATTTTATAAGAAAATTGCAAACGAGAACTGTAACAAACCGAAGATAATTCCCTTTTAAGCCTATTGCTTTTTTTCTTCATGATCTATTTTTAATTTAATTATTCAACAATAACGAAACAAAATACACATAAATACTGATGATGAAAGTGCAGCGGCTTTCGAAAACACCTGTTCTGCTTTCGTGTTACAAACCTCCATTATTTTTAGAGGGTACCGGTGCTATTGGCTAAAGTAGTTAACACGAGACTATAAAGCGGAGGGTCTTGAGTTCAAGCTCGCGCTCAATCATGAATATTGTGTCGAATTCTTCTGATCAGCATTAGGGCATGATTGTGTTAGTTGTTGTCATCCTGTTTCAGTGACGAAGGCATATCACTAAACATAACTGGCAGCGACTGATACAATCCTTTACTAAAGAGCAGAGGAACAGCACCCTCCTTCGTCGTCCTTGTAGCAAATATTTAGCCGGCGAAGTACATAAGTTGAAATTGCTACAAAAAATTCCCTATATTCTCATCTGTCCCCTCAATACTATCCCCTCCTCTCCAGTTCCGGCGTAATGCATTGCATATGAGGGATGACCCCTCATCCCCAGAGCGCTGGTCCTACTCATAAAAACAAGTCACCCTTAGATCTATATGAGTTCAGTAAACATCTATTGAATAAATGGCATTTGCAACCTAATTTGATCTCCTTTTATTGCAATTTTTTAATTCAGATTTAAGAAATATTTTCAAATCTTAAACAGAACGTTTCTAAGAGAGATTTCTTAAGGTTTACATTGCAGTATCTACTAAAAATAACTGATACAGAAAGATGATGAAACACTCGAGCACTACTACTCGAGCTACCGGCATTCAGTCAATTGAAATCTTCTATTTGTAAAAAAATACCAGCTATAGAATATTTTAGGAACTTAAATTGGGACTTCAGAGCAGATACAGGGTGTTTTTTTTAAAGGTATAGAACTTCGAATTGAAACAAAACACAAGAAAATCGTTTTAATGTCCATCAATTTGGCTTTATTGGAAGGATAATTTTATGCCATTAATGTTTAAATATGATTTCGGGCATGTGGCCGCCGCGGCTGGCTCGAATAAAGCCAATTCTACAGGTCCAATTTTCAACCACTTTTTCGAGCATATGGGGCCGTATGTTGACAATAGCGCCACGAATGTTGGCTTCCAAGTCCCCTAACGTTTCTGGTTTGTTGGCGTAGACGAGCGACTTCACATATCCCCAAAGAAAATAATCCAATGGTGTCAAATCACACGATCTTGGCGGCCAATTGACAGGTCCATTCCGCGAAATTATGCGCTCATCGAATGTTTCCTTCAATAAATCGATTGTGACGTGCGCTGTGTGGCATGTAGCGCCATCTTGTTGGAACCACAACTCATCCACATTCATGCCATCCAATTCGGGAACAAAATAGTCGGTTATCGTGGCTCTATACCGGTCTCCATTAACGGTAACTGACTCTCCAGCATTATTTCAACACTTTGCTCTACAGCGGCAATTGTTTCTTCGGTGCGCACTGTTCGACATCTCTGCGGATGCGTATTATCACATAGAGTAAACGTAGTGCGAAAACGATCCATGGTTAACCGAATTAATTGCTCTGATGGACGATTATGTCGACCATAAAATGGACGGAGCTTGCGGTAAACTTCGCGAACTGAACCATTACTTTCGAAATAAATTTGCACGATTTGCAAGCGTTGTTCTTTTGTCAACCTGTTCATGATGAAATGGCAAACCAAACTAAATATTAATCACTTGACAGCTGACAAAATGGCCGCCAGTTAAAAAAGTGATGCCAACTTAAAGTTCTATACCACAATAAAAAACACCCAATATTAAAGCACATCTGATACGTTGTCATTTTTTAATTCCTATATTGAGAAATTCAACAAAATTAATCTAACCCGTCGTCGGAAGTCCTAACACTGTGGAACAAATTCAGGTTAGCAAAGTTGGGTCGATTCTGAGAGTGCGGAGTGAAAATAGAGGCTAAATTAGAAGACCTATATCGCGGCGTTTGTTTATGTTAGTTCGAATTTTTTTTCTAATTTAGCCTCTATTTTCACCCCTCAGAATCGACCTAACTTTTGCTAACCTGAATTTGTTTCACAGTGTAATCGTATTTACGAGATATGTTGTGCAAATAACTTGCTTTCAAATCACATGTGTTTTATAATCACACTTGTAATTTTTTGTTAATCTGTAATTTATGTAAATTGTATTACTGGATGCTAATTTTCCCAACAGGCAATAAGTTCAAATCTGCGAAACTGCAAATTATTTTTTTATTTATTTTTTTTTTTTATTTTTATTTTAATAAAAATAAAAAATTTTCCAACCAGCAAATCTGCAATTCAAATAACTTTTGTAGCAAAATTAAGCAATAGAATTGATTTATTTAAACGGTTTAAAATCATAGGAATTATAAAGTTAATAGCACAGCAGCCATATTCCGTAACTCGTTAGCCAATAGCGAAATACATAATGAGCTCCTAAAAATATGCACAAGTTTTTTACAACTTTTCAGGTTAAAAATAGCTTTAGTGAGTGAGTGAGGAATATGGCACCTGTTTTGTAAAATATTATTTCCAGAAATTTGGTACTCTACTCTGAGAACCTTGTCTGTCGCACTCTTTGTTCCAGCACTCCCTAATTCTAAACCCCTACATAAATTTCCGTAAAATAATATTTAAAATCCCGCATACAAATAAAAAAACTGCGGATAAGTATTATTATCACGTGGCCGTAAATCAAGAGGCATTTGAATATTTTAGTTAAGATTCACCCCGTTCTTAGAAACAGATATACAAACTCGTTTTTCCTATTACGGGAAAATTTAAATTTATGTTATTTTCCATAATCAAAATTAACAACAACAAAAGATTCATATATTTCATTTAGAAGGCCGAACTGTTTCAAACATAACAAAAGATGTATTTAGCCCGAAGGGAAAATTGTAAGTAGCCAAGGAGAGATGAAATATATTGTTAAATCTAGGACAACAGCAGGATGATAAATACAGATTTGCTGGTTGGAAAATTGTGTGCAAAAGTGCTAAAAACAAATAAAACAAAAGCACTGAAAATAAAGTGTTAAACGCTGCAGGCCATCAAATCAAACTTCAGATGTTTTCAGAGTGCGAGTATGTTCTCGTGAACATATTCACCCCCCCTCCCTGTATCACTTGCGTAAAAAGTCTCCATCAGCTTGGAGTCATCCCAATCATGACCTATTATAAATGTGTTCTATTTAAATTTGTTTTCTTTATTTTTTTTCCTTTTTCCTTTTTGTAAAAGTGTGAAAGAGCAATTTTATACATTTACAGTTTAAGCTTAAACGATATCCCACAGAGATGGCCAATACTTTTGACACTTCCCCTATATTCATATGGCACAATCCTTACAGTATGTGTATGTGTGAGCATGCAAATACATATTTATCTTGTCTCCTTGATATTAAACAACAACAAATTTATTATATTCCTTTCTTTGGTACAGTTGGCCTAAGCAACAAACAGGCATCCGTACAGTCGTTGATATGTATGTCCTGGAGGAAGGGTTTAGTGACGCAGGCGAATGTTACAAATCAATCAATCTTACTTAAAACAATGTGACAAATGCCACAGCTGTTTATGTATTTGATCATTTGTTATCTCAATACAAAATATATTAAATGAGTGTGGGATTGGATTAAAAGCTGAATGGATTTTGTTATTCTTATACACAGGATTTTCATCCTACACATTTAAAGGAACATTAACGTGTCATACAGTCGTTTGTGAGTATTTAAAAGGAAACAACAACAGCAAAAGACTGCAAAACGTTGAGCACAATAAATTACTTAATGACCTGAGAGTAGGGAAACATAAACGTTGCCCCCCAAAAGGGGTGCCTGGTAACAACCAGTCCAGCTCAACGTCACGAGTTTTTCCAAGTATTTTGATTTTTCCTTTCAAATTTTTTCGATGTAACAAACGATTAATTTTTTTTAATAGAATGTTCGAATTATATACCGTGAAAATTTAATTAAAATAAAATATTCTAAATAAATAAATAATTATTTACATTTAGCAACGCCACTTTGAAATCGCCGGTAAGAGTAGGAAAGCGTATCTATTGGATTTAATGGTTGCAAATGTAATCTAACCTCCCAAAAATAAACCGCTAAACTGTCAAAATAGCTGTCACAGTTAACTGATTTGTCAAATAATAGCTCATTTGTGTGCACTTAAAAACCCAATATTGCGGCCTTTTAAATATGTGTCTATCAGACACTTTCCGTCTCTACATTTTCACTCATCTCCTGGCAAGAGACTTTGCTAAATATTATTTAACTGCTAAAATATTCGATTTAATATTAATAATAATAATATTTTTTTTTTCTAGTGAAATATTTCTTTATTTACGCCCTTGTCATTTACCCCTAAAAAATTACATTTCAAAGCATTCATTTATATTAGCCATTTTGGTTTCTATTCTTAATGCCAGAATATGGTTTTCAATAAGAAAGGGAAAATGTATTTATTTTTTTCTTAATTATCGTATAATTTATTATATTAACACTAAGTAGCATGACAATGTTGATTTGTTAATTTTTATACAAAGAAAATGTGTTTGCCAACAAATAGGGTATGCAGCAAAAATTCAAAAAAAAAATCCTTTACATAAAATACATAAAGAAACTGATTGCTGTATATGAAGCATAATACTCTTATTTCCTTTTTTTTCATAAAAATGTCATTTTTTATTTAAAAATATAAATATGTATATATATTTTTCCAAAGTATTGTTGCATATTTTCTTTAGGCAAGCAAATGTTCTATGTGTCTCCATGTGCAAATGATAATTTGGTAATGACCAAGTCTTTTCTTTGAACTTGTAATTGATTAATAACTATCATCCCATCATTGTCCTTTTACATTTAATTGATGCATGTGCCAAAAATAATAATGTGTGTTTAATCATCAATATTTGTGGCACACTCTACAAATCCTGCCCCAACAATAGAAAATAAAGATCCATATTGAAGTTCCCAGTGCACAAATTAATTCAATATTTAGCAGGACTGTCAGATAGCCAGGACTACCAAGACTGTCAAGAATACCAGGACTGTCAGATAGGCAGGACTACCAAGACTGTCGAGACAGCCACTACAGCCAGAATTACCAGGGCTGCCAAGACAGGCAGGACTGCTGAGACAGCCAAGACAGAAAGAACAGCTAGGACAGACAGGACAGCCAGGACTGCCAAGACAGAAAAGACGGAGAAGACTGCCAAGACAGAAAGGACAGCTAGGAGAGACAGGACAGGACTGTCATACAGCCAGGATTACAAGACAGCCAATACAGTCGAGAAGGACGAGACAGACAAGCCAGTCAGGACTGCCAAGACGGGCAGCACTGCTGAGGCAGCCAGGACTAACCGAAACTGCCAGGACATCCAGGACAGCCAGAATAGCCAGGACAGCTAAGACAACTAGAACAGACAGGACAGCCAGGACTATAAAGGCTGCCAGGACAACCAAAACAGATAGAACAGATTGCACAGCCGGGACAGAAAGGACATCCAGGACAGCCAGGACTGTCAGAACAGCCATGACTACGAGGACTGCTAGGACAGACAGGACGGACACGATTACCAGTACTGCCAGGACTACCAGGGCCACCAGGACTGCCAGCACTACCAGTGCTACTAAGACAGCCAGGCCTGCTGAGACAGCGAGAACTATCAGGACTACCATGACTGCCAGGACTACTAAGACAGCCAGGACTGCTGAGACAGCCAGGACTACCATGACTGCCAGGACTACTAGGACAGCCAGGACTACTAAGACAGCCAGGACTACCAGGACTAACATGACTGCCAGGACTACTAAGACAACCAGGACTACTAAGACAGCCAGGACAGTCAGAACAGCTAGGACTATCACGACTGCCAAGACAGCCAGGAGGTGCAGGACTGCCAAGACTGCCAGGGCAGGCAGGACTACTGAGACTGGCAGGACAGCCAGGACTACTAAGACAGCCAGGACTGCTGAGACAGCCAGAACTATCAGGACTACCATGACTGCCAGGACTACTAAGACAGCCAGGACAGTCAGAACAGTCAGGACAGCTAAGACAGCTATAACAGACAGGACAACCAGGACTATCAAGGCTGCCAGAACAACCAAGACAGATAGAACAGACTGCACAACCGGGACAGAAAGGACATACAGGACAGGCACGACGGTCAGAACAGCCATGACTTCCAGGACTGCTAGGACTGACAGAACGGGCACTATTACCAGGACTGCCAGGACTGCCAGAACTACCAGGACTGCCAGGACTACCAGAACTGCCAGCACTACCAGGTCTACTAAGACAGCCAGGACTGCTGAGACAGCCAGGACAGTCAGAACAGCTAGGACTACCACGACTGCCAAGACAGCCAGGAGGGGCAGGACTGCCAAGACTGCCGGGGCAGGCAGGACTACTGAGACAGCCAGGACTGCCAGCACTACCAGGGCTACTAAGACAGCCAGGACTGCTGAGACAGCCAGGACAGTCAGAACAGACAGGAGAGTCAGAAGAGCCAGGACAGTAAGGACAGTCAAAATAGGCATATAAAGTTTGCATAAGTAAAATGACGATTTTAGCTAAGAATATTAAAGAGAAGAATCTGCATATTTCCCTAATGATCAGCTCCGTCATTTCTGATTATTTTATTTTTGCCGAAATTTTACCAACATCTTCAACGATGTTAACTTTTCTAGTCTGTATTTTTCTAAAGGATGAATTTTGGAAATATTCAGAAGACATTGAACAAAATTTTTTAAAAATTTTCCGAAGTGAAAAATAGAATACTACTCGGCTTTTCTTTTTTCTTAATAGTATTGAGAGAGCAGATCAAGAAAGATCAAAAGACAGAGAATTTTTTGTAGCTATTTTAAGCTTTTTACTTCGCCGGCTAATTTTTTGCTACTGGAACGACGAAGGAGGATACTGTTCCTCCGCTCTTTAATACATGATAGTGACAATTGCAGCCGGTTATGTTCAATAGCCAGGGCTACGCCTTCATCACTGATACCAGCTGGCAACAACTAACAGAATTATGCACTCCCTAACGTCAAACTGGCAATCTTAAATTTTTTGTTCCTCTTAGATTGTATTGCAAATTTTGATGGCTTAAGTTGGACTTAAATTAAACTACTTCTAGTAGAGCAACGAAAAACAAAATATTCGTGAGACTTCTTGATGCAAAAACAACTTAAATAAAATAAATCTATTTACAAGATAAATTGTGCTCAATCTTTAGCAAAATGTTTAC
Source organism: Linnaemya tessellans (assembly GCA_951800035.1). Taxonomy (NCBI): domain Eukaryota; kingdom Metazoa; phylum Arthropoda; class Insecta; order Diptera; family Tachinidae; genus Linnaemya; species Linnaemya tessellans. The sequence goes on along the minus strand of OX637532.1, from coordinate 154,430,941 downwards.
TGGGACATTTTGAAAATGAAATCGACAACATATGCCGGATGTTGCTGTGTATGTGGTGTACTGACGTGTGTTTGCACTGCTGATTGTATTCTGAACAAAAAAACATGATTTTAGTTTTCTTTCATCCGTCCAACGTTTGTGTTCAGGACATAGAACTTTTGTGTTTTGTTGTGTTGTGTGTGTATGTGTAGATTGAATTTGATGAAAGTGTCGAAACATTTTATTTGCTGAAATATAATATATGAAACTATGCTACACTAATCTGCTGTAATGAACGTAGATATGTTGTATCCCGGGCTGCTTGTTAAATACAATTGATGTCGGTGGAAGTGTTTCTTTTAAAGTTATCACATAAAATTTTATAATTAATTAAACAAACTGTATAATAATTAATAAATTATACTTGCAATTAAATAATAGAAATGTTTAAACATAAAATTTAATATAAATTGTTGTGTATAAGTGTTTGGTGTTTGATATTTCTTTAGGACTTTCATTTGAATTTAGCTTTAAAAGCTGGAGTCTTTTGGAAAGGAAACAAGGAGAAGGATGCAATAAAATTAAAATTCGTTTTTACGACATCTGATAAGCCTTATAGAATGTTAAGCTAGTTTGATGATTTAATATATTCTAATATTCCACTCTAAATAAAAATAATTTTAATTTAATTCACGTAAAAAAAAATTATTTGCAGATTGCAGATTTGAACTTGAGTCCAACAAAAAGAGAATTATTATCTTAACCCATATCGTCCCAGAGATTTTTTTTCGAATCAGTTTATAAAACTTCGTAGTGAAATGGTAATTTGGGTCCAGAAGATGCGAATCAGATGTCCGAATTTTTTTAAAAACATTTATTAAAAATTTTCATTAAAAATTTTTTTTTAATTTCCATAAAAAAATTTTTTTTCAAATTTTCATTATAATTTTTTAAAAATGTTCATTAAAAATTTTCATTAACATTTTTTTTTTAATTTTTATTAAACATTTTTTTAAAAATATTCATTAAAATTTTTTTTTTAAATTTTCATTAAAAAAGATATGTTCTTAGTCTTTCCTAAAGAGATAAAAAAAATATTTAAATGCTTGAAATTTACTGTTCGAAAAATCGAACACGGTCGAAATGGGTTAATAATAAAATGAATAGGTTTGACAGATAAAAATATATAAAACTTTTTTTATACACTTGTTGAAAAATTGGTTTGCCAACAAACCGGTTTCGAATTTCATATTTTATATTTTTAGTGGTTTCTCACTTTTTATTTTAGTTCTACTCAGCCTTCATTCTAGAGTGCATTTTAGTCCTTGTAGATTTTATTATGGATTTTAAATTTAAAAAAAATTGTCCATTTAGATCTGAGAGAATTTGATTATTATTTTACATTCCCTAGAAGGATGGTACCAAAAATTTATATAGGGTCCGCAATCGTTTTTTTTCCAACTAGTGCTTATTTCGTGAATGGTAACACTCAGCTCATGTGTGATTTGACAGATAATTAGTTTTATCCTTCCGCTGAACGAAAATGGTTGACCATCCAATGCGTTTTCGCTTCGCTAAGCGGGCCTGCGATCGACTACCAGAAGGTTCCGATTTTGCAAAAAAAAAATAAAATAATCTTTTCAGATGAAGCTCATTTTGATCTTGGCGGGTATGTAAACAAGCAAAATTGTCGCATTTGGGGCACAGAAAACCCGCACGCATACATTGAAAAGCCGACGCACCCAAAACGAGTCACTGTTTGTGCAGATTTTGGTCCAGAGGCATAATTGGGCCATTTTTCTTCGAAAATGAGCAAGGAGTGGCCGTTGCAGTCAATGGCGATCGTTATCGGGCCATGCATCCATTTGAATGAAATTATTTTCCACTATTAACCGGAAGGATTGTACTTTCATGTACAAAAAGAGAAATTTGAGAAAATATTCAGTAGTTTTGTTTATAGCATTTTTCAAAAAACAAGTTATTTGGCGGACCCTATACAACAGAATTTGTTGCATATGTTACGTGAATATGAGTGGCGGTCATTTCACGATTTTTTTATTGATAGTATCCCTCCTTTATAGTTCCGGTGCTATGCAATGGGTATGTAGCTTTCATCCCGAGTGCTGAGCCGAGTTAAAAACCAAAAAATTAAGCAATTGATTCAAATTGCTTTTTAATTATTGCATACATTCTGGCATGTTTTTTCTCTTGATAATAAAAGAAAATTTTGCTGGGCTAGAACACCCCAGTGCGACTATAAAAAGTCTATACTGCTTATTTTTTGTAAATAAAATAATATTTTTTAAAATAAAATAAAAATGTTCGTCTGGGTATTTACAATGAAACAAGAATTAAAAAAAAATTATTACAATTTTATCTCAACTCATAACATTTAGTCTCCTTCCCACTTTCATAATTGATTTCGTGTAAAATTCAAAAACGTTGCATTGCAACTCTTATGCATTTCATTTGTAAGGGAGCTGGTTTAATTTAAAAAAAAACTTTTTCTATGCTGTATTAAGCGTATACGAGTATGTATGCTATTTTAAACCTCGATATCTCTTTTAGGAATCCCTATTCTTTTTTTTTTATTATTTCAATTAGTGCTTTCTAAACGCATATCCAAACTGTAGCAGCTGCTATTTTAGGGTTCTCTTAGTCAAACTAATTATTTACTAATTGTCAAGTCAATTTAAACAATTAACACATTCCCTCTCCCTGCTGTCACGCAAACCGTTTGACGCATACTATTCTATTCTCTAAATGTAAACAAGATGATAACCGTAAAGGTGTTGAATTATAAAACGGAAATGCTCGTGCCACTTCAATGCTCGTATGTATTTGTAAAATATTGTATGTATGCTATTTATGTACAAAGCCACACACACACACAAACTCATACATATGCTGCGTGTATGAGTGTGTGTGTGTATGCTTGTACGCACTATTTATTGTCTGCATGCATGTGCAAGTTCTGGCATAAACGTTGAGGTAAATAATTGTGTTATTTCAATACTGAAGTGCAATTGCGTTTGTATGTTAAAACAATAAACATGATTGTACCCATTTGACCAAATTGCAAGCGGGGAGCCTAAACTGCATGCATATCTATATCTCATGTTTTTCTCTAAAGAGAACAAACTCAAAAGTGGCTACAGAACTCTGTTAACTGCAGAACAGAGAGCTAATTACGGCATTTGATATCGATCGAAATTGCAATACAATTTAACTACGAATTTCGATCGATATCGAATGTCGTAATTAGCCGTCAGGTTTGGTGCAACGTTCGGTTTGTGTCTTCGCTAATATATAAATTTAAATTTATCTTCACATACATTCTCAAATACAAACAAGGATGGCAATTTGAGTCAAAAACAGTGGTGGGCACCGTCAATGTATTGGTAAATAGCTACCCACCAAACAAAAAGCCAAGCGTTTGAAGGATAATGGTGCATTATATATTTATACATAAGTATCAATATATTCTAAGTTGAAAAAAATACGTTGATTACGTAAAATTATTAATTAAAAATAAAACTTTTTCTAAGTAAACAGTCAAATGAAAAAAATTAAAAAATATAGGACAATAATTTGTTATGTTTTCCATTCAAGAAAAAAATATAAAAGAATGGTTGCCTGCTGAAGCATAACACTGAATATTCGCTCAAAAAAAATACGCGGTTGGATGTATGAAAATTAATAAGCTTTGATATTTGTCGGCATGGAAAACATTTTCAAAATATTTTTGATAAGATTTTGCACAGACTAATTCATAAGACTAAGTGTATTACTAAATGAGGAGAATTACTATAGTCCGTTATTAGAGAAAAATTGTATAAAAGGCATTGTATGTTATCGAAAGCATTGTTTATGACAAAATATTTTTCGCATATCATCATTACAGAAATTGTTTGCTGGACAAATATTCTGGTCGCTGTCTCATCGACGACTAAATTAAAGAGAGTAAGAATACGTATGAATGATCTCAGCACAATTGTGCTATGAAACGCCCGTATCTGGTCAAAAAGAAAATCGGATCTCTTGATTCAGCAAAACAAATCAAAATGTTACTCCTTCTCTTTTCCCTTAAGGAGTAGCCGAAGCCTTCTGTAAGGCATGCTTTAGCAGTTAAACAAGAATGTTAATTGAATAACAAAAATGCGTAAGCATGTTTTAATAAGGCCTATAGAGAGTTTTCAATATACGATACGGGCAAACATATTACGTTTAATTTATAACAAATTTTTAATTTATGAAAAAAATTCATAAAAAAATTAATTTTATGAGTCTCTTATAAATCAAATTTTTTTTTATAAATTGTGGCTGATTGGAAAGAAATTCAAAAGAAACTTAATTTTGCTAGTCTTAGTCACTTTTCTTAAATTACACTGCTCAGCAAAAAATCATTTTTTTTTTGTCTCTATGTGGACTATATGGATTTTGATGCGTTAGACTCAAATCCGTTTTCGGTTTTTTCCCACCACGTCGGGATTTTTTTTTTAATAGGCATAGCAAATTTTTTCCCCTAAATTAGTCAGGTAGGGAAACATATTGCACCCTAACTCGAGAACGAGTCATCCGATTTTCAAAGGTAAAAGAACAAAATTGTATTTATGTCTGAATTTCTATTTTAATAGTGAACCTTTATTTATGTAAATTGTATTACAGGATGTTAATTTTCTCAACAGGCTATAAGTTCAAATCTGCGAAACTGCAAATTATTTTATTTTTTTATTTTTTTTTTAGTTTTTATTTTAATAAATGAACGTGATTACATTCTATTTATTATTTTTGAGAGTGGAATATTAAGAATATTTTTCATAGTCATTAAACCAGCAGAACGGATCAGTACTGATTCGAGGCCGCTACGCCATCTCATCAGCGTTCTTTTTTCAATTTATTTTAGTTGAATATAATTTTTCTCTATCTCTTATCGTTTTGGAACTGTTCAGAAATTAATGGAGAAGAAAAAAATTTTTTCGTGCAAAATTCGTAATTTTTTTGTAGTTTAAAAATTTAATGAAAAAATAAAAAATTAAGCAAATACACTTGGGTCTCGTTTTATGCGGTTTGTTTTTATGCGGATTCGAATTTATGCGATTTTTAAATGAACGATTTTTTTAGAATTTTAACAGGTTTTGAAATTTTAGATGTTTTTCGACTTTTTTACCGTGTTTAAATTAAATAAAGTTTGCATCACTTATAATATAGACGTTACAGTTTGTTTTATTTTGTGTTTTTTTCTATGTGTAGACGATACGTATGTGTGAGTGTTGTGTGTGTGTTATTATTGAAATAGCAAACTGGGGATTTCCCTTCTTATTAGCTGGCGTTTTTTTAATCACACTGCAGTGTTTTTTCTGTGCATAGCTGATACGCATGCGTGTTGTGAGAATTTATTATTTTATTAGGTGCTTCATTTGTTTATTACGGTGCAGTGAGTGAGTGATTCAATTGCTGCAACATTCAAATAGAAATATATTTTTAACCCTTACAAACATTTCACTTTGGGAAAAAGTAAGTGTAAAATTCATAAATTTTGGTGGCTTTTTTATTTTCTATGTGCTTGTTTATCATTTTAAGAATGCTTAACCACCCAACAAATAAATTTCATTTTGTAAAATAAATATATTTTAGTTGATTTTTTATGCGATTTTGTTTTGATTTTTTAACTAAAATTTGAATTTATTTGAATTTTTCAGAATCTTGGAACGAATGATTAGTTTTTATATGAAGCTAGAGTATCGTTTTATGCGAATTTGATTTATGCGTTTTTTTTTTGGAACGCATCTATCGCATAAAAGGAGACCTGAGTGTATCCAACTTTCTTTTTTTTTTTGCTGTTGAGCAGTGTTATTGCTATTCCCTTTGATAAAAATCCCCATACAAACATGCACTTGTATGTATGTCCAATAGTCTGTAAGTATGTATGTATGTAAAATATATTGTTGAGTTCAGTTACAGTCTTTGTTTTTGCAATAGCAGCCGTGTAGGAACATAATTCTTGCTGCATAATTCTGTATATTTGTTACTCTTAAAAAATGTGTTTGCGTTGTTAATTTACACAAACTAGCATACGTGAGCTTTATAAGAACTTGTAGAAAAATAGAAAAAAGTTTTGAAAAATGTTTAGAAAAAAATGATTAAAAAATAAGCAACGCCTACGCTTCTATTCACAAAATAGGATGGATGCATGTAGAAGATGTATAATGCAGACATTTTTAGGTTCGTGCTTGTAAAACTGGCAGTTTATTTAAAACGTTGTGGATTCTAAACTGACCTTGAGTGTGATGAAACAAATTATGGCCAGAAAATGTTTTTGTTGGCTGCATTTTTTTTCTTCTATTCTTCCTAATTCACTTGTTTTTAAGTTGATGTTGTTACTATTTTTTTTCTTTTCTTTTCAATATGTGCGCTCGTTATGTACTTGGTTGGTGTGCTTTAAGTATTTTGAAGAGTGTGAAAATGTGTGCTTTGTATTTGCTAAAATAGTTTGTATACGATTATTTGTGGAATATTTAGAAAAATGCTAAAAACAAACAAAATGATGTCAGAATTTTTAGAAAAAATTCAATAATAACCCAGAAACCTCTGAAACTGAATTTAAAAGCATTTATAATAATTTTTATTGTATCTCCCCACAGGGACTTCCGCATGTTCACAGTTGTCTTGCAAACTGGTGGTGCTGTTGCCTGAAGTAGTAGAACACGAGACTATGAAGCGTAGGGTTCTGAGTTCGAGCCCGCGCTGAGTAATGAAATATTGTGTTGAATTCTTATGATCAGCATTAGTGCGTGGTTGTACAAGGTGGCGCAAAAATAACCTTCCGATGTTTTTTGGCTGTAATTTAAAAAAAATGAAAAACTTTGATTCTTCTTGTGGATTATTTTTATTTGGTCTTTTAATTTTTTTACATCAAGTCGAGAATATGATGTCATGTAAATGGCCGCCGCCACAGTTGATTGTCATTTAGCCTTTTTTATGGCATTTTCCATAACTTTGGCCAAAACTTCCGCCGATAGGTCCTCACATTCTTGACGGATATTGTCTTTAAGAACTGCAAGAGTCTGAGGCTTGTTGACATAAACCCGCGACTTTAAAAAGCCCCACAAAAGGAAGTCTGCAGCGGTGAAATCAGGCGGTCTTACTGGCCAGTGCAAATCGCCAAAACGGGAGATTAGGCGCCCGGGAAAAGCATCCTTCAGCATATCGGTTGTGGCACGTGCAGTGAGTGCCGTTGCACCGTCCTTTTGGAACCACGTGTTTTCCAATCCCAATTCATCAAGTTGCGGCAAAAAGAACTCGCTCACCATTCACAGTAACCGTTTGGCCCGCGACGTCTTCGAAGAAAAAAGATCCGATGACTCCTCCAGCGAAAACAGCACACCATACAGTGACTTTGAGCGGGTGTAATGGCTCTTGGTGGGTTACACGCGAATTTTCAGTGCCCCAGAAGCGTGCCCATTTCCATCTTATTTACGTACCCGCTAAGATGGAAATGGGCCTCTTCACTCATGATTATTTTTGATGAAAAATTATCTTCCTGTTGATCGTGATTAAGGATGGCTTGAGCGTATGTTAGACGCGATTGGCGGTCAGCAGCTAACAGCTGATGCACCGTATGGACTTTGTACGGAAACATCTTCAAATCTTGTACCAAAATTGGCTGTAAAGACTGTCGATTGATACCCATTTGCGTGGCACATCGTCTGGTCGATGTCGACGGCGCTTCCATGACATCCTCGGCTACAGCAGCAATATTCTCTGCAGAACGGCTACTCCGGGGTCTGCCACGCCTGGCATCATTTCGTGTTGTGCCAGTCTCTTCGAGGCGAGCGGCTAAACGTCGCAGTGTTTCACCAGTAGGCGTTGGACGGCCAGAAAATCTGCGATGAAATTCACTTTGTGCCAAAGTCACCGACCGATTATTGGTCAAATAAATAGTCAGCAATATTCCGCGTTCTGGAGCAGTGTAGAGTAACATTGTTTATTAACGTGTATTTCGCTTGTGTTTACTACACAAATGTCAAAACAGAACTGAAATTAGGGGCCAATCGCAAAATTTATAGCATTTTCTGATAGGAGGATTACTTTTGCGCCACCTGTAATTAGTTGTTGCCAGCCCGTTTCAATGATGAAGGCATAGTCACTGGTCACTGAACATAATTGGCAGCGACTGAACTAAAAGCAGACTAACAGCACCCACCTTCGTTGGCCATGTAGCAAAAATTAGCCGGCGAAGTAAAAGGTTGAAACAGCTACAGGAAAAAAAACTGTCTATCTTCTCATTTCCTAACCTGTCACCTCAATACTATCCCCTCGTTTTCAGTTCCGGCGCAATACATTGCATATATAGGAGTCATCCCCTGAGTGCTGGTCCAAGAGTAAAAAAAAACTGTTTTGCCAAATCATTAACAGATATAACATTAAACGACGCGATCAAATAAAACAAGTACGAACACTATATTCGACCGGGTAGAATCTTAAAAACCCTCCAAATAGGAGCAGCATGGCTGAGACAAATTTTCATCAAAAAAAAAGAAAATTTTTTATTAGGTCCTGTCCTACTGGCTGAATAGAGAACATCAGAGAACATCTTACCTTCGTCGTATAAATTAAAATTTTTAAGGAATGTAGGCTAAAGAAATACAAATTGTTAAATATTAACACTAGTTTTCCATATGATATTTAACCCCCCCACTAAAGGGGGTGGGATCCAAAAATAGACTATATCGAATTTTCCATAGATGGAAAGCTGGGCATTGCTGGATTGTCTTAGATTCCATCAGTGATGAAGAATAAAAGAATAAATATGCTATTTTGTTGGGGCCGCTCTGGCAAGAGCCGTGGAGAAGACATCTCGCCTTTGCCACAAAACACTAAAAACATGTTTCTGGGGTAATAAAGTGTAAAAAAAAAATTTTTATAGGTCATTTGGGGTCATGCGGGTGGATAGGGCAGAGGAGGATCATATAACGTCTCAGCTTCATCATAAAAACTTTAAAATTCAATTTTTAAAGAATGTATGAATGATTAAATTATACACTTTGTTGAATATTTACGCTATTTTCCCATGTAATATGTTACTTAAACGCCCACTAAAGGAGGCGGGTTGAATTTTTTTGATTTTATGATTGCCAGTACAACGATTTTGACCTTTTTGACATAAAAATATATCATTTGCTTAACAATAATACAAAAAAAAAACTTTAAAAATTATGTTGTTTGTTTTAAAGGTTGGTTTAGTTCTTCTTAGGGGAATTTCTTTTTCTCTGACTCGATTCAGCCCATTTACAAACTTGGCCTGTGCTATCTTTCAAAATTTCATTACACCAAATTTTAAAGGTCTGGATCTTTTCGATTGGACTGTATAGTGATTTCCACAGAGAAACGAAAGTACACGGCTAGATCGTTTTAGATTTCATCGCGATCACGACTATACATATCGCTCATTTGCTGCAAGAACGGCATAACTCAAAATTTTCGATTTTAAGATAAATGCGTTTTAAGTTTTCAATTGACTAGAGCTCTGGAGAAAAATGAATAAATGTAAATATTTTGATGTCATCTTGTAAATCAACTTATATTTAATATATCCGTATAGAAAAAAGTAGAGTAAATAATTTGTAATAATTGTTTTTAGATGGAAAAATGTTTATACTTTGAGTTATGACGTTATTGCTGCTAAAGTTCAGTGTAGTAAACTAAAATGTGTCTTTCTTAATGCGAAAAAAAAATTTTATAATCAGATGATTTTTTTCAACAAAATATGGCAGTATAAAAGAATTTTTACTACATAAAACAGATTTTACCTTTCCACTTATAAAGGCACAACGCAAATTGTGTTGCTCTTTCCGAAAACAAAACGATGTTCACACCTTAACGACTGTAACGTAACTAACGATGTGTCGTTGTTGTGAGTAAAAGAAGAGCAAAACATAGGAATGAAAATGACGGCATATATTTGTCTCACACGTTCTGTATACAAGATATCAAAATGAGTATTTTACACAAGATAGAACATGATATTGCCAATATTTCTGTATTATTAACACAAAAATCGCGAATTTTGAGTTATGCCGTTCTTGCAGCAAATGAGCGATATATACTTTATGGGGTCTTAGCGAGATATTTCGCTGCGTTACACACGGAATGACAGAGTGAATATACCCTCCAATTATTTTTTTTGGAGGGTATAAAAATAAAAATGTACCCACTTCAGGGAGTCTTACTCTTGCAACTGAAAAGAACTGAATTCATCCATGACAAAAGCGCACTTTAGAGCCACTAGATTTATTTCCAGTCTTGTCTCGATGCAAATAATGCCGCTAATCGAACAAATCTTGTTCAATAGAACGCAAATCTTTTGGGTAAATATATTTCATTTCAGTACATTTTCACAGAATAGAACATGATTATTTATTCACTTGCAAACATTTGCAAAGAAGCAAAAAATGTATTAAAAAGTACAACAAAAAAAAAACAGTCTGCGTGTAACATCTTGTTTGTTGTTACCATTCGCCTTGCGTTGCGTTGAATATTTTTGTGTGTTTTCATCAAGGATTATATTGATTGATATTGACTCAGTTACTTGTTATCCACCATAATGCTGGCTGGCTGGCTGACTGGCTGGCATTGAAAATTTCAGCTTTCGACTTTGTTATTGTAGTATTTACTTTGGCATTGTGTGGCTTATGTACTGTTTCATTTTCTGGTTTACGGTATTTTGGTTGTTTATTCTTTAAGGATTCCGCTAGTGTTTGCCTGTTTGTGCTGTGTAGCCGTGTCAGCGGAAATATCGTTCCTTCATTTAGCACAAACAACTAAAGAGATTTTAGTAGTTACTCGTACTTTGCTCTTGTTGCCACCAGAGTATTCATACTTTAACCTCTTTTCGAACTTCATATTCTTTTTTTATTATATTTATTATTTTTTTTTTGGTTATTTGCCAAATAAAAATAGATAAAAATGGAATTGTAAGCAAGTGCTTCCCTTCTTCTACTTATTGCCAATCCTTCTTGCTTGTGAGCTAGTGTATTTGTGGGCTTCAGTTGGTTTTTGCTATTTAACCAGCCAACCGACTGTAACCGCTGTTACTGCTGTTACTGGTTAATATTTATTAGTTTGTCCTTTATTTATGAGATGTAATATTTGTATGAAGTTTTATTAAATTTTTTTAGCACATGATTCGCAAAATAAACATATTAATTTCTCAAACTCTGACAAGTTAACAAACAGGTTTTTATAAAAATACTTAATAAATAATTTAATGTGGTCGAATGTGATTTGATAAAACAAATTATTCTTTTTTATTCGGACCAGCAATCAGGGGATGATCCCTACATATGCAATGCATTGCGCCGGCACTCAAAAGGAGCAGATAGTATTGAGAGGGCAGATGAGGAAAGATGAGAATTTAGAGAACATTTTACAGCTATTTCAACCTTTTACCCCGCAGACTAATTTTTTGCTATAGGACTCTGCTCTTTAGTACATGATAGTATCAGTGGCTGCTTTGCCTTCGTCACAAAAACATGCTGACAACAACTAACAAAACCATGCACTCTAGACCGTCTCGCCTTACAGGCAAACAAAAAAAGTTTGCCGTACACCACCGAATATAAAGCATTTTCTCAAGGCGGTTTCGAAAAAAAGAAATCTTTTTTTTGCTGAAAGTAGGGTGCGCCAAAAGAAATTTTTCGTTATCTTCTACATTTTCAGTCGGATCTCAAAGAATGATATATCGATGTTTTTGTCTCGAGGAGGGCAATGCTCTGCCTCAATAGTCATCGACCTCAAATATCATCTTGTAGTATTTACCCACCAGATCTCAGTTCCTACCATCCTAATGTACCACCCTAATATCAGAAAATTAAAGTTCGCAGAAGATCATTAAACTTTTGCTAAGGAAGTTTTTCAATAATTCCAACAGAACTGTTAAGAAGAGATGTGTGGAGTTGTGGGACACCGGATAGGAACGAAGTTCCTTATTATAAAAATATTAACTTCAAGTTCGAGGTATAAAGAAAATAATTATTCGAGTAGACATTTTTCATTTATGATTTTTTTTTTTTTTGCCGACCAACGAAAATACAGAATCAATTTTGGTCCCAATGCTGGCCACACACGCATAAATTTGTTTGCAAACAAATTTTCAAAAGTTATTGAAAATTTGAAATAAGTTTGCAAACAATGCTAAACACACACTAAATTTTTACTTAAATTTAAATTTGTTTGCAAACAAATTTATGCGTGTGTGGGGCGTACAAGCGAAATTGAATTCTGTCACGACACGGCTGCGTATGATTAATATTTCTTTGTATGGAGACGTATTACTCATACGTCTTAAACATTGATTTAGAAAAAAAATCTTACGTTACGGACGTTTTTTCCCGGTTAGTGTACTCCTCCGCATCGTCCCATAAGGAAGTTCGTTCCAAAAAAAAATTATTTTTTTGCCGAAAAATTTATTTTAAGTAGGGGTCGCCAAAAAAAAAATAATATTTTTTTTCGAAATCACCTTGCAACAATGCTTTATATTCGGTGGTGTACGGCGGACTTGTTTTTCGAGACGTCCTAATGCACTCCTGATCAGAATAATTCGACACAATACTGAGAGCGGAGCCGAAATCTTTGGACCCCCCGCTTCATAGTCTTGTGTTAACTACTGTATCCAACAGCACTCTCAAGCCCTTAGGACAAACTTTGCAAACGGCAACAATATGCAGGGGGTATAAAAAGAGGACGGTGGCTAACCCTCATATCAAGTAATTGTTAATATTCCTACATCTACACAACAGCAATAGCCAGACTCTCTAAATTTAATATGAGCAGCTTTTCGGAGAAGCTGCAAGTTCCCACGAAATCCCAGAGGAATAGGACTATTTTAATATTTAATACGCCTACGAATTAAATATTAAAATAGCTACAACGAACTCTGGTGTCATCTTTCTGCACTTGTGCTATAAAAAATATTCTTTCCTTTTGTAGTTCCGGCACAGTGCAGGGCACATGTTGTACTAAAAAAAAAACTCCATGATACTGAATCACTTCGCACACGATTTATTCAAAAACTATTTTTTCAACAGACCCAAGAACAACTCCAAAAGTATTAGAATTAAAGTCTTAAAATCACAAAAGAACATTTTTTTAATCAGTCAAGCGTACTTAATACGTGACTTGTACGTGACTCATGCATAGCAATTCACGACATTGGCACATCTCTTGTAAATACATATAAAACAGTGACAACGATTAGAATAACAACAGCACTAAAGTGTCAGCCGTGAGAACCGAACCGAACCGAACCGAATGACATTTCCCAACAAAATATTTAGGTTTTTTAAATGCTCTGAAACCCAAACAAACGTCTTCTGTAGGACGCATGTATTGTTCTGGTGGCTTTAATTCCTGCACCCGATGGATCAAAAACGTGTGTACACACATTTCTTCAATGTGTCGGTGTTTTTGCATTATTTTGAGATATTGTGGGTGCTGTTGGCTGAAGTAGTTGAACACGAGTCTATGAAGCGGAGGCTCCTGAGTTCAACACCTCGCTGTCATGAAATATTGTGCTGAATTCTTCTGATCAGCATTAGTGTGTTACTTGTTTCCAGCCTGTTTCAATGATGAAGGCATAGCACTGGTCAGTGAACATAATTGGCAGCGACTGACACTATCATGTACTAAAAGCAGACTAACAGCACCCTCCTTCGTCGGTCCTGCAGCGAAAATTAGCAGGAGAAGTAAAAAGGTTGAAATAGCTACAAAAAAAACCTCTATCTTCTCATCTTTCCCCTCAATAATATCCCATTCATTCTAGTTCCTGCGCAATGCACTGCATAAGTAGGGGTCATCCCCAGAGTGCTGCTTCAAGATTCCAAAAAAAAAATAAAAGTTATATAAATTGAATTAAGATTCTATAGGCTAATTGTTCGAAATTTGAATTTAAATCTCAGAAAGACATGATAAATATTCCAAGGCATAAAGGCAAGTCAACATCAGTTTTTGTTATTCAACTTACACAGCAGAGCAGAACAGCTGTTTTCGAAAGACGCAACGCTTTCATCATCAGTGCTCATGTGTATTGTGTCTGTCACCACTTATTAGGTGGCTTAGTTGAATGTGATAACAGTTCCTATTTACACAAAAAGAATACGAGAACTATATCAACCTGATGTTAACATGTTATTGTTATAATACCCGTGTTACCGTTTGATTATTTTTCTTCATGTTATATGAAAATTACCCGAATTTCGGCGACTGGCTTGTTCCGAAAGGTTTTAATTAATTTATCAATATTTTGCTTTATTTTTTGCGATCTCATGTGCCGCAGCATATAAAATAACTTTTATTAATAAATTAAGCAATATCTCTCATGAATTACATTAAAAAATAAATTTTTTTTTTAAGTTTTCGATTTCCCGTTTCCCACAAAATTTAAATAAATAGTTTAAAAATATTTAATATTATTTGTCAGGATTTCCGTATATTAATACACAAGGAAAATACTCTTAAAAATGTTATATTGCATAAATAAATTAAGTCCAGCATTTGATTTAAATGTCACGTTGAGCAAATACACGAATATAAAAATAAACAAATAATCATCACCACAGGTTATTTAAATATATTTGTTCTGTATGTTAATTAGTTTAAAAGAATAATATTATTTTGTCAAACGAAAATTATCAATTATTTATAAATTTTAATCCCACAAACTGTTTTAATTGCTAGATTAATGAATGGCCCGTTTTCTGATAGTGAGTAAAAAACAAGTCTTATTTAATTGATTGGAAATAATTGGTGTGTGATTTTAGAAAGCAAATGTCAGCCTTTGCTAAATAATAACGTAGTAGTACAGTTTTCACCTCTTTTGGGGCGGCTTTTGCAAGACGACGAATGCAGGATATCACCTTTTTAACTTGCATGGGGAGCTCAACATATTGATCGATATAATTTATAGTTTTTCATCACACAGACCTCCAGATTTATCAATCCGTTCTAAAATACATTAAATTTCATTGAAATGGTTAATTAAATTAAAATCAATTCAACAGCAATATTTATATACAAATTTCCCTATTCAAAAGATTTTATTTATTTTTCCACCAAAAGCCTCTCAGCATACAATTTGCTGTTCACAACAATTATTTAAATGAAAAAAAAGGCGAAGAAAAATATTCACATCAGTACGGCTGCTGTCTTCGATTCTGCTTTGAATTCAAAGCAAATGTGTTATTTTTAATGTTTGTTTTTCCTTCTTCTTTTTATTTTCAACATTTAAAGTTAATTAAGTTGAATTGAACAGCATCAATACAAGTTTAAATAGAAATTTAATAGAAATCAAATTTCCTTGTTACGAGTATTTAAGGAAATGAAAAAATTATAAAAATTGAAATGGCAGTTGTGGTACGACTGCATGTAGACGGCAAATGCTGTGCTCAATTCTGAATCACGATGTAATAAAAACATAAACGTATATGTGCACACATACACACGCACACACATTTTTACAAACACATTTAAGTGTGCAACATTTTCTATCGCGGAAGTGACTCAGAAGTGACGCTAAGAAGTTGAAACTCATCGTCTGCGATACCATTTTCTCAGAAGCGTCTTCTGTATTGAGAAGTTGTACCCCCCAGCAGTAACTTCAAGAAGTCTCTTCTGCGTTACTTCAAGATGTCTCTTCTACGTTACTTCAAGAAGTCACTTTTGCGTTACTTCAAGAAGTCACTTCCGGAAGTCGAATTTTTATCCTCAACATAATAAAAGTTGTTTTATTCATAACAGATAATTCACTCATATTGACTATGGGATAATTAACAAATTAAAAAATAATTAACAATTATTTAAAAAATACAACAACAACAATAACAAAACAAAGTCACACTTTATCACTGACCGACCACAGACAAAGGAAAAAAATAACTAATCTCGATGATGTCGAAAACTTCTTTTTGCATTCTTTTCATTTTTTTTAATTTCATTTTGCGGTCACTGTTTTTGTTTATTGCATCCATAACGGCACATGTCATTTTCGGATGGTGTTGTAAACAACAAACTATCTTCCAAACGTCGTCTGGATGATTAAAAGACGACTGCAATGTAAAATGTTATTGTGAAATTCAAACTATCTTCCAATTAACGTCTGGAAGTGAGTAAGACGTAACGATGAAAGAAACTTCTGAATGTTGGCAGGGACTGGACGTGGACATATTTTGCTTGACTGAAGAGTAAAAATTAAATTTTAAATCATGTAAAGTTTTGCAGATTTTATATTCCCTATTTAAAATCATAACTGCAGTTAAAATAATGCCATAAAAACTTGTATGACCATTCAGAAAATTTATTTGGTTTCATTTCATTATCCTGCAAATGGCTGTTACACGGTCATCATCTAAGTCGCAACAAAGCGTTTGTATTTAATTGAATGAGTGCTGCTGCTCCCAGTGGAAAAAGCTTTATTGCTTTCAGTTTTATTTTATTTTATTTTCTTAACTCTATTTTACGTTTACTTACGGTTAAGATCACACGGAAAATGTGTATTTTTTACACAAATCCTTTCACTACTCGTACACAAGGGCTATCAGAGTGTACACATGGCTAGCAAAGTTACCTATCCCAATAAATTTTAGCACGCCCGTACACACTCATGCTCAATATAACTCTCTCGTTTTCTATCCTGCATAAATACAATAAATATTATAAAGAACCCGTAGAGATGAAAAATACCCAGAGGAGCTTTAGCTATAAAATATAGGGCGTCCGTTTGGGAGATATTAAAAAAACCAAATATCTCTCGAATATGATTAATTAAATCATGTTAGAAGTGCAATTGATAAAATTTATAAATAAAGGTGATTAAGTATTATAACCACAAAGAACAGCATATTTTTCTATTCTAATCTCTTTTTATACCCTCCAAAAATTAAATGGAGGGTATATTCACTTTGTCATTCCGTTTGTAACGCAGCGAAATATCCATCTGAGACCTCATAAAGTATATATATTGTTGATCAGTGATGAAATCTAAGACGATCTGAGCATGTCCATCCGTCCGTCCGTCTTTGGAAATCACGATTAAGTCCAAACGAAAAGAGCCATACTCTAGAAATTTTGTATAAATATCTCTTGAAGGATAGCACAGGCTAAGTTCGGAAATGGATTAAATCGGGCAAGAGGGAAAAAAGTTCCCCTAAGAAGAACTAAAGCAGCCTCTAAAAAACAACATAATTTTTAAAGTTTTTTTTTGTAATTTTGTTAAGCAAATGATATATTTTTTTATGTCAGAGAAACTTGGAGCCATAAACCCAAAAATATAATTTTTGTACCCCGCCCCCTTTAATGGGCGTTATTATATGCGAAAATAGTGTAAAAAATTAACAAAGTGTTTTACGTAAGCCTACATTCTTTAAAAATAAAATTTTTAAGCTTTAATGACGAAGCTGAGACGTAAGCTGGTACTCCTCTGCCCTACCCCCTCCTCCCCCTTTGCACCTTAAATGCCCCTATCAAAAAAAAATAAAAAATTAATAAATTTTAAATTTAATTATTCCCAACATTTATTTTTGACGTTTTATGGCAAAGGTGAAAGGTCTCCCCCAAGGCCCTTGCCAGAGAGATCCCGCCAAAATAAAGTTTTAATAGCCAACAAAGAGAATTGGACCACATAAAGTATATATATATATATATATATATATATATATATATATATTTATTCTTGATCAGTGATGAAGTCTAAGATGATCTAGCAATGTCATTTTTTCGTCTGTGGAAAACATGATATAGTCCATTTTTGGACTCCACCCCTATAGTGGGCGTTGACGTACGATATTATATGCAAAAATAGTGTAAATATTAAACAATTTGTATTCCTTAAGCCTATAAGAAGCTGAGATGTTCTCTGATCTTGTAGAGGTGAAACGTCTCTCCCACGGCCCTTCCCGGAATGGCTCTCTCAAAATAGAGATTTAAAATTGGGTACAGAGATGTCTTAAAGGAACACTTGCTAAATATTTGGAGATTATTTAAGATTCGACCCGGTCGAATATAATGTTTTTACTTGTTTTTTGTAACTTTGTTATGCAAATGAGATATTTTTAAGTCAAAGAATTCAACCCAGAAAGTCAGAAAATTCTATTTTTGGACCCCTGCCCCTTTTTTTGTAGGTATTGAAGTAACATATATGTAATAATAAAAAATAGTGTAAATATTTAACAAATTGTATTCCTTAAGCCTGACTTCCTCCAAATTAAATTTTGAAGCTTTTCCGACGTTGATGTTTTCTAATCTTCCTTTTCCTTGTCAAGAACCTATTCCAGGTAGCAGCAAAAATTATTGAAAGTGGTTACAAACAGTCATAGAAATTTAATTAAATTTTATTATCGAAATTTAATTTAATTTCGTAATGTTCTAAAAATCTATGCTTTCTAGCAAACTCTATCATAATGTAAGAATTATTTGTTTATTCTTATAGAGAATGTAATCTGAATTTGAGTGTACTGTCGGCTGAAGTAGTTAACAAGAGACTAGCGGAGGGTCCAGAGTTCGAATCCGCACTCAATCATATATATATATATATATATATATATATATATATATATATATATATATATATATATATATATTGTGTCGAATTCTTCTGATCAGCTGTTGTCCTTCTATTTCAATTATGAAGGCATAGAACTGGTCACTGGACAATTACAAGTAGCGACTGCCACAATCATGTACTAAAGAGCAGAGGAACAGCATGTGAGTGAAGATAAATATGCCAAGTTAAACATGTTTTGACGTAAGCAGTTACGAAATAGTATATTTAGCTGTGAAGTTAAATATGTTATGACGTAACGAAATGGCAAACAGTGAAGCTTTTTTTTATGAAAATCCATATTTAATAATTTTTTTAAGCATTTTGTGAAAATATTTACAGGCCATGAAAAGTCAATTTACAGACCATGAGAGTGTGAGTGATCTTGGAGGGATTTTGGCCCAAGTGGGAAAAAAAGAAGTTGGCATGCATTTTCAGTAGATAAAGAATTACAGTCGACTCCGCTTTACTGGAAATATCCAAAACCCAATTTTTTCAGTTATTCGATTTTTTCTCTAAAACGTAGTTCGGACTACTGAAATTTGTTATAGTTAAGCGTACTGCTTAAAATCAATAAAACATACACATGCATATGTGCACATTTTGTTGTTGAAATTTTTCACGAATTTCTCGAAAATGTCTAGCCACTTGCATTGACAATATAATATACATATACATATATATATATATATATATATATATATATATATATATATATATATATATATATGTATATACATATATGCAATAAAGTACGTAAGAGCGAAAAGGACATATACATTTTGCCATTTAATTTTTTAACGGACAAAACATGCAAAATTTTATTCAGCCTTAAGTTATGCAATCGATTTCTAATAAATAAATTTGTCATTATTTATTTTTTCACTAAAGCAAAGTAAGTTTCATACAAAATGTAGTTGTGGGCTTGCTTTTGGTTTTCAGTAATACGATATTTTCAGTAAAGCGATGTTTCGCGAAGTGAATAAGACTAGACACGTTTAAAATCAGTGCGGGGATTTGTATCGCTTTCGGTAATCCAAGTTTTTTCAGTAAACCGTGTTGCGCTAAAGTGGATTCGGCTGTAAAATTTTGGCAAGAGTTTATTGTATTTGAGTTTATTGTATGTACTTTATATTTAAAATGTCTCGTAAAACAGGAATAAAGAGTTGTAAATTAAAAGTAAATATGATTTATTTGATTAGTGTTATTGAGTTGTTTTTGCCAATTGAAATCTTTTGCACATTTTCTTAAATTTTGCAGGAATCTATTAATTATTGTTTAAAGTCAATATGAAAAAAAACAAATTTATTATGGATAAACTTCTATGGTCCCGAGTACATTTGCACATAACCACATAAACGATGAAAATGTGGCAAAATATAGCAAATCGATACTTCAATGTACATGTGTATATCTGACTTCATTTAAAAAGTGACTCACGTTACCATCTTTCATATTTTTATGATTGTTGCTCTTGGCAGTGTCTGTGTAATAGTGTGTAAAAATTGTAAGAATAAATAATTCTTTTCACTTCTACTACTTATTTTTCCCTCTCTATTTATTTATTTATATTTTTATTTCATTTTGTTATTTACTTGAATGGTTAAGTAAAATAAATGTTTGCTCTTTTATTATTTAAAAGCAAAATCTCTTGATTTTTTTAAAGCTCAATTTATATGCCACAGACTTAAATACGAGAGCGTTAAAGTTAGGGAAATGAAATGCCAGAAAAAAGGCAGAATGTAATAAAATTGTGTTTTCTTGCAATGCATGAATATTAAGTGCGGAATAGTAAAAGGTATAATTTCTTTAATAGGAATTGAAATTAATTATTATTAATCTAGAAATTAAGGCATCAAAAATAAACATAATATTAATATACAAGTAGTTGTTTATTAAAACTTAAGTGTTTTTACATGAAACTGGATTGAGGAGTGGCTCACGGACATCCGAATAGTGCTTTGCTTTTTAAAGATAAATATACTAACACATAAATATATACAGTATTAAGCAACGCGAACAACGGAATTTTTGAGCGAAGTGTTGACAGATTTTGTGTTAAGAGCACAAATTTTTTTCAATTCTGGTATATAATAAAATACTTGTTCCTAGAATTATATTTTATACAAATTATGATTCCTTAAAAGTACCTCTTGGACTATATTTTATGAAGGAAATTTTTCATTTAAATATCTTTTCGAAAATATACCTTCTATGAAGAGTACTTTGTTCATAATTTCTTTTCATAAATTTTACAAAAAGTACCTTATTAAACAGTAGTTTTCTCGAAAACCTCATTTTTAAAAACATAACTCTTCTAAAAAGTACTTTTTATGTGAGTACACTTTCATAAAGTACCATTCTTAAAAAGCATATCTTCCTCAATTCAAAAAAATTTTCAAAAATTTTCCTATTCCAAAACTAAATTTTTTTTTTAAATTATATTTTCAAAAATTACATTTCCAAATAAGCCATTGCACAAAATTAACCTTCCCAAACACCATTTATATATTTTCAAAAAGTACCAAATTAATTTTCGAAAATCTCTTTTATTGCCATGTTTCTATTTCAAAAAGTACGTTATCGGAAAAGTACTTTTTCAAAAAGTACTTTTTCTAAAAATAGTAGTTGCAGAAACTAATTCTTCAAAAACCACTTTTTTCAAAAAGTACTTTTTTAAAATATAATTTTGCAAAAAATGCATTTTAAAAACCACTTTTTTTCAAAAAGTACTTTTTTAAAATATAATATTACAAAAAGT
Source organism: Linnaemya tessellans (assembly GCA_951800035.1). Classification (NCBI taxonomy): domain Eukaryota; kingdom Metazoa; phylum Arthropoda; class Insecta; order Diptera; family Tachinidae; genus Linnaemya; species Linnaemya tessellans. The sequence goes on along the minus strand of OX637532.1, from coordinate 154,409,609 downwards.
GCATTTCAAAAAGTAGTTTTTTAAAAAGTACTTTTATTAAACAGTAGTTTTATAGAAAGTACTTTTTTCAAAAAGTACTTTTACCAAAAAGTATATTTTCTAAAAGGAGCTTTTTCAAGAAGTACATTACAAAAAATAATTTTTTAAAATATATTTTTCAAATATGTAGTAGCTTTTTGAAAAAGTACTATTTTCAAAGAGTACTTTTTTCAAAAATATCTTTTCTAAAAGGAGTTTTTTCCGATAAGTACTTTTTCTAAAGGGTAGCTTTCCAAAAAGAAGTACTTTTCCAACAGGTACTTTTTCCCAAAAGTACTTTTTTAAAACAAGTAATTTTTAAAATAAAAGCTTTCTCCAAAAATTACTTATTCCATATGATAGCTTTTCCAAAATATACTTTCTTCAAAGTAAACTTTTTCCAAAATATCGTTATCTTAGAAATTCCGTTTTCACCCATCATTAAAATCACTCTTTCGAATAAGAACGTATGTTTTGTGAATTTCTCAAGTAAAAAGGCATCCATAAACATTTTTCTTAATCTACATTTCCACTTCAAATTAAAATGCTATATTATCGGAAGGCATGTTTTTAAATAGTCTAGTAAAATTCGTCAAAGTCTCTAGTATTCTTAAATTATAGTTTAAACACTGGCGCATTACTTTAATATTTACGAAATTAAAACATATTGCGAGCATTTCACAATGATGCTACAATTATGAGCAACACTTGTAAGCACAAAATTATTTTTAGCAATAAACGAAAAATTTAATAAACAACAAAATAAATTGTTTTTCTTATGATGCTGCTTACTTAATCAACCTTAATAAATAAGTTACTTAAATAAACATAAAGCCTTAAATCATGATTTATAGATTGAATGAAATGTAAATTTATAAAATAAACAGCAAATCACTCAAAATTATTATTTGTCTCATTCCTCTTTTCGTTACAGATTTGATGAATTTAATTAAAACCAAATAAACGCAACAAGAATGGTTCGCAATAAGTGTACAACAATAAAAACAATAAACTTTTATAAATAAACCGTGAACAGCTTGTCGCAACGTTGAAGCCAGTTTATTAAATTAAGGAAGTTGCAAAATAATACAAAAATGGCAGCTGGCAAACATGACAACTACAAACGCAAAATATAAGAGAAAAACTTCGAGAGGAAACATCTCTAAATGAATCAAATTAATGGTTCTTAATTGTAATGGATTTTGTAAAAACAACAAAAACAACAACTGTTTGAAAACAAAAACAGTTGATTTAAAGAACAAAAACAAAATGCTACCGAATACCTGACAGAAATCAACAATGAAGATTTTACTTGTTTAGTGAATAACACTAAAACTCAATATATCGAGCTCACCCACATGAAACAATTATTGAATTTTATTATAAAACAAATAAAACAGAACGACAATCGACGATTAATTCAAGTTTAATGATGAAACATTTTAGGCAGTTTAAAACATTAGCAATTTTCATGCCCAAAGCCAAATGAACGAACAATTTAAATCAAACAGCAAAAAAAACACAATAAAAGCAGAGAGAAAAAAATTGGCTACAAAAAACATTTGTTTCGCCATTCACTTGTATCTTCATTAACAACAAACTACAAATTTCGAGTGCATGATTTAATTGTGTAAGTGTGTGAGTGTGTGTGTGGGTCTTCATATTGGCGAGTGGTGGCAATTGAAACAAGAGGCGAGCGATGTCGTATCACATCAAAACGCCTTCATCTAGCCATACATTATCAAAGTCTATAACCTCAACAACATTACAAACACTAAATGGTTTTAGCACTGCCAAACAACAACATTCAGACCAGCCGCAACAACAAACAGATTTATATGAGAAAAATGGAGATTTATTCGCAGCATTTATTACAGAAAATGTTAATGCCGCAACCACCTTAACGGAGCCAACGAAACTTCCATCAACGTTAATAACATCACCTGCAATACATAATATTTTAACAAATGCTGCCAATGACACTTCACCACCAACAGCAATAACAACACCGTCGTTATTCATAACATCTGCCACATCGACCACTACAACAACAGCAGCAAATGCATCATTATCCTTAACAACATCACTGACACTTTTGCCATCGCAATCATCAGCATCATTATATGCCTATTCCTCCTCCTACCCCTCTTCTTCTTCTTCTTCGTCCTCTAATGTACTTAATGAATCACTAAAAACAGTAACATCCGCCTTGACAACATCTTTATTCAATGCCAACGATGTTGTTGTTGCTGCTGCTGCCGACGAAAATGCCGCTAATGCCTTAGATACGAATAGTTTTGTCTTCGCCTCCTCGACTCCTTACAGTAGTTATATAATACCCAACTCCACAAGCAGCCACAGTGCTTTTGCTTTTAATTCAACTCATAATTATGACAGCTTTTACAATAGCTCTCTGGCTCCGCTGGCAACTGTCACTGCTGAGCAGGAAGATGACAATTGGATGACTTTGGCTGTCATCATCTTGAAAGGCTTTATATTCTTCTCAATTATTTTAGCAGCTGTCCTTGGCAACGCTTTAGTAATAATATCTGTGCAACGTAATAGGAAGTTACGGTAAATGAGTTTTATATTTATGAAGTTTTTCAGCTACCAATACCATATTTACGTTATGAGTTTTATCAAGAAGTCTGTTGCATGCCATTTTTTTATTATTATTTACGGAGAGGCAATTTTAAAATTTCATCTTCGGTAATTTTTTAATGTTGTTTACGTCTTCGTCCTTTCTATTAGTGAAAAAACAAAACTCGTGAAAAAAGTCGTTGCAGAAATATGGTAAAAGTCTAAATAAAATGGCACAGGAGTGGATACGAACATGAACAAATAAAGTCTTATTTTTGTCAATATTAAAAGCCTACTTTAACGAGTCATTAAGGTTATATATTTAAAAAAAGACAGGTAGATATTAATTAAATTATTTTTAAAAATATCTTACAGTTTTAAGGTCTTATTTAAAAAAGTGTTGATTTATAACAAGTTAATAGGACAAATTTTTATACAAAAATTTGTTTTACAAAATTTTAGACCACCCTTTGCCCCTCATAAAAGCATTGCCAGTAACAAATACATTGTTAAGTCAACTGTATCAAAGTTTAAAACGTTCATAGTTTAAGAATTTCATATTTACATAGAAATTTTCGATCACACTTGACCTAAGTGGTAGTGGTAGGCTCATTCCCAAAAACAAAAACCACCCTATATTATTGTTCGAATCTCAAAATATCTCTATGCCAAATTTCAGCTAAATCAAAGCGGTTTGAGTGTGAAAAGGTAACAGACAAATAAACAGAGTTACTTTCATATTTATTATATCAAGAAGGAAAAAAGTGCACGTTATTATGACAAATGCAAGTAATGACAAAAAGTGCAAGTCATTATAAAAAGTGCAAGTCATTATAAAAAGTGCAAGTCATGACAAAAAGTGCAAGTCATTATAAAAAGTGCTAGTCATTATAAGCAGTGCATGTCATGCCAAAAAGTGCAAGTCATTAAAAAAAGCGCAAGTCATCATAAAAAGTGCAAGTCATTATAAAAAGTGAAAGTCATTATAAAAAGTGCAAGTCATCATAAAAAGTGCAAGTCATTATAAAAAGTGCAAGTCATTATAAAAAGTGCAAGTCATCATAAAAAGTGCACGTCATTATAAAAAGTGCGAGTCATTATAAAAAGTGCAAGTCATCATAAAATGTGCAAGTCATTGTAAAAAAAGTACAAGTCATTATAAAAAGTGCAAGTCATCATAAAAAGTGCAAGTCATCATAAAAAGTGCAAGCCATTATAAAAAGTGCAGGTCATCATAAAAAGTGCAAGTCGTTGTAAAAAAAGTGCAAGTCATTATAAAAAGTGCAAGTCTTTACAAAATGTGCAAGTCATTATAAAAAGTGCAAGTCATTATAAAAAATTCAAGTGTGTTTTGTTGAATATGATAACATAATTTTTTTTAATAGCCCTACCTAAAAAATCATTTCGTATTAGAGCTTGTTTTGCTACTAACCTTTTTAATTATAGTTTTTCAATAAATAGATTTTCATGCACTTTTTCGAAAAAAAATTTGAAAAACATTGAACAGAAAAAATTTTTGAAGTAAAATTTGTAATAAAAACGTCTTTAAAGAAATATTATTTCAAAAATTTACAAATTCTAAGCGTGAGGTCCTTTTTAATAGAATAAAAATTATTATTTTACTATTTTTCAATACTTCTATATCCTTTGAATATTTTCTGCAGGACAACAATTAAATTTATACTAAATTAATAATATTAACAGTTCAATAAATACATTTTAAGAAAGTTCTAATTTTGAAATATTTTTAATTCGCAATTCATAAGAAATATTTGTGTTTATAAAGTGTTTATTCCACAAATTTCGTGTAAAAATGTGCCAAGGTTATAAGCATAACAACTTTTTTCATGAATTAGGGCCAATAACAAAATTAATTCATTTAATTCCATTTGATACTTAGAAAACAAAGCAACGAAAAATAAAAACATCTTATTCAATTTCTATTTTCAAGGAATTTTTTATGGTCATAAAGCAGTATTTAAAGTTTAATTTTGTATTTCCCGAGTGTAATATTAATATTTTTCATACGTATTTTATATGCCACTTTTTTTTTGTATAATACACTAAGACAAACTTCCACATTTGAAAGAAATGGTCACCTTAGATCTTCAGTAAGCTGTTCGTGACATTAAAGAAAAATGAATTGAATAAATTGTAACATTCAAGTCTGCAAATTATGTCGCACCATCAAATGCTTCGTGGTAAGACAAGCAGCTTTTCTACTGTCACAAAAATAATATTTTACATTTTTTCCCGTTCATAATGACTTCAATATTTGTTCTTAGTTTGCTTTTAGTCTTTAAGCTTAGAGCAAAAACAATGTTAGCAAATATAGAAAGAATATAAAAGTCAATAGAAAAAGTTTAAAGGACATTTACATTAGGCCCATAAGTTTTAGCATAGCGGAAAATAATTCAAGGATGTTTTTGATGAAGGAATAAAGTGGTTTTAACTACCCCATAGACTTGATTTATTTTTTTTATCCCATTGCAAAAATTTGCCTTTATGGTAGCTGGCCTATATTTCAAACCGCAACAGAAGGCAGGCAGTCATTAACTTAGAAAGGGATGCTTTAGTTCGGTTGGGTAATTTTTAGATATGAAACACAAATTGATTCAGTATTAATAAACTCTACTCAAGATAATAAAAAGTTATAAAGTTTAAAGTTAAACGTTGCCATAACATTATGAATATTAGACGCAACTACCACCGCACTTCATCTCAAATGCCATAATTTTGTTTTTATTCTCACAAAAAGCATTTTAGCCCAATTTTGTTTAAAAACTTTCCAAAAAATCTGTATGTTTTTACAAGTATTTACTTAAAACTTAGTTTGATGTAAAAAATATTTTAAGTGCACTGATTTGCATAACAGTCGCTCATTAACGTTCTCACAGAAACAACTCGAACAGCTTTGAGACGGAAGCAAATGGTGGAATAGAAAATACCAAAAACTACGAACAAGGTAATAGCAAAATCAAATAAGGAAGGCAATAATAATAAATTATGACGACATTATAAAAAATCCGGATATTATAACAAGCTTCCGTTTGTTAGAGTATAACAAGTGGTAGCTTGTACAAATAAAAAGAAATATTTTCTGTTAATATTCGCAGTAGGTAGAGTGCAGAAAAATGATATTGTAATATAGAACATTGTATTAAAGGTGAAAAGATGTTTAACCCTCCGATGAGTGAGAAGGTCCCTAGGGACCTTTTTGCCTTTTCAAACTGAAATTACTGTTACTTCGGCCACTACAACCCCCGCCCAAAGTTACTCTGTATTCCAAAAGTATTTTGTTGCGCATCTTTTGGAAAAAAAAACAAGCCGATCGGATCATTACTTTAGGAGTTATTGAGGTTTTAGTGAGAATAGTACGCGGACGTGAGAATAGGTCCGTATGGACCTTGTACTGAGTTTCACTAATAAATACATGTTTTTGGGCATCATTATAATTTTTTTATTGTTTCAACACATAATTTGCTTGTTCTGAACACAAAGACCTAAACTCAAAGACATAGGGATGATGATAAAAAAAAATTAAAAAATTAAAAAAATTATTTTTGTATGTAGAATTTAGTTATAAACAATAAAAACAAAGAAAAAAATCAAAAAAAAAAATTTTGTATATGAAAAAAACATGATTTACAAAAAAGGTCCGTAGGGACCTTTTCACACGGCCGTGAAGTTCACAACTGTCACTAATCGGAGGGTTAAAATCAAGACCAAAAAATATTATAAATTTCAATATTTAAATTTTTCAAATAAATAAATCTGTAGGTGGATTTGCGAAGTCAACCGGAAACACTTTGCGTTTGTGAAACTTCAAATTAATGATGGTTTGTTTTATAATTCCTAACTCAATATTAGCAATTAAATTAAAATAAATTTTATATTGCAACTATATTATTTGATACGCAGGCATATAGACTTAACAACAAAGAAATAGAACCTTTTAAATATATTAATTTGGAATTCATTTCAATTAAATTACGTTTAAAATTATATGTATGGAAGATATTCCCCCCTATAAACATGTACAGGGTGTCCACCGGGAAGGTATAGTACTTTGTTTTGCCGCCATTTTGGTAAACATTAGTTTTGACACTTCATATTTGGCAGTCGTGAAGTAGACACGTGGTAAATTTATTATGGCAAAATATTCGATGGCACATCGCATACATTTAGGATTACAATGAAACTACTGCGAGACCTCTTTCCACAACAAGTTCTTTCAAGAAATGGTGTTGTTGATTGGCCTCCACGGTCGCCTGATTTGACTGCTCCGGACTTCTTTTTGTGTGGGGATATCTGAAAAGCAAGGTTTATGCAGACAAACCAGAAACGCTTAATGAAATATCGCATTAAATTTGTGAGAATGTAATGAAAAATGTGCTCAAAAGAGCTCGCATTTGTGAGGCTAAGAGAGGGGGGCATTTATCTGATATTGTATTGCATACATATTGGCCAACATTAAATAAAACATTTATCAATATAAGATCCATTCTTTCAATTAAACAAAATAGTATTCCTTCCGGACGAACACCCTGTATACGTAAGTTTATGTATAGCATACAAATTATAAAAAAAAACAATGAAAATGGCAAAAACTTACCTTTTTAATTGCAGGATGTTGAAAAGAGATCCCGCTTTCAGCGGTTCTCAAATACCTGGAAAAATAACAGATAGAAATTTTTGTTAATTGAAAGTATTTTTGATGTACTCGTACTTATTTATTACGAACAATTTTATTTTATTTTATTTTTTTGCTCTATTATATTAAATTAAGTTTGATGGGCTACACGTGTTATATTAAACAAGTAAGAACGTTATATTCGACCGGGTCGAATCTTAAATACCCTTCAAATGTTTAGTAAATAAAAACTCTATTTAAAAGAGGTAATTCCGGGAGGGGCCGATGAGGGAGACATCTCACCTTAGCTTTAAAACACTTAAAAGTTAATTTTTGGGGTCATTAAGTGAAAAAAAAATAATTTTTTTTTATAGGGTCATTTAGGGGCAAAAAGGGGAGTGTAGGGCAGAGCAAGAAAAGTGCATATCTCAGCTTCGTCATAAAAGTTTTAAAATTTAATTTTTAAAGAATGTAGACTTAAATTATACGATTTGTCAAATATTTACATTACTTTTCCATGTAATATGTTACTTCAACGCCCACTAAAGGGGGCAGGGTCCAAAAAAGAATTTTTTCTGATTTTCTGGCTGCAAATTAAAATGCGTTGGACCTTCTTTGACATAAAAATACATCATTGGCTTAACAAAATTACAAAATTTTCTGTTGGCTGAAGTAGTAGAACACGAGACTATGAAGCGGAGGGTTCTGAGTTCAACCCCGCACTGAGTCATGAAATATTGTTTTGAATTCTTCTGATCAGCATTAGTGCATGGGTGTGTTAGTTGTTGGCAGCCTGTTACAGTGGTGAAGGCATAGCACTGGCCACTGAACATAATTGGCAGCGATTGAAACTATCATGTACTAAAAAGCAGAGTAAAAGCGGCATCCTCCTTCGTCGGTCCTGTAGCAAAAATTAGCCGGCGAAGTAAAAAGGTTGAAATAGCTAAAAAATGCTCTACCTCCTTATCTTCATCTGTCCCTCATTTCTAGTTCCCGCGCAACGCACTGCATATGGGTCATCCCCTGAGTGCTGGGGGCAAATTACGGCATTCGATTCCGATCGAAATTTGTATTTAAATTATATGGAAATTTCGCTCGATATCGAATGCAGTAATTTGCCCTCTGGTCCGAAATAAAAAAAAAAAATTTTATTATGTTGTTTTTTTAGAGGTTAGTTTAGTTCTTCTTAGAATATATTTATCCTTCAAAATATATTTATAGCAAATTTTAATTTATAAATCTTTTCGATTGGACTATATCGTGATTTCCATAGGCGGATGGACGTACTTGGTTACATCGTCTTAGATTTCATCACAGATCAAGAATATATATATACTTTATGAGGTCTTAGAGGGATATTTCACAGCGTTACATACGGAATGACAAAGTGAATATACCCTATAATTCTTTTTTGGAGGGTATAAAAAGAGGGGAATCTATATCAGTTTAACTATCCAACTTCCACATGGTGCTCTTTAGTACATGATAATGTTAATTCCCTGGCGATACTACTAAGTGACCAGTACAGGGCCTTCATCAGTCAGTCAGGCCGACTATAATTAACACAATCACTCACCAAGACATATTAGAAAAATTAGTTGCCATGAGGGTATCGAAATGGCCAACTTCGGCTTGTCGTAGTTACCGTGTTGATTATTTGAACCAACCAACAGTGTTGACTTATTGAAACCGGTCCTTTAACCAGCTAAATTTAACGAGGGAGTCATGGAACTTAAAAAAATCCAAATACATTTGCACTTTTGAATTTAACATAAAAGTTTTTTTTACTATTTTTATTCGGTGTAGTAAACAGAAAACCCATATTACTCTGCCATTTTATTTAACATGTTATTTTATATGAAAGAGATGTTGAAATTTTGTAAATATTTTACTACTTTCTCATTTTCGTACAACGACGTAATTCTTTGGGACATTTTTTTCTATATGGTTATTTTTCTTCTCTTTCCACTTCTTTTAATTGCATGCAGCGTAATAACGAATTATTTTGTTGTATCTCTGGCCATGGCAGATATGTTGGTTGCACTTTGTGCAATGACATTTAATGCATCAGTAGAGCTGTCCGGTGGCAAATGGATGTTCGGACCGTTCATGTGTAATGTTTACAATAGTCTGGATGTTTATTTTTCAACAGCCAGTATTTTGCATTTATGTTGTATCTCAGTGGACAGGTAAGTCAAAAAATAAAAATTATGATGAAAATAAATGTGATTTTAGGGGAAAAGACATGAAGAGAATTCACAAGGATGTACTAACTGTTATGTGTATTATATTTTATATACATATAAATTAATCGAAAATACCCACACAAATTTTGTGAGTTTTGTGAAAACGCTTAAAATGTCACAACTATTTATTTTAACGTTAATTAAGGATGCCAAATATTTTCCTTTGGTATTTAAATGCAAAAAAAAATACATTTTACACATTGTAATACAAAAGTTTATTCTAACACAAGCAATCTTAAGCTGAGACTGATTTCTAGTCAATTTTTATCAACAGCATGTTACTTATCCATTTAAATATTACGTATACGTAATAATGTCTCTCCCTCTCTCTGTATGTCTCTTATGTTAATCATACGTCCCCAGCGGCATTATTTTCAGTAAAGAACAGGGCTGCCAGAAATTTTTCGTGAAAAATCATCAAATTTCCAAAAAAAAAAAAATCGGCATTATCGGCACTTTCATTTCTTAAAATCCGCAAAAAATCGGCATTAATTAAAAAACTTATTTTGACATATAAACAAAAACAATTCAATATAATTTATTAAATATTATACATAAAACAGCATGTATAGATCAATAAATTTGCACCTCACAAGGTTTGAAATTATTTTGGGGTTTCGTTTAATCTCCCAATTGGCAATTTAAAAGAAACGATTTATTATTTTATTCATTTAGATTGACTTTTACTTACAAAAAATACATAAGATGAACTCGCTTTTTATAAAACAGTATAAAATAATTAAAAAAGATGTGTGGTGTCGTGGGACACCGGATAGGAACGCAGTTCCTTATTATAAATATATTAATTTTAAGTTCTATTCGAGGTATAAAGAAAATAATTATTCGGGTATACATTTTTGTTCCCAAACGAAATTGAATTCTGTCACGGCCCGGCTGCATATGATTAATATTTGTTTCTATGGAAATGTATTACTCATACGTCTTAAACATTGAGTTAGAAACAAAATATCCTACGTTACGGACGTTTCTTCCCGGTTAGGGTACCCCTCCGCAACGTCTGGTAAGGAACTTCGTTCCAATTAAAATATATACGTCTTTTCCAATAGTATTTCAAAATTTTGCTATTATATTTCAGAATTTCCTAAAAATTAACTCTACGAGTAGAGTTCTAAAATAGGAGTTACAAAATACAATTAAAAATTTAGAATATTATCTAATATGTAACTGTAAATCCTAAAATTTTTGAACAAAATTCGTAAATATAATACAAAAATTGGAAATAATGTGGTTTTCATAAATCAATCATAAATATTTGATTTTGACATTTTTATTAAATCGTTATTTATTTCGCAGTTAGAGTTTTTCATTTTCAAATAATCTTTAGAATAAAGAATTCCTTCTTTTAAAGTTTTATTTTCTAAGGAACATCGGAATTTCGTGCACACCTACAACAAGGCAATTGAATTGTTATTGAAAGAAGAATTATATAATAATAGAATTATATAATAAAAGATGTTCCACACTATTATTAAAAAATCGGCATTTTTTAGGGGTAAAATCGACAAATCGGCATATTGAAATTTTTTAAGTAAAAAATCGTCAAAATGCCGATAAATCGGCATTTCTGGCAGCCCTGGTAAAGAACTATAATAAACATATCTTGGCACACGTACTCCAGTGAAAAACAAATAAATAACATATTTCTGCTTCATTTGACCACATTTTAAAAATTTTATTCAATTTTGGTCATGATAAAAAGGTCAAGGTCAAATACTATAAAATCAATTCCCTTTTTTGTGGATAGAAAAATGTTTGGCGTTTTACGCCTTCAAATTCGACAAATTGTAATAGCTTAAAGACAAAAAGATAAATATGTCTTTAATATATTACAAAATGTCGAATTTGAAGACGAAAAACGCCAAGCGCAATAAGGGTAAATATAAGAAACAAGCGAATAGAAATGGATCCATATCAAACAATTATTATAACATCTAAACGGTTAGGAAACTATATTTTAAAAAATTTTAAATCTAAATTATTCATATGATGCCATCATCTGCACTCTCGCCACTATACTTCGAGTTTACATGAGCAATTTATTGCATCAGTAGAGGTCATCCTCTGCGGGCTGGCGCAAACAAAGAAAAATAGTAATTCTAAAAAAACACGTCTTGTCTTGGACCTTTCGAATATTAAACTGTTACAGGTAAAATTATTTAGTTTCAGATGTTATTTCCAATTTTTCTTGCTTGATCACAATCGTTTGAATATATTTAGTAAAATTCTTCTGGTTTCTTGACCTCTTTTTAATTATTATTGTATTCTGATATTTTTAAGCTTAAGGTCTCTTTATTTTAATTTAATTTTTAAATTCAATATTTCGTCACTCCTTTGTGTGACTTCTTCAGGAAATTAATTATTTAATTTTTTTTTTTTTTTTTTTATTTAAAATTAAAAATTAAATTAAAATAAAGAGGCCTTAAGCTTGAAAATATCAGAATACAATAATATTTAGTAAAATTTTAGGTATCGCCTATGCTATGACTGCAGCGAAATCAATTTGATGCCTAGTTTGCATATATGTGGCCAAATGGAAGAAGCGCTTTAGTCTACTTAAGAGAACTATTGTTAATCAAGAAATGATTCCTTAAATATTATTTAAGTCAGTTAAAGTTTTCAGTGGCCAGAGTCAGACGTAAACCAGGAAGGGGTCACAAAAAAGAAAATAAACCAAGACGAAAATAAATCCAATAATAAAAGTCGTTGCAGTAGAAAAAAAAGATTTTCTTATGTAGACTGAAGCTGTTATTATTTATTGCCACAGATATTCGCCCCTATTATGAATGACATCATTAACGTCGCATCAAAAAGCCATCAGAGAATGTTCGCCTTTCTACTCTTTGTCGATAGCAAGTGACTACTATTGACGTGTTTTATCAATATCATATGTCTTGGAGAATACTAAGGGCCATTATTACAACTTCATGTTTAACCTAGCAGATAGGGTAAATCTGCCTTCAGCTTATCGTTCACTTTCGGTTTAAGTGAAATTGTAACAATAAAACACGTTTTACACGTTATAAACGTTAGACAAAATCCTACTTTTAACTAACATGAAGTTGTAATAATGGCCCTAAGAGATTTTTCAACAGTGATTGATTGTTATTGGCAACTAATAGGCAAGTGAACATTTTTTGCTGTCGACATAATGTGACATCGACGTCGTCATTCATAATAGGGGTGATTAAGATATAACAAATAGTTGAAAAAAGAAATGAGCAATATATTCCCCCTTATTCTATAACTATTTCTCGACGTCGACAACTCGACAATATAAAAAATTGGACAATTATTTAAACTTTTTCTTCGCCAATTGCCTGTTTTTAACAGCCTCTTGCTACTTTGTAGCCCTAAGAGAACAGTCTGATGCCTTCAGCAGACTTCAATTATTCACTACTACGTGTATCTACTAAATACCTCATTTTTGATATTGTCTTGACGTTAACGACCACAAATAGTTACAGAATAAGGGGAATTATTTTAGAATTGACAAATTATGCCACAACATCCCATCAAAAAAAAATGAGTACGGACACCTTCTAGAAAGCCTCCATACTCATTGTTTTAGATGTCCAAGCCCAAATCGTTCCATTTTAAATTCATATATTTGGCACATAATTTGTAATTCTGAAAAGCTTTTGAAAGACCCTAGAGAGAGTGGTCGCACACGCTAATTGCATGTGTTTAGAAGAGTGGAATCACATATACGAGTATTATACAGCAAAGCCTAAGCATCTTGCAAGACATTCTTTACTAGATAAAGCTGGAAATTAATTCTGCTGTTTTTCTCCTCCTCAAGGCAGTAGCTGTTTGTTTGTATGTTTAATATTCTAAACCAGAGCCAGAGTCTCCTATAAGGCATTTTTTAGCTGGCAAGAATTACAATTGAGTCAAAAAATTAATTGTGTTACTGTGACAAAAAAAAAACTGTACTACTTCCCTTCTCCCTTAAAGTAAAAAGGTCTTCAGAGTTTTCTCCGCTATTTTTTAACTGCCATGAACCTAATGATAAAATCTACAAGGCTACAGCACAACGTACTTGTACAGAAAAGAAAACACAAATTTTCCTTATCAACATTAAAACTAATGATGTTTATGTTTATGTTGACTATGCTGTCGAATTGTTAAATGGTGGCGTAATTCAAATTATAAGGGCGTTGACTTATAAACATATAATGAAATTGAGAGTCCCGAGGACACAAGTAACATTAAGAAAATATTGTTACAAAATGTGATATTAAAATGAAAACAAGTAAAACAGCCGAAAATTTAATTTAATTCAGTTGATAATGGCCGTCTTGTCGAAACTACATTTGTCAAATTAGTTTGCCGTTTATTCAGTCTGTTTTGCCCAGGCACCATAGACGGATATAGAGTTCAACAACACATGCCAATCATAATATTATTTGATTAAAATGGGCATTCTGCTTGGGCAACGTAGCGATGACTATCCGTTAAAAAATCATCTTAATCGCTCAATATTTCCTTTCCAGTTCCGGCGCTTTGCACTGCATATGTAGGGGCCATAACCTGAGTACTGGTCCGAATTAAAAGAAAATTGCTGGTATATTCTTAAAATTTTTGTTTGCTGGACAACAAACCGTGGCAAATGTAGTACGACTTATTAACTTGAACAAAACTTAAACTGGCATTATTATCCAGCATACAAGAAATCACAATCCCAACAGAAAAATATCTCTTTTAGTTGTCGTACTTTGTTTTGTTTTGTTTTGTCTTGTTTTGTCTTGTTTTGTTCTGCATTGTTTTGTTTCTTTTTTTTCATTTTTTTTTTTTTTTTTGTGATAATGGTAAAAAGGATCAAAGTATTTTGAAACATATAAAGAATGTGTATAAAAAAAAAACTTCACACAAAATCCCAGAGCCTTTATATTATTTAAAAAGATTAAAATCGATATCATCAATGAAGGTTCATTGGTTTAAATACAACTGCCGTACATTGCAGCGGAGGTGTTGGCCTAGAAGAAATTTTATCCAGAACGAAAAGAATTGGTTTTCTTGAAATTTTATTAAATAAATCTGTTAACATAATGACTCTTTTATTTAAAAGTAAAAACCAAAATTACAATAAAATGAAAGTTAGAAAGGAAACAATATTTTATAAGTAAAAAATCTCTTTCAAGCAATTGGTTAAACAAGAATAAAGGAAAATAAGAAAATGTGTTGCCTTAAAGAGTAAATTTTTTTCTAAATATTTTTTGCTATTGTACTTAAATAGACTTCGAAATTCGATACAATGTTGAAATATTTTAAAGAGATATAATTGCAAAAGAATTAAATTTTTTATGACACTTGACAACCACCCACCATTTTGTTATGATTTCATATTTAAAGAAAATGGTCGAAAAGTTACCTAAAGAAATTGCAAGTACATGAAATTCCCATTAGATAATAATTAGGATTGATACAAAATATTCTGTTGCCAGCAGAAGTTGTAAAGATTTCAATCGCATCTTAAAAATAGTAAATTACAAACATCTAGAAATATAAATCCATTTATTTATTTTGCCTTTCAACTGTGAAAAATGCTATACAATTTTTTTTTTTTGTATAGTTACAGTTGAAAAATTATGTAAAATAATTTATTTTCTTATTAATTTGCAAACATCGAGGTAGGAAATTTTACACCTGGCCTTTTGGAATATCCTTTACTTCAACGAATCTCATTAACTTTCTCTCACCCCAACAAACATATACATACACACACACACACACACATTTAACAGATTTCCGTGTCTTCATAAATTCCTTTATAACTGCCTTACAAATGCCCAAAAGTATGTTATAAAAATGAAATAAAGCTCTTAAGCTCCCACCAACACAAACTTCTCTGTCTACCGCAAATAATCTAAATCATCTGGCAGGCAATAAAATTAATTAATAATCGCAGCCTTTTCTTTTTCATTTTTAATTCAAGTTACAAGTATTTATTACTTATAAAATGTTACATTTACCTCGTAAAATCCTCTTAGGAAGAAAGATTTTAATAAATTTCTTAGCATTATCTCTCTGTGGAAAGATAAGCGCAACTCAGATTTGATTACTGTTTAAAGCCCCCGCAGATACCGCTCCCGTTTAAATAATATGGCAAATGAAATGATTAATGGTTCCCACAAGCAACGATTAAGACCACACAATCAACCAGACAATAAGATAAAATTAGTGAAATATTCACACTTCATATTATTGTGTATTTAACCTGTAGAAGGGGGAAAAGTAAAACAACTAAAACATTGAGCATTAATTTTGTGTAAAGAATTTGCAATGGGAATAGCATTGAGGTTTTTCCATGGAAATAAATACAAGTATTTATGTTCACACACAAATATTCAAGAGTAAAAACCTGCACAGTGGCAGGAAATATGTCGGGCAGTTGTAATTTGTTCGCAGAATTGGTAGATTTTAATTTTTATGTGAATTTCAGTATTGAAACTTTAATGATTTGCTTTTAGGTCATATGCAAATATATTTAATAAATGAATGTATTTTATTAGTCGCCCTTTTTTAAATCAATAATTAGTTGAAAATTATTTAAGAGACTCTAAGTTCGAATCAATTCCCTTGAGAAAATCTGGAGATCAACACAGATCTCCAGAAACACCAAAATCAAAATATTTAATGCCAGCAATAAATCAGTGGTTCTGTACGGTTGCGAAACTTGGAACGCCCCAAGAATAGAGTTAAAGGCTCTACAGGCTTTTGTTAATCGATGCTTGCGAAAAATTATACGGATGCATTGGCAAAACACACTCTGGAGGGTCACAAATCAGATACCGCAAGTGGATGTGTATTGGCCACACTTTAAGAAAGCCTTAAGACGATATTACCCGAAACTGTCTTGACTCGAACCCACTGGGATGCCGTAGAAGAGCTACACCGTCAAGCACCTGGAGACGACTGGTAGACGCAGAAGCAACAGAAGCAAGTTGCACATGGCGTGAAATAAAATCCTTGGTCAGAAATAAACAGAAGTCTAACGAATTCGTTGCGGCCCTAAGCTCCTCCTGCGATCTGGAAATTATTATTATTTTTTTGTTCACGAATTTGGTCAAATTAAAATTTTTATTAAAAGTGGAATATTTTGAATATTTTTTATAATTGCTCAACTACCAGAGCAGGATCAGTACTCCGCTACGCTATCTGATCAGCGTTTTTTTTTATTATGTATGAATTTTTATTAGTCGAACTTTCTTATGTAAATTGTTAATTTTTTCAACGGGCTTAAGTTAAGTTTTTATTATTTTATTAATAAATGAATTTGTTCAAATTCTATTTTTTCTATTTTTTTTTTTCCACTTCTGAAGGTGCTACTAGTCGCTTCAGTCAGTATTAAATAAAACTGATATCAAATTCCTAAATTTGTGAAAGCTCTTGGGGGCATTGTATTTAAAACATACACATACTGCCTAATTCATAAAATAAATGTTTGGTTTATTGACGGTTTATAAAACAAATTTTGTATATAAATCTGTTTTATAAAACTTTTATAATTCAAAAAAAAAAATTCTGAATAAGGTCCATAGTCTACAAATAAAGCAAGCAAGAAAATGTACCAAAATCAATTGTATATGTTTTCTAATATCTTAGTATTACCCATCCCTTAAAAGCTTTTTTAAAAGCAGTAAATACAATTTAGACAATAGCAAGTCCAAGTCCATTTAATGCTTCTACAATATTACTCGTACATGTAAATATATCCTACACTTTTTTGTGGTACACTTTTAAGTATCTTCGCATCCACCAAAATGTATGAAACTTATATGGTTTAATAGGTATTTTTATGGAGATATGCACAAAATAAATATTTAATTTTATTCTTAACATGAAAATGTTAAAAAATGCAATTTTAATTTTAATTAAGATTTATAGACTAATTGTTCGCAATTTTTGTTTTAAATTCACAAAGACATGATAAATATTCCAAGGTGCAAAGGAAAGTCAGCATCAGTTTTTAGTTATTAAACTTACACAGCAGAGCAGAACAGCTGTTTTCGAAAGCCGCAACACTTGAAAATTCGTCAAAAAAATTATTTACATATTTTAAATGTATTAGAAAAAAATGCCTATTTCGTTTCTTTTTTTAATGCAAACAGACACGTAGAGAGATGCTCACTTTCAAAAGTTTCTGAAAGGGAAATTCAATAGATTTCGCCAGGAAGCTGATATGATCCTACACGAATTACTGTAATTTCATATAACATTTTCTTAAAAAAAACAGGGTTATTGTGAATGATCCACAACAATTTTTATTTAAATGTTGGCTATAAAAACTATTTCTGAAAATTAAAAGATAAATTTTCTAATCCCCCTAATTTGATGTTCTACGTTTGTGAAGAAATGAGAAGAAAAAAATAGTTTCCACTACGAATCTGATATGATCCGATATAAAGCAATGGATCTCAATGACGATCGACTTTCTTATTTGCTTGACATAACTGGCTAAAAAGAAAACTACGATGGCATTTGACTGGGACATAGATGTGTCCTACCACGAACCCTATTGACTATGAGAAGAAAATTGACGGTTACGATAGTCACTTTTGATGTGAATTAAAAACGATCAAAATTTTAAAATCATGACTGCTTTAAACAACTTGAGGGCCCGTCGAAATTTGCTTCTGAATCTTTGGTTTCAAAGAATGCTAATATTTAAAGCAACTAAACTTCTGTATAACCGCACAAACATATTTTTTGACAAAACGATTACCTTTTTTTCATAGGGCCTTCCTACATGTACAATCTATATTCAAGTCAATCCTATTTATTGATCAATACTGATGGATCGCGTCGCATTTCGCAGAATATCCTACTTTCCTGAAATCCATATCTTTGTTTGGAGAGAATATATACAATATATAAAACGTAAACTAGTCAAAAGGGAGTTTTAAATGTTATATATTGCACAATGGGACCAAAGTGATGGCATTAATTTGGGGTATTCACACTTCGTGCTATTTAGTCATATTGTCATAGTCATATTATTATAGACCAGTTTAAAAAAATTGTTGTTGTGCTGCATACAAAAAAGTCATAAAATAATATCACCCTTTCAGGTATGTTTTTGTTTTGTCATAAAATTGATCTAGAGATCTGAGTCGAACGGTTGAAAATCTTTAGGCGGCGATAGTATATGTTTGCCGCCGTTACTTATAAATGGTTCACGACTACAAAACGGCTAAAAAATTATTCATACCTATATGTCAGTACATTAAATCACATTTTTATAAAATAAAAAATATTAAAAGTGAACTAAATCGCAAAAACTGAATATATACAAATGAAACATTTTTCTCGTTTAACTTATGTAGCTGAACGTTTATCCGTATGCCGCCGCAAAACAAATTTATTCAGCTCATATCAAGGCAGCTGTTTTAGTTTAGGCATACAAATTCATTTAGGTAGATATTCTTGTGCACCAGAAGACAAATTTAATAATTTTAAATAGAAATGGAGTTTTTAGACTTTTTGGCATTTTCAAACAACTTTATTACAATTATCCTAATTATCTTTTGCTTATATAAAATCTAATTACAAGTATGTTGTTATTTTATCAGTTGATCGACGTTTGAAATAGCATTTTAAGTTATGACGGGTTGTTCACACTAGTCATATTTTTCGTGCTATTATTTTATGACTTATGACTTTATTACAATATGAATCCCCCAATTATATTAAATGAAAGAGAATATATATCTAGTGGTCTAGTTTCAGACAAATTTAACCTGTCCGGTATGTTTTAATTTAAAAATGGTCAATACATGTTAAACCTTGATTTTTAAATATTGTAGAGTATAATAAAATATATTTTATATAGAAATTATAAGGAATTAAAGTCTACATTAGGTTTTATGAATACGGCCGTTGTTCACAACTCAACAATTCATCTGTGTAATATTAACAAAAATGTTAATGACACGCCATTGTGCCGCAACTAAATAAATACAAAACAGTGGTATGAATTTAACTAGCATCTGAACAGTTTTACAGAAATATTTACACTAACAAGTCATGATTAATTGCAAAAAGAATATATTTTTAGAGGCACGTTCAGAACAGGTAACAGCTGGTTAAGTGCTTCAGGCATTATTTTAATAAGTTTAACAATTTAACAATAACTTTATCTGCTGCGTTTATTTTTTCCTTTTTCTTATTAATTTATTATGTTCTCTTCTTATTACCATCTCTTTTGATAAATTCAATAAAGATATTATGCCATAGTACGTCCTTTGGAATATCCCTTAAATATGACCCATAAGACAGTGTGCTTTATGTTGGCCAACGTTTGGATATTGCCAGCTCTCATTTCATTTACGCCAATATTTTTGGGTTGGTATACCACTGATGAGCACTTGCAAGAAATTAGCCAGCATCCCGATCAATGTTCCTTTGTGGTTAATAAGGCATATGCGCTCATTTCCAGTTCCGTTAGCTTCTGGATACCCGGCATTGTAATGCTGGTGATGTATTATAGAATTTATAAGTAAGTTTTTTTTTATTCGATTATTTACTTATTTGATTTTTATTTTGAAAGTGTATGCATACACATTTTTATCGTTTTGTCTGTTTTTTATAGGGAAGCTGTTAGGCAGAGAAAGGCGTTGAGCCGCACCAGTTCCAATATTTTACTGAACAGTGTACACATGGGCCACACCCAGCAGCCAACAAATCTAAGCTATTTACATCCCAGTGACTGTGAATTAACCCTAACGAGAGAAGAGACTCATAGTGCGATAAGTAATCTTGAGGTGAGTTGTTTGTTGGTTTTATAATAATTACACAGGGCAACATTAATTTTGTTGCAAATGATTGTTATTCAAATGTATGCAACTGAAGGCTTAAAAATTTATTTTTTTTACTATATTTAGGATTTCATTTCTTAAAAACTTTATAGAATAAATAAATGATTAAATTTGATATAAAATTCAATTTTATATAATATTCAAATTTATATAAAATTCAAATTTATATAAAGTTCAATTTAATAAGATATTAAATTTAATGTAAAATTAAATTTTATATAAAGTTCAATTTTATATTAAATCCAATTTTATGTAAAATTCAATTTTATGTAAAATTCAATTTTATAAAAAATTCAATTTTATATAAAATTAAATTTTATATAAAATTCAATTTTATATAAAGTTCAAATTTATATAAAATTCAAATTTATATAAAATTCAATTTTAAATAAAATTCAAATTTATATAAAATTCAGTTTTATATAAAATCCAATTTTATATAAAATTCAATTTTATGTAAAATTCAATTTTATGTAAAATTCAATTTTATATAAAATTTAAATTTATATAAAATTCAATTTTATGTAAAATTCTATTTTATGTAAAATTCAATTTTATATAAAATTCAATTTTATGTAAAATTC
The DNA here is from genome assembly GCA_951800035.1 of Linnaemya tessellans. Classification (NCBI taxonomy): domain Eukaryota; kingdom Metazoa; phylum Arthropoda; class Insecta; order Diptera; family Tachinidae; genus Linnaemya; species Linnaemya tessellans. Next base: position 154,388,710 of record OX637532.1, on the reverse strand, counting down.
TATTTTATGTAAAATTCAATTTTATATAAAATTAAATTTTATATAAAATTCAATTTTATATAAAGTTCAAATTTATATAAAATTCAAATTTATATAAAATTCAATTTTAAATAAAATTCAAATTTATATAAAATTCAGTTTTATATAAAATCCAATTTTATATAAAATTCAATTTTATGTAAAATTCAATTTTATGTAAAATTCAAGTTAAGTTAAGTTAAGTTAAAATAGAATTTTACATAAAATCCATTTTTATATAAAATTCAATTTTATATAAAATTCAAATTTATATAAAATTCAATTTTATGTAAAATTCTATTTTATGTAAAATTCAATTTTATATAAAATTCAATTTTATGTAAAATTCAATTTTATGTAAAATTCAATTTTATATAAAATTCAATTTTATGTAAAATTCAATTTTATATAAAATTCAATTTTATATAAAATTCAATTTTATATAAAATTAAATTTTATGTAAAATTCAATTTTATATAAAATTCTGTTTTATATAAAATCCAATTTTATATAAAATTCAATTTTATGTAAAATTCAATTTTATGTAAAATTCAATTTTATGTAAAATTCAATTTTATAAAAAATTTAATTTTATATAAAATTCAATTTTATGTAAAATTCTATTTTATGTAAAATTAAATTTTATATAAAATTCAATTTTATATAAAATTCAATTTTATGTAGCATTCAATTTTATATAAAAAAACAATTAAATGTTTAATTTAGCTAATTTATTATCAATTTAATCCTTATCCTAAAGACGATTTTCAGAGGGTATCGAAATATTGACAAAATAGTAGAATAAATTATTACAGCTTTATTATTTTATTAAAAATCATCTCAAGCTCAATATTTTATTACATATTTGGAAATTATTTCGTTGGAAAAATAATAATATTTCTAATCCAATTTTCTTCTCTGAATGAGGACACAATTTTGTTCTCGTTTTAGTATAATAAAGTAATCTGAGAAGCCTTGACACTTGCTCGTGATCGACAGCGACCTCAAATTAATATAACGATCGAAGTTTATATTGAAAAATATAGCCGTAGGAAGCGATAAAAATAAAAATTACTCCCTAAATGAAATAGTCCCAAAAGACATGAACAATAGTACCAAAATGTTATATATTTTTATATTAAAAAATTATAAGCAAATGATAAATTGCCTTTGAAAATTTCTACCATATTTCTTTTTTATATTTTGGGACAGTTCCAGCATATTTTAGCAGCTTTAAATAAAATAAAAATATTCTCAATATCTTTTAAAATTCGCCAACTGAGTGACTCAATAAAAATTGCGATCTATTTATTTTATAAAATATTACAGTGAAGTTTTCAATTTACGCTTCCAATCATGCAAAACATCCATTAAATTGCATTTTCTTTTTTATTTCGAAGCAATTTATTTTAAAAATATGAGTTTTTTCCAGGACATTTTACCACAAACAGATGACGATGATGACAAAGATGAGTGCGATGAGTTGCGTGTTCCTTCACCACCACCTCGTAGACTGAGTCGGAGTAGTATTGATTTACGTGACCTCGAACAGGAGCGCTATGAAAAGGTTACACATACAGACAGTGCACCCTCAATGATAGCCTTGCATTATGCTACGCAACAGCAACTGCAAGTGCCGTGCAATAAGGATGTAACAGCGTTTCATTACCCACAGCAGCAGCAACAAGTTTGGAATGATGCATTAAATGACTTGCAACAACCCATGGAAATTACGATTCCTATAACGAAAACAAATCAACTGCAACAGCAGCATCATACGTCTTCGACGAGCAGCAATTCACCTCCAGCATTAAATAAACAGGGTAATCAAGAGCAAAAACAAATAAATCATTACACTAGCGGCAGTAAAATTGGTTGTGATTCAGAACAAATATTTGGTGGCAACAATACTGATGACAGCGAAACCTGCGATTACTACGCCACTATCAATATCATGAAGCAGTCACCTGCCACTTGCTTGCCCATAGCCGAGGACAATAAAGAGCTTAAACGACTCATTGAGGACAATTATTTGTATTATAAAAAACAAACGGCTGGTGGCGATAAAAATAATGACAATGAAAACTATAGCAGGAAACATGGTGGCAGTAAATATCCCGCTTTAAGTGAAAGTGATTTTATACACATGAAAAACGGTGAAAATCGTAATCGCAGCAGCAGAGAAACAACAAAAAAATTATTTGCACTAAGTGATTCGGAGTTTTTGAAAAGTTTTAGCGAGAATAAAAGTAAAAAGAAACAATTGGAGGCATTACAAGAGGGCACTGTTGCCGCCAGGACAAACACAACTGCTGCAAAGGAGGAGAGTAAAGGAAGTTTTAATTTAAAATCACTTTTAGCCAAAACTAAACGTTCCAGTACTGAATGTTTCTCATTAGAGAAGAAACGACATCAGGCCAACTCTGAGGAAATACCATCCAGCCGGGCCCAATTCTTTAAACGTTCACGTAACCGCAAGCTGTCGCACAGCTACAATGGCGGCATGCGTGAAAGGCAAAAGAGTGAGTTACGCTCTCGCCAGCAAAGTGATGATGAGTCTGATGTTTATTTACCCCGCCTCTTTAGCGAAAGTCAAGATTCCTCCAGTCGCTACAACACTCCCGACATTTTGCTCGATATCAATATATTAAACGAACAATCTGAGAGCTCCCGCAGGGAAGAAGAAGAAGAAATGATCCACATGTTGTCACCGCAGCATAAAAACACTTACATACAACTAATAGATTTAGGAGCCAATACCATACAAGAAGTAGGACCAGATGACTTATCCTTTCTCAGAGATAGAACAAATGAAAATTTCCAAATACCCAGCACGCCACCACCTTCTCTATCACCTACGTCCCTGATAGACTCCTCCATACCAGAACAACTGAGAACAGAGACCTTTTATTCCATAAACGAAAAATCAAATGTATCTATAAAATCCAGCTCCGAGCTGGCCGAATTATTTCGTTCGCTCAGCTTTCCTTCAACAGAACAATCCTTTCACTCACCCGTACACCAACCCGTTGTGGCGAGCAAAACGAAAGCGAAAGAATGCTTTAAAATAATTAAAAAGGAATCCATAAAACAGCGCATGAGCACCCTGAGCGATCAAATTTTAGTCAATAAAAATAGTTCAAATTTTCTAATGTCTCCACCTATGACGCCGAACTTCAATTCGGTAATACAGCTGCCAACAAGCAAGTCACCTAATTTAATATTAACCGGTAATAGCAGCAGTTTTGGGGGAGGTGGTCCAGGAACTCCCAGCAATAGCATAAACGTATACTTCCTCTCGCCGCCACCGACAGCAACAGCTTCCGTATTTCCACACAATTCACCCGGAAATCAAATGTTTGTCAGTGATACTTCCACCGTGTCACTGGACGTCTTTGCAACACTGGGTGTGTCGTCGCAAACGCAACAAGCAACGCAGCCAACAATAGTGCAATCTACCTCACAACAAAAAAATATTTCACCCAAACCGGAAATCATTTTAGATTCAACACTTTCACCGAATTCTATGCGTAGCGGCAGCCATGGCTCTTTAGCAGGAGAGGAGAAAGACTTAACATCACCGTTATTTAAACGCCTTGAGGGTGATGCGGATGCAGCCATTAGTAATAATCAGCGCAGTGGCAAGAACTCTTCTCTTCTAACTGGCTACGAAGGCATTCAAACTGTGAGAAAACGTCAGGCTTCCGTTGTTACCTATGACGTTAATGTCATTAATTTCTCACAAGACAACAGTGATAGTCGCAGCTATATACCAATGGGACGAGCATCGGCAAGTTCGGCCAGTAAGTATTAGAGAGTTCAATAGAATGATACTAACATACTCACGCAATGGTTGTGACACACATTTGGGGGATTCACACTGTAGTCATAAAGTCATAAGTCATAAAATAATAGCACGAAAAATATGACTAGTGTGAACAACGCGTCATAACGTAGTATTCGATCAGCTGCTGCCTTGATATGAGCTGAATACACTTTTTGTTTTTTTGCGGCAGCATACTGAAAAACGTTCAGTGGCTGGCAGCTACGTAAGCTAAACGAGAAAAATGTTGCACTTGTATATATTCAGTTTTTGTTATTTAGTTCTTTTTTTTAGTTCTACTGATGATTTAGTGTAAGAATCAATCAAATGTAGGCATATAGACATACTTGACCACATAACAAAATAAAAAGCACTAGTTCTTTTTTAATTTTTTTATGTTATAAAAATTTAATTTAATGTACAGACGTATAGGTATGAATAATTTTTTAGCCGTTTTTTAGTCGTAAATCATATATAAGTAACGGCGGCAAACATATACTAGCGCCGTGTCGCCTAATGATTTTCAGCCCCTCGACTCAGATCTCTAGATCTATTTTATGACAAAACAAAACCATACCTGAAAGAGTGCTATTATTTTATGACTTTTTTGTATGCAGCACAACAACAATTTGTTTAATCTGGTCTAAAATATTATGACTTTATGATAATATGACCAAATAGCACGAGGTGTGAATACCCCATATGACTTTATGATAATATGCCTAAATAGCACACGGTGTGAATATCCTAATTGTATTTAAATATCAACGTTGTATTCTTGTTCGTACTCATACTTGTACAGTAAGTACTACATCATTGCTTAATAGAGGGGTGTATGTGTGTATGTGTGTTGACCTGTCCATCGTTACCTTAAATAAATATATAACACATACGCTCACTCATCTCATTTCACCTTTTGTAAGCTTGTTTTAGTTCTATGTCATTTTTAATATAAAATAGTTTTTTTTTAAATATTGTAAAATATTGTGCTCTCCCGAGAGAATTGAAATGTTGACGAAATGCCACAAGACTCTTTTATTTTCGTGGCAAATGTGGCTTCTTTTTACAGCATTTTCAACATGTGCTAGCCCAGTGAGCAAGCAATACCCCACACAAGACGGAAAAGGTCATTTTTGTATTTGTTTTTGCCATTCATGTTACATCCGCAGAGTGTCACGTATTGTATTTGTGATTTTTTTTTATGTGAGCATTTGTGTGCCCGTAAAATGCTGATATCGATTTGACTTTTAATTTATATCGTGATATCGTCATTTTATGATTAGTTTACTATTATCTAAAGCACTTTATTATGTCTGTAGGTTAAGCCACCAATAGGCTGCTGAACAATAATGAATAGTGATGTTCGTTGCTAATTTTTATTTCCTAAATTATATTGCCTTTATATAAAAAAAGTTATTTAGTTGTAATTGTTTATATTTACAAGTTCCTATAAGGCCGATATGTAATTAGATTTCCTTCGTATTAAAACACTCTGCTTTTGTAGTGTAAAAAATATATAAGGTGTTTTTTTATAAAGTGACACAAGTTTAAATCATAATAAAATAAGAAAGACAATTTTATGAAATTCATGTTTAAATATGATTTGTGCCATATGAGCGCCATAATATGGAACACCAATTTTCAACAACTAAAAAAATCTTCCATAAAGTGGAAGGACACAACCCCAGTTGTTGAGACCGGCGACGAAGTGATTGATTAGGATCATCTTCAATGCTTTTCCGTACAGCGGCTACAGCTTCTTCTGTGCGCACTGTTCGGCGTCTCGCGGGATGCACTTTATCAGTAACACTAAATGTGGTCCGAAAACGATATATTGTTCTTCGACTCGGAGGGTTTGGGATCTCAGTAGGCTCCTACAGGACAGTCGGACGTTTAAAAGGTTGGTCGATTTTTCACACGCTTTGTTTAATAGGAGAAGGGCTGGACATTAGTTTGGTGACCCAGACACGAGCGGTGTTGTTGTGTATATGCGTTTGTCATATGCTTGTGTTGTTATCTTTCTGAGTGTGATGTTTTGCGTGTTTGATTGATGTGATGCTGTCTGCGTGTATTTTCGGTGTAGGTATATTTATACTTGTCGGTCACCAGTCCGGGGCTATTTTGTCTACGAGGTCTGACCGGAGACTCAATTCTGGTACCACGGGTGTCAGGAGCAGAAGAAACCTCCGTTTCTGGCTGGCAATGTCTGCGGCCCTTCGGTGGTTTATCGTGGTGGTTGTGGTTGAGACCCAAATCGCGGGGACAGCGTGACCTCAGTGTGGAGTTACACTATATAACCGGGTGCCGTGATCCAAAGATCGGTAGGAGTTTCAGGCAGGCTCCGCTTCTAACCAAGAGGTAGGCCATGTCCAACTACATGGTCTAAAATTGGTAATCATACGTAACGTTTGTTTCGTGTGGTGGCATTGGTAAACACATTGTATTCACCCGTTGTTAGGAGGAACTATGGTAAAGTTTAGCATCAGCACCTATCCACAGAGGACCTTATCTGACGATGTTGTCAACATAGTGTGAAATTCAGTATTCACCACCACCCCCGTGCCTTTTCAGGGGCTACACCAAGGCGACCTCGAGTCACCCAGGTGGCAATTTCTAGAACATGATAGGGTAATGTTCCATGATCTAACACTTTACTAGAGTGTCCATCCTATCTAGAAGATCTTAGTTCTATGAGCCACGAAAAGTTTCCCAAAAGAACTTCATTTGTTGATTCACAACAACACAAAGATTTTGCTACTATCAGCCGGCCCGAAGCCCAACCATAGAGATCGGTCATCAGTTTGTATCTGACAAATCTTCCACCAATTGGTGTCAACCACAAAACCACCACGTGAACTCCCGAAGGAGATCTCACCAATATCCAGTCGCAGTAAACTGCGGGGCCAGTACTGGATGCCGTGGTACCAGTTTAGACTACTGGTGAAGCCTCGAAAGCCAAACCAGTATAGGTTCTATAAACTTTCTATTGACTTCAGTTTCTGTTTTACCTAAACTCAAGCGTCCTTTCACCTATTGATTCTTACTGAGACACGTAGGCGAACCTACTTCTTTTAGATTCTTATATGCACATCCGTTCCACTGTTTTTAGAGATTGGGCAGTAACATATAAGTTTTAAGGAGCTACCTGCAGAAGTAATGTCTGAAAAACAGAGTAACCCTTCTGTTAGGAGAATAGTGGGATTAAACCATACCGGCGGGCGACCACTCTAATTTGTAACACAACTGTCGATTATGTACGCCATAATATGGAAGAAGTGCACGATGAGTTTAAAGAATAAAACAAATATATTTATTAAAAAATTCATCAATTTGCACGCATTGCTCTCTAGTGTTGTGAAACTCTAAAAAAACACGCTTTACAAAGTTTTACCACCCACCGATACCAGCAGAGGCAACTTGAAAATACACATGTATTGCCATTTTAAACGTCTACGTTGTAGCTTTTTTAGGGGGGTCTAGAGTTGCACAATGTTGTAAAGAACAACACAACCTTTATAACACATTCTAACTACAGATGTGAAAATATCATTAAGGGAAGCTTTTCTTTGCAACTCAATATGTACCAAAATTTATTTTATCCCTAACAATGACATAGACTAATTAACAATCTTTCCTTGAACTCATAATATCATTTATTTTAATCCATCATAAATTGTTCAAGCATTTTTTCATTTTGGGAATTTTTGTTTTTTTTTTTTTTTTGTGAAAATGCATGAAATGTATAAAAAGCATGGCAGTGTTGACAATCATAACTCCACTGTAACTCTACTTCTTAACTATATATTTCAATTTAACCTTTTGTAAATAAATAAATAACCGAACAAATACCAATATTATTCCAACTATTCTTCTTTTGTATATACGTTTATGTATTTCTTTCCAACCTGAAAAAAAAAAATAAACAAACCAAAAAAAAAAAAAAAAAACATCAGAATATGATGCAGATTATTATAGTAAATCGTCCCTTAAACGTCGCGGTGGTATTTGTATATTTGTCGATGAGGAAGAAATAGAACAAATGATTGATCCAACAATGACAAGCGATCAACAGCAACAGCAGCATGGCACAAAGAGTATAAAATTTAATGTCAAGCCATCGTTTCGTGATAAATCGAGGGGTCGTAGCAAATGCAACAAGTGTCTTTATTGTGGTTCTGATATTAAAGAGCAACAGCAACTACAACAACAACAGCAACAACAACAAAATAAAACTCCCTTAAAAACGGAAAATTTTAGCAAAAATAATGAAAACAAAAATAACAAATATGACTTTAAGCAAATGCGTAGAAAACGTTACTTAAGTTTATGGCATAAAACATGTTATTGGTATTATAAAAAACGGAAACAGCCACGAAATGGATGCCAATGCGGGGCCAACGGTGAGTTTGAATAGACAAGCAAAATAAAATATTAAACAATAAACAAAAAGTATATGAAAAGACAGCTTAAATTAACGACTTCAGCTCACTATTAACTAGATACTTGTAATTTTTACTACTCACAACAACAATAATATATTGTATATGAAAATAACATCCAGAACAACAAACTAAACTCACCACCACCACCACCACTACAATAGCAACAACAGCTTAATTTTTTTATTTAATAAATAGTTAAAATAAAATATAATAACTTTTTTTAATACTCGCATATTCAAATATTGTTTATATAGCAAATCATTTGATTAATTTTACTCAATGCAATTTCTATGCTGTGCTAATGAACACGATCGTAGAAAGAGTAACGCGTAAACTACGACTTGACAATTGCTTGAATAGGAAAAAAAACACTATTAAATCTGTCTCAAGATTTCCCTATTTGTAGCAGAGCTCAGATTTGCTCGCGAAGAAGAGTACTCGAAGATTACGAGTACTCGTTTGTTTTAGGTGGGAGTACTCGCGAGTACTCTTTTTTAAAAAGTAAGAGTGGGATTAAAAATCTTCGAAATAGAGTGAGAGTTTACTCTTAAGAGTAAAATCGAGTGGAAAATTGAAACTGTTTGTCTTTCCTGACTTGTGTGTGCGTGTGGTTTTTGTGTACTCTTTCAGTCTTGCCATACAGTGCGCGTGTGCGGAGCAATTAGTTGGTTTTATAAAAAAAGTTTTATTATATTTTTAAAAGTTTACTTATATTTTCTATATTATAATGAACAATAAGGACATAAATAATACTATACTTGCTACTATCGGCAAAAACAAACAGTTTCTATTTTTCCACTGTATGAGAAAGACTGAAAGAGTACTCGGCAAGAGTATAATCTGCTCGATTTCGAGCGTATTTTACTCGCACTCGAAATCGAGCAAAGCATATGCGCTCTTATTCGAGTGGCATAGAAAAATAGAGTACACTCGATATTTTTTTTCACCCGCAGGAGTACTCGCGCTCGAATTCAAACGAGTTTCACTTTCTACTCGAATTCGAGCGAAAATTTCGGAGCTCTGATTTGTAGTGCTATTTTTACACAGATTTCATGGATTTCAGTTTGACAGAGTTTTTGCAACTTTTACTGTTCAATTGCCGTCAAGTGTGTCATATATCTTATACTTTGTACGCTGAAATTACATTAGCATTTAACTTGTAACTAAAGAAAATTTTTCAAGCTTAATAAAACTTCCTGAAAGGTTCAGCTGTCATGCTGCGCCCATTTTAATTGAATTAATAAAATAATGGATAAAACTGCTACCAAATCTATAACTTTCGACATTTTTGTTTGATTTCAAACTTTTGTAATAAGCAATTCATTTTCCAGTTCAGAAAACTTATCAACAATAGTTTAGTAGTTTATCAACAACTATTTATTCAATTCAGAGAATGAGCTACACAAAGAAAACAATGCAAATTGATACCTGGACTAGACTAGATCTAGTGAATAGTACCGCTATTATTGAAATACATTATTTTTGTGTGCAAAAATGTGTCTTGATTGTTGGGCAGTATTTAAATTAGCAAAAACTTGTTAAAATTTAAATAAAAATAGGAACATGTTTTACAAATATCTCCAGTTGCAAAACGGTAATAAAATTCCATATTTATTGTTGGAGGGGGCGTATGTAAGAAAATCGAAGGTAGTGCTAAACATTGAAAACCTCATAAAGAGCACATCCCAGTTGGCAAAATCATCGTAGATGACATTGTCTTCGACGATAAATGTACAAAATGTCGTCAGTAAATAGGTTTTGGAAAAAGTTTATTTAAAAAAATATATTTTGAAAAGTAGGACGCCCTTGTCAAAAAGAAGTAATTTTTATTATTTTTTTTTAATGCATGCGATTAAAGTTTTTTCAAAATCTTTTTTATATTTTAAACTCCTTTATTAGGCATAAATAGATTATTTATTAGAATGATTTTGGAAAAAAAATTTTTAAAAAAAGATAATTCTTCAAAAAAAACACAAAAATTAAATAAAAATTTTTGTATATTCTCCCGAGTTCAGCGTTTTCAAAATCTTCTTTAGTCTTCCTTAGAAAAGGCATTTTTTATTAGAATAGGTTTTTAAAAGAAAATTGTGTTAAAAAAATTAATTTTCAAAAGTGAGACCCCTTTCCAAAAAGAAATAATTCTGTTTTAAAATCTTTTTTATATTTTAAAATCCTTGCAAAAAGTTGTTTTATTAGAAAGATTTTGTAAAAAATTTTGTTAAAAAAAATTATTTTGCAAAGAGGTATCCCTTTCAAAAATAAAATATAAAAAAAAAGTTTTCTTGCAAACGCGAGCGATTTAATCATTTTCGAAATCTTTATTTTTGAAACTCCTTACAAAAGGTGTTTTTTTTTAGAAAGGTTTAAAAAAAAATTGTGTTAAAAAAAAATTTTGCAAGGAAGTTTTCCAAAAAAAAATTGTGTTTAAGGTTTTTCAAAATCTTCTTTAGTTTTTAAACTTTTTACAAAAGGTATTTTTTATCAGACATAAATAAGTTTTTGGAAAAAATTGTGTTAAAAAAATGAATTGTAAAAAATGGTACCCTTTTCCAAAAAGAAGTATTTTTTTTTTTGTAAATGCATTTTCAAAATCTTCTTAAGCTTTTAAGCAAAAGGTTTTTCATTACAAATGTTTTGGAAAAAAAATTTAAAAAAAGATAATTCTCCAAAAAAAACACAAAAAATATTCTCCGAGTTACAAAAGGTTTTTTTTATTTGAAATAAATGGGTTTTTTATTAGAAAGGTTTTGGAAAAAATTGTTTTAAAAAAAAATAATTTTGCAAGGAAAATTTCCAAAAAAAATGTGTTTAAGCTTTTTCAAAATCTTCTTTAGTTTTTAAACTTTTTACAAAAGGTATTTTTTATTAGACATAAATAAGTTTTTGGAAAAAATTGTGTTAAAAATATGAATTGTAAAAAATGGTACCCTTTTCCAAAAAGAAGTAATTTTTTTTTGTAAATGCATTTTCAAAATCTTCTTAAGTTTTTAAGCAAAAGGTTTTTCATTAGAAAGGTTTTTGGAAAAAAAATTTGCTAAAAAAATAAATTTTCCCATTTCCAAAAAATATGTAAAACAATTTGTTTTAAAATCTTCTTTATTTTTGAAACTCCTTACAAAAATAAATATGTTTCTGTCTGTCTGTCTGTCTTCAAAATGATTTTTTTATCGACAATATCCTCGTTTTGCATTTAAGAAAGTCTTATTGGCCAATGTTCCTAATTTTGTCTCGAAAAGTCGTTAACGGCAGATAAAACTATACTGTTTATGTGGTCCTTGAAGATATGATGATGGTTATTGTCCTTTTGTATGTAGTCGTCATTGACAATTTGAAGTAATTGTCTTTTATTTAGTCGCTGATAAAAATTTTAAGGAATATAGCATTGGAAAAAATTCAATGACAAACTGAGCGGCATTGTCGCTCATCTCTTCTTGTGTGACTTCGACGCTATTTGTATATCACACTATTATCGTGTGGCCAACTGGGATACCCTTATATGTACATATTGCATATGTATGTATTTGTGTATGTTGTTATTGTAAATATTTATACACTTACACTTATGCTACAATCACAGTTTGTATACATTTTCTTTATCAATCAGTTTAATTGTTTATAACAACTTATTCATGTTCACATACTCGAACATATGTAAGTCTCTGAAGGTCATCAAGTGAATGAAATGAATGTATTAAATTATGTATAGATGACTTATTGATAATAGAGTTGAAATATAAAAACACCAAAGAACTAAGAATTATTGTTGTCATATTTTTTTTATTACCATTCCTAAGTACACAAATTCACTTCATTTAAGTGCCAGCACGTATTTGCTTTTTTATTAATAAAAAAAAACAAAGTTCGTTTTATCATACGCACAATTATTTAAAATTACACTTTTATTTTATTATTGTAGAGATTATATTTATTTGTATTAGATTCTGCTACGATAAAAAATCCAAAGGAAGTGATACTATTTTGTTATATATATTAATCTTAATTATAATTATTGCCCTGAAGAAGCCATTTAGAGGATATCGAAATATCGGGTAATAAAAAATTTCAATTTCTTTTATAAAAAGCTGACCTAAAGCTTGATAAAACAAACAAATAATCAAAAATCTACAAAAATCATTTTTTTTTTCATTTTCGATGGAGTGCGTATGATTAATGTGACTGTAAATTAAATTTAGTATACGACAGAGTGCTCACAAATCTTGATAAAACAAACAAATAACTAAAAATCTACAAGAATAATTTTTTTTTTTCATTTTCGAAACTCTTTTTGAATTTGTAAAAAACAAGTAAAAACAGAGGACTTTTCACTTATCGTTCAATGGCTTGGGAGAAATTATAAGATATTCAGTTCCTTAACAGATTTGGAAAGAATGAGTTGAGACCTTGTGAATGATACATAATTTATTTCAATATTTTTGGGAAGTGTGTATTTCTGCAGCAAACGAGTTTTTTTTCGAACTAACAAATTTTCGTATGCAGTTTTTTATATAGGAACCAGCGTTGCCCATTTTCGCTATTTTTAACTAAAATGTTGTTTTTTTTTCTTCAGTGCCTACATGAGTAATTTGTTTTAAATTTTTTTAAAGCGATAGAAGTGTAAATATACAGACTATATATGCTTTTTTCCATTTTTAAAAATCATTTTATAAATTAAAATTTATCGAAATATGAAAGAATGACGAATAATTGTTAAGACCTCAAATGTTGGCTGAAGTAGTAGAAAACGAGACTATGAAGCGGAGAGTCGTGAGTTCGAGCCCGCGCTGAGTCATGAAATATTGTGTTGAATTCTTTTGAACAGCATTAGTGCGTGGTTGTATTAGTTGTTGCCAACCTGTTTCACTGATGAAGGCATAGTCACTGGTCACTGAACATAATTGGCAGCGACTGACACTATCATGTACTAAAAGCAGAGTAACAGCACCCACTCTCGTCGGCCCTGTAGCAAAAAATTAGCCGGCGAAGTAAAAGGTTGAAATAGCTACAAAAAAACTGTGTATCTTCTCATCTTTCCTATTCTGTCCCCTCAATACTATCCCCTCGTTTTCAGTTCCGGCACAATGCATTGCATATATAGGGGTCATCCCCTGAGTCCAAGATAAAAAAATAAAAAAAATTATGATTAAGCGCGTGTTGAAAATTTGAAAACAGAAAGAAACGCAACTTGTTTGTTTATCAAAAAGAAAAAAGTTGTTCAAGATTTGTTATGGAATTTAAAAATTAAAACCTCTTCTTTGATGAACTTGATAAAAAATGTCAAAAGTTCAACAATAAGAAAATATTTCTAAAAGAGCGAAAAAGTTTAAAAGAAAAGTTAAATGAAATTCTAAGAAATCTGTTAAACTTCATACGGTTAATATTTAAGAAAAAATATAAACATTTTTCAGTGTCCTTAACCCACCCTTTTTCGAGGAGTTTCAAAACTAGACTCATGCTGCACTAGGCAATACAAACAACAAACGTAGTGTCACTTCCCAGGTATTTGTCTTGCATTTTTTTTTATCATAGTGTTATTAATAGTGTAAAATTAATTGCACTTTTTCAGAAATAGAGTGGTAACTTGGATTCGCTTAGAGAAATTAATTTTCCCACAAGTTGATTACTAACTATTCACTGCATTCTTGTCTGTATTCAAATATTGCTGTCATACCACAAAGTTGTTAGTAAGTCCCGGTTTACACTATGAAATTTTTGTCGCAGCAATTCTTGATATTTAGTGAGGAAGAGCGAGAAAGGAATATAAATGGTATATATTCCTATTTCAGGACTCTCACACAAAATAAGAATTGCTGCAACAAAAGTTGCATAGTGTAAACAGGGACTAATTTTAAAACCTTGAAATCGTTTTACTCAAAAAAATACAACTTTTTTTTATTTATAACTCTATTTCAGTAAAAACTCGATTTTTTAAATTATAAAAACATATTAAAAGAAAAATCTTCATATATTATGTTAATGTTTTTTTTTATATAATAATACAATATTTTTTAAGCTTAAGGTCTTTATGATATATATTTATTTTTCAATATTTCGTTAACCTTTGGTTAACTTCTTCAGGAAATTGTTATTATTTTTCATGTTTTCTTTCAAAAAAAAAAAAAAAAAATTTCATTGAAAGAAAACATAAAAAATAATAACAATTTCCTGAAGAAGTTAACCAAAGGTTAAAAAATAAATATATATATATATATATATATATATATATATACTATATATATATATATATATATATATATATATATATATATATATATATGTATATATATATATATATATATATATATATATATATATATATATATATATCATAAAGACCTTAAGCTTAAAAAATATTGTATTATTATATAAAAAAAGAAAAAGGTCGAAAAATTAGCACAAAAAAAAAAAAGTTAATATTTTTTTATAAATACATTTTTTATAACATATTTTTATGATTATATGCGCTCATTATTATTACTAATCATTATTTTCTCTATAATTTATTAACATTTTAATATTATATCTACAGTTTAATGATATTCTACTAACTTTTGCATTAATATAAATTTATACATCTCTCTCTCTCTCTCTCTGCCTCTCTTCTTACCATTTGCTTGTTGCTACTGCTGTTGTTGTTGTTGTCATTGTTATTGCTACAATTTCATTTAATATCTCTGATTATCTAAAAAAGAAAAACAATTTAATTTTCTCATTTCCTAAGTCGTGCTGTCAGTTTGTTCTGTTTAATATGTAAAGAATTTTAACTTTATATCTCTTCATATTCTTCTATGTTGTATATACTCGTACTACCGCCACCCACTCTCACCATTAACTTGTTTTTTTTTTTTGCATTAATACTACAAATGTACATCCAATATACGAACACTACGACTTAAGTTTAATCAAAACTGAAATACTTATCATTATTCGTATCTTTTATCATCAATTATGTGCATTGAAGAGCACATCGTTGATTATCATTTGCTACTGATAAGAAAACTATGCAACAGGAAGAATACCAAATGGAAAAAGTTTTAGTTCTATGGATCGATTTGAAAAGTATTATAGCTATTTTGGATTTATGAAGAGGCTAAATATATAAGGATGCCATTCATTTATTTTATTTTTTTTCACTTATACAGACACGCTCAAAGCGCCTAAAATAAAGCAATTGTTAAAATATTAATCAGTCAGCATCTCATACAAATTTCATTAAATAGTTAGTTGTCTATGCAACTTGGTCTATTTTTATTGATTAGGCAAAATTGTTAACAAAAAACTAATATGTAGTTGTTATAGTATTCACTAAACATGCTAAGTAACTTGAAAGAAAATGTATGTAGGTCACGATAAAGTTTGGAAAAATTTCATTATTATAATTGACTATTAAGAAACTACATCACACAGATTTTGTATTTATTATGATGTTCCAGTTAAGGAAAATCGATAAATCTTTACCAAACTGCTTACACGTATTTACAAAATTCGGCATTGAACATTTTTCAACAACAGATTAGTTGTAACAAATTGTTGAATTCAATAAAATGGAAAAAAAAGAAATTTTATGCAGCTATCAAGCACATCGATTTGAAAGCGAAAGTATTTTTTACAACAATAAATTTAAAATTAATCCTACACAGAAGTACATGAGTAGAATTATAGCAATTGCGATTTTAAAAATTAAACTTTATAAATCAAAGTAATCAAATTTCGTAACAATCGTCATTTAAGCAGTTCTTAACGACATTGGAAAATTGTTTTCTTTTATCAAATTGTTTTTGCATAATAATCAAACCATTTAGATGATGTCCAAGTAAAAATTGCCAACTTGGACACCCTAATGTGACTTGTACTAGTTAATTTTTTTTATCTTTGAGTCTTACTTATGGCTATTATAATATTCGAATAATGGGATATAATACAGATATAAGTTCTTGCATAGATATATAAAATACTTTAGCAAAATTCTTTGTATAATATATCAAATTTTAGCGAAAACAGTTAAAGTTTTTTTTCAATAAAACACATTTATTAAACATGTCTAAGTGCTTACATTTCATTAGCTATTATTCCAAATCATCAGTAGACTTCTACTTAATTCTAGGAACACAATTGGGACGAACGGCGAACTATTCGCCGAGAATATTCGTTGTCAATAATAAAACACACTTGTGTATAAGAATATAAATACATCATGCGCCGCAAACTAGGCACTGGATTTTTCTCTATTTCGGATGCATCATGATCTTTTGGCTATATGTATACGTATTAAGATGAGTTTCAGAGGCAAATACGTCTTGAAAATACTTTCAAAAATGAAAAAGCTTATGAAAAAGCTTGTGGAAAAACTTAAATCACATGCATTTCAGCAAAAACAATTTTTTACAAATTTTTTGGCGATATCACTTTTTTTGTTGTAACACAATTTTACCAAAAATGTGTTTAATTTTCATAACGACGTATTGAAAGGAGTTTCAAATGTGAAGAAGCTTTCCAAAAAGCTTAAATCGCGTTCATTTAAGCAAAAAAAAAATTGCTAATTTTTAATAAATTTTTACAAAAATCAGTTTTTTGATTCGAACACAATTTTACCCAAAACGTGTTTTAGCTAAAATTGAAAGGGGTTTCAAATGTGAAGAAGCTTTCCAAAAAACTTAAATCGCGTGCATTTAAGCAAAAAAAAATTGCTAATTTTTAATAAATTTTTACAAAAATCAGTTTTTTGATTCGAACACAATTTTACCCAAAACGTGTCTTAGATAAAATTGAAAGGGGTTTCAAATGTGAAGTAGCTTTCGAAAAAACTTAAACCGCATGCATTTAAGCAAAAAAAAAATTTACTAATTTTTAATAAATCTTTGCAAAAATCAATTTTTGGGTTGAAAAACAATTTAACCCAAAACGTTTTTATTTCTAATAAATACGTATTGAAAGGAGTTTCAGAGGTGAAGAGGGTTTTGAAAAAGCTCAAATCGCATGCACTTAAGCAAAAAATATTGTTGACTCATGTTTTGGAAAAGGATAGCAAAAAAAAATTTTTTAGTTGAAACATAATTTTACCCAAAATGTGTTTATTTTTAGTAATTCATATTTATTGTATAATAAACTTAAAATTTTATTATTATTATACAATAAATATATAGAACAGTTAACTAGTGTTTTGTTAATTTTTTAATTGTTTAAATAGTCACACTATCATACAAACCAATAAGTTTATGAATTGTAACAGTTTTTATAACAGTTTTCTTTTCTTCCGCCTTATTATGTTTTATACAATGAAATTACCCAAAGAATTTTTACCTCTAAGCTCGTCGTGTTGGGAAAAGTTCGTCGTTCGTCTGAGTTGTGTTCTTATGCACAAACTTTCAAAAACCAATTGAGAATTATATTAGAAAAAAGCGCATTAATAGTAAGCATAAGCTTGGAATTTATTTTTTTTTTTAAATATACATATAACAAATAAATTCTATTTGATATTAATCTGTTAACTGTTTTATACACATTCATGATATTGAAAGCAGTGGCAAATTTGAAGTAGTCAACTGAATAACAACTTTCAAATTAATTGTTTCATGTAAATCATTCTCAACTAAAATGCCAATATTTAATCCATATTATTACAATTTATTTTGAAATAAATTTAATACCATCTTAATATCATCATATATTATAATGAATAATTTTAATGATATAATTGTTAAGTGCTTAATTCTTCCTATTTAACAATCTAATATTGTTTGTTTTTAGCTTGTATTGTGCCTTAGCAATACAGAAGAAAAATATATCCTACTTATCTGAGCATCTATAGCCTTAATATATTTTACACAGAGGCTATAAAATTTAAGATAACATTGAGTCATTACAAATTGTCAAACATCATCGTAGGAAAGAAGAAAATATATTTTATGCTCATATTTTTCGTTTTTCTTAGTAAAATCAAAGAACCTAAGGCAACGTTCATGGTATTCTAATTAGCTAATAGGATTTAAAATAAATGAACTAAGAGCTTTAGAGAACATCAATATACAGATATGAATGCATGTACATATATACAAGTATATGTATAATAAAAGTTCGAAAATAAATTTTGTTTTAAAAAGTGATGGAGTGCGTATGATTAATGTGACTGTAAATTAAGTTTAGTATACGGCAGAGTGCTCACTAATCAATGAACATAAACAAGTACACGATATCAAAATAATCTCTGGCCATAAAAAGATTATGAACATTTAATTATTTATTTCATTTATGATTATAGCATTTATTTAGCGATTAAAGGCAATTAAAATATTCCAAGTTTTATAAATTTACCTATTGTTTTAATAAGCATGCAACCGAAAGTACTACAATATAAAAATTCAAAGAGCTTAGAAATTTTTTTAATATCTATTGATTCTTATAACTTATAAGCTTTTGACATGCCTAAGTATCTATCTGTTCTGTAATATTAAGACATTTTTCTATTTCTATCCTCGAGTTATTTAAAAAGTATTTTAATCATGTACAAACTTTACTTATGGATTTTGTTTTTATTTATTTATTTTTATCTCAACATATGAATATTTCCAGTTTGTTTAATGTGCTCGTGATATAGAATTTGAAAGAGAAAAACAAATAAAGTCATTAAGATAATTTCATTAATAACTTTTCATATTTCTAGGTGGCTCAGTAAGACCAACAAAAGGTTGGAAAGCAGAGCATAAAGCGGCACGTACTTTAGGAATTATAATGGGTGTATTCCTGTTATGTTGGTTGCCATTTTTTCTTTGGTAAGTGATAAATTTGAAATAGAGATTACATGGGTATGTAATCTCTATTTCTTGAAACTTTTTGCAAAAAAAATTATGTGCAATAGATCTGTATAAAATATCTGCACCACCATAACATCAGAAACCATAGAATAGGCTACAGTACAACAGTAGGAACGGACCTATAGCAACTCAGATCAAAGATTAGTAGCTGATCATCGTAATTTTCGTAAATTCCTTTCACCTGTCGAATCATAAGAAAGTCCTTTAGACCGAGATCACGCCTATTTGGAAAGGTATGAAATACTAGAAGAACAGACTAGCAATCCGTATGAGTGTGAAGATAAATACGCCGAGTTAAATATGTTTTGACGTAAGCAGTTACGAAACACCATATTTAGCTGTGAAGTTATGACGTAACGAAATGGCAATCAGTGAAGTTTTTTGTATTAAAATGCATATTTAATAAATTTTTTGAGCATTTAAAATAAAATTATATTACAATATGATTATAAATCATGAACTAAAGTCCCAAAACTGAGTATGTTAACTATTCGTATATTTTACAATATTTATCATTTTGTATATGATCTTGGAGGGATTTTGGCCCAAGTGGGCAAATAAGGAGTTGGCATGCATTGCCAGTATATACGAAATGATTATGGGAGTGACTTCTATCACACACAACAATTGGAATAGCTAAATTGAGTTTGTGAAAATATTTACAGGCCATGAAAGTTCAATTTTAATTGTGTGTGGGTGTGTGTGTGTGATCTTGGATGGATTTTAGCGCAAGTAGCCAAATAAGTAGTTGGCATGCGTTGCCGGTAAATAAAAAATGATTATGGTAGTATCTGCTATCACACACAACAATTGAAATATCTGAATTGAGTTTGTGAAAATATTTACAGGCCATGAAAGTGTGATCTTGGAGAGATTTTGGCCCAAGTGGCCAAATAAGGAGATGGCGTGCGTTACAAGTACAGTCGACTCTTGATAATATAATTTAAAGCTGAAGGGACCAGAGAAAAAGTTCAAATAATCGAGTTTTCATTTTAACGAGACTTCAAAATATCGAAAGAGAGACAGAAAAAATTCAAATTAACAAGAGTTTTCATAAAAAAAGCGAAACCATTTGCACGCACAAAATTCCGCAAAAGCAAAGCATTAATTTTTTATGTTAGCAACTGTCGATGTAGTGGTGTATACTAAAATCGTGGCACAGAAACTAATGCAAACGATTTAAATTTCTTTTAAAAACAGAAACAAAATCACATTAGGCGAGCACATCGCAAAAAAACTAAAATAAATGGTTGTTTTATTTATTTTATATTTTGCATAAAATACAGCAGTTAAAATAATTCAAATTATAGAGCGTAGATCCAACAAATTCAAATTATAGCGAGTCGGCGATCAAAATGCCATTCAAATAATTTCAAATTATTGAGGGGACCAAATTACATAGATATTTTTCAATTTATTGAGTGTTTTTCAAGGGACTTGGAAAACAGTTCAAATTACCGCGAGATTCAAATTAACGAGTTTCAAATTATCAAGAGTCAACTGTATATGGGCATTTCCAGAAAAAAGTCCACCTTGATCGAAAAATTAAAATTTCACAAACAGATATTTTCCTAATGTATTATAAAGGAGAAACTTCTAAAATAAATTAAATTTAGGAGCTAAAGCTTTCTTTTGTTGGGATGGTGAAATACTGAGCTACAAGTTTGAAGTTCTCGTTTTTGTAAGTGTTTCTTAACTTCAAGGGCATTTTCTCTTTATAATTAACATTCCTAAAATCAATTTCATAATAATACTCTTATTGCAAAACTGTTGCTACAAAAATATTCAATCATAAAACAAATGCAAAAAATATATTTAGTATATCGTAGTTTTTATATAATTTTCTAATATTTATGTGTTTTTCGTATTTTTTTAACAAAATAAATATCAAGTGGAAATTTTAGTAACGTAACGCCAGTAACGTAACGGCAGACCAATTTTCATAAAAGAAAAAAAAGGGAAAAAGATTTGTTCAATTTATAACTTGGAAAATAAATGTATATTGGTCCAAAACCTATCAAAAAAAATTTGATTAAAAATACTTGCCCAATTCGCAGAGTTCAACAATTTTGTTATCAAAGTCAAATCGCACTTCCGTTTTTTGTAACGTAACGCCAGGTCACTTTTTGGAGTATATCTTGAAATTCTTAGGCTCAACTATTTCCATTTTTTGGTTGAATATAGAGCTATCCAATCACTTCTCTAATGTGAGAAAAAAACTTTTTTAAATTCTGGTTTTTAACGTTTTTTTTAATATATTGCCGTACAAAAGTAACGTAACGCCAAAATGGAAATGCCCATGTGCAAAATTATTGTGGGAGTGTCTTCACACACATTCAATCCATATATTTACGGACAGTAGGAAAGTCATAGGAGCCTTAAGAAATCACATAATTCAATCTCGAAATATCCTACAATGGAAATATGAGATAAACTTGTATAGGCATTGTGAAAATATCGAGACTATATGGGCTCAAGGACATCAGTGCATCGCTAAAAACGATAAGGCGGATTAGCTGACGAAGATGTGAACCTTAAAGACCAACATCCCACTAAAAAACACCGACGCATTTTAATTAACTGAAATAATGTGGTTAAAGTCTACTGATGATTTGGTAAAGCACTAATAAAATTCATAAGGACATTGCTTGACCACCAACAAATAAATTTCATTTAAAATAGAATTGTGACAATACGTCAAATAGAAAATTTTATAAAATAATGTGCTATAGATAATATAATATAATATGTAGAGCCAGCCCAGAAGATGACAAAACACACAATCAATAGTTGTGCCACTGGCCAACTTTCAGTCAAATTAGATTTTTGATTTCTTTATTGAGAAGTTTCTCCGATTTCGCCATAAAAGCGCCCAACATGTCTTAGTGGCATAAGTGTAGTCCTTAAAGGATTCGAACATCTTAATTTCCCCTCTTTTCATACGAACCTAACAAAATTTGTTAACAGGTTTATTTTTATTAAAATGATTTTTAATAAAAATAAGTGATCCTACGTAGTGCTTACAAATTTACAATATATTTACACATAAAAATATAAAAATATTCGCAAGTTTTCTATTATATAAAAAAAGTGTTTCTATTTTATTGGCAGTTCATTAAATTTCCTAAATTTAATCTAAAAAGAGCATCTTAAGTTAGCGCTTAGGAAAAATTGCCCTGTATGTATGTATGTACGTATGGATTTGTTAACTATGCGTGTTCTACAAAACTCTTGTAAAAACTTGTGTGTATTAAACATAATATATTTATATATTTTTAAAGGTACGTGATTACATCATTGTGTGGTCCAGCGTGCCCTTGTCCTGATGTTGTCGTAGCTGTACTCTTTTGGATTGGTTATTTTAATTCAACACTTAATCCACTCATTTATGCTTACTTTAATCGTGACTTTCGAGAAGCATTTCGCAATACTTTGGAATGCGTTTTACCCTGTTTGGAGAAACGTAATCCTTATAATGCTTATTATGTGTAGCATATGCAGTACTCAACAATATCATCCTCGTCAGTAGCAGCAGCAGCATCCGTGCATTGAGAAAGAAATCAAAAGCACGACGAGACAGGATAACATAAACGTTTACGAAAAAAAAAAAATAGGGAGAAATGGTGTGCAGCGTTGAATTTATATACAATGAATATTCACACGACTTAGCAAGACCATCATTAATATTTCTTCGTAAGTACTCGTATGTATGTATGTTTGCGTGCCACAGCAATGCCGTACTTTCTTTTTTTATTCCTGTACGTTTGAATAAGTGTGCGTGGTTGCATACGTGTTAGTTCTTGGAAGTTTATCGTATCGCAGGACTATTTATAAGAGATTGTAAACTAAACCAAAACTATTTATGTGATAATGGAAGAAAAAAATAGTAAGCAAAGCAGATATAAAACAACTTTTTATTTATATTATGTTAAGTGTTTTAAAAAAAGAATTACCCTTAAGGGGTATTTAGAAAGTGTTGTACATACATATATCTGTGGTATGCAACTGGCACAGTGGGTTTCAAATTTAAAATAACTCAATATGCTAATAAAAACTATACATATTAAGCAGTTAACAACTTTTAAGTTTTTAATTAATATTTTTAAACTCATTCAAGATATATGAAATGCTTAACTTTTGTGCATTTAAAAATAGGTGGAACAATATCTTCACATATTTTCATTAGTACAACTTGCATGTGTATGTAAATTTGTTAAGCTCTACGAAGCGAATGTTTTAGGATTGCAAATGAGCAGCCATCGTTAACAGGCTCCATCACTTTTTACTTTATTTTATGTTTCCATCAGTAAAACTACTTTAATAAATAAATGTTTTTTTTATTTGCCTTGATTTTCATTTTATTACTTGACTTCCTTCCCATTTTCTCTCGGAAACAATATGGCTGTAGGTACGCACACACAAAAAAATACATTTAATAAAGAAACGGCATTAAAGATAACAAGCAGCACATGCTGCGCTACTTACTTTGCAGCTTTAATATTCAAAAACAAAACAAGAAAAGAAATAGAGATAAAGAGACTAATTGTTTTGCTCTCTTTGTTATGAAAAAAAAGAGAAAAAAACCTTAAAAGAGTTTTGAGTAAAATAAATGGTAAACGAAAACTAATTAAAACAAACAAACAATAACTTTGCGAAATTGCAATTTATGCAGCACAACATAATCGAAGATACGAAAGCACTAAACTCGTGCCACAATTATATCACAGTAATCGCATATGTCAAAAATTGGTAGTGCATTGTGAAACACGGGACACAACTGTTTTTAGCAGTATGTACGTATGTACACACTTGTGCATATGGATTTATTATAAAAGTCAAGCAGGTCTTATGAAAACTCTTACCACCAAAAACCAAAAGCTGAACTTCAAACCATCAATAATAGTCAGTAATATAGATATGAGAAACCAAAAGCAATAGCGATTATTATTGCAAAAAACTACCTCTAAGTATATACATATTATCATTAAAAGTAGTCCAACTTACATGCAGTACATTCATTATTGTTTTCGAAACGCTTGCCGCAATTGCAATTAAATATCTAGCCATCATTAAAAATATCGATCACATTTTATTTTATTTTTCACTAAAACTGCTTTAATAAATTAATTTGGCTTTTATTTGCCCTTATTTTACTTTTTTCCCCTTTTCTTTTTGGTAAACATACACACACAGAACACACATAAATAAATACACAAGTAACATAACCTGCGCCTTTAACTTTGCATCTTTGACTTGAACAGAAAAACACAAATTTTTCATATCAAAAGCAATAATTATTAAAAACTGCACAACACTTGAATAAACCACCAATTAATCTACATTTATTGAATATTTCCATGAAAATTTAACACTTTTTACTAATTTTATTGAAAATTAAAACAAGACATGTAGCAAAAACAGCCGCGTCACCGAAAATTTCTTAATAAACTGACAAAAGAATTAAAATGTCAAAAGAAGTAAAACTAACTGTTCGTTGTTCTCTCTATGTTGTATTATTAGAAAGAGAAACAGTACATAATAGTCTAAAGGAAAAACGAATACAAAACAAACAAACAAACAAAAACATTGCGAATTTACAGATTAACTCCAAAATTTAAAAAATATTAAAGCAGTACATATTAAAACATATGCACATATGTACATACACATATATTAGCAAGATTAAGAAAATGTTTTGTAAATTTCTGAATATGTGATGTCTGGTTCAATAATAAGTATGCATTCAAGTTTGTGTAGGTAAAGCAGATCACGCACTTGCGACTAGCAGGTGAGATTTGTCGATGCTGCAGACCTCCCCATACCTACCACACACGAATCTTAATAATTGTTAATGTCAAAGAGGGGTAATGAATGGAAAAACACGTGATGCAGTTTTTTTTATTGTATAGATGTATGTGGGTGTGCGCATTTCGTATGAATAACAAAAAAGTCAAGCAGATATTATGAAATACCCAAAGCTGAATTTAATATGTACAAAGAATGTATATCGATGTGTGGAGCCAAAAGTGATATTGTCACTGATTAATTAATTAGTTGTACCTACAAATACACATAAGAATTTTCATTAAAAACTTACATGCGTACCTATGCACATTCCTCATGAACATTCCTTATGATTTTCAAAGCGAATGATTGCAATGTAATTACAATTGCATAGCCAACTTTAATAGGATCTGCCTATAATATATTATTTTATTTTTCACTAAAACTAATTTAACTAATAAATTTGGCTTTATTTCTATTTCATTATTTTATTTCCATCCCATTTTCTTTTGTGTTTTTGTACACAGAACACACAAAATATGTATATACAGAAGCAATACAACCTGCGCCTTTAACTTTGCAGCTTTGACTTGTACAACACAACACAAATTTTTCTTATCAAAGGCAATAATTATCAAAAACTGCACAACACTTGAATAAAACCCCACTTAATCTACATTAATTCAATATTTTTATGAATATTAAACAATTTTTACTAATTTTATTGAAAATTCAATCAAGACATTTTGCAAACACAGCCGTGTCACTGAAAATTTCTTAATAAAATGACAAAAGAATTAAAATGTGAAAAGGAGTTAAAGAAACTTTTTGTTTTAGTTTGTTATGCAAATTGAAAGAGAAAAATTACATAGTAGATTCTTAAGTAAAAACGAAAACAAAACAAACGAAAATATTACGAAATTACAGATTCAACTCCAGTAATTATTTAAAAAATATGAAAGCACTACCTATTACAACATACATACATACATATATGTACATATCTGTATACCTATGCAAATTTTAAAAAAGTAAAATCGCCTAAAGGGAAGAAAATGTTTTGATCTTGTCTGAAGGAATGCTGTCTTTTTCAATATTAGTATCTATTCAAGTTTGTGTAAGTAAAGCAGCACACGCACTTACGAAAAGCGGGTGAGATTTGTCAGTGCAGCAGACCCCTTGTATTTTTAGTTGTATGTGCGTATGTAGGTACATATATTTGTATGAAAAGTCAAGCAGATATTATGAAATACTCAAAGTTTAATTTAATATGTATGAAAAATGGGCATATACATATGTATATATGAAACCAATAGTAATGTTGTAATTAATATGTTGTACCTACAAAAACACTTAAAAATTCTCATTAAAAGGAGTCCAACTTACATGCGTATGCACTCGATGTACATTCCTTATGATCTTTATTGCGAATGATTGCAATGTAATTACAATTGCATAGCCGCCTTTAATAGGATCTACCTATCATATTTTATTTTTCACTAAAACTTCTTTAGGAAATATATTTGACTTTATTTTCATTGCATTATTTTACTTGCTTCCCTTTTTCTTTTGGGAAACATAAACACACAGAACCATAAATACACAAGCACCACAACCTGCGCCTTTAACTTTGCAGCTTTCACTTGAACAACACAACACAAATTTTTCATATCAAAAACAATAATTATTAAAAACTGCACAACATTTGAATAAAACACCACTTAATCTACATTTATTGAATATTTTTATGAATATTTAACACTTTTTACTAATTTTATTGAAAATTCAATCAAGACATTTAGCAAAAACAGCCGTGTCACCGAAAATTTCTTAATAAACTGATGAAAGAAATACGATGTCAAAAGAAGTTAAAGAAACTGTTCGTTTTACCCTCTTTGATGTATTATTGGAGAGTAACGGTACACAATAGTAACCACATAGGAATTCTCATTAAAAGCAGTTCAATTTACATGCGTATGCACTCGATGTACCCACATTCTTTATGATTTTCAAAGCGAATGATTGCAATGTAATTACAATTGCAAAGCCGGCTTTAATAGGATCCACCTTTCATATATTATTCTATGTTTCACTAAAACTACGTTAATAAATATATTTGCCTCTATTTCTATTGCATTATTTAATTCCTTCCCATTTTCTTTGGGAACACAAGCAACATAACCTGCGCCTTTAACTTTGCAGATTTTACTTGAACCACACAACACAAATATTTCATATCAAAAACAATAATTATCAAAAACTGCACAACGCTTGAATAAAACACCACTTAATATATATTGATTGAATATTTTTATGAATATTTAACACTTTTTACTAATTTTATTGAAAATTCAATCAAGACATTTAGCAAAAACAACCGCTTCACCGAAAATTTCTTAATAAACTGACAGAAGAATTAAAATGTGAAAAGGAGTTAAAGAAACTATTTATTTTGCTCTCTTTGATGTGCAAATTCAAAGATAAAAATTACATCTTAAGAAAAAACGAAAACAAAACAAACAAACAAAAATATTGCGAAATTACAATTACTCCAATATTTAAGAAATATTAAAACATTAATATTTTTTAAATATTGAAAAAACTAAAATCACCTAAAGGGGAAGAAAATGTTTTGGAAATTTCTGTAGGTATGCTGTCTGGTTCAATATTAGTAGCTATTCAAGTTTGTGTAATTAAAGCAGCACATGCACTTGCGACTAGCGGGTGAGATCTGCCGGTGCAGCAGTCTTCCCTATACCTGCCACACGTGAATCTCAATAGTTATAAATATCAAAGAGGAGTAATGAATTGGGAAACATATGATTCCCTTGTAGTTTTAGTTGTATGTGCGAATGTAGGTACCTATACCTACATATGTATTTCGTAAGAAAAAGTCAAGCAGATATTATGATACCCAAAGTTTAATTTAATATTTAATGTGTATGAAAAATTAACATTGATATATGTACATACATATATGTGAAACCAATAGTAATATTGTCTCCGATTAAATAAGTTGTTGTACCTACAAGTAGGTACGCATAGGAATTTTCATGAAGAGCAGGCCAACTTACATGCATTCCTTACGATTTTCGTAGCGAATAATTTGTAATTGCAATTGCACAGCCACCTTTAATAGGATCTACCTATCATAAATATATTATTTTATTTTTCACTAAAACTCATTTAATAAATAAATTTGGCTTTTATTTGCCTTTATTTTATTTGCTTCCCATTTTCTTTTGGAAAACATGCACACACAAAACACACATAAATAAATGCACAAGCAGCATAGCCTGCGCCTTTAACTTTGCAGCTTTGACTTGAACAGCACAATGCAAATTTTTCGTATCAAAAGCAATAATTATTTAAAAACTGCACAACACTTAAATAAAACACCACTTAATCTACATTTATTGAATATTTTTATAAATATTTAACACTTTTTACTAATTTTATTGCAAATTCAATCAAGACATTTAGCAAAAACAACCGCTTCACCGAAAATTTCTTAATTAACTGATGAAAGAATTAAAATGTGAAAAGGAGGTAAAGTAACTATTTACTTTACTCTCTTTTTTATGTTACTAGAAAGAGAATAAGTAGTACATAACAGAGATTTATTTACAATGTAATTTAAGCGAAAACAATTGACACAAACAAAATCAATGCATTTTGTCAGTTTTAATTTAAAACTTTAAAAAATATTAAAGCAGTAAGTATTTAATCATGATTGAAAACTTGAAGGAAGTGAAATCGATGCAATAATTTTTTAGTAACATGTTTGTGTATTTAATTTGAAAGTCAATGCCACGAGATTGCAAAAAGAAATATATATACCACATTCCAGGTACATGTTGGAACTTTTACCCACTGTGTCTAACCGTCATTGAATATGATCTTCCCAATACAGCCACATATTTATAAGCACTTATTATGTATGTATAAAACAATTTTGGAAATTGTAGAGAACAATAACTTTGGAATACAGTATTAAAAAATCCTTTGGCGGCACTGTCGTCCGAAACTCATATCTAGCTGGACAAAATGTTAGACACGTGATTCGTTTATGTTTCTAAGTTCTCAGTGTATCAATACACTATGAACTTTATAATAAATTTTTATATTTGAATTTCCATCAAAATGTAGCCCAGATATACATAGATCGCATCAAGCATATGTATAGGCTCAAATGCATATATGTTCATATGAATTTGGACTCAGAAACCCAAAGTCAATTTCGATGATTTTTAGACATTACTCGTATATTTTGTATGTAACCGTTAACAATTTTCATTTTTGGGGAATTTAGTGCTAACCAAAAGAGATTTAATTTGAAAATGAATATAAGAAGTTCTAATATTCTATTTCGTTAAGAGCTTTGGTTAAATAGTTGATATTCCTAATGACTAGTACCACAGTAGAAAGTGGAAAAAGTTGAGCAAAAACGCTCATGAGATGGTGTAGCGGCCGCGAAATCAGTACTGATCCGTTCTGCTAGTTTGATGATTATAAAATACTCTAAAAAAATAATTATTTGCAGATTTGAACTTGAGTCCAAATAAGAAATTCTTATCTTAATATTTATTTAATATTTAACTAATTTTGCCAAGCCAAAACCATGAGTAGGACAACAGTGCACTGTTAAGTCCTTTGCTTAATACCAATTATCACAATCTTACCGAACACCTGTTACATTTGAATATGAGAGGAAAATTTCTTTGTATATAAAATAAAGTAAATGTATGTAGTTTAGCAAAATATCTAATATATATAAATATGCATGTAATGTATTGTATTGTAAAATGCTTTTTTAAACGATATATAAAATAGCAACAGGAAATACATACATACTCGTATGTACGTAAGTATATAAATAAATTAAAATATTGTTATTGGTATTTACAAACAGTGTAAAAATTAAATATTAGTTATAGGAAATATTGAAACAATGGCGGTTATTCTGCAAAACACTCCGGAAAAAATATACAATTAACATGGACAACAAAATCAATACACTTGCATACATATACAAAATTTGTTATATATTCCATACATTATAAAAAAAAAACAAATCAATACCACAATTTGTTTACGAATCTCTTTTTTATAAACGGTAAATTTTGTATTGTAAACAAAGTAAAATTCGTTTCTGTTTTTATGCGTTTTCCAGAGTAGCCGGCAATTTAAAATGAATTATAAAACACAAGGTGTTCTTGTAAATGTCTCTGGTTTATAAGCAATATTTAACGTATACATATTTAGTAGTTAAAGCTAGAAAATATATTTAAATTTAAATGTATATTTAAGTTTAAAGTGTTGATAACATAAAACAAGCCGATTATCAAAGTTGTGTAAAATGTAACATAAAAATTTAACCAGCATTGAAAATAAATTTTAAAAATGTACTTTAATATTATGTTTTGGTTATATAAAATATTTATTTCTTGTCTAGGTTAGGTTAACTTATCTTTATGATTTATTAGGGAATGTAAGTTTCTATGTTTTGATATGATTTAGAAGTTTTACAGCTGGCTTAATTTTAAAAAATGTATTTTATGCTTATTAACTGATTCAATGTAATTTAATTTAAAAATATATTGCAATAAAAATATATCACGAGTACGCATAAAATAAATTTCGGTTGTACCTAGTAAGCATGTGAAGGAAATTAAAATGGGTTTTTGAATATTTAGAAGAATATAATCATGGGTTACGATTAAAAACTCGATAAAAAGACCCAGCTTGGAAATATTAGTAGAAAGAAATTCAAAAATCTTCTATATGATCATTTTAAGTAATTGATTTAGAATTTGAATTGAGCATTCCATTCACTATAGCTAACCTTTGCCAGATGTAGCATGCATACGCATTTAACACCCACAAAAATCTAAAAGCTAAACAAAACTATTTAAAAGTAATCGAACCTGATTGCCGTTGTCGTATTCGCAGTCGAAATGAAAAGACTCCAATATGATATATATGACGAGCGTTGCCACATATAATAGATTTCTTCGAACAAGTTTGTTCATGTTTTTACTTGCGTAAAAATTCTGTAACATTATTTGTATTGCCACTTTTCTGCTTATCTAAAAAACATCCTGCAACAAACAAATCCTATTCGCTGTACAATTGCAATTTAAAACAAAAAAAAAATAGTTTTATTATACCAACAAAAGAAGCTTCTGAAAGTACCGCTAAGTTTAGATTCATGTTTATATAGGAACTTATGGCAACTCTGTTTAATATAAAAATTGTATTTGCATCGAAGACTACATAAAATCTATTAAGAAATATCATTGTACAATTAAGAAAATATTAAATTGAAAAATTAAAATTCTACAAAATTTAATTATAAAGTTGAAGTAAGAGTATTAAAGAAATTGTGAGGAAATACAATTTTAGGAACTAATTAATTAGCAAACAAAGAATAAAAAATACCTAATGAAATTAAAATAAATGTTAATTTTATGTATAAATGTTGATGTTCTCTACTACATAAATAAAACTAAAAATATGATAAAAACAAGAAGCTGCAAAATATAATGTACATTAATGAAAATAAATAAATAGTCATGCAAATGCAGCCAATGACAATCTTTAATGCTAAAAAACATAAAGAAAAATAAAAGATTGAGTTTAAAAATTATTTCAACTTTACATTTCATTTTTCATAATTTCAAGTTATTTTGATGTAAAAATACGATAAGAAAAAAAAACGGAATTGTTAATTATGTATTTTGATTTTTAGTGATGAAAACAAAAAAAACAAAAATAAAATATTTATTTAATATAAAAATACATATTAATTCCCATATTTATAAAAAAAATAATATGCGTTTAAAATCAGTTTTAAGAAAATTATGAATAAAATACATTTCAAACATATTTTAAATTTTATAAATATGGGGATAAATGTTTGGTATTTAATTAAGAATTGGTGGGTAATATTATTTATAAATATTATTTATATTTTAATGCTATTATTTATAACAGCTTTTGATGATTTTTGTTATTGGATCCCGGAAAAACGAATAATCGGATAAATTGTTCTTCTGCTACGTTGTAACATACTTAAACACCCGCAAACACACATATTTTTGCTAAATTTACACGGTGAAATGTTTCAGGGTGAAACTTTAGAAAGTAAGTAAAGTAAGTAAATTTTATTCATATTAGATAATTCTTAAGCTACATACATACATATCTAATGTATTTGCATACATTTTATTTAAATAAATTTGGCACTTCTTATTATACCATCAGCGGAAGCTATATACACTTTATTGTTTGATCCACTGCATATACAATTCACACAGCTGCCCACATTGACTTCTCCCAGGGCTTTCGGTTTCTGTTGGTCGAACTCAGACCAACCTTTTACCTTGTTGTCATAACCGCCAGTGTAGAAATATTTTTCATCACCACAAATACTATTTATAATCATTTCATGGCTGTCCTTTAAGCCCATAAAATGAAATAATTTCTTATTTATATAGTTTTCATAACAAAATGTCTACTTACTGGAGCATTCCATAAAACAGCGAATTTCTCACTGGGCGTATTGTGAATCAAAGTCATACCTTTGCCGGTACGATCAGCAAAAGCCAAATATTTATGTCTGCCATCATGCATGGCACCCAACAAACATAACGGTGATTTACCTTGTATAACCGCTTTTGTACTATATTTTCCAGATTTACCGGATACAACTTGTGATATAACCACATCCAAATCGCGCACAGTATATATCCATTCTTGCTCTACAGCCAAACCTTTTACTTCTTCTACCAAATTATATTTAAAGAGCATTTTATCGTTTTCCCAATTCGTTACAACACCCTTGTCGTCGCCAGTATACAATATATCACCCTCACAATACATGGCCTGTATAGCATCATCGCAGCGAAAAAGTTCTTCGACTTTATCGTAGGGTGGCTGCATAAATTTAACGCTGCCATCACAGCTGCTCGAATACAATTTGCCTTTACTATTAACGGCCAAGGCGTAAATATAAGATTCATGTGCATCGATCGAAGCAATTAAATTTAAGTCATTATCCCAAATCTGTTGAAAGGAAAATTATGAAATATTTAAAGAAATTAATAGTAGAACAGTGTAAGTGTGTGCGATCGCAATAGAAAATGTGTAGAATAAGGGAAAATACACAAACTATATCCCCGATGCAACTCTGGTGTGCTTGCTTAGTTTTGTCCTCATGAACCGTTATGTGTTTAGTTTTGCGCACATCTCAGCAGAATTTTGAATTGCTTGTGCTCTTTCATCTCATAAGAATGAGAAAAAAGTACACTCATCAACAATAAATGCTCCACTTTTAAAGAATGAAAATCAGCAAATGTAAATACCTTCCAAATAGTGTTGCCAGTGTAGGTCAGAAATTATGCGTTTGCTCGAAATTTGTTACACTTAGCAGAAATTCAATAGACTTTATATTGGCTTATTTTTGGGATAATATGTATTCCCTTAAAAATGGCTTAATTCCTTGACGACTTTTTAAAATCAGTGTGACTCTTGTAGCGATTGCCTTGCCACTTTAAACCACCACTTGTAATCAATTTCGAATCACATGATAAATATTCGAAGGAACTAGAAAAAATCACCGTACGTTATTAAATATTTAAAAATATTTGTCGGTCTTAAAAGATTTTGGTAGATTTTATAGACAAGTGTCAGAAAATTTTTGAGCGGCAACACTGTTCACGCACTGCTTAAAATAAGATATGTACATATTTACATTTTCATTTATGTATGTACATACATGTGTAAATGCGGTTGGAAAATATTTGAATACATTTTTTCACATTAATTTTATGACACCGCAATTAAAAAAATTTTCATGCATTCACAAACATTATTATTTAATTTATATTGGTCAGCAATTAATAGAAATTTCTAGTGGCAAAATAAATCGAAAGCACATCAGTACAACAAACAAAATTTGTGGCACAAATTGTATAATCGCAAAATATCTCTAAAAATATTTAATGATTTTACGTCCGCTGTATTACAAACTTTTATTTTTCCATCAGCTCCTCCAGAAAATAGTTGATTGTTGAAAAAGGCAACACAAACGGCATCGCCATCATGTTTTTCTGCAGAGATTTTTTCAATGGCCGGCATTTAATTTATTATTTTTCTTTTTTGTTTAATATTTCGGAATTAAAATTATTTGATTTTTCTAGTGAAAGTACTTAAAGCAAACTAACCGAGAGATTCTAAGATCTTTTATATGAATGCATTTGTCATATCCGTACATACTACATATACATAGATGCTTGTATGTGTATGTAAGATACAGATGCATGACGCAGACGTGAACTATATATAGATTATTTTTTGTTGATAGATTTTATTTTACAGTGAAAAATATATATATGCGTTATTAGTGTTCGTTTTAATAAAATTTAAATAAAAATTTCGTATTAGTACTTTCTACACCAAGCTATAATATGCACAATTACTATAAAAATAAGTTAACCGACAATTAAGTGGCCCATATATCCGGTCCTTAATTATTTACTTAGCTTATTCTTAAAAATTTTTAATATTCCTACCAACAATGTTTTCATATTATATGATTTATATTATATAATAAAGAAACATAATACAAATGCTGAAATGTTAGTCAAATTTGATAATTATATTTTAAAACTTGATATATATTTCAAACAATACGAAAAATGTTTTGTTATTAATGTACTATTATAAAAAACGGAAGTATTTAATAATTATTGAGCATGAGATATTTAAAATGATAGTGGAAAAAACCAAAACATATTCATCCAATACACTCACACGTACATACCGCTAGGCACTAGAACATAGTTTGAATTTCGTTGTTTTCTAACGGATTTCTCCAAAAAAAACATCTGGCAAACCTCAATTATTTTATGCAGCGAAGTTGGCTGCATTTTAATTATTTTCTCTTTGCAATATGTCAAAAATGGAATATTTTTTATTTTACATTTTCTCCACATAGGTTTATATATTTTTATGTGGATTCATTTTTTAATTGTGCATTATTGTGGAAAATACTACATTTTTAAGAAAATTGTGAAAAAATATAATTGTATTTGATACCATTTTGAATCACTTGCTATAATAAATAAAGACGTCCAATGTCTACTAGACATGTATTAAGTAGCTTATACAAATTTTTACTGCCTCTGTTTTTCATACTAATAAGACCATCTCATCAAATATTAGTAATTTAATTAGAATTAATCAGAGTTCACAATGTTGCAAGACGAAAAGGATTACAAAAAAGAAAATTTTTTGTTTATATTATTGATGTCGGCGAATGTAGCTGTAACACTGGTGGTGATGTTAGCAGCCTGCCTCTGTTGCAGGAAAAAAATTCCCAAGTGAGTACAAACAAGGGAGCTGGAGCTAAGTGAAACCTTTCTAAAAACGATACAACAACATTAATTTTTAACGTATTGATGATAGTGAAATGTTTGTTGTATTTGATGTACAAATCTGTGAATTCAAAGCGAAAGTAACCAAACATCAATGCAACATACTACAGTAAAATGTTAATACACAATGCAAAGCTTTTACTTACAAAAATGTACATACATAAATATATATGTACATACTTATGTATGCATAGCTATGTGGTAATGCAACATAATGTATTAACTTGCCACTTTACTGGTAGTGTTTTTGCGATGCTATTAAATTTTATTTTGTTATGCTTCGCTTGCGTTTTCCACATTTAGAAGAAGATTTATGTATGTTGAAAACTTTTTGAGATATGAATATGTAAAAAGTATGTATGCATTTATTTTTTATTCGTGTATAGAAATGATTTGATGGGCCTGGAGGGCATGGTAAAGTTGAAAAACCCAGATGAAGTTGTAGTAATTACTACCCTGAACAATAGTGAATCACATGCAGACCTCAATAATTCTACAATATCTCAAGGAGATTCAGAAAAGAGGTAAATGGTTTTATTAAATTTTATGGCAGTTTCTTTCTTTAATAAACAAATTACGAAATTTCAGAGCTAGCACTGCAGCCCATCGTTCTTTACCGGATATTCCAGTAGCTGATGTAAATGGAGATACTGGTTCGGAATTATATGAAACTGTGGCCGATAAAATGCTTTTAGAATCTCAAAGCCAAAATAAAAGTCGTACGTATAAACAAAAAACAATAAATTTGACTTTAGACGCTGTATCTAATTTTTTCAAGTTTTTACGTAATATTATGCAATAAACTTTGACCCGTATAATAAACAGTTTTAAAAACTTCAAGGTGCCAACATAAATAAGAAACTTAAGTATACGTAGATATTATTCCTTTCAAAATTTTATGTAATTACAAATATAATCACTCTAATGAAGTTAAGCAGGGGCTGTAAATCTTAGCAGCATGGGCAAATGCTACAAAAATGTACTGAATCCGTCCGTAAATGATGAAGTTATGGGTGAACAACCAATTTACTAAGGAATTTATTAACTTCTTTGATAAAAAATTTATCCTTCCAAGGGCCATTATTACAGCTTAAAGTTAGTTAAAAGTAAGATTTTATCAAACGTATAAAAAGCTTTCCATTATTGCAAATTGGATTTAACTTACCAGGTAGGATAA
This sequence comes from Linnaemya tessellans, assembly GCA_951800035.1. Classification (NCBI taxonomy): domain Eukaryota; kingdom Metazoa; phylum Arthropoda; class Insecta; order Diptera; family Tachinidae; genus Linnaemya; species Linnaemya tessellans. Next base: position 154,352,219 of record OX637532.1, on the reverse strand, counting down.
ACTTACCTGTAATTTATCGCTCACTTTAGGTTAAAGTAAAACCTTGCAAGTGATAAAGTTTTTATACATCCGATAAAATCCTACTTTTAACCAACTTTAAGTTGTAATAATGGCCCTAAAAGAGGGTTGAATTAATTTCATATTCACAATTAGTAAACTTAAGCAATAAGTCCTTTTTTACTTTTTAAAAAAATTGTTTACTTTAAAATGTGGGTAAAAAAGTTAATTAACGTGCACATATAAATAGATAAAATAAGAACATATAGGAAGTTATTCAAATTATCCTTAATAAATAAATTAATTTTACTTTGTAAAAATTCCAGACATATAAGTTTAGTTATAGTGTTAAAAATGACACGTAATAACTTATTTTTATCTAAACAGCAACTAATTGTCGATATTTATGTTTTTATAAAACTTTTTATTATTAGCTACACCCAGTTTAAAGAAGCAAATAAGTGTTTCCCAGCACAGTTCAATCAGTCAAGCTGATGATGTTAGTTCACCTTATTCGAGAGTTAAAAACTCACCTCACAATTATGCCAAAGTAAGTAGTGATGGTTCTATCAATTATTCTTATGCGTAAAACATATAATATTCAGGTAAGGCCAACAGAACATCCATATGCTCAGTTAAATGCGCCTTCCACGTCTCAATCGTCAAATTTTCAATCCCAAGCAAATCACGTCGATGTTAGTAACCAGCCGTCGGGTATACAAACATCAGCAATAACTGAACAACATCAACTGCGATCGTCGCATCACAGTGATAATTCCCAAAATCTGAATGAATCTGCTGCACAACAGGTCGAAATTCCTGCTGCATCGGCAATAGCTGGTATGATATCAGCCAGTCAGGATTTACCCTACATGACGCCTCCAATAACAAATCAGCATTTTAGTGGCGATTCTCAAGATTCCTCAAGTATGACTTTACATTTCAATATATATTTTAAAATAGCTTTTAAACTATTGAAATAATTTCACAGAAGGTTATACCAGTATTAGCGTACGTGAGCCATTAGCAAATATATTAGCTCAACAACCAGTCAAACAAGCTCAGAATCGAAGTTCTAATCGCAATCGTGACGTGAATGACTCCCATTATGCTACAGTATCAGATGATTCAGGTATGCTCACCATTTTATTATTATTGCCAATCAGTGAAATACAAGTGAATAATATATACGAAGTCAAAGATATTTTCATAGTATAAACGAAAAATTAATTTCTGCTTAAGCAAATATAGTTTGTGAGTTTAAAAAAAAATTTGTGTTTTAGATTAACTCATAACAAAAATATGTTTTTGAAATGTAACTTCCAATAAATTTAAACTGTTTGTTAATGCTGGGAAATTAATATAAGGAACATTTTTTTTAATTATATTCTCTTGTTATAAACAGACGAAACCTATGCTGCGATTGAAGATCCCAATACTCGTTTGCAACACGCCAGTACAACAAACGATATATATACAAGTGGTTCGGAAACTTATGCACAGATACAACCAATGCAATCTCCAAATGCTATTGTAGTTGCAGTGGAAATAAATAACGCGAGTACTTTAACTTTGGCATCATCAAATTCAACATTAACTGGAGCTGTTCATAACACTTCGCTTTTGTCGTCCGATAATGCTAATACATCATTGTCCTCGCAACATTCCAGCAATTCTGTTATGGCTCCTTTACGGACTAGTTTGGAACACAGTACAAATATCACACCAATACCGCCACCAGTCGATAGCTTAAGGGCTCAAATGCATTCGAGGCAGGCCTCGGCATCGTCAAATAATAGCTCCTCATTGTGCAATTTAGGCTCGCCAAAACCTGAGAAAAGACAAGCCAATTCACCCCTACCACCGACTCCAAAATCCAATCTGTCGTCAACAACTCAACTACAAGCAATGAGTTCGAACAGTAATTTAACTTCGGGCCGTAATTCCGTAATATCTGTGATTGAATGTGCGGGAGAGTTAAACGAAATGGAATCGCAAGATTTTCCACTACAAGATGGCTCTCCGCAGAGAAGAAATAAAAGCTTAAGCCCTTCGAAAGACATTGAAGGAATGTACGCTAAAGTAAGTTATATTTATTATATTAAATAAGGTTTATTTTGATAACAGTGTGCTATACGTTCCAGGTGATAAAGAAAAATAAATTCTCTCGCAACTCCCCTTCATCTCAAAATAATTCACCAGTATTAGCACGTAAACATGATGAACAACTATCCGTTAATTTGGGCTTAAGTCCTCTAGATTCTATGGCTGCTGATCTTTTAGAAAATAATGTTAGTATATTAGGTACTAGCGATAGAAGCCGCTTACGCAGCAATAGCTATGGTGCCACTAAAGACCATGGCTATGAAACTATACCTGCTGATGCTATGAGATCTAATTCTTCACATGGTGTTATTGAAAACCGTAAATCTGATTGTTACACGCACATTTTACAAAAAGAACGTCAACGTGAGAGTGGTATGTACTTGTATTTTGCTTCGTTCTCATATAATCCTTTTTCATATATCTGTACTTTTTATGTATGTGTCTTTTTTTCATATTCCATGGTTTTATATCTTCCTACTATAATTTTTTTATAAAAATATTAAACGCTTCAATGCTTTAATCCTTTTTTTCCTCCCAATTTAAATTACATATTAATTTATCACATAAATTTAGTTTTGCCAAAATGAGACAAAAATACAATTCTGTTTTCATTTTTAATACCCCAAAAGAAACTAAAGTTTATAACAAAAAATACAACGAATTTCTCAATTTGGAGCCAGTGGTTAGTATCTTAAAATTCGTGCTTGTTAATTCATTTTTGCATGATAATAATTTTTAAAAGTTTTTTTTTTATAATTTGAAATAGTTAGAAGAAAAGTTAATTTAATTTCGTTGTTCTCTATATTTTTACATATACACTGAGAACAATTTGTGTTTAGAAAATTAATGACAATAAAAAAAAATTATTTTTGTCAGGTGCAAAAGTAAAACATCAACTAGATATAGATATATAATGCAGATAACGAATATCAGCTTAAAAATTTCAATAAATATCAATGGCCTTATTCATTAAAATATTTTATGTCTATTAATTTATTTGACAAATTTTAAAGCGAAATTTATCAAATAAGCCAAGGCTGTAATTATTTAAAATGATTTCATAATATAACGTAAAAGATCTCAGCGAGTCGTTTCACGTTAGCGGCAACAAAAAGCATATGCAATTACGAGAAAAATGGTTTTCTTAAAAGTCACACATTTTGTGGAAGCGCGATAAAACAATTCAAGTCGAGTTAAGACAATTTAACACATACTTATGTACATATTACTAATAATTAAAAAGATTTTTAAGGTTTACCTTCGTCCAATAGGAATATTTCTATGATAGTGTGCCGTGTTAAAAAGTGCGTAAATCTTGTTACAACGTTTTTTGGTAGTTATTGCCGTTCGTTATGCCAATTTGAATTACAGTCAATACCAAAACGCCTTCCTATCTTCGCTTTCTAGTCTCCTCAATTTACATTATCTCTGCATTTTTGATTGCGAAAATCTAAATTACAAAACAAAACGATTTTTTTAGAAGATTTAATCAAATAAAGTTCGATTTTAAATAATTTTTTATCAAATTAAATATACCCAAGAAAGCTTGAAAAAGCGTGTAATTTTCTATATAAGAGACTTTAATATCACGACAAACATCTTAGAAAACTAATTATTTCAAATAGTAAGTATGTACTTAGATTGATATTTTGCTTGTGCACTTAAAATAAATTTGTCAGTTAAGTCTGATCCGTGTATATTCAATTATTTTTTTAGTAAACTTTTCAAACAGAAATTTTTTAAGGTGTTTTTTGTATACCCACTTATGCAAATTAGTCACAAATTTTAATCTGTTAGAAAGCTTCCCTTTCTTCCTTTTTTCAGCTATATTTAACACATGTATTATTTTGTATTTCATAAATATTTTAGTTCATACCTCATCTAAACCACCGATTACCGTCTATAGTGTACAATTAAGCAATAGCGATAAATATTATGAAACAATAGCTAATCCCGGCTTAACAAGTAGTTCAAATGATCCTGGATATGAAACAATATTAAAGCCAAATTTAATTAATAACAGCGAAAAAAAATCATCCGATTATGATCCAAACTATGAAGTTCTTAAAGGACCAACTATTAACAGCATCAATTCAGCAGGTGTCTCAGATGATGGTTATGCCAAAGTTTTGGAAAAGAAGCGTATAAATATCGATGAAGATTCAATTGATGGTTATAGCAAAGTAAAAGGAGAAGAGGGTGATGATGAAAGAAATGCAACTACAGGTGGTTACAGTACAATTGCCGATGTAAAGGGCACAGATGCAAATCACAATTACGCAAGTATTTTAGAAGCAAAAGGAGAACTTAATGATTGCAGCGAAACTGATAGTGATCATTATGCACGAATAGCAGAAAAAAATGTACCGATTACTCCAGCTTTGCCCCTTAGCAATTCCAACAAGTCAATGGCTCTAGATGATTTACTAACACCAAGAACTGCAGATTTATCCATAACATCACCAACATCCATTACAAGCAGCTCCATGTTAAATACTAGTTCCATTAATTCCACATCCACGAATCTGACCACCACGAGCACAATAAGCTCGCGCCAAACACCGACTTCTTCTTCTCAATATGAATCGCTTACAGGCAGTGAAACCGATCCGAACTATGAATCTGTATGCTATTTAAACACATCTGGACAGGAAAATCCATATGAGCGTCTGCAAACGGAATTCTCCGACGATACCCAACTGAGTTCACCACCTTTAAGTCCACCGACTTCAAACACTAGCTCATTAGCACATACACCATCGGCAACACAACCAGAACATTCCGCTAAGACATTAGTAACAAATGGTTCCAAAATAAATTTGACAACTGATCCAAATGTAGATATTTTGGTCAATGACTATTTTCAAGTATAACAATTTTTTAGATACTCTGAAGTGATTCCACTAATGACTTGTTTATACACATGCATGTAATCAATCTATCATATGTATCTACATATATTATATGTAGACAGACATACATATATGCAGTTGTATAAAAAAAATTAAATAATAAATAACGCTGCAGTGACGAGAGTTATAGGGAAAATACATATTTTTAAGGCTTTTGCTTAGCAATCTTCATTAACTATTTGCACATACACATATCATTTCAATGAAACTTTGTAAGAAATATGTTTTTATAGCTTTAAATTATTTGATTTTTATTGGTAAAAAAAGATAAAATCACTTCCAAACTCTATAGCATTTTAATATTTTTAATCCGAACAAATGAATTATTAAATCAGAAGTGATTGGATATACAATTTAAAAATATCATTTTAAACTGATACATTTTAAAATTTAGGAAATTGTATTTTAAATTGAATTAAATCGATCATGTTCTATGTTTAACTCGAAATGAAAATAATGTCAATTGTCACGCCGTTGTTTTCATAAATAGTATATTTATTATTTGTGGTAACAATAATGCCATGGAAATTCACGTTATTTTCGTTTTAAGTGAAACGCTGAACTAGACCAAAGACGTGTACATACATACATACATACGTACTTATGTATGTACTTCTTTGACACAGAAAGTTAAAATATATTAAATGCAATAAACTGGAAATAGATTTTTTTTATAATTATTACGTACTTTGTACGTACATACACACATGCAGATGTACGTTACATATAAAGTTATTTTCTCTAGATAATATTGTATTTTGTTTTGTTGTTTTTATTTATGTTTTTAAGCTTTTAGTTTTTATTTATTATTATTTTATTTGTTGCTCTACAAACTAGATAACGCGACATTTTGCGACACCGAATGCAGCTAAAAGTTGTTTTTATTATTTTTTTTTATAGTTATAAATTTCATTTAACTATATACAACAAAGCACAATCAAACGCACTCATGCACTTTCGTTAAAACATAATTTTTATTCTATTATATTTATTAGTATTAATTTGTTTATACAGATAAGAGAGATATTTTAAATTTAGAATAGAAAAGGATAAAATTGTATCAAAAATTTGTATTTGTTTATTTTTTTAGTAAGTTATTTATTATTTTTGAAAATAAAGCGAAATATAAAACCAATAAAATAAACTCTGCCCAAACAAAATTTGTTTTTGATTATGAAAAATGAATTGTTAAATGGATTGAACGTGCATACATGCTTGCTTTCTGCATTAATGATAAAGTATTCAATCCATTAGTAGTTCGAATAAGTAATAATAATTAATAAATTCTTTTTATTAGATTTCTATTTAGTCCTGAAGTATTTGTTTGAAACGTAATAAAATATAAATAAAATTGATCGGGAAACTTTATACGACTGAGAACATTACTGGCAAACAGTGTGATTTCCGTTACAGTTTACTCATTTGAAAAATTTGTTTCCCTAAATTGGGTCACCGTCCGATTGTCCGGTTAGCGAAGACTTTTCTGCCGTATATTAAAAAAGGTTTAATATTCAAGGTAAAACTGTAAATGTTGAAACAAATTTTTTTTCTTTTTATAGAAAAAAGATTATGAAGTTACTTATATGTATGCAGTTATTTAAAAGATATCCACACATATACTAAATTTATAACCAAAAAAAATTTATTTAAAATTTTTCGTTACCGAAAACACCATGGCATTTCAGGATAGACCTATTTTTATTGCTCTAACGTACTTCTAAATATTAAAAAAAATCCGAGTAAGAAAAATGCAGTGAAAATTCTGGAAAATTAAAATTTGGGGATTTTGAAACCTTTTTTCTAAATAAGAAATTTTAGTTGGTTTTCTTTCCTTCACATTAAATACGTACATCATTGTATATGTAATCTCACTAAAAGCAATTTCCTGCATTTATTCGAAATGGTGTAATTAATATTCTTAAATACTGTACTCATATACACATTTAAATGTACATACATAAACAAATACATATGTACATGTGTATGTGCGAATATATTTATATGTATATGTACATACATACATGCTTGAATACTAATTATATTATTTTGTTCAAATAAACCGTTAGTAAACCAGTAATAATAAAAGAACAAATTAAAGAACTTACTTAAAAATATCGCTTGGAGAGCTAACTAGTAAAATAATAAATTGCAAATATGATGAGTTCAAAAACTTTAAAACATTTACGTGTTGCAGTACAGATCAGGGACCAAGAGTCTGGCGATCAAAATAATAATTTCCAAAATTCAAGTAATAAATGCGGAGGAGTTAAGCCCGAAGAAGTTGTTTCACCACCTATCAGTGTTGAACAGCCATTAAACAAGGACAACCTTGAATTAAATAATATGAAAGCTGAAGTTTTGCTTATAGATGATAAAACTTTGCAATTAAATTTAATATCGACGGATGTGTATGGGCCCTTTACAAATATTTCCCACAAAATGCATTTTGATAATGTAGGTAATTCCAATGATATGATTAAACGTGAATTAGTTGTAGTAATGGATAATCTGTTGCTGAAACGCAAAAATGCTTGTATAATCCGCTTCTCTGTTAAACAAGAAATGGATATTCCCACATTCTTCGATTTCCTAGTAAAGTTTCTTGGTAAAAGAATTCAACATCACAAATACAAATTGCAGTTCATCAGATTAGATTGTGCAGAGCTGGCAGCCAGTATACAAAACTCAAATAATCATCCTATTGAGCCAGGTGTTACTAATATGGCACACAATAGTGATTGTGTCAACGAAGCCAGAGTCAAATTACCGAAAAGATCTAAATATCACTTTCGTTCAATGAGAGATTTGCTTTTGTGGCTTATAAATGGGTACCGCTTTATATTTAATGCTAATAAAGGACATGAAAAATTAGAATTTTCATTTGCTATAGTCGACCATCAGCAAAATCTATTTAAAGTTAAACTGACGCTTTTCCACATATTCTTGAATTTTATGAGTAATGAGGATCGCAAACATTGGCACCACTACATGAATCACTTGGGAGAGGGTTGTAAAGGAGTAGATTGTAAATTTGTACACTCTGGTTTAACCGTATGCCTGTCGAATTACATGGAAGGTATAGGAAATGCAAATACACTGTTACTTTTTGCTGTACCGACTAATATTGAAATGGCAGCCGCTACAATAGATATGTTAGAAATGGCTCATAGTGCAATTAAGAACAAAAAAAGAAAACTTTTTTTGGCGTGCACCAACGTCAATCTCAATCAGCGCTTGCCTCAGATTGTAAATACAACGGCATGCATTATCCCAATGAAATGGATCGAATTGAACAACAGTTTGAACGAACATCCTAAAAAGGTATGCCTACCTCCTTCATCACCTCACCCTGCGAAACGTCAAAGCATGGGATTGTCCTTATATGGCGGAAAATATACCAGCAACGATTTCAATGCACTTAGTCGCTGGTACAAAAAAATAGATGAATGTTTTGCAAAAAATTTTCAATTATGTGAAACATATTATGGTAGCTTTTTCAAGTTAAAAACTAAACAAATCTCATCGAATATTAAAAATACATTCAAATCTTTGGAACCAATAGGCATACAAGAGTGTGAACAACAACTGAATGAATTTACTGAAGAGCGCAAAGAATTACAGAAATTATTCGACAGTTATCATCATGTTCAAATGCAATTTCGACAAATATCTAAAGACATTAAAGATACAAAATTCGAGGATGTTTTAAAAATTTACTTAGATACTAAAACATTTAATTTGAATAATCAAGCCTTTGCCTTGAAACGAAAATATTTAGAAGAGTGCCAACAAAATTTAAATGTAACATTTGATAATTTGATCAGCGATATATTATTGGAACCTGAAATTTAATGTATGTTTTGTTACTATTTGTGTTATTTTAGTACTTGATTTGTAGCATGTTAACAAAATAATAAAGAAAAATGTTTGTGTTTTAGAAATAATGAACAGTTTTCATTCTGCCTGCATTTCGTTTACAAAGTAAGAAAAAGGATTTCAAGCAGTTGCTTGATCATGCATATAGTGACGTTAAAAATATACTAATTACTCAACTGATTTGTTTTTCCCCCATAGTCCTGAATCTTAACTACTTTTAAATATATTTGATTGCAATTCGAATACACATTAATTCACAAAGAGTAAAGTTGCGGTCACACTTATCAAATATTTGACCAAAAAAGCGTAACCACTAAATACTAATCAAAAGCTTTTAATTCAGATAAGTGTTTATTGAGCTAAATAGTTTCCAATAATATTAAAATTGAGATCTATGACATTCACCCTTATTGTGTTTTTGGCGTTTTTCGCCTTCATATTCGACATTTTGCAACAGATTAAAGAAAATTTTAGCTTTTTGTCTTTAAGCTATTACAATTTGTCGAATTTTCAGGCGTAAAACGCCAAACACAATATGGGTGATTATCTTTTAGTTTTGTACGAAGTTTTCATTAGTAATCAGTGGTTACGTTTTTTTGGGCAAATATTTGATATGTGTGACCGTACCTTAAGAAAACTTATTGGTTTTATGTTTTCAAATTATCGAAATTTCGGAGGTCTCAATGTGGTAGTGGCATCATTGATGCATTTAAAAATATTCATATACGAATATAACGCCATTAAAATATTTAAACAAATAATTATATTTCAGACAACTGTCTGGATTGGCAATATAAATTCATATTCAAGTTGCTCACATTTAATATCGTCTAGACTTTATTAATTTAATATACATACATATATTTTAAATTTATGAATTCGATTATAATAAAACATTTGATATAAAAATTTAATAAACTGAACTTTTTTAAAGTTTTTTTAGTATAATTATATATCTACTGGTACATAGACTATTTATGTAAAAGGTAAATTCATACGTTTGTATGTACGTGATTAAAAATGATATATAAAGAGTAAAAAACAAATAGATGATATTTAAATTTCATGCACTCTTAAGGTTTCATTTTAGTTTTAATAATGCCATCAGGGAGTGATACGAACGCATATAGTTAATATACATATATAAAACAAAAAACATAATATTACGCGTAGCAACTTACAAAAAAATTTAAAACCAATAAAAAGGTGGTAAAAAGGGGGTTGTGAATAAATACGCCCGACTAACGCCGCCTCTGCAAACGTCGCTACCGTATTTCATTCGCTTACGTTTCCACTATTACCATGCATATTATGCTGAGATTGGCCTTGTTGTTGATGTTGCCCTGAAGACGTTGCAGCTGCTAGTGATGCCGAAGATGAAGGTGCCGAAGATGATACTGTAGGTCCTAATGATATTTGATGTAACGATTGATTAATTAAAGCCAAATTGCTGGCTTTCATACGGGCTATAGTGGTATTCGCCAATCCTCCAAAAGCTGGGAGACATGGTGACATACAAGGCGTTGAGCAGAGGCTATTACTGATCTCACACTGGTCAAGTAGGCGGAGTAGCTCGTTGGTATCGGGTCCGCCATTAATTTTCTGCGCCTGTCCCTCATCTTTTTTGGAAAACAATGACAACGCTGTCGTTAGGTCCCACATTTGAATGTTACCGTTACAATGTCCCGTCAATATAAAACGAGAACCCATACGCGAACTCACTTCACATTCATGGACACAAAATGATGTTATCGACGATCCATCTACAGATTTTATTACACAAACCCGTTCACCATTTGAGGCTAAACGCACATAAAGCTGATCTGTTTCTGGCACAACTTTCTGAACAAATATTTGTTCGTCATAATCGCCATAAGGACCGAAGTCATTACCAGCTACATAACTATAATTTGATTCTGTAGCTTCCAAGGACACGATTTTAAAAGATGCTTCTGGTGTTGAACCCGGCTGTGTTGATAACATGCCACGAAATCTAGTAAGACTCCAAGTCCGCACATGATGATATTCACTGCACACAGATACTAAATATTTCTCAGACAGCATAACTTTTGTCACAGGACTTTGATGTACTGTAAACGTTTCGAAAAGATGGGGACCGTGCCCTGCGGTTTCAGGATGTTGTACAATAATTCTTACGGCACCACTTTTAGTGCCGTAAGCAATCTCTATCCAATTACCACTTATACCTACAATACGTATTTATATACGTAAATGCATTTGTAAATAATAAATACTTAGGAAAACAAAACCTTTACAATAGAATAGAAACTAGTAACTTACTTGATGTTTTTGGTGTCAAATACACTGATATTGCCGTTATTGGATCTAAGTTAGGATCTTTATATAGTTCAGTAACCAACAGATCATTATCCTTCATGCGTAATGGAAACTTTTGCATATCTGTTAAATTACAATTTTTATATATGTATGTATTTATAAAATACTTAATTTAATTTAGTCTATAGTTATTTATAATTTATAGAATCAAATAGAAAATAAATAAGTGGAATACGAGGCCTTCGATTGTGACTTTAATATTTGATCAATCCCGTGTTCAATTATTCTTTAAAGACCGTTAATTACGAATATAAGCACACTTGCATTATTGTATAATGTTGAATATTGAGATTTGACAACTTTACAGAACATTATTGACCGTACCTATGATATTGAAGGCGGCTTTTTTTGAGAGCATTTTTATAAAAATTATTGGACCTATTATTATCTTCGTTCCCCTAGAATTTTTTCTACTACTTTTAATATTTTTTGTTATTTAACTTACCTATATAATATATAGATCCATTGTTACAACCCAATAGCAAGAATGAGCCAGCCGAATCGAACGATAATACTGGAACTAAGTCCTGTATTTGCCAATGTTGCGTCATAGCATGCCAGACACCTATTTTTCCAGACGACGACAGAGCTACTAACTGACTTCCAATAAAAAACAAGTACTCTACTCGTACATTCAAATTAAATATACCAATATCAGTTTTATTCCCTCCCTCATGGATACTCCACAAGCGTATTTGACTGCCATAGGATATTGCCACCATTTTACTTGGTATGGGCTCTGCCGTAGACATATTAACCTTAGAGTTTATAGCAATCCGTTCGATTGTGGAGTCTATGTAAGGAGAGGTGAAAACTAATTGCCAGCCATTGGTATCTTTAACCCGATAGCAGGCAACAAAATGAGCATAGGCAACCGCAATCCAATTTTGATGTGCCTTTATTATTTGTACGCGTAAAGGGTCGACCCAATTTGAGCTGAGAGTGGGAGAAAACACTAAGCCGACGTCATTACGTACTAGTTTATTGAGATCTGCCGAAGAGTTTCGAGAATGACGCATAAAGTCTAAGGAGGGGTTTCGAGAATGTTCACCGCGATTGTTTGCCGACCAACATCGGCTATCTTGAGATGTCGAACTGCCACGTCCCAATCGCAAGTCCCATGAAGAATTTCGCGAGTGAGAGCTATGGCGATTCGAGACAACATTTGAAGGCTCTGGTACACGAACCATAGATCCCGGGCGAGCATTGGAGCCAGCTGATGTAATGCCCGTCGAAGTAGAGGGTATACATTGTTCCAGCGGAACAGGCGCAGCAAATGTTGGCGCATTGTTGCGCATAGAATTAGTGTCAATAGACGTGCATCCTTGTTGTTGATTAAGTACTATGTTGTCATTGGGTGGTATAGATGGAGCTGGTAAGAAGCCATAAAATAGAACATCACCACATGAGGAATGGTTCAAGTCTTCACACAGAGCTAAACGCTTTACCAAAGGCGTTAAACCATAATACTCAGATTCATGACGCAGGGCTCTTATTTCACAATTTTTTATATCTATTTCTTTAGTTCTCAAATAATTTAAAATTATTGAGAATAAAGAAGGATCTCTATCAATGAAAATTGCTCCTGTCTCATCTCTGAGGCTGGATATGCGCCCACTAAGTAAGGCGGTAAAAAATGTATCTGGTATCCAGGTAAGTGTTTGACGTGATGTGGAAAATCTATAATGTTTATTAAATAAATAGCTTCATTATAATACAGTAGCCATTTGTTATTTGCGATAATCTTTTATTTAGCTTAATACAATATTAATAAACAAAACAAAATATTATAGTATTTTTTAGGTCGCAATGTACATACATACTTGGTATGTTTGTACATATATGTGCACACACAATGTAAACGTATTCAATTATTTGTATAAATGGGGAGATTATGTGTACTTACCTCTGACCCCCTACATTTAGATTTACCAAATCACTACTATGAGCAAAGTAGGACATGTCTTTCACAACTGTCCCCACTTTTTGTGGTTTCTGTATGACGTTTGCTTGCTCCTCTACTATGATTGGCTGTTCTTTTCGTATTTATAATTTTTTTTAATACGGTAGTATGACCAGTCTTCTTATTCAAGTCCGTACATGCAAATAAAATTTGTTTAAATAAATTTATGAGTAAACATCTAACTTCCAGTTTGCAATTATTATACATGCATATGGATGTGTGTATATTTTTCGAAATTCATATTAGAAAATTTCTTCACATCTACTACACTTATAAGATGGCACCACTGAATCAGCCGTTTTTCTTGGTTATGTATAAACAGTTAATTTCAACACGAACCCGATATATATCTTGCTTGCAAATATGCTGGTTTGCTTAAAATTATCTACAAGCTTGTCACAGAGGAAGCAAAATATGATATATAACATATGAAGCATCGATTTTTAAAGGCTTGTTTGAGGAAAATAATTTCAGTTGTAACTGCACTTCATCTCTTAAAGTATGCCATCATTGAACTTTACAAATTTATAAGGTATGTCCAACTGAACAGCTGTTTTCAACATCTATAGATATACATATGGTATGCCTGCAATTGTTGGAAGACTACGATTTGTTTTCACAATTGTCAAAATTTGTTGCTAAAAAGGTGTGGCCACACATCAAACTGACGCTTCAAACTCTGCTTTTCTTTGATGTTAGTGAAAAAAACTCACACGTATGGTTTGACGTGAGTTTGAAGAATATAAAAACCACAGAATACGTTAGCCTATGATAAAAACAATTCAGATTTTCACTTGCAAACAGAATTTTACCAACACATACACAAGTTTGAAGGATCAGTCTGATGTGTGACCATGCCGCTTAACACAAAAAGACGACCATGTAAGCTGCATATTTGGTGTTTGGACAAACGTTTGGATATACATTTTCAAACTCAATGATAATAATTCTGTTATAGTACTCGCCGTCAAATCTGTTTGAAAATTCATAAAGGCCGCGTGGTATTGAAACAATTGAAATGATATTCAATTAGCAATTATAATTATGAGGTGGTATAGAAATATTAAATTGAAAAGAGATATCAAGTTAAAAGTAAAAATTAGATAATTCTAAACGCGCACTTTTATTTCTTATATTGTCTGACAACACAACTACATTTGCACTCATCTTACACAGACAACTTTTGTGACGTCATTCTGACTTTAAGGATAAGTTAGAAAATAAAAATTATATATGTTTACGTTTTCAACAGGTATTAAGAGCTACCGACATACTTTTCTAGTAATTCCCGTTTGCGTTTTTGAAGCAATGCTTCTTCAATATCTTTTTGCGTTGGAACGGGAACATGAGCAGTGAATTTTGGTGCTAGTAACTCCATTGGATTCTCTTCCATACGAGAGTCTTTGGCATTCTCTGCAGCTTCACGAGCAGGTGTAGAAAGTGGGTATATGTCGTCATCATTATCATCGTCACCTAATTCAGCATGGCCATCTCTGGCCATTTTTTCTTTCCACTCACGAACCGCTGTTTGAACTGCAAGCTGTTCAATTCGTTGCTCAATTGGAATTAAAATTCCGTCATCATCATCTCTATACCCGTAGTATTCAGCATCAATATCTTTCATTAGTTCAGCCCTTGTTTTACGGGGAGGCGGTGGTGGTTCTTGTTCAAACAATTCTCGAACTCCTGGCAAATCTTTTGCAGCCCCAAAGTATTTATAACCACGATTGCCAGGCACTTCACGACCTTCAGCATCGAACATTTTTGGACCATAACGACGGTAATGAGGACCGCCTAAAGCAGATATCTGATTTTCCCAATGTCGTTTTTCCCTAAGTAATTTGTTTATTTCATCATTTAAGTCGCGTATCCGAAATTCACCAAGGCCAGCTGAAAACAAATAAATTTAACAGGATTCATGATAATCCATAGCAAATAACTATACCATTTTGTATTTGAGCAACTTTATTGGAAATTTCTCGGATAATCTCTAAGCGATATTTTTCACATTTTGGAAGATCGGTACATTCGGAAGCCAAATATGGTCGCCGGTCTTTTTCACCTGATTCAATTTCTTTGGCAGCACGCCAACGTGCTAATGTGGTCCTACAAGTAAGGCATCAGTACAACTTATATTCATAATAAAACTTTCCATACTTACATCGCTTTTTCAGCATTTCGGGCCTGAAAAGATAATAATTATTACATTTTTTTACACGTAAAAAAGTATATTTACCATTTTTTTTTAATAGTTCAAGCAAACGTTTTGTTTACAAATGTTTGTAGATGAAGAGCACACAAATTTATAGAGGAATACTGCCTTATCGACTGCACAAAAGAGTATTGCCACTATAGAATTAAAATATGAAACAGCAATATCCAGAAAAAACGTATATGATAACACAAATGGAACGCATGTATGGCTTTAATTATTTTATGGATACGAACCCAACCCAATGTAGCGAAATACATATTTATTAATACATTCGGAAAACTTAGCAAGGTGCTCCGACCAGTTAGAGTTGACAAGCTAACACCTGAAGGAATATTTTCTGACACAGCTGTTTTTCTTCTTCTTTAAGATTTCATTCCAATGGCGTACATGGCACTTCATTCCCGCCTGATTTGTATGAAGCAAAATTTTTATGAAATTCACACATTCTCCACAAACTTCCAAGCAAATCATACGTACAGGAACTGCGCATTTTAGAAAAGTGGTAAAATTTAATTCAAATTATTCAAAAGCACATTGATATAGGTTGCATAAACAAAAGTTGTATAAAAATTGTCAAATAAAACTGGATATGGCCGGCATAGCATCTCTATCTAAAGGAGTCCTTCCTGTAAGTTAATTATTGTTGTAAGTTGTTTATTGATTTATAAGCTTTTTTTATTCTAAAGCGCATTATGGCTGGGGAGGAAGTGGATTCTCCTGTTCTTCAAATTCTCTGTGCCAAGTGTATAAGAGACTCGGATCGCCTACGATTGTTAATTTCGGACGGTCAATATTTCAACGGGTTCGCGATGCTGGCGTCGCAGTTAAACCCTATTTTTGGTGATGGTAAACTTAAAAATTTTACAATTGCAAGGATTGACAAGTATATCACTTCTGTGCTTAATAAAAATGATGCTGGAAAGTAAGTTCGTATGCTACATAATAATTCTAGACTGTATTTCAATCATAGGTATGTTTGTACATAGAAACGTACATGTATTTACATCCTTATATACGTGTATGTATGTATATAGATTCATAAAGCATATTTATATAAATCTTGTGTTAAATATCGTTGAAGTGTTTGGTATGTCACATACTGTCGTGCTGCTCAACTATGATAACTAATACGCTGGGATATTTAAATTCCTGCATTCATTACATTCCAGTATGTAAAAAATGAATATAATTTTCATCTTTGTAATTATAGACGTGTGCTTGTGGTATTAGAAATGACTGTCTTAACCGATGGAGATAAAGTACAGCAAAAGATTGGCGACCCCATCTCTTACACAGAAGCTTCACAGCCACAGAAGTCTTCAACCCCTGCAACAAATACGGTGAACAAGGATATATATAGTAATTCCAATAACAATAATACTATGAATCAATCACTAAATGCGAGTTTAACCCATCCTATTGCAAGCTTGAGTCCATACCAAAACAAGTGGGTTATTAAAGCACGTATTATGTCGAAATCACCTATTCGAACTTGGAGTAACGCAAAAGGAGAGGGTAAACTTTTTAGTGTTGATTTAATGGATGACTCCGGAGAGATACGTGCTACTGCATTTCGTGAGCAAGTTGATAAGTACTACGAATTTATGGAAGTCGATAAGGTATACTTTATATCGAAGTGTCAACTTAAACCAGCAAATAAACAATACTCAACATTAAAACATGATTATGAAATGACATTTTCAAATGACACAGTGGTACAAGCCTGTGACGATGATGATGGGAATGGCATTCCAGAGATAAAATATGACTTTGTTCCTATTTCTCAAATTGCCAATTTAGAACCAAAAGTAGCTGTGGATTGCATAGGTGTGTGCAAAGAAGTAAGTGAACTGCAAGAATTTACTTCGAGAACCACAAATAAGGAGTTTAAAAAGCGCGAATTGGTTTTGGTTGACACCAGCGATGCTGCGGTTACTTTAACTATATGGGGTGAAGATGCAGTAAATTTCGATGGTCATGTTCAACCCGTTATACTTGTAAAAGGCGCAAGAGTCAGTGAATTCAATGGAGGAAAAACTTTAAGTTTGGGCAATGGCTCTGCAATGAAAATAAATCCTGATATTCCTGAATGTCACAAATTGCGTGGCTGGTTTGATAATGGTGGTGGAGAAAATATTACAAATTCTGTATCGGCAAGGTAGATAGATCAATATACCAATACAGGGACGTCTCCGACATTTTCATTAAAATAAACTATTTTATTTCAGAACTGGAGCTGGTGGCGCAGGGATGAGTACTGAGTGGCGTACATTCCATGAAGCTCGAAATTTGGGAACTGGCGATAAAGCCGACTTTTTCCAAACGAAAGCAGTTGTACATTTGGTTAAAAGCCAAAATGCGTACTACAAAGCGTGCCCTCAAGATGGATGTAACAAAAAAGTTGTGGATGAAAGTAATGGTCATTATCGTTGTGAAAAATGTAATGCTGTATTTCCAAACTTTAAATATAGACTTTTGGTTAATGTAAGTAATTTTCGTAAAAGTAAATAATAGTGAAAAATTTATTTCATTTGTAACATACGTTTTAAATGTAGATGAGCATTGGCGATTGGACTTCGAATCGATGGGTAACATGTTTCAGTGAGTTGGCTGAACAGCTCCTGGGCCGTTCAGCTGAGCAAATTGGAGATGCTATGGAGAATAATCCTACCGAAGCAGAAGAAATATTTAGTTCCATAAATTTCCATTCATTCCTGTTCAAATTACGTTCGAAAGTCGAAACATATGGAGTAATTATTAGTTTTCAAAAATTGAGTTTCATTAAATAATTATAAAATACAATTTTTCAGGACATGTCTCGAAATAAATTGATAGTTCAAGCGGCCACACCAATTAATTACAAGGAATATAATAAATATTTGATAAATAACTTGAAAGAATTAACTGGAGTTAATAAGGCTTAACTTGGAAGTACATATATTGAAATTAATTATATCCTATATACATATGCATGTACATGCATTTGTATTCTGATTTTCATTAAATTTTTATATTTGTTATTTATAATACAAAATATATAAATATATGAGTAAATGTAATTTGAAATGTCCTTGTGATTTTAATTTATAAATGATATTCCGGACTACAAAAAACATGAAAAATATTTATTCATGAAAATTCTAAATAAATCCAACAGTTTTCAGGGTTTTGGAAAAAGATTTAAGGTACATGCCGTGATGATTTGGGGCCTAATCCATAAAAAAATTTTTTGGTTATATTCTTCTATTTCCAAATAATTCACTTTTTAATTAAGAGCTTAACATGGGGTATTGTTTGTTCTTATACCCCGTATTCAATCTGAGGAACCATTATAAATTTCGTTATATATTATTGAAAGTATTTTAATAACCTTTTTTACAAGTAATAAAATTTAATTTTAATTTTTGTTAAATATTTATATAGTTACTTACCAAAATTTTTCAGTTTTTTTTTTGCCTCTAATTCTTTTGTGTATATTATTTTATTTTCGAAAATATATACACTTGGAGTAATTTAAAAAAAAGCGTTATGCATTTGATAAGAACTTTAGGATAAATAAAAAAGAGTTTACTCGAAGAAATTAGTGAATTCGATAAAATGTTTTTTTTTTAGATTTCAAAATCTAAGAATCGAATCCCACAAAATTTAATTAAAGTGAATTGTATATACTCGAAACGGGCTTTTTGTAGCCGTCCGAAACCAAATTTAGTTTGTAATCATACCGGTTGGGGCTATGTGCCATCTGCAATGTTTAAAAAGCTGCAAATATTTTGCCAATCAACATAATCACAGAAGATAGATCCTTAAGACGTTAAAACGTCACAATCTAATTTAAAGCTAAAATATACAGTGTTAAAAATTTAGTTTTTAAATCAATGAAGTGGTTTAAAAAAAATTAAAAGTACATTGTATGACTTACGATAATTTGTACGAAAAGCTGGAACACACGCCTTTGAAAACGGCATAAAAATAAAGTTGCGAATACTTTTTATTTTGAGTTATAATATATTTTTATGCATATTAAAATTTTAATAAATGGTTTCATTATTTTGACTTAATGTAATTAATATATGTATTTTATCTCAATTGAAAGTAAAAATTATGATATTTGGAATTATGCGTTTTGTGTTGTTTCTTTTTCATTTGTTACTTTTAAATATATTGGACTGACTAGTGTATGTATGTATATGCGTATTGGATAGTTTATTAAGTTTCAAATACATTTCTTGGCATTTGTACATACATACATGTGTACAATATATATACATTTATGTATAAACATATCAGCAATTGTGTATTTTTTTCTTTAATTTTAAAATTATAAAAGAAATAATACAATTCAATGTTACATGAATTTTTTACGCGTAAAAATTTATAAAAAATTCGTAAATTTTTTTTATTTAGCAATACAAAATTAAAATTCATGTACGAATAATATAAAAGGTTGTTGCAACTTTTTTAACATGACTTTTATGATTATAAAGTAATGTCTGCATTGCACATTATTTCAATACTTAATTAATTATATTTAGATGTATGTACGATTGTATGTATATATATGTATATATTTTATTTTGTAAATTACTTACAACTGTATGTATGTATATTTTAGATAAAAATTGGTGTGCTATAATCTTTACGTTTTGAAAGACTTTTTGATTTTAATTAATTTCTTCATTACGAATTTCACAACTTTCGATAATTTTGCTTTTTTTAATATTTTGATACTTTATTATTGATTGGATTACAATTTTTCGTTTAAATGTTTTTATTGATTTAGGAATAGAAACTTTTTGATTAAAATGTTTATTAATTAATAACTTGTAAATAAGTTAATTTCTATTATCTCTTTTTAGTAACTTTTTAGAATTAAGTGACAATTCCAAAGAATATCATATTTATCATATTTATTTAATTTTTTGTGTTTAATTTACTGACATGCATGCCGTTTTTAAAGACTTTTTGTGAAGACGTTTACTTGTTTTGAAATCTTGTTCAATTGTTGATATTGAGAAAAAGTTATATAGGATAATTTGATTAAACCTTTTATTTAAAAATTATATATATTAATAAACGAAAATGTAGTGATAAGTTGACGTTAGCACCAACCAAGTATAGACTTATGCGTTAGCTAGACCCACAACAATTAAATATCTTTTAAGTAACAATCCTTAAAGTCAAATATCTTGGAAGTACTAATAATTAATATTTTCAACTCAATAGCATACGTTTGTAAAACATAATCGAAATAAGAAGTAAGCTATATATATATATATATATATATTTAAACCGTATCAAGTGCATTTGAAAACAGACAATATCTCAAATAAAAAATTTATTAGAAATAATATCTCAAATAACTTTCATTAAATCAATAATAAATATGAGTAATATATTGGATGCAAATTTTTTATAGAACTTCGTTTGATTATTTTTGGCAGAACACTTTTCACACGAAGTGCATACATACTTAAAATTAAAATTTTAATGGGATCAAGTAAGAATTCTCATACCTGGTTAAAGTGACCGTATTGAATGCACATTCCAAAAATTCGATAATATACCGACACAAGATATTTATATGTACATATGTGTATGAACAAAGTCCGTTTTTAGCCAATTTGAGTTCGGATTTTGTGAATGCGATCACTCAGATTTGCTGAGATGGTGAAATGAAAATGGTTTTATTTCAGCCAGTGCTTCTCCTACGTCTTTGTAACATACAATATTCGCAACTGGCGTCATACAAAAGCTTGAAATCAATAGTGTAAGAAAACTTATTAAAAAACTTTTGTATTTCTATCGGTGATATTAGTTATATGTTTGTAAATATGTATGTATTTTGTAGTAATTATTGCATGTTTTAGTTGAATAGTTTTGTATTAAATAGTTTATTTTCTTATTTCGCTCTTAAATAGAATCCATGTACTCATATGTAAGAGTATGTTTACTTCTTATTGGGTAAATGATTTCGCAATCAATTTCACAACAATTTAATTCCTTAAGCATGTCATCGTTGGTCATAGGAAAAATCGGTTTGTGCATGAACATGCGAATGACGACAGGCATGAGTACGCGGTGTGGCAAAGCTGTTTGTTGCTGCTGCCGTCAAAGACGCTGTCGTATTTGTAATTGTCGTTGTGTGATCTTGTGTTTGAGATTCTTGTGAAAAGTATTCATGAGTGTGAATTTCCGGTGGTTCCGATGGTTTGTAACGTGGTATTATTACTGGAACAGTTGATGTGACAACCTGTGAAGGATTCTGATGGTGGTGACAGTGGTGTGCATGGTGTTGAGGTTGATTGTATTTATGAATGGTTTCCTCATGTTGTTGCTGTGTTTGGTACGCACGATGATGATGTCGATGATGATGATGATGATGTTTTGTATCCTGCACTATATTTTGGGATTGTGTTAGGGATCCTTGATTGTTGGTTTGATCAATTAAGGTTGGATTTTCATTGTAAATTGTATTGAGCGTCAGAAGAGAAGTGGAAGATGTTATTATATTATTTGTATTTTTGTCAACCTTAAATGTAAGACCGCAAGAGCAATGTTCTACAATGGAATTTCGACGCAATATTGAAGATTCCATAGAAGTGGGAAGAGACGAGGGAAGAGTATGTGTTTGTTTATTTTGGCATTGGTAGATATGACTGTGATGTTGATGATGACATTGTTGCTGTTGAAGCTGATCGTTTGGCTGTGATGTTGATGAGTGATGAGGAGAATGCTGGTGATGTGGATGACGATGAAAGTTGTAATTGTCTTGATGTTGTTTGGGCTGCTGATATTGACTTTGTCGAATGAAATTTTGATTGGGTGATTGTGTAGTGTTGGTATTCAATGTTAATGATGTAAGTGATTGGGATGCATGTACGATTGCTTGTTCTGTGAACATGGTTCTGGAGAGCGGTGGCGATGTTGCAGGAGATGAAGATGTTTCTGTTGTGGTGTTTACGTCTATGCTGGAAGTAGATGTTGGTGATTGATGGCAGCGACACATTGTAACTCAAAAAGTGTTGCCAACATCACCCTCAGATTCATTATTATCGTGTGCACTTGTGACTGGTGTGGCTTTTGGTGAAATGTAGCCATCGTTATGGCCATTTTGTTGTGTAAAATGAAGCTGATGGTGATGATGATGATGATGCAAGTGAGAATGATTTGCATTTTGTGACTGATTTGTTAAAGACGGCGGAGTTAATGGGCCTGATTCAATGGATGACTCATGCGCGGCAATGATGTTCAATGATTTTGGCGGTATGGGTGGCGGTGGCATTGGTACTTCTTCCAAGTCGAATGAACTGGCTGAATTTTCGCGCTGATTAATATTTAATGAGTTTACAGCATATGAGCCATCCATACTACCGTTTGACGACATGCGACAGTGATCACGGTGATGCACCGTACTTAAGGAATTTGAGGAAGATTCTTCACTTAGATTATTTAAATGATTCAATTCATGGGCACTGGCCGTAGATATGCCTGAGTCCCGAAAATCATTGGGAGCATATGTAACATTTAAATGATTTAAATCAGAATTATGACAGTTATGAGCATGAGTTAAAGAATGAGGAGCCTGATCTGCCTCAGGATCGTCAAAGCTAATATCGACAACAGCGTATTTTTGATTGTGTTGATGGGATGTGGAATGTGGCCTTCTAGGCATGCTTGAAGCAGGCGAATCTGTAGAAAAATCGTTAAATATCATGGGATTCGATGCACGTTTGTCCGGTGTTATCCCTCTAGGCGGCAGGGGAGGTGCACCAGGAGATCCAGACAAATTCATATTGCGTTTGGGTGGAACTTCCGGACCATCCGAAGACATATTTGAACTAAAGTTTTGAGATCTAGGTCGATTAGGTATGGGAGGAGCATTTTGGGCTTCACCTCTTACATCTCCCATCAGACTTAGATTTTCCTTGCTTAGGGTTTGATAAGAGTTATTAAAGCTACATGGTTCCACTGGCCTTATAGTCTCACCAGGCCTGGTATAAATTTCATCGTGTTCATAATAATTTGATGCTGATATTAACGAAGTGGGGCCACTATTGGTGCCTAAACTCATGGTTCGTTTTTCTGTAGGTAAGGGTGGTAATGGCGTATTTACAATACTTTCTGAATGCTGCCTCTTAAGTCGTCCTAGTCCCGAAAGACTTTGTTTTAATTGTGAAAACCTTTCTAATAAACGATTATGCAATGGCTGGACTCCTGGGGGTGCCAGTTGACCGTGTAGTTCAAGAGCCTGGTCTAAAATTTGTATTTTTTCCAAGATCAAGGACTTCAGTTTTTGTACATTAGACTGTTGTCCCTGTCCTTGGGGAGATTTTAGGAATTGTTCTGTAAAAAAAGCCTCCTGATATTTACTAATACCACCCATTACGTTAGCATCTATAATTCCCTGTAAACGCATAGAAAATGGATTAATATTACGCTTAGGGTCATTGCGATATTGCACAATTAGGTCCCACAGCTCTTTCCCCACGTTATTCATAGTTTCACAAGCAAATTCAACTGGCGTCAATTCTTGCACCGATTTATGTTTCACTTCAAACCATCGCAAAATACCAGGCAATGGACTGGCAATATCGAGAGTTGTGCGTTCAATCCACAAAGACTTAAATTCGTTGTCTTTGTCTACGGTGCCTTTGTAGATGGGCCGATCGGATATAAAGCGGCAAACATCGTTGACTTCATAAAAACGTGCAATTTTTTCGGGAACTGTAACCATGGCAGTTTTTAAAGCTTGTGGATCTGCTACGGGGCGTACGTAACTAATTTGTATATATTGTTCGGAAGCAGTTAGTATAGAATTGTCCGGCGGACTGTTATTAGTTAAAATTTGTGCGGTAGGAAATTCGGTTTGTAGACGTTGCGTAAAAGCACCAATGCGTTCATATTCCAAACCACGATAAACAAATTGTTTGTTCTAAAATTGTAAAAGAGTAGAGTATTAATATTTAAGGAGCTTTTAGAAATAAATGTCAAGTAGTAACTAACCCTGACGAATAAAGGGAATCCTAATCCATAAAAGCCAACTCTAAAGTACTCCGGTTCTGGCCGCAGTTGTGTTAAAATGTTTTGAAAGAATTTCGCTTCTAATATTAAAATTTCGCTGAGTTTGTTGTAATCGAAACGTCGTGTTTCATAAAGTAATGCTAATTCCTTACATAATGGAATGCCCTTCTCCCAACATTTCCCTTTATCAAAATATTTTAATATCTACATAGATGCAAAAATTTAATATAAATCTGCACTTATTTTCATTAAAAAAATATTAAATTTACACAAGTACCTCCTGATAAAGTTGTTCCTTTCGTTGCCATTCTGGTTGGCCGCTGGTATCGCTGGGGGCGAACGATAATGATTCTCGATCCCATGCTAACATATTGGCATATAATTTTAATGTGAAACCAGCTTCTGTGTAGTTTTCAGCTTGTAAGTGTAAATCATGCAATTTGTAAATATATCTGTAAACATGTGTAAATATTTCTTTTGCAATTTACTCATCATTTTAGTTTATATTATAAATCGACTATACCTTAAATACATTTCTTTACGATTGATTTCGTTTTTGTAGAAATTTAGAAGGTTGACTGTACAAGACATGCGCTTGTCGCGATTTTCTTCACCTTGCATAACACTGCGGTAGTCCAATAGACGTTCCAGTAAACGTGTTACCGAAGCAATGAAAGCAGTACCAGCATCTCTCCAGGTTGGATTCTCGTGTTGAACTTTCTCAAGTAAACTTGATAAAAGAAATTACAATTAATAAACTATTTGTTTTTAACTTTAATATACGAGAATGCATTAGAAACTAAAACTTTTTGAAAGTTTTACTGTGTCAGCATATGGAGTTTCCTCTTATGCTATTAATTTTTATTTTTTCTAATTTGAAAATTTTCTACATTAATTTGATTCGAATAATCTATAGTCGAAAATGTCTACAAAACTGAGACTGTAGGTAACGGTTAAACTCATTTATTAATTTTGAAAGTGGATTTTTTTAAACACAACTTTTAATAATTTACTTTTAACTATTATAAGAATTTCGAAAATTATTTATGTAACTGAACAAACTAAAATACATATATAAATCTAGATATTTATATCTTCCTCTTCTTTCAGTCAGCATAAGCACCAAAAGAGTGGTCGGATTGGTCATATTCATCGAATCAGAGTTCATTCAGAGACAAGACCTCAATAAAAAATTATAAAAATTTTAAATTTTTTGTTGAGGGAAGATAAACAATTATTTTTATTATCGTAAATTTATTTTAAGATACGATAATTTAGCGCCGAGCTCAAAATCATGAAGATCGGATAAAAGTCAAGAAATCTGTAAGACTTACTAAGTGAAAAAAGTTAAAATTTGTTAAGAAATGTTGTATGAAAAATACGGGGACACGTTAAAGAATTCGATATCGATCTTGTTACAAGATCGATCATGCTTAATTCCGTTAATGATCGGATCAAGTTGTGCTTAATATATTCGACACTAAACCGTGTATTTTTGTGTTTACAGCGCAGTAACTTGCTGCGTTCCTTAATTTGATGTTACAATCATCATTGATTTGAAAAAAAAAAATTATAAAATAAATGCAAAGAGGCTACGTTAAAATATATTCATTTTGTCGCAAGATATATCTATCACACATTTATAGCATATTTAAACTGCAAGTAGTTATAAAAACTAAAATTTTTTTCGAAATATTTTTAAATAAATAAAAAATTATATTATATAAATAAGCCATGAATGCAGTAGACAATTTACAAAGCTCTCATGTTGAAAGAGTTTTTTGAACTTACACTAAGCTTAGATGTTCCCTTTTCGTTTGTGAGGCGTAATCGTTATAAGAAAGGTAAATGTTAAGTTTATAAAGTTAGCAGTGAATTTATGAAAAAGCTTTTAATTATAAAAATTAAAGAATAATATGTACATAGCAAAAAATATACATTTACAAAAGCCAATTATATTAGATATCAATATTATGTAAATGGTCATATTTAAAACTTACATGGTGCTAAAGAGTTCACGATATTCATCATCGCCTTTGTTTTCACTGATTAATAAATCCAATTTATCAATAAGTTCACTTTCAACTAAACGAAAAGATCCCCGGGCACACTATTAAGAGGACATGAAAAATTATTTCAATGTTTAATTTTAAAATATTGCAGCTAAAGAAGGCTAAAATTACCTGTTCACATTGCATCATATCGTAGAATACAGTTAGAGTAGCCTTTCTCAGCGACGGTTCAGGGACTAAAGTGACTTCCAAGAATGGTCCCACCATTGACGGTATAAAGTGTAGTTTTTGCTCTCCCAATTGTGACCACATGCTTAGAATCTGAAATCCCATTAAAACCCGCATATCGCCGTGAGAGTGTAAAATTTTTCGTCTCTTCGGTTCACGATACTTTTCCAATTGTAGCGAGGGTTGGGTTAAAAATGTAACAGATAAACTGAAATATGTCCACCACAGTTGAGAATCAAAGGACTTTGGACCCAAAAAACGATATACCAAAGGCTTAGCGAATTCTTCCAAGGACTTGCGTAAAACATCGTTGCAAGCCAATTTCATAATCAACCAATCTGAGGGAAAAACTAACCAATCTTGTGATAACAGTTCTTCAAACACTAATAAAGATTTTGCTAAAAACTCTTTAAGATCTCGAGGATCTTTATTGGGACTTAACTCGTCCCAATAACGTTTATAATGTGTTTCATCCAAAAGCTGCAAGAGCCCCAGTAAACAGGATACAAGTTGAGGTAAAATGGAATTTGAGCCTTCTAATATAATAATAATAGTTTTAATTAAAATTCCTAGAATATTTTTACATAAAGAGTCCAAATCATGTTGCAGAGTATTTGTGACTTTTTCCTTCTGTTGCTTTTGCAGATCGTAAAGATGTGTTAATATTTCTGACAGAATTTCGGCACAAAGTTTCAGTTCATCTCGTCGGCTTAGATGTATACGTAAATGTTTACAGGCAACCGATAATATAACAGTCCTAGAATCTTTAATATATAAAATAATATATACATATGTAATTAATTTATTTGCTGTTTTCAAAATTTGATGAAAGGTTTTAATTCAAAGTACACAGTATATTGGTATTTATGGAATATCACATCGAGAAATCAATCTATTTTCTAAATTTTACTGTTCAAGAGTTTATTATTCTCCTGTAATGCATAGGCGGATAATAAACTCTTTGGCATCCTATTACATTTTTCATAAATCTTTCAAACTATGACCTCAAAACTTTTATTTTTTGTATTGCTCAATAATGAAAGCAGGTTGCTCCACTAACCTTCTCATTTTTGCTAACTCCGGAGCACTCTTTAGGGTTTGCCAGCACTTGATTGGAAAAATGACGACGGATTCAAAACGTACATTAATTTTTAGACTTGTTTTATTTATGTATTAATTAATTAATATTAGTGCTTTTTTCAAATATCAAATCAAATATGTCTATTTGCCTGGATTTCATTAGTTCTTGCAGCAATTAACTATTCAATTAATTCAAAATTGTTTATTTTCGACTAATAGAAGTTTGGAAATACCGTCACAGAAAATCTTCGTTTGTTTAAACTTCAAACAATAGTTTTCTATATCTTTAGCCTAAAATGCATGTCTTAAAATTTTCGTGTTTGTAGTACATTTCGAACATGTTTCAAATAATTATGAAAATTTAAACGATTCGAATACACGACTAAGTTCGTCTAAACAAGGTTGTAAATGCCTACCATTTAATTAGTTAATTTTTGCTTCTTCGTGCGATTTAATCTCAATAACGATTAATAATTTCTCGATCGATAGTTGAGAGAAATATACAATTAATTGAATGCCCTAATATGTACTTACCATCTTCGTGAAATAGCTCGCCCGATACTAGATCCTTTACAGCTTGAAGTTTTGCTTGCACCAGACGAATGGGAGCATCCCGTGGAATGGCATCTAACATATTACGAGCCAACATGCCTAATTCCGGTGCAGGCAGAGTATCTTTTAGTTGTTCCAAAACAACACCAGTCGAATTTAATAAAGCCTCCTGAGTGGGAATAATGACATCATATGAAGGTACTGCCAGCATGCCATTCAAAGCGGTAAATAACGAATGCAAATCTCTACGAAATGAGTCTTCATATTGACCGCCAGTGGCACGAGCAAATAATTTTCTAGACTGAATCAAAAGTTTGAAAATATATTCCAATGAACCAAAACATTTCTGAAACGGATCCGGATGTTCTGCTTTGGTCATAAAAAGAGCCATATGTTCTACAGAGGTTATGAGACCCTTGTACACTAAAGCTGCAGCAAAATGATTTTCAATGTACTCATTCATAACAGGACGAAAATGTTGAAATTTATTGCTTTGCAACAAGCTAAAGATGCTTACAAGCACATGGAACACTAAACCAGAATGTTGCGTACTATTGCCCTCCTCATTAGAGAACATGGCAAACAGGGCATCCAGTACGTCTTGTAAAAATTTAACCAGTTCTTCATCATTCAAACGTAATACACCGGTTAATGAATCTTGTATCTTTTCTGGATGAGCACGCCATTGCAGCAATGACAGCAGATCATCATTTTGCGTTAGTTTGGTGGAACACAATAAGGACTTCATGACGAATACTTCCTTCGAACTTCTATGGAATATGGAACTGCACTCCACTTTGGCATGTGGATCTTTCGGTTTACAAGGCAATATCAAATAGTTGGCCGCCGTTAGTTTCAGTGAATCTTCACATTTATACACATACAACTCATGCTGACCATCTGCCAAAGTAGCACCACTGGGATCCATTAAACGAGCAAAACTAAATCCAAATAATTTTGGATCTGATTTTTCTCTGGTTGAACAATGACGAAATTCAAAACGCACATGAGCTGCAGAGAACTTGTCTATAGGTACACTCAAACGTAACATTTCATTCCAGCAGGGAGCATTCTGATGATACAAAATCATCGATTTGTAATAATTTTGTGAATCCATGCCAGATGCACCCCATAAACATTCCGAAAGTATATTGCCAGCAACATCTAATACAACAACTGTAACAAGTATATTCTTGGCCGTGTTCTTGCCACCTCTCTCAAATTCTCCCCGCTCTAAGGTAATAAACATGTCATTTCGCACATCTCCGGGCATTATTACATCTGGGAAACCCATCTTACGCGTAATGGTACTACCTTGGAAGAGCAGTGGCTGTTCCTTGCGTGCTTGACCCAAACCACCATGCAACAGTTTAAGAGACACCATCACACCCTGATTACTTTGACTGCTTGTGTTAATCGGCTGGTATTTACTGCTTGATTTCTTAATTATCAATTCCGGCAGCTGATGAAAGTCCTTTTCATCATTGTGATAAACTAATTTGATGTTATGGTCTTTTTCTTCCGTTTCAATAGCGCTATCGAAATGGCAGAAATCTGCCAAAGATAGCACGCCTACTCCAAATGGTCTCCTATACGAGGGTGGACCATTACAACAGTTATTGCTATTCAATTTTTCGGATTTCTTAACAGGTTCGGAAGGCAAAATCTTTCCCACACGCATAACAACCGCCACCAGATAGAGATCCTCATTTAAATCAGCCGCTCCTTAAATAATGTAAACGGGTTAAAAACCGTGCTTATCTATTTCAAATACCACAAAAGCATTACAACTCACCTAATTCTGTGAATACTGTACAATTACTATTCATCCTTTCCATGTAATTGGAATAACCGTCTTTACAGATCCTCACTAAAAATCTCTCAGACACTGCTTTCATACTATGGGCGTTATATAAATAGAAATAAACTTCTGCATCATCACCGCCCGCCACTCGATAGCCAAAATCTCGCATGCAAAAATACAAATGGTGTGTAAGAATTTTTCGTTGTGTTTTACGCCGTAGTGTGCCTCGACTCTGCGGAGGATAATTCAAAATAGATGAGGATAGATTTTAGCATACGAACAGGTGACTACTTACCGATGATGCTTTTGCATTGTCAGCGCTGGTAACATGGACATTGTGCAACCCTACTATACCAATGTTGTGTGGATCGACAGCGAGAGGTCCGACGCGTGGTACCAAATCAAGACCAAGTTTTCTAAAAATAAATAAAATAATCTTGATATTAAAAGTACGGTCACACTTATTAAATATTTGCCCAAAAAAGGGTAATCACTTCGTACTAATGAAACCCCTTTTAATTCAGATAAGTGTTTATTGAGATAAATAGTTTCCAATGGTATTGCATTCCATGGCACTATTTACTAGTTATTGTATGAAATTGTTTTACGTAATAAACACATATGTGAATCAAAATATCTTTAATTAGTATTTAGTGGTTACGCTTTTTCGGGCACGTACAGCTAGCAAGTCTTAATAAAATAAAGCATTTAGTAAAAAAGTTAAAAACAAAATAAATTGAGAGAAAACATTAAAAATTGTATTCACAGGGGAAATATTTCTTAAACTATTAAAGATAAATTTGTTGTATTGCGTGGCAGAATCTACAATATATTTAAAAAAATTCATTTTATTATTGATTAAGCTCCAGCTCGTTTTTTATATAAAATTATTACAATTTTATTTTATTATTCAATATTTCTTTAATAATTTGTTAACATCATCAGGAATAAGTAATAATAAAATAAATATTTTTAAAAATCGTTCACTTTTTTCTCATTTTACACCACTGTAACTGTAGTTTAAATTGTAATTACGGTAGCATAAATTACATTGTAATAACTTATAATTGGATATGGAAAACCAGTTAATCATATTTTTTCATATTGAAGACCAAAGAGTATTTTATGTACGCGTGCCTCCTGATGCAGTCCCGGAAGCGCTCAAATAATTTCTGTTGCAAGAATTGGAAAATATCCCAAAGAGTTTCAAAACTCCAGCAATTTATTAAATTCAATTAAGATTTATATGTTAATTGTTCGAAAATTTGTTTAAATTCACAAAGACATGATAAATATTCCAACATCCAACATCATCAAAGACATGATAAATAGTCAACATCAGTTTTTAATTATTCAACTTACACAGCAGAGCACAACCGCTGTTTTCGAAAGCCGCTACACTTTCATTATCAGTACTCATGTGTATTTTGTTTGTCACCACTTATTAAGTGGCTTAGTTGAATATGATAAAAGGTTTTACTTACAAAAATTTTATTGGGAAATTGCAATACAATTTATATATATTGTAATAAATTTAATGGGAAGAGGTGAGATAATTCTTATGTGTATTTCGCTTTTTCTCAAATTTTCAGGCATCGTTTAACCAAATTTTCAGGAAAAGTAGAAATATTTTAAAACTAAATTGAAACTTATCCCTACTTCTCTTGTTGAACTCGATATCGTGCCACCAAACAATGTAACATTCTTCATACATACATACAGACATAAGTACATAGATACATATTCATGCACCTAGCCTGCTCTAGAGCGCAGAAATATTTCAAACACATTTTAAAGCCAAGTAAACAATACGCATTGTTATCATATTGCAGAAGCTGCAAAAGTAATAAGACAAGTCATGGCATCTGCAGATGCATTTAAGTATGTTTTTGCATACACATTTCTGTATATACTTACATATACATATATAGTACATGAGTATAGTCGTATATATGTAAATATTACAGCTAAATTAATATATTAACCCATCGGCTTCATTTATTATATACTTAACATATGAATACCATAAAACAGGAAACCATTTTATTGGCTAAATATTAATACTAATTGCCACTGACCACATAATTCTCGCATAGTGTTTTCCAATTGGGACTTGCAGGTCTTTACATGGAATAAAACAAGTTATTTCTCACATACACCGTGAATAATGTCTACGGTACTTAAAAACACGACGCTCTTCAAACTGTAAAATAAACTATTAAAGAAACGTCTCTTGAAAGCGGCATTTCTACTAAAAATAGTGGATACCCGGGAGGGTTACTGCGTAATACGCTTCGAATATAAAACTGTTCTAAATTTTATGCTATTAACATAGTAATTCGAAAGCATTTTCTTTCGAATTGAATTACGCAGGAGACCTCCAAATTGCGGCGATCTGACTCCTATTACTAACTAATAAATTCCTATTGCGAATTTAGGAAGAGGCAATAACAGGACCATATTTACTGTGTGTCCCACGATGTTACTAGATATTGTTCCTTCGTACAATTGCAAATTCTAAATTTTTGATTGCCTTAAATATTTTTTTTTTTTATCTTGGACCAGCACTCAGGGGATGACCCCTATACATGCAATGCATTGCGCCGGAACTGAAAACGAGGGTATAGTATTGAGGGGACAGATTAGGAAAGATGAGAAGATAGATAGATATTATTGTTCGACAGAATGATATCTAGTGAATCGTGGAACACGCAGTTATTTATAGAGAAGGGAAACCGGTTTGAAAACACAGTTTGAAAGAATGGATTCTGACAATCCTAAGTGCAGGCAGAGGAATTGAAACAAACGAATACTAAAAGAGCGAGAGGACATTTCGATAGCTATCGAAATTTTAATCAAATTCAGCTACAAATTTCGATCGCTATTACACACCGCAATTTGCTCCCCAAGATATTCTCCCTACCTGAAACAAAGAAGCAGGCAGGTTTTAAAATTAGGATCTGTTATAATGTTTTGTGTATCAGACGGTTGCGATTACAACCTACAGAGTTTATTACCATTTATAATGAATCCAGTCCTTATACGTGCGTATGTTTCATAGAAATTACAATAGCTGTTACGGTTTATCCGTTTATAATTTTTTAAAAAATAAAAATATTATTTCCCATTAGAAATAAGAAAAATTTATATCTAAAACCTGAAATATTTTACGAATTGTATTTCAAAACCACAGAATTCGTTATACCCGAACATTGCTGTACATCAAATATATATATTGCATGAACAAACGACCGATCAACCAAGCGACCCAGCGTTCGTACGACCGTTTGCAGTTTTACCGGTATGGAAACCAAACAACTATACAACCAAATCCAATATAAATTGAATATATTTATGTAATGAGTGTGCGAATATTTTGCACAAAAAGATATGAGTTCAGTGCAAGTATAAAGACTAGAGAATATATATGAATATGTACCTACTGTGAAAGTATCGCATATTAAAGATATGGATGTGTGTATATATGCATGTATGTAGTTTGGTTGCTACCACTACAACTACTGTGTAGTTTTTTTTTTTTTTTTTTGGTTTTGTTACTGGTTTGACTCGAAATGCTGCTGGTTATACGCTGGCGTTGTTTACCTGTCTTACGCAAAGACAGAGATAGCAAGTAGTCGACAACAATTCAAATTCTGATGTTGTTGCTACTGCTCCTGCAGATGCTTGGCAATGATGATGGCAACGGTGATCATCATAAATGTTTCCAAAGGTCTGAATTTCGTTAATATAAAAAGAAGTTAAAAAGACAGCAAGTTTTACTTTATGAGTATATGTGGCTAATAAACCTTTAAAACACTTTTATACAACTTCTTATGCAAATTTTTAATGGATAACTATTTATTTAAGAGCATTTTCAACTCTCTTAAAAATTATTTTCGCATTTTTAATGGAGTACTTGAACCATTTTGATGCAAGAAGCGATCGTTTTTTTGTTTTTCTTATCTTTCCATAAAAAATCGGTTGTAGTGACTTTTGAAAAATGCTTTAAAAAATATTGAACTTAGAGAGTGTTAAGCAGGGGTTTACGTTTGTCCCAAATAGCCTTGTTATAAATAGTTATACAGTAATGTGTTAATAAAATTTTACTTTACCTAAAGTGAGGAATAAAATTAACTATTTGACATCATTATCATAATTTATTTGTAAAACCAAATTAATAATTTTAAAAATCAATTAATATGTTTTCTGTTAGAACTCTTTCTTTTTACAAAATACTTGATGCCTAATTCATAACAAATAATTTATTGACAAATTTTCCATAGAAATTTTGTCACATAAGCAGTTAATATAAATAAAAAATATGTTTATGAATTAGGCCTTTAGGATGTGATTGTGTAATTCTCATCACAAATTTGCAAAAAATTTCAAAATTCTTTTTTTTTACATTCATACATACACACCCATATTTGAAGGAACTACTGCACAAAGAATTCATATTTTAATTTTGTGCTCCTAAAAGTATGTAGAGAACGCCTTTAAAGTATTTTTTTCAAAGCATAACTAACATCCGCTTTTATATGGGCCAAAGCGGAAGTGAAAATGCAAAGTTTTGTAGTGTTTCCTTTTGGAAACGAAATCTTTTTTTTTTATTTTTCAGATAATGAAAAAAAATTTCGGAATGAAAATATTTTTAATTTCGTTAGCCAATTTCGTTTATGATATTAAAATTTGTTTTTTTTTTGCTGAAGTACCAAAATAAATAGTGAATTTCGTTTCCGAATGGAATTGATCGCTGTGACTGTATACCGATTTATTTTTCCTATTATACGATTTTTGTCATATTTTAAATTGTGAATAGCAGTTTTATAGTTTATGAATTGTAAATAATTAGTTGCCTTTGCCTGTCTAATGTCATTAATGGCGCTGGGCCTCTAAACAAAGTATGATATGTTAATTGAAGTTTGAATATAAAATAAAATAAAAAATAAATTTTAATTATTAAGTTTTAGTTCGAATGCTAAGTATTTAATATTGCAGGTGTGGAATAATCGAACACATGCGGGTATTATGCAATGATGGCTTTTAAGTCAGCTAGTTTCATGAAAGAACTCCTTTTTGCAATCCAATTGTTATAACTATATGTGGCAAGCCTACACTTAAATTTCCATAAATAAGAGAAAACGTTAAAAATCCAATAGTTTCTATCTCAAAACTTGTTTTTTGATGTATGCGTCACAAGTTCATCTGGAATATAAAACAAAAGAAAAAAAAATCTACACAAATGAGATGAACAATTGCAAATGTATAAGTGTTAAACACCAGCAGCCTACAATACCAGTAATTGAGAGCAGGCATGGAAAATAAAGTTTACACAAGAGTTTCAAAAATAAGTTTTTTGTATGTTTCCCACGTTTTTCGCGAGATTGCTTCAGCAGCACTTTTCACTTCAAAATGCTTGGAAAAATTAGGCATATGTGCTAGGTTACAATTTTTGCAGCAGTCAAAAAAGGGACATGTTTGCATCCTTTTTGAGCAAAAATATTAATTAACTACGATTTGTTATTGTTGTATTGCGGGAAGGCTGATAAAGTAAGTAATGCTTGTAGAATTTTGATTTCAACTTTCTTATGGCCATATTCATAAAAAATATGTTTGACTTATAAAACGTTTAAAAAACAGATTCCCATAAAAAATTTGTTTTATAAAAACTTTATAAACCAAAAATATTTTGTATGAATAAGACAGTTACATTGAAGCTGGCAGTAGGTACTATAATGAAAAATCTTTGTTTTAACTAGATGCCATTTTTCGCTAATGGGAATTTACATATGAAAAGTTAGCAAAAGGTTTTTTAGGAGGTGTTCTAAATTTCGTTACAATACAATCAAATTGTATTAGCTTTAAGACAGCAGCGTCCATAGAAGAGAATGACATCATGTTTTTCCAAGAAATGTTTGTCAGGAACGATAGTGACACACGCTAAATAAACAGTTAGATTCTTCCTTATAGAAATGAACTGTCTGTTCAGCGATATCGCAAGCTATCGTTCGATCTAATGAATAACATTTTAATTGTTTTTATTTTTTAATATAATTTATTCGATCGAACAATAGCTTGCGATAGCGTTGAACAGCCAATAAATTAATTACACGAGGCATTTATTGCGCTAGGAAAATATTTTTGTAAAATTGCTCTTATATCAAATCAAATATGTTGTTTATAGCTTTTAAATAATAGCTAAACATTTTTTTATTTCGCGAATAAAAAAGTGCACTAGTATTGACTTCTCCATCCCTGAGCGAGAGTAAAATAAGCAACATGGTTGAATCGCATGAAATAAAGTTAAATAAATATTAAGCCAAATAAAAATCAGGCTGAAACACGGCACGTTCAACACTCATCTATAATAGAGTAAAGTGGTTTAGTTTGTCCGATCGCATTTGAGAGCTTAAGCTAAATAACTGAATATCGAAAAAATATGTCAGTTGGAAGTCAGAGAAGGAGGGCCCAGAAATAAGCTTAATTTAAAAAAGTAAAACAAAAGTACAAAAAAACAAAAACTTACAGTAGCTGGTGGTAGTAATGAACTCTTTTTAAGTCAGTTTTAATTAAGTACCTTTAAGTAGAGTGTTATTTTGAATTGTGTGGTCGACTAGTAGTGCTGGTATAATGTTGTGCTGCTGTTAAAGTTTGTTACCGTATTACGAACAACTACGACAACAAGTACAAGAAGATCTTGGCCTAGCTAAAACGCCGCCAGTGTTGTGCTTACAAAACTTAGCGTGCCAGAGATATATAAAGTAACATTTCAAACGATTAACTCTAAACGAAAAATAAATAAATAATAAAGTTTTACGGTTTCTTTTTCATGAAGCCTCGCAGCTTATGGTTGTAAAATTATAACATTTTGTTGTGAAATACCTATTTACATATTTCAAAAATAAGAGCAAATTAAAAAGACAACAAGTAAATATAGATATTTATATAACTAAAAAATAGTATAAAAGTATGTACATATTTATGTACTTAATGGACACACATGCATACATGCACACCCAGCAAAAAATTTAACTTGTTCTTAAATCTCATCATTTTCATAAACCGGCAGCTTTAAGTCGTGTGTGGAATATTTTTAAATAGGTAGATATTTATTTTTATCACTATGTGAATATGAAAAAAAAATTATTCATTTTATAAACAAAATATATTATGATTGTAACAATCAATTTATATTCATAAACATACCACGATGATAATATTATTATTGTAATTGACTTCACTTCCGTTTCCACAAAAAAAAAGCATGATTACGAGAGGTATTTTCTTCTGTTGGATATATTAATTTTTTTCAATGTTATTGCATTTTTACTTTTAAAAATTTGGGACTTATTTCATTTTCGATACAATCATACTTTTATTATATTATTAATTTATGCAATAATTATTTGAAAATTGAAAGTTTCGGGTCATGATTAGCAGATTCTTTTTTATTTGCTTGGGTATATATAGCAGACAGCTATTAAAGATACTTAACTCGTATCTTTGAAATATATTTTCATTTTCTCTTACTATCTCAAAGTGTCATTAGAGAAAAGAAAGATTGAAGAAAACTAAAAAAAACAACAACAAAGATCACTAACATAAAATTATTATTTACATGCCGATAAGCAGAGGTAAAATAAAATTATATAAAAAATAAAAGCAACTTAAGCGCATACATGTGTCATATACACTGTGAAAAATAAGTGGTTCTACAAAATGATATTTTAATTCCTTGTTACGAGTACTATCCTGACTTATTTATCATTAACAATAGCTTAGGATAATTATTATTATTTTCAATAATATAATTTACTGACTTAGACTTTATAAGGTTATTGTATACTTACATATATATAAAAGAGAAAAGATCTAATCTAAACGCCCTGAACACATACATATAGGTACATGCACATATAATTATATTTCATCACCTGTACTTTCAATAAAATTGTAAATTTGAAATCAGGTATTATGGCCAAGCAAGTTAATATATGCAATGTAAATATACAAATAAATAATTTTTAAAATTTAAATTTTTTATTGATTTACGGTTTTTTTTGTTAACATCTCAAAAGTCATAGAAGACACTCTTTCCACTTTTCTGTGATGATAACATTTTTTTATTGTTAATATCTGGTCAGTCATAGAAGACACACTTTCATTTGGTACTAAAGTACTTTTTTGCACTGACGTTTTGATTTGGTAAATTTGTTTTGTTTTGGTAAATATATTGCAAAGTAGTGTTGCATTTTTAAATGTAAAACTATTTTAAGGTCCAGTTTTATTTTATCACTAAAAACTTTTGTCAAATTTTGTTGGAAAATTCAACTCTGAAAGTATCGAGTAGCTACTTTTGTTGACTGATCATCCAAGAAAAAGTGCAAGTACTCAGTACTCGGTATCTGTAACTTTAATTTTCAAATGACTTGTCATTTTCACAGAAGGCCAGGATGAAATAGCGTTGCGAAATAATTTTTTTTTTTGCAAGTATAGGGTCCGCCAAATAAATTTTTTTTAAAAATGCTATAAAAAACCAGGAGTATTTTCTCAAATTTCTTTTTTTATATGAAAGTACAATCCTTCCGGTTAATAATGGAAAATAATTTCATTCAAATGGCTGGCTGCATGGCCCAATAACGATCGCCACTGACTGTAACGGCCACTCCTTGCTCATTTTCGAACAAAAATGGCATCTGGACCAAAATCCGCACCAAACAGTGACTCGTTTTGGGTGCGTCGGTTTTTCAATGTATGGGTGCGGGTTTTCTGTGCTCCAAGTGCTACAATTTTACTTGTTTACATACCCGCCAAGATCAAAATGAGCTTCATCTGAAAAGATGATTTTTTGGCAAAATCGGCATCTTCTGTAAGTCGATCGCAGGCCCACTTAGCGAAGCGAAAACGCATTGGATGGTCAACCATATTCGTTCAGCGGAAGGATAAAACTAATTATCTGTCATATCAGAAATGAGCTAAGTGTTACCATTCACGAAATAAGCACTAGTTGAAAAAAAAAACGTTAGGTTGCGGACCCAATATTTGGGTTATATATTTTAAATAAAATTTTTTTAAATTAATTTACATATTTGGGAATTATTATTCAACATTTATTCATTAACTTTAATCGTGCTGATTATTTTCCTCATATTTAGAAAAAACATATGCATATTCAATTAAATTTTTTTTTGTAAATTTGGGGAAAAAGAATCAGCACGATTACAATTAATAAAAAATATTTTTTTAAAATTAATTTTAAATACACGTAGTCTCATATACTGTAATTGGGAATATAATAATGGAACGAAGATTCAGAAATTATGGCTTAAAGAATATATTAAAACGTCCACACAGGGATTTAAAGTGTGTAAGACTTCCCGGATTCTATTTTACATAAAAATTTTTATAAATAAGAACGGTTATTATATTTAACTAAGCCAACTAATAAGTGGTGATAAACAAAAATACACATGAGCATTGGTGATGGAAGTGTAGCGGCTTTCGAAAACAGCTGTTCTGCTGTGCTGTATAAGTAGTTTCTGAATCATATACATTTTAATTGAATTTAATATAGGAAAAGTATATTTTTCATAATGTACCACATTACACATATACATACATACATACACATATATCTACATGTGAACATAGATATAATTAATTTTTTTATTCGCCTTTTTCTTACCAGTGAACGTACTAAATATAAATATTTGTTTGTATGATTTACGAGTATTTTTAAAACGTATCCAACATGAGGGATACATTCGCCTGTGTCATACTCTGGGACGTTAATACTTCTGTAATTATTTGTATACTAAATAGTATATGTAAGTATGCATAGCTTAGATATGTGCATAAAATAAATATTTAATATGCATATACATATGTCTTTTTAACAAGAATTAAAACATTATCCAGAAAATATATTTGAATAAAAAATGTTTGCCAGCACTTGTAACTATTTTTATTTAATATGTTATTATTATTTTTAACTACTTATATTATCGCATTTTTTAATTTACACTTTATTGCAGAATTTCTAATTTATATTTTTAATTTGCCAATTGGCTGTGTTTCTACTATAATTACTCGTATATATATAATTTGGAATTTATTTCTAAACTTTTTATGAATATTTTAAATTATTTATAAATGAAATTTATTTGTTGGTGGTCAAGCAATGTCTATATGCATTTCATTTTTGCTTGACCACCAACAAATAAATTTGATTTAAAATAGTATTATGACAACAATATGTCAAATAAAAATTTCGTAACAGTTAAATTATTTATGTTTACAAATTAAATTTTTTCGTATAACAAATTATTTTTTTTTTAAATAGACACTCTAAATAGCTGTTTAGGAGTCTAAAAATAATTAACCATTTGGTTGCAATAAATGAGGAGACTTTCTCTCTGAACGTATTCTATGAAATAATACCTAAAATGTTCGCTGGGTTTGCCTGTGAATGTACTAAAAGTTACATTAAAGCTCTATATATAAATGTATATGTATAAATACTTGAGTAACTTTCAAAGGTGTAGAAATGCCATTATGTTCTAACCTGGAACTGCAAAATGGGCTGTAAGACAATTTTCCTAAGACAATGGTATCTAAATTAATATGTAGTAAACATGCATGTATGCATGTGTGTGTATTTCGAATAGTGTTTCGGTCTTCTTTAACAATATATTTATACTAGTTCCATTCTAACAAAAAAAGATATCTTAATGTAATAAATAATCTTTATGACAATACATGCATATTTAAATGAGTATGCAGGCAGGGAAGCCAACAGAATATCATATGAAATAGAATTGTCTCAGCATGTAAGCTAGATTGGTTTTTCTACTCTTTATCATTTTATCTGCTATATAATAGGAGTGACATACATGGCTAAATGGATTTTGTAGCATATAAAAATGAAATTAGTGTTTCAGAAGGTGATAAAACCAAACAAACATTTCATCAAAGTTTAGGACATGAAAACAAAAACTAAAATGCTATTGCATATATAAAGTTTTTTAACGGCTTTAAACACTTTGCTGGAAAAAAGAAGAAGAAAATTGTTTAAAGCGACTTATTTCTTGCAATCATCGCACAAAAAAGACGCTTTCTTGTACGAACAAATACTTCGAGTTTTTGTGTGTTTTACTCTTAGTTTGCACAGCAAATATGTGCATATCTGTTGTATCTTTGCCATGCCAAAAAGTGTACTGGATGTTGCTGCTGCACCCATGAGGTTGTTCTCTTAAATTTATTTTTATTTTATTTTCTTTTTTACTTTCTGTGAATGTTGTATCACAATTTGAAATCATGTGCAAAAAAAAGAGCATGGTAACAAGCACTTTTCAAAGGAAGTTATGATACAAATGGAATTTCTTATATTTAGTTTTCACTTAAAGGTGAGCGTTACAGTCGAAATGTTTGGCATAAAAAAATTGTACAAAACTAATTTTTTTAATTACAGTGAACTTTTATTTTGTTCAGAATTAAGTTTAAATTAATTTAAAAATTTTAATAGTTAAGGGACGATACCTTATCTCTATTCTAAAAAAATCTGAACTATAATTTATATATACAATTTTCAGTTAGAAATCTATAATTGATTATTGCTGGAAAGTTTAATTAATGACTTGAATAATTTTTGATTATTTTAATTTACAAGAATTGCTCTAGAACAACCGACTAGAAACACAGAGACATTCATCTGAGAGTATAATTTTTTTGTTATTCGATTTATCGTTTATTATTTATTTTTCATTAATTTTTTTAGGACTCATTCTTTTTTTTTTAACTCGGATTAGCACTCAGGGGATGACCCCCCCACATACTCAGTGTATTGCGCCGGAACTAGAAAGGAGGTTATAGTATTGAGGAAACAGATGATGAAAGATGAGAAGATAGAGAGGAGGATAGCTCCTATAGACGTATAGTATTGTTATTATAGATGGTGAAAGTTGAGAAGAGAAAATTCGTGTTAGCCATTTTTGTGTTTTTATTTTACTTAGCCAGTAGTATATGATCATCCTATTACATTACACTTTAGGGTCCAATATCAAGGTTTTTTAACGAAAGAATAAAAAAGAATTCGAATTTAAAAATAAAAGGACAGATGATAAGAATCTATCTATAGCGTCAATGCCACCAAAAACCGTTTCATTTTTAGTCTTTAACTAAGACATTAATTTCTTAAAATTGAATTTACACACAAATTATATTTTAAAGATAAACAATTTATTAAGTTGGGTTTTATTTTAAAAGTTACTAGTGTGACGGAACTTTCTTTTTTATATTTTTTTCTAAATTTTATTTGGTTTTGAACTCAGATCATTTCGGTATACAAGACAAAGCTTTAGTTAGCCTTTTCATCATTTAAAATTTCTATCTACAGCATAAATTAAATATATATAGTATATCTTTTTTAAAATCGTTTATTCGACATATTGCCTCAATATATAGTATATTATATCGTAATATAAAAGGCGAAAGATTTATTCGACAACTGAAGAGAAGCCAGAGTTCTCATTTGATGTTCTCATTCCTGAAAGGAGCCAATGGCTTAACCATACTTCATGGCACGTAGATGCTGACCAGGTCTGGTTCACTGACGGCTCCAAACAGGAAAATGGGGATACGGGTGCGGGGATATATGGCCCTAACTTCCAGAGGGCAATTCCCATGGGTAAATACCCTACGATCTTCCAAGCAGAGGTCTATGCCATATTTATATGTGCTAGGGAATGCTTGAGGAGAAAATGCAAGAATATTCGAATCTATTTGATGTCTGATAGCCAAGCAGCGCTCAAGGCCATAATCTGGTATGAGATTAGGTCGGGGGTTGTTATGGACTGTGTTACATCGCTAATAGAATTGGGCGCTCAGAACATGCTGACGCTATGCTGGGTGCCTGGCCATAAGGGCCATGCTGGGAACGAACGGGCTGACTGTCTAGCGAATAGAGGAGCCCATCGTAGATTCATAGGACCGGAACCCTTCTTTGGCATCTCAGGAGGATATGTCAAGGAACAGATTGACTCCTGGGCTAGAGTGGAGTTTAATCGCCACTGGAAAGCCCTTCACGGCCTAAGACAGGCAAAGCGTTTCATTACGCTATCTCGGAACAAATCCCAAAAATTAATGCTGATAGACAAGAATGACCTCAGATTATTAACGGGTTGGTTTACAGGACACTGCGGTCTCAGACGACACCAGTTCATCATGGGCAACTCTGAGACCAAATTGTGTAGGCTCTGCGAGGCAGAGGAGGAGACACCGGAGCACATACTCTGTGACTGTCCGGCAGCGGCGTCGTGTAGGAGGAGGTTCCTCGGAGGCAATTTTATGACTCCGAGGGAGGTGTACGATATATCACCAGGTAGAATAATTGGCTTTATTCGTAGCCTCAATCTACAATTGTGAACACTTGGGCTGCACAAAAGATCCTTTGGGTCGCGGTGCTTATGGCCTAACAGTAATAATAATATCGTAATATATAGTATATCGTTTTTTTAGATTTCTTTAAATTTATACAAATTTTTAACTTGAGTTTAACTAAAAATTGTTGCAATAATTAGCCAATACATTCGATTCATTTACAAACTTTCGTTAAAAATACCAGGATTTCAAATATAAAATTTGGCTTTAAAAATTATTATAACAATAGATCAAGTTGTATTTTCAAATTGCAATGAAGTTAAGCACAATGATTGTTGAATTATGGTCAATACATACTCATGTTTATACCAAGAATATAATTATGACCTTTATTTTATTATTGTTTGAATGTTCGCAAGCAAAAATGCTGTAAAAATTCTTTAAAACATCTCATGCGTTTTACACACACACACACACATTGAAGCATAGGATGGCAATAGCCGCAAAGAGTTTTACGGTTTTCGTTTTTATTCAATTTAGCATTTATATTTTAAAATTTTCAGCATATTAAAGAATTTAGAACATGGAAAAACGAATTTGCAAACATGCATCAAATCCTTTGGCTGTCTGCTGCATTTCTTATAAAATTCCTAAACACCAAAATGGCAGGCGGGCATATAACAAAAACGATGCTAAGGAGAAAGAAAATATGCACAAGAAGAGTTTAAAAGAATGACAAGCTTAATCGCTGACTAACCACAACTCGAAGTGGATTAATATAACACGCCCACGTCAGTTTGAATATTTAATAGCGATTAGAAAAAACTTTCGTTTAAGAAATACTCATAAAAATAGTTAAACTACTAATTATTTAATTTAATTAAATTTTTTGACATATTTCAGCAAAATTTTTCTTTCTTTATTTTAATATATGCCGCACATTTTCCACAAATATTTTTAATTTCTTACATCGCAGGTTTGCGTTTGTGTGTATATGAAACATTTTTTGTCAATCTCACCGGTATATGTTGCATATTTCTAAAAACACTATTTTAACACGAATGTTCTTTTTGCACGCCAAACATATTCACGTCGACATTTACATATGCATTTAGTTCATGTTCATGTGATTGATGAAATGTGTTATGTAGTCATGCGTTATGTACGTTAAGTACGTGAGATCCTAACATTCGCAGTTCTTAATAGGGACGTAACGCATGTCAATTTA
Source organism: Linnaemya tessellans (assembly GCA_951800035.1). Classification (NCBI taxonomy): domain Eukaryota; kingdom Metazoa; phylum Arthropoda; class Insecta; order Diptera; family Tachinidae; genus Linnaemya; species Linnaemya tessellans. The sequence continues at coordinate 154,307,490 of OX637532.1, read as the reverse complement.
ACAGCGAAAGCGGGGAAAAAATAAAAATTTGAAAAAAAGTTTTTGTGAATAAGTATAATTTGAGGTGAAAATTTTATATTTTGAATATTGAGATGTATTACTTTTACTTGGATCTAATTTAAAATTCATTGAGAATGAATTTATATTCACTTTTATTTAATGTTTAGGTTGCTTTTAAAATTTGCATGTTTCCTCTAACATTGATGGTTTGAAAATTAACAACCCATTTATCCATTTTTCAAATGCCTCGAAAAACGAATCATTCTTAAATTCGAATGAAAGTTATTTTAATTTTCCTTTGTTTTTGGAATATTTGAAATAAACGTGCACCTCTAATTTTTAGTTACACTCAAAAGTTTGAAGTTCTTTATATCCGTTCGGATCAAAAAGATTAAAGTATTTTCAGTTAAAATTTCAAAAAGTTAAAACATAAATTCATACTTTAAATTACTGATTTTATCTTTCATGGCAGCATTCACGTTCTGAAAAGACTCACTGTCACATGTGTACATAATTATGTTTGTAGTATATGTGGTAGGGTGTTCGTTTGAATATCATTTGCTCGATTAATCGAAATAATGGAAGTCGAATAATGTTCGATTAAATGAAAATTTGGAATTTAGAATCGTTGATTTACTCGAGTAATTTAGATGAATCAAATCGAATAAAATCTTTCATGTGAATTTTTGATTTATAAAAATATTTTTTGAAATTATTATTATTTTTTATGAATTCGATTTGCAATTAAAAAAAACTTCTATTTTATAACATCCTTTAAATTGACTGTATCCAGAATCCATAGAATCTGTCATACATTTTGTGTGACCTTGTTTTAAGTGGCATTAACGTTCCAACGGACCAGGTTGGCACAATGAGTACTTTGTTCAGATCCAGCATATTTAAATTGCTGCGCGAATAAAATGATCTCAAGTTTTTTGGAAACAGACATAAAAGCTTCAGAAAATGTTTATATTCGCAAAACTTAGCGTACCACTTTGCAGACGTTTTAAGAATAATGATTAAAGATCTGAGATGATACATTCCTCAAAACATATAATTGCGAAAAAATTTTAATTGCATTAACTATTTTAAATAAATTTCGATTGTATAAATTTATTAAATTGCTGCATTTAAAAATCAAAGAATATAATAAGAAAGCGGAAGAAGGGTGAAATGATTTTTTTAAAATTAATAAAAAGCCCATAAAAAATTTCACACACTCCTAATATTGCAAAAATCATATACACTTAAAAAATAAATAGAATTTAAACAAATTCATTTATTAAATAAAAATAAAAAATAATTTGCAGTTTCGCAGATTTGAACTTATAGCCTGTTGAAAAAATTACCATCCTGTAACACATATACAATTATGTTTTTGTTGTTGTTACTCCTGTTTTTATATTTTATTATAAAATATATTTAAACAAAAATATATACCAAAATTAACAAATTTTTTTATTTTATGATTAATTCGAGTAAGTTTTAATAGTAAACATTTTTAATGTATATCCAAGAAAAGAAACGTTTTCTTCGATTGCTTGAAACTTTAAAACCCTTAATTTTTTTAAATTCCAATAATTTTTATTAGTCGAAAAATTTAAAAAGTTTTAAAGCGAAAAGAAAAGTTTTCTTCGATTGCTTGAAAACTAAAAACCCTTAATTTTTTTTAAATTCTAATAATTTTTGTTAGTCGAAAAATGAAAAGAGGCTTAAAGTGAACACCCTAATATATAAATATTTACATACTGCAGAAAATCTGCATATATCGACCAGAGTTATAGCTGACAATATGACTAACAGTGTGACAACCAGTCGGATAGCCTGTCAGGTTAGCAGTCAGTCAGTAAGTAAGTTAATGTTGCTGTAACTAAAAAAAAAAAATACTTGTTGCTCGTTGTAGACGTTTTATGTACGTGTTGTATTTTTCTCGTCTCATTCGTGGCGATTCTGAAGTTAAACTTAAAATGGAAAACCAAGCAGGTTTTTATAAAGCCATAAATTTTATGTTCACAAAACTTGTGTTCTCACAATACACAAATTCTTATTTTTTTCATACTTTTTGTCGCATAGAACATAAGCGACTTTATTAAATTTTCCTCTTTTTAACAAAAAAAAACAAAAAACAAAAAAAAAACCAAAAAAGCAAACAAAAACCAATGCTGAGATATCGATTAATTATTTAGCATTTTAAATGATCTTTTTCAAAACATATATTCGTACACACACACACCTTTTCTTAGAGAAAATTTAAAAGAGAAATAATATGTATGTATTTATAAATACAGAAAGACAAATGTATCTTAGGGATACCTTTTGTGGAAGATTGAAAAGAGTGGTGCGTAGGTTGTCGTTCGTTAACGAAATGAAGAAATAAAGAATTAACTAACTGTTGGAAGTTGAAGCTGTAAAACTTAGTTTGTATAATATTTTATTATTTTTATTATATGCATCTAGGTCTCCATCGCAAAATCTCATTCTTTTACGGTCAAATAATCGTTTACAAATTTGTAAATTTTTCTCCTTTTGTTTCGTAAACGATGAATTTCTGTATTCTATTAACTATTTTGTGCAGAATTCTTGCAAATTTAATTTTTTTTATTCTCAGTGTATCACTGCTGGACCGCATGCGCACTAATACACGTACACCGCGATGTTAACTAACGATACATGACAATCCCAGTAAAATGCAAATATACGTGTTTAAGATCAATCATCGACGCTAAATGATCCTCAGGGATATGGTGCGAATGAACCACAAGTTTTGCACAAACAATAAAAATGTACACCATCGTGTTACGAGGGTAGTTTATATAATTATAGCTTAATATATACATATAAATAATTATGAAATCTATATTCAGACAAATTTAAAACAAATTTATTAACTATTTTTAAGTTAAATTTCATAAAATTCTATTCATAAACATGTGCTATAGGAAAGAGCTAAAGTAGGTTTACAGTAGGTTTACCGAACGGTTTTGCTGACCACAAAAAACCTTCTACTAATTTATATTATGGAAGTGCAGATTTCAGGCCCAAATATCGTAACAAATTTAGCAGATAAGATTTTGAAGTCTGAGCTATAAGCGTCTATATAAATGGAGCCATAACTGCCATAACTGCCAAAACAGACTAAACGCCATAAATCATAAATTTGTTTTCTTTTACGAAAATTGATTGTTTATGATCGTAAACAATAAATATTCGTTAAAAACGGGGAAGCTCAAGTGTTATGTCGCTAAAGCTATTTTGGCTGTTATGGTTTGTTACTCGCTTATATGAATTTTCCACAAAAACAAATAAAGAATTTAGAATTCTTTTTTAATAATTTCAGTTTCTGTGAATGAAGAGATTTCAAATAGGGCTATTTACTTGAAAACAATTTAAATTGGGTAGTTTTTTAGATTATTTTAAATAAAATCCTATACATTCGGTTGTGCTAGTCTATTTTATTTTTTTATATATTAACTTTATACATTAACAATATTTAATTTATAAACTCTAAAAACAAACTACAAAGTTCTGTTGAATTCATTAGAGTACAAGACAATTACCCTCGTATAATTAAGACAGAACAAGAATTTGAAAAAATGGCAAACACAATAAAACTAAAAAAGATGTACCTATATAAAATTAAGGAGCAGGTAGCAACAGGTTTAGATTAATATTTGAAATTAATCAGATTTATTGAATCGGTTTGTTGTTGTTTCCATCCTTTAGCTGGTAAAAATCTTTAGTAAAATAAAGTGGAGTTTTCAATAATACAATCGGGTTAATTTTGTTGTTTAAACAATATGAAGTTCTTTTTTTTTTATTAAACAAACAATAGTTGCACTAACATTGAACAGATCATGTTTATGTTAGTGAGATTGAGACAAAAACTCTTACTCATTTTCTATCACAGACGGAGATGCCAGAGTGAAAATATTCTAGCAAAATATTATCCGTATTCTATCAAAATTTCCCATTTTTTTATTAAGTCCCAGTTAATTTCATTATTTGTTACTTTGCTAAGAAATTTTAATACATAAAAAGATTAGCGATATATTGAAAAATAAAACGATTTTTTTAATTTTTTATGTAAAAAAGAGCTCTTAAGTTTAGGATTCTAAGAATATAACAATATAACAAACTAAAAACGTTTATAAGAATACCTTTATTGGTTTCAAGTTCAAATCTGCAGAATTAATAAGTTCGGCAAATAAAATTTACTAAAAACGTTTATTAATCAAATGCATTGAGTTACATATTACAGTAATACGAATAATTTTAATAAACTACCTACGAAATGTCGCATACATCAAAACATACATACTATGCATGTATGTAAAAAATAAATGAATAAACGAGATTTGTAAAAATTATTCACAAGTTATGCTGAATTTATGTATTAAAAATGTATAACAGTTATTTCCTGTTAATCAAATCAAATAAAGGAACAAACCTACACACTACCAACTGCTTGACATACATATCAAACACATCTACCACTGCTCACCAATCGGACATGCGTGGCAGCCCTGATCACATATACTCACTTAAAGCAATTCAAATTGTTTTTAGCTGTTAAAATGCAATTCTAAACATAAATGCAATAAAACGAGTTTAGATTTAAGCACTGATTCATACAAGAGAGTTTTTGTGTTTAACTAAGAGAAGTTGTGGTGCATTTCAAAAGAGCCAAAGAGAGTATCACACATACATACACGTAGATGTTACTTATTTCCAAAACTAGGGTTTTATATAGTTTTTTTTTATCAGCGATTCAACAGTATGATTTTCAAATTTGTATACATTAGTTCGAGTTGAAACGGCGAGAAGATCGGTAGTATACTTTAAGTAGACCCCGCATTAGGGATCGTGTGTTTATTTATTGTTTTAGATTTTTTTTTCATTATTTGGGAATAAAAGAAAATAAGCAATACAATAACTACCACCATTTAACACTTGAACAAAAAAAAGCATCACAAAAAAAGAAAAACGAATTCAAACACATATGACATACTTTAAGCAGCTTTAATATGATTTCGACAAAATTTTAATTTACAAAACAATCAAAGAAATAATTTCCAAGGGGAAATTCGGTGGCAAACCTTCTTTGCAACCACCATATTTCTGTATGCAGCAAGAGCAGCGCCACCATCATTGTACTCATCATCATTGTGAACGTCATCTGACGTGTATAACCAGCAGCAGTTTAAGTAGCATCAGACATATTTGCAACAGTAGACAGGAAACGTATTTTAAAGTGCAACGGTGCATGAAAAAGTGCATTCGTTAGATGAAAAAAGTTCAACAAAAAGACAACACAAAATCATCAAACACAACAGCAAATTAAAATTTAATGCTTTCTAACGTGATTTAAATGAAAATAAACATAAAATTAAACTAAACTTGACTAAAAACACAAAATTATCTCATACACTCAAAAAAAAAAAAACAAGGCTTAAAAATTATAAATTTTTAAATATTTATTTTTTTAATAAGAGCAAATTAAGGTGAGATGAATTAGTTTTATAATAGACTATTTTCGTACCTATATTTTTAAATTTATTTTGCTATGTGTATATGACTTTATTGTTAAAAAAAGCACAAAATAAGCCAAGAGCAACAACAGCTAAATACATACATATATAACAAAAAAAAAATTTAAAACCAGTTTCGAAAACACAAGCAATAAAATTAAAATACGTATTGAAAAAATACAGATAAAGAAGAGTAAAACTCAAAAAAAAAAACAAACAAAATACATAATCATACCAAAAGTAAAATAATGTTTAAAGTGCGTAAAGTTCAGGGTTGGAAATATTAAAGATACTTAATGGTTGTACATCCTGCAACTCGTCAAAAGACTGCATTTATTTCTAGTTAAAATACATTAATATTGTTAATCAAATATATCCAAAATGCAGATTTTTCCATTTATGGCAAAGTTAGTACTGGAGATATCTTTCTTTGTCGTTTGTATTCTTTACCTAAAACAGAATAAACTCCCCAAAGTAAAGAATAAATTATATACAGACATACTACCAATACTATGGAACAGATAATATCCAATTCTAAACAAACCAAAGAGAGTAGGTATTTCATATAAAAGAGAAGAGTAAACGAAAAAACCTCTCTTGCAAAAATAATCTGGGCATACATACATACAAATGTAAATTAAATTTGAATTTTGAATAATTTTGGTATAAATAAATTATTTATGATGAAATTAAAAAAGGGACTTGGAAAATGTTTGCATTTTGTTTATAAGTACACGTGTGAATGTTGATATTTAAGTCATCACTATAACAAACAGACGTTGGATTATATCTGCCAAAAGTGTAGAATTATTAAAAAAATTTCTATTGAAGATTTGTTTTTGGAAGATTTTGCTACATTTTATAAAAAGTAAAAATAAAAATCCAAACATTTTACTAAGAAATTTAATTAAAGGTTTCACAAATATGAACTCTAGCCCCGGTATTCATAAAATTTAAAATGAGTTTGAAATGTATTTTAATCAAATTTTTTTATACAAAATTTTCTTAAAACAGATTTCAAATACGTTTTATTTTTTTATGAATATGGGGGTAAATATACTTGATAACAAAACATATACCAACAATGCCAATTCGGGCTATAATACTTCTGATATTCACTGCAGATATGCAAACATACGTAAGTGCGTATGTGGTATTGCCTATGCTGATTACCAAAGAGTTTTAAGTTGGCAAAAAAATGTTTAAGTCGGGAGAAAAAATTACACTAAAAAGGGGTTTTTTTATTTCTTCTTTTTATTAGTTTCAATTTTTCTATCTTTAGTTTTTGCAAGTATGAAAAAATATTGAACTTGAGGTAATTTTTGATAATATAATAAATCTGTAATATTTATTTTATATTTCGATATAACAGTTAAATTGATATTAAGTTAACAATATTAATAATTAAAAATTTAATTTAAATTTTTGTTTTATTAATTCTTTTGCTGAAGAAGATATTCAGAGTATATCGAAATATTGAAGAAATAATAAAATATTACAAAGTAATTATTTATCTGCTTGTCATCAAGCTTTTAGTCACTTTTTTATAAAAGAAATTGAAATGGTTTATTACACTTAATCAATGCTTTTAATATAATAAAAAATTTCAATTTCTTTTATAAAAAAGTGAGCTAAAGTTTTATAAAAAAATAGATAATTAAAAATCTAAAAGTCGAAGGATCAGCAATCAAACAGTACAATGTTATGTAGTTTATTTTATATATTTGGTTTAACATAAAACTTTTTTATTTTATTCGAAGTGATTTTTTTCCCCAAATTCTCCAAAAAAAAGTTCAAAATTGATATCCCCTTATTCTATTTGTTAACGTCAACTTCACGTCAAGACAATCTCAAAAGTAGGACATTTACATACAATTTCTATGCAACAATTAACTATTTCTGACAGCCTCTTAGTATTCTCTATGTCGTTGAATATACCAAAAAGTTGTGAGAAATTGACAATTGTTGAAGAGAATGAGTATAGAAGTGTTCTAACTTTCATATTGTCTGGACGTGACGTTGACGTTGACAAATAGAATAAGGGGGAATATTATAAAAAGACGTGAACCTCAATATTATTAAATTTTATCCTTGTTTCTAATTGTTAACCTCTTTAAGCGCATTGTTTCGTGGTACACTTTTTATATATTTTTTAACAAGAATGTCAGGAAATGTTTGCATTTAACAAATACCTTTATTATTATTTAGTTGTAATGAGTACACCTTTTCCATAATTTCTTTTTTGATTCTTGTCAAGCACTTGAAATATGTTTTTTTAAGAGAGTGAAATTTTATTTCAGAAAAGAAAATACAGTAGGTTTATTTAAAAAGTGGTACGCAAAAGAAGCAAACGTCTACAAATAATTACAAATTGGCAATTTTGTTGAACAAATACGTCTCGAATTGTTTTTTAGGGATATCTAATAAAAGAGTTCCCTAGACAAAAAAACCACTTTAATTATAGAAACTTGTTGCTATTTTGCCACTATACTTCAAATTAGTTAATGCACTTTCAAATTCCCTTTTCTTTTCTTTATTTCCACTGCACATTCGAAATTTGTTGTGAAAATTTTCAATAATAATTTACGAAATATGATATGAAGCTATGACGAATTTTTGAAGTGGATGTGGTTTATTTTTAAAAGGCATACATTTTTAGAATAACAGGTTTATTTATAAATAGCGTTAGTGGTTAACCTATATCTTTCAAATGTATTTTTAAATTATATACATCACATATTTACTATATATTTTGCATAATTTTTTTAGAACACGAACACTTTTTTATTTAAACAATAAGGCCAGCAAATCACTTGTAAAAGTTGTATTCATAATTTGGTTTCAGTTAGCCTTCAACCCAGCAAAATGTTTTGTTATAATTAAAGGAGAAATCTCATTCAGTGCTAAGTGAGAAATTAGGAAAATTAATTTCATAAATATCTTGCAAGAAAGCGTAAAGATCCATAATAATTTCCCTAGAAATATTAAGGACATATTTTTCGTCCACAATTTCAAGCTGATATTTTTTATTTTTTTATTTAATGCAATATACTTCTGGATGGGCCTCGTTATTTTTTTCTTCTACAGTTCATCAGAGCTGTACGTTTGTCATTCTGTTTAAGGATAATTTCTGGAATTGATTACTCAATCAATTCCAAGTGGAATAATTTAATACATTTTTGGTTATTTCTACTATTCACAAGCACATATTCACATATTCTAGAGAGGGGATATGATTTCGTACAGCCGATGAAAAATCGTTTGCTACATATTTCGCCGTGGTAAAACTTGCACATGTGTTACAGAGAGCTGCTGTAGGGTATTATTATTCTTAATATTATTTGGCAACTTTTTATAGATCGTATCCTAAAAATATTTCTATTTTAACAGAGACATTCAAGCGATGACAGCACAATGAAGTGCTAACAAAACGATATCAATAACATTTAAATCACGAAACTTCGCTATGAAGATATTAGAATGTGCAGAAGATTTATTTTAAAAATTTGCTAGGAATATGTTTAAATATTTTTTAAATTTTATTGCTTGTTAAATTAGCATATTAAGACAAATTATATGTATGTATGTATTTATGTGATTTTGTAAATAGCTAAAGAAGTACTCAATTTGTTGCTGGGAATAAAATTACTATCGATTTTCTTGTGAAACATCAATGTTGCGACTGTATAAAAAATAATGACGATAAGAAAAAACAAAATATTAAATTACGTGTTTAAAGCACAGATTATATTCAAGCAGAGAACTACTTTTCAAAATCAAGACTTATGACAAACACTAAACTATTATTGTTGTTTTTGTTGTTGTTTTGAACACACAATGAATGAAATAATAGTAATCCTATAATAAATTACTATAACACAGATGTTTTACAAGATTACAAAAAAAAGAAATAAATAGAAAACATAAGTAAAATAGTTGAAACCCATATCTTTTATTAAGAGATCAAATTTAAAATAAACAAATCAATTTAGTAAAAACCTTATTTTTATATTCTTTCTATTGCAGCTCAACAAAGTCTACACAACTTCTGGGAAGTTTTCCGAATAAAACGAAAGGTTTCTTCAACTTGATCTTCATAGATTTATTTGTTTTTCTAAAGAAAGTTTCAAAAGACAAACCAGCAAGATGGCACTGTTTGGTATGGTTTCAGCCGTATCCGGCTTTGTAAAAATACGAAATTTAATGGATAGAGCTGTAATAGATAATATGGTGTTTCGTTGCCATTATAGAATAACTACAGCCATACTGTTTGTTTGCTGCATTATAGTTACAGCCAATAATTTAATTGGTAAGTACTGCTTATTGCTTTAAATTAAGACAACAACAGCAAAATAAATTAATAATATAATGTAAATTAATTCATAAAATAACACGAGTTCTTGAACAAATGTTAACAGCATAAATACAAAAGACCATAATACAAAACGTTTCCAACAATAGTTGTATAAATAGAAGTATATAGCCCGATTACACAGCTGTAAATAGCTTTCACCATATACGAGTGCATATTGTTAATAATCTATTGTTAACAAATTAGCACCAACAAAAAAAAAACATTATGTTTATTTTGCAACCACTTGAAAATTGAACGAAATAAAAAAATAGTTAAAATGTAACTAAAAAATATACATACATATAATGCCCATTTAGCATTTCAACTTTCTGTGAAAAGATGTATTGAAATTATTAGGGTTTGGAAAACGAGGATTGCCGGCAAAAGACTACTTGTTATTCTTGGAAATTGTTCAGTATTTTCTTAGGAAAAAGTATGCAGTATTTCATAAAAAGGAAATGGAGTTAATTATTTTTTTTTTAAATAGAGTAAGTGGCGACGAAACTTCAAACAACGTTGCCAGAATGATGATTTTATTATATCTCGAATAATTTTTTCTTTCAAGTACTGATATATTTCGAACATTTTAAAGAACTAATAAATCACAATAGGAGTTTCGAAAATAAGCAATTCTTTTATTTAAAAATTTGCAAAGCTTGAAGGAAAGCTGGCGACAAGTGCCTCCAAGTCACCACTTTTGTCTACAACTTTGGTGACTGGCGACGTTGTCAATACGTTGCCTACATTTTTAAACTTGCCTTTCATGAGAAAAAATATTTGTGACGGTGGCAGATAACTGAAATGAGTTAGTACCTTATTTTAGTTTTAATATTTATTATTTAGAAAAACGGCTTTTTGAATCAGTGCCTCTTAGTCTTTAAAAATTTTTTTATAAAACTCCAAAAGTTAACAACATATGAATTTTCATTAAGGATATCTATTTCAGAAAAGTAGGAAAAGTGCAAGCTAGAATTACTAAAATGTACTAGTGAATCACTGGTTCCAATGTCTACATATACCCTCAAAAAACTAGTGTCTTTTCAATAACTTCCTATGGTAAATATCAATCGCAAATAGCATTGTGAGGGGTATTATAAATCACTAGTATCAATGACTGTATACAATTTCACTGTTGATATTTCCTGAAGGGTATTTTTTATCTATAGGTATATATACGCGTATGGTTGAGTCTTTATCTGAATTGTTTTAATCGTTTCCGAAAGTAAGACATATTTAAAATTTTAAGCAAGAATGTAGATGCTATAGCAATTTCGAGTCGTTTCTCAAATGTGACAATATTCAGCTTTATTATTCAAACTACAGCGAACAGTTTGTTAAAATATATTAATGTCCAGTCAAAATTTTTTTTATAAAATGTGATACAAAATACGATTCGAACACTTTTTATTTCATGGTAAGACTTAAAATACATTTTTTTTTTGAAATTTTGGAATGAAAATAGAAACATTAAAACAGATAGTTTGATGAATGATGTAGCGCTCTTATAAATCGGTTTTTTATAAAGAACAACTTTCGATCTAATCCTATATTCCTATTGGTGATAAGAAAAAAAAAATCTTTCAAAAAGTTACTTCATGACAGCTTTCTCTAATTTGTGGCTGGTTTCCACAAGTTACTTGCATTAAAATTTGATTTGATTGCATGCAAAAAAGAAAAAATCGTTCTGACTTTAAAATATTTAGCCTAGGCGATGGAAAATCATTTGTTAAAATAAAAACAAAAATAATTTATTTACCTATTTTGACAAAGTGTCAAAACATGTATTCTGTCATGTTTTATTTTCTTGACACCTTCTTTTAAAACAACATATTTGTAACAATAGTCAATGTATTTTAACCTCAATATTTGGTGTAGCTGTAATTTGAATCTACTTGTAAAAAAAAAAGAAATAACTCATCATATTACACATTGTGGATTACGTTTAAAAAAAAAATCACTGATTTTATTGTTTCTTTTTATGTTTTCGGTAAACCTAAAGATTTATTTTGATGTCTACACTTTACAATAGTTTTGGCCAGATACGTTTTTAAAAACCACAAAACTGCCAATGGCACAAGCAATATGAAATAAAAGTGTACGAGCAGTAACGAATTTCGTAGTATTCAATGAAATTACCACGAATTATTTATGATTCATCATCACTAATCTGAAGATTTTAACTTTTTTATTTCTGGTATTTTCAAAGAATAATAATACATATATTTTGTACTAGACACAAACAAATAAATATTAGTATGATTGTGTGTTTCAGACAAACAAAACATTTTTTTTTTGTAAATAATTTTCAAAAAATATTGGGCAAATTGCCAAAAGAAAATTTAAAGATTTATTAATGATTTTTTTAATTCCATTCATAAGTAGTCGTAAACGTTTTCAGTGCTAATTTGTTCTCAAATGTTGCTAAGCATAACTGTTTTGTTGCAGTCAACATGTTTACGGTGGCTAATGACTTTATAAATATTATGGAGATAACACTTAAGCATTTTATCATATTTGAGAATTCTCTAAGAAGTAGATATGCATTTTTTTTAAAATTAAGAATTATTTCTAATAATATTATGTGTTTTGTAGTGTTACAATTACTTTTAGAGAGTAATTGCAATTTTTAGAAATCATCTGTTACACTATTGCTTTTAAGCCCCATTTCAATTTACTGTTGCATCGCGATACTCTATTTACGAGTTAATCGGAATATGTTTTTAGAATTTCGTTGAAGTTTCATAGTTCTTATCAATAAAGGAACTAAGCGCCAAACACCAGCTTTAGATTATGTATGAATTTCTATTTTAATAGTGAACCTTTATTTATGTAAATTGTATTACAGCAACTTTAGATGTTTTTTAATTTTTTTCTTTAGGTATTCCCATTTTTTAGCTATTGACAGTGTTTTGCCCAACAACCGATTTCACAGGTAACAGTTGCATTGTGGTTAGTTGTTTGTTTTTTATTTTACAATTACCAGACTCACGCTAGAGTAGTAATTGCAAATTGTTGAATCAATTATTTTCTCAGAAAAAAACCATAATTATTTAACGTACAAAATGCTTCTGTTAATAAAACAAGGTACTTGCCTATTCTGACAAATCACCGAATAGAACCTTCGGCGAGTCATTACTGTAATAAGTTCTCAAATGAAATATAAATTGTACTCATCTACAAATTAACATGTTTAAAATATTATATTTTCCGTCTAAATCGGCTGGGTTATATTAATGAAAAAGGGATAGCAAAAGCTCTTACCTATTGATTACATACATAGATTAGAATTTGAAAGTAATATTTAATAAAAATAACACACATTCCGCTTTAAAAATAAAACAAGAAACAATTATTTTGCAGGTAGTTAACAAATTATTTGATTCCATATAGGGCAGAATTACAGGTTTTATATTTTTAAAGAAATATTTAGGACTTGTAATCCTAATATTTTCCTTACACTCTATCTATATCTATAAAATATGTAGAGGTAAACTTAACTTGCAACTGCTTCTAAATACTTTTACAACGTGTTTTAATCATCATGTTTTAATTATATATTCAATGCTTAAATAAATAAGAAAATGTAAAATGTTTAATTTTGAAATTCCAAAAATTGCGGACACTCCTCAAATTCCTAATAAGTACTTACTTATCAGTCATTTTTTGTCCATTTACTTTTTATATTTTACTTTTCCCAAAAAAAAAAAAAAAAAACAACAACGCATTATGATGCAGTTAAGGTTTTTTTTATTAACGGCCAACTTTAGATTTCTTAGCACGATATTATGGCGAATAAATAATAAAAGTCCATGCCCGTACAAATCTACCAAACATAAAGTCTATTAAAAGTATGGATGATGATGAAACTCTCTTCAAAATGAATTGTGTATCAAAAAAAAAGATAAACAACAAATAATATTAAAAAATTCAAGAGTAAAGAAAGACAACAAGTGTACTTAAAAAAAAAATAATAAAAAACTTTTATTTTTAATAGTCAATACCAAAAATTACTGCAAACAAATGGTAAAACTTTACAAAGTTTTATTTTTCTATGCCACTCCAAAAATATACGAGTATTGCAAACAAACAAGTACAATTATAAGTACATACTTTTAAACATAAAATCCTGCTTCATTACAAAATATTGAGGCACTTACAAAAGTATCGCACAAATACATACAGTGAGCGAGTGAGTGAATGCTGGAAGAAACAACACACCCACATTTCAAGCAAAAAAAAAAAAATACTTTATAAACATACGAGAACATTTTAAATGGTTTGAGTGTGATGTGCAAAATATCAAACAGAATTTCTTGCTTTATTTTTCCTTGTTTTCCGATATTATTTTATTTTTTTTTTGTTTAAAACACTACAAAACTTGTTGTGTCTATTAAAAAAGTGCATTCATGGTTAAATATGAACTTAATACATATAAAAAATCGTGTTGTTTGGTTTGAATGACGTTGATTTACATTTGAACAAGGTTTTTCTTTGTGCCAACAAAAGATATTGTTACACTAGATGTACACACTTATGTGGAGAGTACAATAACTCCAGACAATTGAAAAAATTAGCGGGCACACTAGCCACATCATTTAAAATGTTGCTATGAAGTAAAATTTTTAATTTGTCGTTATCAAAAACAAATCGAATATTTCAATTATTTTAGTGAGAAATTGTTTAATAAAATAAAATAATAGGTTTAAATTTATGCAAGACATTTTCCAAAATGTGGAAGTTAACGTATATCCCTGCATATCAATTATCCACTCTTCAGTTTGTAGAGATTTAAAACTGTTGGAAAAGAATTACAAAATTTATAAAAACAGTTTGTTCCTATATACATGTCTAATTAAGTATAAAATTAAATATTAAAATTAATATGTACGACATGAGGCAAACTTAAAAAAAAAATATAAGCACATTGGATTACTGATGATGGGATTGTAGCGGCAACCGAAAATTGTTCTGTTACGACGTGTAGGTTGAAACATAAATATATTCTACCGAGACAACTAATTTTTTTTCTACTTTTGTTTATAATTTCATATGTCTTGTAATAAACACACACATGTTTCAAGTTTTTGTTTTGTTATATTAATTTCATACAACGTGTGAACGCTCTGAAATGTAGTCAAGTTAATGAACTCTTATGAACAAGTAAAACAGATATAAAGCAAACAAATTTATATGACAGATGAGCAGAAATTTGTTTGCAAATTAGATAATAGAATGGAATTGGGTTGATTTTAATCTATTAAATTATGTGTAATATGTATGTAAATATGAATGAATGCATGCATGCATGAACATAAGTGTATACAGAAATATTAATTTTTGTTTGTTTCATTTAAGGTGATCCCATTTCATGCATAAATGATGGTTCAATACCCATGCATGTAATCAATACATTTTGCTGGATTACATACACTTTCACTATACCGGGACAGCAGCACAAGCAAATCGGTACCGATGTGGCCAGTCATGGTTTGGGCAATGAGTTTGGCCAAGAGAAACGATATCACAGCTACTATCAATGGGTACCTTTTGTGTTATTCTTCCAGGTAAGTAAGCCAGCTAGCATTCATATTAGAACTAATAAAGTTTTTTAATATACATCAATATTTTCTTTAAAGGGTCTCATGTTTTATGTACCTCATTGGATTTGGAAAAATCTAGAAGATGGAAAAATGCGCATGATCACCGAAGGTCTGCGTGGTATGACAATAATACCAGAAGATTATCGTAAAGATCGACAACATCGTATTATTAAATATTTGCGTGTTAGCCTGAATTCTCACGGTGGATATTCATTTGCCTATTATGTGTGTGAAGCTTTGAATTTCGTAAATGTTATTGTCAATATTTTTATGGTGGACAAATTTTTGGGTGGTGCTTTCATGACCTACGGCACTGATGTCATAAAATTCTCTAATATGGATCAAGAGAAACGCTTTGACCCGATGATAGAAATATTCCCGCGATTGACGAAATGTACATTCCATAAGTTTGGTCCTGGTGGTTCACCACAGCGACACGATACTTTGTGCGTGTTGGCTTTAAATATTTTAAATGAAAAAATTTATATATTCTTGTGGTGAGTATAATTCTTAGTTTTATTGTTTTCTAGTTAAAATTAACAGCTAGCTGCCGTATTTATAAAGCAAATGTCGCATTTTGTCAGATTAGCTAAAATTTTTAAATATATGTACACCATTACAGGGCTCCATTTTATATTAGGAAAGAAAATGCTAGTAATTAGTATTTACAGTGCAGTAAAAAATTTAATTTACTGGTAAACTGATTTACGAGGTCGATGTAATTTTTTATATATTTGTAGGCATATTAAATTAAAAGAATCATTTAATTATTAATAATTATTAAATTAAAAGAATTATTTAATTAGAATTATTTGATTTCCGTCTCATGTCAAATTTAATTTGTAAATAATTCAGTTACGAATATGATACATGACTTCAAAACCATCACCAGTTTAAAATTAAAACCATCAGCTACTGATTTTGAGTTTATAGTACAATCTTAATATTTTCAGGATTTAGTGTAATAATTTTGTTAAAAATAAGTCTCTTATAGAAATAGGTGTATTTGTAGCTGTATTGTTTTCTACTTAATTGACAAACTGTACAACAACTTTACGAAAATAAAAGAAATTTTTCAATGAACGCAGCATTTCGTAAATGAACTACCTAGTGAAGAAGTTCTTGGGAATCAAATTGTATTTTTATACAAATTGTATTTTATGCATCATTAAAAAAAGCGAATTTCGGTCCAATCTTTAACCCTAGAATATACTAGTGCTATATTATCAGCTATTTTCAATATTTAAGTTGGCAGCACTAAATTTAATACAGCCAAAAATTTTATTAAAAAAAACATAAATTTGTTTAATCAATTCAAAAAAAGTTTTAAATGAAATTCAGCAAAATAATTGTTTATGCTAAAATCACGTTTTAAGAGTTTAACTTTAAAAGCAACATTTGTTGAAACTATGAAATAATCCAAAACTGTTTCAAAAGCAAAGAACCACTTTCGAAAAAAAAATTTTTTCATACACGGTACGATACGCTTAAAGCAAGTAAACCCGCTGATCATGTATTTCGATCGAAAAATAAGTAATTGAAAAGAAAAAGAGATTTCCAGCTATTTATTTATTTAAGGTAATTTTTTTTCAACAGAGTTACGTAACTTTTGCAAACCACAACTTATTTAAAAAAAATGGCAATTTAAGTTATAAAATTTGGGCCGATAGCCATTAGTTGCTAGTGCCTTCACTTCTTTTTGTTTATTGTAATTTTAATTATAATAAGTTTGAAATAATAATAATAATAATAAAATTTGTTTTTAAGAAATAACTTTGCGATAGTTATAAATATTAAAAAAAAAATTAACAGAAGTGAAAAAAGTTCTTAAGTTTTTTCAGACCATAAAGTGGTTCAAGTCTGGCGAATTGTTATCTGAAAAATATTGAGATCTTGGACTAAATTTGCTTGTTTCATGATTCCAATAATAGAATGTGAATCAAATATTTTATATAAAGACCCGATGAAACATAGTAGCCAATAGCCTAAGCACAGAAAAAGTTGTTTGACGTGAATTGTTTTGTTATATTTTATTAATTTTTTGTTGGGCCATTTGCTTCTCTCTAGTTGCAATCAGCAAATAAAAAAGTGTGCATGAAAAATAACTCAACAACTAAACAAAAAAATTATTTAGCTTTTCTATACAAATTTGCTGTAATTATAATCTATTTAATTTCCATCTTATTCAATTTTAATAAAAACCAAATTCAAATTAAGACCTGGTAACATTATAATTTCCAAGGATTTTTGGGACGCCTATTTTAAAATACACATTTATTTCTTACAGGTTCTGGTTTATCATTTTATCAATAATTTCGGGCGCTGCCTTAATTTACTCCTTCATGATCGTTACCATGCCTACAACACGTGAAACAATTATTAAACGTTCTTACCGTTCCGGCAGAAGCAAGGAAATCGCCAGTTTGATCAGACGTTTGGATGTAATATTTAATATCTATTTTCTTATACAATGAATTTTTTAAATTTACTACAATTTCGTTTATTTAGGTTGGAGACTTTTTACTTTTGCACTTCCTATCTCAAAATGTCAGTACGAAATCCTACAACGAAATGGTACAAGAATTATGCAATCTATTGGGAAGTTCAAGGACTCCATCGGCTCCTTCAACATTGGAAATGAATCCTATGAATCCCATGAATCCTATATATCCCCAAGTAGATTCATTTGGCAAAGAATCATTTGGTAAAGAAACCGAAACATAAACATTTCAATAATTTATAAATCCTATAAAGAAATTATTCTAAATTAAATGCAATTTTTGAGAACGAAAGACGGAAAGAAAGAATATATAGAAAGTAGTAGCAGCAACAAATGATTTCTCATTTATTTTAAAAGTAATTTTATAAAACGAAAATTTCAAAAAAAAAATCACTTGAAAATTTATTATATTTTATAAATTTTATAGTTACATTTATGTAAGACTATTTAAATAAATAATGTTTTGTCAGATGTGTTTTATGTGCATGTCCCCTTGCACTTTTTGTGTCAGAAAAAACTAAATAAAATATTAAATTAAAGAAGTTTAAGCTAAAAAATACGAGTATAAGTCTGTATTTCAATGTTAAAATTGTTTGTTTGTAATCCGTGCAATTTTATGCTTGTATGAAACCATTCAATGAGTGACAAAACAATATTTTAATTATAAATAAACTATTAATATAACTTGACCACCATCAACAATATTTAAAATAATATATTTTTATAATTATTAGAAAACCGCCATCACTATGATTAAGTATCATTTTTTCATAGCAAATAAATCAAGTAAATTTTTCAATTATTTTAAATGACATTTATAATTTCCTTTTTTTATAAATTTTTTTTACTATTATTTTTAAGCCAACATATAAATTTTTAATTACAAATTATTAAGGCAAATTTGTAAGTTCTAAAAGTGTGTTAAGTAATTTAATTTTCTTTTTTTTTTTAAATTTTAAATTAATAAATTTGTTTATAAATAAAAATTATTGTGATTATAAAGAAAACCGACTAAATTTGTATGTCCTTTAAATAAATATTTTACTATAATCAATTAAAAAAAGATTTTTTTCTTCACTTACCTATTGCCCCAATCAATTTTGGAAACGACTGTCATTTGTAGTTCTATTGTTTGATCTTGTGTGAGCGTGGCTCCCAATAATTCTCGTCTACTTTCCAAAATTGATAGCATCACTTTACGTAATGTATGGAATTTATAAGTTTCGCGATCCTATAAAAGTAGAAAAATTTTTTGTAATAAAGTTTTAATACAAATAAAATAATTAATACAAACCACAAATAGTTTCTTCCATATCTCAGACCATTCTCTTAAAACCTGCGTACATTCTGCTACCACTGGATCTATTTTTGTTAAGTCTTTTATGTGTATGTACGTTTTGGGAAATATTCCCACAGCTCGTGATTTACGCGGACAGGTGCCTCGAAACCATCGTGGACATTCTTCTAGGATTTCCACAGAATCACCAACATCTAGCGGTAGACCAAAACGAACATCTCCATGCCAGTTGTGTATGGCTAAAAAAACATAAAAGAGAATACATGTTTTAGTCCATTGCATCTTTATTTTTAAAAAGTTTAATATTTTTATTTTATTTTTAAGAACACATTCCACAGTTTTATATGTAGACGGCAGATAAAACGTTACATTCCCATCATTTTAGAAACAAAGTGCGTTCAGATCTTTTTTATAAAAGCATTGCGAGAGTAATTTTCGTGGAGGACTTTAGTCCTATAATTATGAGTTTGTTTTGTTAATTTCTTACCCTCATATTCATAAAAAAAATAAAATGTATTTGAAATCTGTATGAAAAAATTGTATTAAAATACATTTCAAACGCATTTTAAATTTTATGAATACCGGTGTTAATATATAAATATATTTATCATAAAATTCTATTATAAGCACCAAAGCATAAAATTTATCTTCAACTCAAAAAATAAGCGAAAATTTAAAATCTTTTTATTTACTTTTAATGGTAATATTTAGTATGACCACAGTTCCTGTTAAAAATAAGCCATATGCAAAATATAATTATAAGTCATCATCTTTAAGAAAGCTGTAGACAAAACGATAAAAACCAATTTGAGAATTTCAGAAAGTTTGTTTGGTGCTCTTTACTTAAATTTTGATTTTGCTAAATCTTTTATAGAAGAAATAGAATTTTAAATATATTTTGTGAGACCTAATTTGTGAAATATGTTTATCAAGCTAGAGCTATTTGAATTATATAGATGCCAGGATTCAATATGAAAGTGCCGGTAAAATCTATTCATTAGAAAATTTCATATCAAAACGAATTAAAACGATATCATGGATAATCGGGGCTGTTCTGTAAATCATGTAGGGTTGAAATCGCGTGAATTCAAAAATAAATCATGAAAACGTTCTTAAAATTAGATACGGCAGTTTTTTTCTGGATATAATATTTTAAGCTATATAACGAGTGATTTTTTTGCTATTATCTTTTTGGCAACACTGGTTTTGACAGCTCACGCACGTTTCGTATGTTGTGTCACTGTCAAACATCTTCAGTTTGGTCTATAATTTAATCATGAATCGTCTTACAAACGAACAACGCCGAATTTTTGGTGAATGGGCTCTTGAAAAGTTGGATCCACTTTTTTATCGAAGAATTGTGTTCAGCGACGAGGCTCATTTCTGGTTGAATGCATGCGTGAACAAGCAAAACTGCCGTATTTGGAGTGAAGAGCAGCCAGAAGCATTGCAAGAGCTACCAATACATCCACAAAAAACAACCGTTTGGTGCGGATTATGGGCTGGCGGCATCATTGGGCCGTATTTCTTCAAAGATGATGCGAATCACAACGTTACTGTGAATGGTGAGCCCTACCGTGCGATGATAACAAACTTTTTTTTTGCCCAAAATGGAAGAGCTTGACTTGCATGACATGTGGTTTCAACAAGACGGTGCCACATGCCACACAGCACGCGAAACAATGGACCAATTGAGAGGCGAGTGCGGTGAACAGTTTATTTCACGTTTGGGACCGGTCAATTGGCCGCCCAGATCGTGCGATTTAACGCCTCTAGACTATTTTTTGTGGGGCTATGTTAAGGCTAATGTCTATAGCGACAAGCCCGCTTCGATTGACGCACTGGAAGCCAACATTGAAGCATTTATTCGTGAGATACCGGCCGAAATGTTGGAAAGAGTATGCCAAAATTGGACTAAGCGGATGGACCATTTGAAGCGCAGCCGCGGCCAACATTTGCATATAATAATCTTCAAACATTAAATTATATCGACCCTACTATCGATCCAAATAAATATTTCATGCATTTTTTTGAATTTTATGTTTTTTTTGAAAAAAATTTCCGATAGCTCTTAAAAAATCACCGTTTATATATAACAGCAATATTGAAAAATGTCTGGAAAAATATTTCTATTGGTGGAGATAATTTTCTAAAATCACGCCATTTCAAACCGACGGTATTTACAGAACAGGCCTGAATGTCATGCGTCGTAGTCCAGTTGACTGTAGCCTATTAGTTGTTGCACGATTAAATTTTTTTAATTAAATTAAAATTAGATATTTGCATGTTTAATTATTGAAAATAGTTAATGTAGTTAATCGACTAATCTGACATTAGATCCAAACTACGAATAATCAATCAAGCGGTTAAATGATTAAAATTCAATCCATATTAATTGAATACCTCAGTACTATCTCATGTATTTAGAAAATCAAAGTACAACAATCGTTCTGATATTTAAGACACCCAATTCGGGATAGTTGCCGAATCGATTGGGACACTGGCACATCCAATTATTCGATTGGATGCCAACAAGCCGTAGCTGATTGGATAGCAAACTGCTCATAGTGCATAGCAGCCAAAGGTCCTATAAGAAAAAGTCGATGGTAATTGCAACAATACAGCTCAGGCACACCATTTGAGCGGATAGCCTTTGATGTAGCAGGTCCTTTTCCTGTCACCGATGCTGGTAACCGTTATGTGCTTGTAGTGATGAACTATTTTAGTAAATAGCGATATATGCTATACCTAATCAAGAAGCAAGGGTAGTTGTAAATGTATTCGCCAACAACTGGGTATGTCACTATGGCCAAGGAAGAAATTTTAAGTCCGCTATATTTCGAAAAATGTGCGCATTATATAAAATAAAGAAAACCAGACGACGTCCCTGCATCCTTAATCTGATGGCATAGTAGAAAGATTTTATAGTATCCTTCTGATTTGGATTTCGGTGCTCAGCCAGATATCGCAAGTGAAGAAAGTACGCAGTCGCATTAAAATGGTCAGAGACAACACGAAGGCTAGATATGATCGAGCTGGGAGTTCTGTGGGATTTAATGAGGGTTAATTCATTCTATTATATAGCCCACAATGTAAGAAAGGATTGTTCTCAAAGCTACAGACTCGCTGGGATGGATCTTATAAACTGGTAAAAAAAGTGAACGAAATTGTCTACCGGATACAGAATACTTCAAGCTCTAAAATGAAAATATTATACATTAAACGACTGGCACACAATTGAAACAGCACTCCTAGAAGCTAGATTTATAAAATCATATAAAAACAAAATCTACATTCAATTGCTCTAACCTCAATCACACTCATTACATGAATTCCTAATATCTGTAATATTTATTCGTAAGTGAAGCAGTAAATTTTTATTTCCCTATTAAACTTATTCATGGCTAAGATGCCGTTCATACACTATTCTTACATATTCAAAATAATATCAAGCACATTTTCCACTCGACTTGAAAAAAATATCTTATGAATAGAAATTAAATATCCAACCAATAAATGCCATGTTCCAGAATAACTTAATACCTTATGAACACATTAAAATCCTCATCGGTTTTATTTTTTCATTTATAATTTTGTTTTGTTTGAGCAATAAATATTTAATCTATTAATAGTACTTGAAAACTACTTCAACTGCAACTTCAACTTGATAAAATTGTTACGAGCTAAAAAAAAAGGAGGAAGCAAAATACTCTAAAGTAAAGTGCATTCAAAGTGTGAAACATTGTTGCCAGATGTTTTGTCTTTACAGCCGAAAAAACACACAGGATCTCAAAAGTCGGCATTTTCATAAAAAATACCTTCTGGTAAAAAAGTTTCAGCTCTGGAAAAGTCAGCACTAAAATTTGACAGCGATGCATTCAAATAGTAATTGTTACGTGTGAGGTGAATCACTTTAATTTAATTCCTTTGTGGAAAATTTTTTCCTGAAAATATCACATATTATAACTGTATTTTTTAATTTAACAATAGGTAAATGACAAATACTAGCACACAAAATGTTTTCATATAAATATATAAGTTATATCACAAATATAGGGGAAAATTGCCAAGTCCGACAACACTGATAGTGGGAATTTTTATTGTTGTTGAAAGTGAAGGATTTGGAGATAATCAATAAGAGCCACTAAGAAGTCATTCTGCACTTATTTGTTGTTGTTTTGCTTTCTCCAAATACCAAAGGAGCATCACATATTTGAGACATGGTTTATAACAAAAGGCTCTTATTATAACGATAACGAAAAATGATAAAATATTTATATGTTGTGGCAAGTTGCGTTAATGTAAAAATATATTACACTAAAGGATATTTGGTGGCAAATGAAAAATGCTTGGCACATAGTGCAACAGTTGTTCAGTATATCGCTGAAGCCGACATTCATAGTCATAAATAAAGTATACTTTAACAGCTGTACGTTTTCTTATAACATCTAGAGTAGAGTATTTAGGAGCTATTAAAATAAATTAAGTTTCTAATAATTTTTTTTAATTACATAAATTAGTATATAATTAAAATAATTGTTTAATCACACGAATAATTAATCGAGGTTTTTGGTTAATCGATTAATAATCGGTTGATGTTGGATTAATGGATTAACAGGTTAATTCTTTTGTTTTAAACTTCACGGCATTGTTTAATCACACGAATAATTAATCGAGGCTATTGATTAATCGATTAATAATCGGTTTATCTTGGATTAATGGATTAACAGGTTAATTATTTTGTTTTAAATTTCACTGCATTGTTTAATCACACGAATAATTAATCGAGGCTATTGATTAATCGATTAATAATCGGTTTATCTTGGATTAATGGATTAACAGGTTAATTCTTTTGTTTTAAATTTCATTGCATTGTTTAATCACACGAATAATTTATCGAGGCTTTTGATTAATCGATTAATAATCGGTTGATCTTGGATTAATGGATTAACGGGTTAATTCTTTTGTTTTAAATTTCATTGCATTGTTTAATCACACTAATAATTAATCGAGGTTTTTGGTTAGTCGATTAATAATCGGTTGATGTTGGATTAATGGATTAACAGGTTAATTCTTTTGTTTTAAACTTCACGGCATTGTTTAATCACACTAATAATTAATCGAGGTTTTTGGTTAATCGATTAATAATCGGTTGATGGTGGATTAATGGATTAATAGGTTAATTCTTTTGTTTTAAATTTCATTGCATTGTTTAATCACACTAATAATTAATCGAGGTTTTTGGTTAATCGATTAATAATCGGTTGATCTTGGATTAATGGATTAACAGGATAATTCTTTTGTTTTAAATTTCATTTCTATAACAGATGGCGCATTTCGAAATGGTATCATCCAAAATGGATTACAGCTTCGAAAAGAGCATAAGAACTGCTTCATATTTTCCACTGACTGTAACTTCAGCAACAGTCTACGTTCTTTCCAAGTCTATAGGAATTTTTTCATTACAGCAGAGGAGCAGCAGGCAGCACTAATGATACGGCATGCAATTTAATTCAAGTGTACTGAAGCATATAAACGATTTCAAAGCAGTAAAATAATGCATAACAATGCCATAAAATAAGGAGATGGAAAGACAAACACAACACCAAAGGGGTTGTAATAATGAGAAGAAGGGTGAAGAAAGAATGCAACAGAAGAAGAATAAGAAGAAAACAATGTCACAGTATGTGCAAAATGCACTTGTGCTCATATAAAGTTTTAAAGAAATATCTGCAAAAAAAATCAAACATTATTAAAAAAAAAGGAAAAATTATAATGAATAAGTAAAGTAAAGAGTAAAATAAGAATTAGTTTCCTGTTATGAAACTTTACTTGCAGTTAACTTCTAAATGTTTGAATATGGAAAGAAGAACAGAAAATAAAATACAACTAACAAGAATCAAAATGCCGTACTATGCCAAGTTAAAACATACGAATACAAGCAGCATTGAGAATAAAACATAAAATAAACATAAAAATATAAATAAAGTTTCTGAACAGACGGCAGTCGGTGCCGTAGTGTCGTTTGGAATCAGAGAATATATGGGCCTGACGTAATTCTCTACTCTTCCACTATGAGCCAGTAAGTGTAAGGAAATTGTGTGCATCACACAAACCAAGCACGTTCAAACGACGACATTGACTTGTGTGTCAGAAAATAATAGTTAATGGTTTAGATGCTACTACATTCCTTTTTGCAACACAGATTTACTTTAAGTATTTACCCAGCCAACATTTTGTGCGGCATTCGGTTAGAAAGAAATTTTTTTTTGCTGAATTCCTCCCATCCTTTCGAAGTAGGTCAGCAAATATAACGGAAACCAAATGAATGAGTGGTTGACAAGAAAACGGAACTCTTAGTCATTGCAAATTCTGATAATATGGCAATCAAAATTCGCGGCATAGCAGTACATGACCAAAGCAAAAACGGTAAATTATGACACGGAAGAGGAAAATGTGATCAGTTCGCAAACACACACACACACAAATGAGAAAGGATGAGAGGGCGAAACAGAGAAAGAGATATAACGAGGTCAAAAAAAATACTTTGCGACACAAGTGGAAAAGAAATGAGGCGATAAAGTCGTAAAACAATCAACCTGATTATGTAAGACGTCGGCGTTTACAGAAACACACAAGGAGTTTTCATTAATCTACTACGAAAAACGGCTGAGGCGTAAACGCCAACTCCTTACATAATCGGGCTAAATATAAAGACAGCAGAGAATAAAAAATCAATTTAGTAAAAACAAAGATGATGGCACATAGCAGAAACCGGTCTATTTACAAACCATAACTGAAAGAAATTTTAAACGAATTCACAATATGTCTGAAAAATATAAGAATAATGTCCGACATTAGACATTTTGTCTACACTTTTTGCAAACAATTAAAATTGTATCAGAAATGTCTCATAAGGCAAGGACATGAGCCACAATTAAACTATATCTTAGTGTGGGTGCTGTTGGCTGAAGTAGTAGAACACGAGACTATGAAACGGAGAGTCCTGAGTTCGAGCCCCCGCTGAGTGATGAAATATTGTGTTGAATTCTTCTGATCAGCATTAGTGCGTGGTTGTGTTAGTTGTTGCCAGCCAGTTTTCAGTGATGAAGGCATAGTACTGATCACTGGACAATTACTGGCAGCGACTGACCCAATTATGTACTAAAAAGCAGAGTAACAGCACCCACCTTCGTCGGCCCTGTAGCAAAAATTAGCCGGCGAAGTAAAAGGTTGAAATAGCTACAAAAAAAAAGACTGTCTATCTTCTTATCTTTCCTAATCTGTCCCCTTAATACTATCCCCTCGTTTTCAGTTCCAGCGCAATGCATTGCATATATAGGGGACATCACCTGAGTGCTGGTCCTACTCCTAAAAAAAAAAAATACATTAGTGGTTTAACACCTTACGCATTTATATTAAAAATCTCTAGAAATAAATGAGAGTTGTGAGAAAATAGGAAACTAAAAGCCCATAAGGGAAAAGAAATTTATTTCTGGCAATAGGAGACTAGTCTGATATTAGGCGTCTCATATTTTAGAAAATTACCACCAACAGATTATTCTATCAAATGTCTAGAGACATTTTAGGCAACTCGGTTGTTTGACTGTTTTAAAGATTAAAGTTTTTTTGATTTCAGGGATATCTGCAAAAAATATTCAGTGGGTATTTACTTACATACACATATACATGCATACATTTGTATGCATATATACACGTATATAGTGCACCCTCTATTATTCTACAATATATGAAAGAATTTCATTTACTTATTTTTTTTTGTCTTTCAAAGCTTTTGTTTAAATTTTAAATAGATAGAATGAATTGTGAAATACGTCCTTCTGCAATAGATGAAGCATGTTAGGATTTTTATTTACAATTAAAATTGGTTGCACAAGGATTATGAGCGGATATCAAAGAGACTGAACAAAATATGCGAAAACTTTGTATGCAAAAATCTTCGGATATTAGTTTTTAGCTGAAATTAAAATAAAGTACTTAAATAGTTTTCTTTTCTAGTGCATGCAACATTCTCTGAAACTGAAGGAACAGAAAATGATTCTGATTGATTGCAATATGTATAAGAAGAAATTTGCTTACATTCTTTTGTGAATAAATTTTTATCTAATTTAAAACAAATTTATATTTTCATAATGTAATCACTTTCAATTTAATCGAATATCAAATTTTGTAAAATCGACGTAACAAGAAAAAAATGGGACAAAAAGAGTGGTAATACAGGGAAATAGTTTAAGTTAATAAAAGTTTAGTATTTTCTAATAAATTTTCTATAAATCTAAAAATTATAAAATTCAACTAAGCGACCTAATAAATGGCCTAGGGGAATGTGCACAGAAATTCACATGAGTACCGATGATGGCAGTGTAGCATTTTCCGAAAACATTATATTGAGGTTGATATTTCCTAGATCCTTGGAATAGTTGCCAGGTCTTGTAGGTTAGGTTAGGTTAGGTTGAAAAAGAGGGGCATAAGCATCCCAATCCGTCCTGGATTACACTTAGGCCTCATAGGCCTGTTGTGCGCTCTACAATAAGGAGTTCCCATTCCACTGTAGGGAGCCTCCACCGATACCATGAAAACCTCTGAGTTTGATTACGTCAAGAACCTAGTTTCCGCAATGTACTTCCTTAAGTCTTTCCAATTAGAGCCCCTAAGAAATTCCATCTCCTGTATAATCTCCTGATTAAATTTTTGTCTTCTGACTTGGCTAAAAGCTGGGCAGTAGCACAAGTAGTGCTCCAGTGTCTCGTCTTCTTCCTGGCAGGCCCTGCATGTTATATCGCCAACGATACCCATTCGTGCCAGGTGAGTCCTTAACTCTGTATGTCCTGTTATTAAATAAACCAACCTCCGTAGTATTGGCCTACTCAATGTTAGGACCTCCTTTGTCCTACTACTATCTGGGTCGCTCCATGGAATTCTAGTCACCCTACCTACGGTAGAGTGCTGCCAATCTCTTGTATGCAATTCTATAGCCCATCGCTTTAGTTCGTTCTTAAAAACCTGAAATGGCTTCGGACTATCTAGTGTGTTGTTCGCCATTAATGCTCCCATCTTTGCTAGTCTATCTGCTTTAACATTTCCAGGTATCCCCTGATGTCCTGGAATCCATATTATCTCTATGCCCCCACATTGCGTGTATGAGTTAATTACATCCTTGCACTGTAGTACATACCGAAATTGAACCACATGATTCCTCAGGGCCTCGATGAATCGAATCGGTAGTCTGCCAGGTTTTGTAACACGTTCTGAATTTTAATTGTATTTGATACATTTATATAGGAAAGATATAGTTCGAAATATATACCCAATAACAGTTTTTTTTTTGCCCAGAATCAAAAAATTTTTATTTTGAAAAATTCAAACATAAAATGAAATAATCTGCTTTCTTTGCATATAGAGCAGTTCAATGTTGGTCACAATGTAACAAATTGTTCAAATGAAATTTTTACAAAAAATCAGCGATTCGAAATGTCTACTCATTACAACGAGCCGTCTAATTATTGGAAAAAATTGTTTAAATAACTTATTTTAAATTTACTTTGACTTTTGTAAACCAAACAGATTCCAGGATATGTAGGACCAAATTATCAAGAAAAATTTTTTTATGCAAAATTTAAAAATATATGTATAGATATACATAAGAATTTTACGGTAAAAACTTGCTGAAGACATTTTTTAACACAAAATGATATGTAAAAATCCTCATAATGTTTATTGTAGAACCGTTTCTATATTCTAACTCGATAAGATGTTTCATATAGCAAACAGCAGCTAACTTCTGAATAATTTAGTCCATTTAGTTAATTAAACAAATTAGTTTAACAATTCACATTAACTACAGACAAATAATGTTTATATGCAGAAAAGATAAAATAAATTTTATTGAGACTTCATGAAAAATTTTTTAACAATTGGAAATCTTTTTTTTAATAAATATTACATATGTGACGGGCAAAATAGAAAGGGACCTAAGGATAGAAACCGGTTTTGTTCAGGAGAGCCATTTTAAAGATTTAAATACGTGTATCTTTGGTGTACCATGACTTCATAAAACGCGTATATCTCTGGGAGGGAACACTTTTAGGGCATGGGATCGGTCTCATTCGATGCTTAGATGTTGTCCACATCAAAAAAAAAAAAAAAAAAGTGAAAATTGATTTTTTTTACCCTTAGGTCCCTTTTTCTATGCGCTGTCACATATGATAACTTAGAACTAAATGTATGATTCTAATAAGGAAGAAAAGAAAATGCATGTTGCTCAAAGTAAAGGTGCTGTGTAAATTCAACATGACATCAAAATAATTTTTATATATTTTTTATATAATATTTTTTTTTTAATAAAGAAAAATATAGTTGATAAATTACAAAAAAAAAAGAAATTGAAATATATACATTTTGATGGCTAATATTTGATTGAGAAAGAAACAAAATAATATAAAAATATTGATTAATGCGCCATTGAAAATTAAAAAAAAAAATAAATTTTATATTATAACCTGACAAGAAGCGATTGCGTGATGTTAAGCCGACTTAGGGTCGGTAGAGCTATATTCAATACTCAACATTATTTCAATCACTCGGACCCAGCAAGATGTTCTTATTGTAATGTTAACTTATCAGTTCCACATATTTTTA
Source organism: Linnaemya tessellans (assembly GCA_951800035.1). Classification (NCBI taxonomy): domain Eukaryota; kingdom Metazoa; phylum Arthropoda; class Insecta; order Diptera; family Tachinidae; genus Linnaemya; species Linnaemya tessellans. The sequence continues at coordinate 154,277,552 of OX637532.1, read as the reverse complement.
CTGAATGTCCAATTTCTAAAATTGGGGAACACATTGAAGAGATTTGGGATTGTACGACGTGTGCCAATTTAACATCAATCAGAGTTAGTCTTCGGAAACATGGTATCGTCGATGTTTAATTTAGTTCAATATTCCAAAGTTTTGTTTTTATATATTTTCATGAATACTTTTCTACTTGTTTCTTTTTATTCATAAATTTTAAAATGTTTAAGTTAATATTTAATATACATAAATGTACATATCTTAGAGAGTAAATACTTCTAATGTGCGCATATGGTGTAGTTACCCGGCGCCTTTTGTATATCTTGTAAATTTATTTATAAGGTATATTTTAATAACTAAATAAATTTTACGGAATTTGTAATTTTGTACTCCTCATATTTTTTGAGCGAGTTGAATTTTGTTTAAAAAACCTATAGCTTGGAAATAAATTTTAATAAAGCTTCTAACAAAGTTTTCAATTAGCCCCACCCACAATGATTTCCCCGGATTTTTCTTTTCACATCATGAAAACTCTACTGACGTTTAAAACAAACTCTTAAAATTGTCGAGGTTGAACACATACTTGCATATCCGTATATCTATCTACCATGTATGCACATTTGTTTCATATGTAAACAAAAATGAAAGCCTACAATATATATAAAATTTTATTTGACTAATTGTGGAAATGTTAGTTTCAGACTCACATGCTTAGCACTGCCTTAACGATAGAACCTACTAAAAAGTGTAATAAAAAAAAATTGTCACTTAGATTGTACAAGATAAAGGAACCAACGATGGGCATTAAGTGCAGGGCGTGCACAAATATCCACACACACATGTGCAATATAAATGCATGGATGTATGTGCATTTGTGCTTCGGGCTATTATATGCATTGCAAACATACGGGTACATTTACTCACAATGAATTAATTCATTTATTTAGCTTTTAAACTTGCTAAAACAAATGAATGGAAATTAAAGAACGAACTTATAAAGCATTTAATTTAAATTAATGGACAAAAACAGTTTTACATCCATATCTATAGTAGAATTGTGACCTAAAATAAAACTTTTATAAAAATAAGGATTTCATAATAGGTAGCCATTTAACAATCTTACTCCAATGTGGTGGACAAGGGGCTAACACTAGCGCAGATACCAGTAAGGCGAGAAAATATTACGGTATAGTATCAATTAATTTCCAGTTATAACAATAAGAAATTTCTATATCTAGAAGTAGAACTTATTAAATTATATTTATTTATGTATAAGAAATATTGGGTAAAGGTTCCCTTATGATCTGCATTAGCCCCAATTTCATAAAAAAATTGGGAAAAGAATCAGCACGTATAAAATTAAAAGAATTTTATGTTAAACAACAGATTCCCAAATAAATTTATATATTTTAATTTTAGTCGTCTTGATTATTTTCCCCAAATTTTACAAAAAGGTTTAAAATAATGATTGAGGGATTTTTAGTGTTTGATACACAAGGGTGGTGTAAATAACAATCTGTAGTAGATCATTAATTACAAAAATTGTGGATAATCAAAATTTTTGAAAATTTACGGTCTTATTTATGACTTTTCTAACCGTATGTACACTGTTTTAGGGAATACAAATTTATTATAATTTGTGCAAAACAAAGTGCTTTTCTGTTAGCAAAGCATTAGAAAAATATTATAATTTAGAAACAGCAGTAAAATATATACAGTCATGTCAAAGATTCCAATTTCATGCGCAAAGGAAATTGTTTTCGTAATTAGTCTCCCAGAAGGGAAACAATTTCGGAATGAACTCCCTTTTATTTTATTAGTTAATTCCCTTTAGGATATAAAAAACGATTTCATTCCGAAAAATTTCCTATATATAAAATTTGTATATTTAAATAAGAACTGTTATCATATTCAATTAAGCCACCTAATAAGTGATGACAAACACAATACACATGAGCACTGATGATGAAAGCGTTGCGGCCTTCGAAAACAGCTGTTCTGCTCTGCTGTATAAGTTGAATAACTAAAAACTGCTGTTGACTTTCCTTTGTGACTTGGAATATTTATCATGTCGTTTTTAGTTTAAAACAAAAAACAATTAGCGTATAAATCTTAATTGAATTTAATACAAAAATATAAGCCCTATTCACAATCTTGTGCAAATGGTCGCGCATCATTGCCTTTGCAAAATAATTGTACTCTACACCAACAAAATACATTGAAAATGCTCTTATATATTATCTCAATTTGCAAATGCTATAATGCAAGACCATTTGCACAGGATTGTTAATAGGGCTATAGTATTTATCATGTCTTTCTGAATAAAAAAAAAAATTTGGAACAATTAGCTTATAAATATTAATTGAAAGTATCGTTTATAGTTTTCTGTGAAACCAAACTACGGAATCAATTCAGTTTTCGACTGGGAGTGAACTCTGTGACACGGCTAATAATATAGATTTTAAAACGAAATATCAAATAGGATCGCAAACGAAAGGTTTCCATATTCTGGGGTAGGCTGTACGTTTACGTTTTTGTGATCAATTTGATTTTATAAATTTTATTGCATCAAGAGTTGGATTCGGGATAATTATGATTAACTAGAGATAAAAATTACTTCGAAATTAAATTTGATTTAGTTCTTATGTGACGAGCAAAGTTTTACAGGCCTGTTCTGTAAATCACGTCGGTTTGAAATCGCGTGATTTTAGAAAATTATCTCCACTAATAGAAATATTTTTCCAGACGTTTTTCAATATTGCTGTTATATATAGCTTCAAATATCATATCCAGAATAAAACTGCCGTATCTAATTTTAAGAACGTTTTCAGGACCATGATTTATTTTCGAATTCACGCGATTTCAACCCGACGTGATTTACAGAACAGGCCCGTTATTCAATTCTATTAGCCTTTTCCGTATATTAGATGTATTTATATTATGAGCGAAATTTTAACGTGGTCGATTTCTGAACCAGCGGTAAAATTACGGCATTAGATATCGATCGAAATTTCTATACGAATTGTATTGAAATTTCGATCGATATCGAATGCGGTAATTTGGCCCCAGAGCTAAGCAACAGAGTTTTGATTGTCAATCTTAAATGTTTTGCACGCCATTTATTCGAAATTCCTTCGACGACAATATCATAAACGATAGACTTTGGTCAGTTGGGTATGCAGATATTTGCATACATTTATGACACAACTCCTTATATAAATTTCTATTTTACGAGTTATTAAATTGCTAATAATATTACATTGCATACAGTGTTTGCAGACTGTGTACACATGTGTCTATATAAATGGATTTATGTGCGTATATAAAACAAGGTGGCCATACCTTTTCAACTACTTCACAGTCCACTCTTGCATATTTGCATTTTTAGAATAAAAACTATCAGTTTCTGCATGACCAGTTTCTTTTAAACATGTAGTATATATATTTTTCGTAGCTAAATTATGTTAAATTGAAATTAATTTAAGACTGCTTAAGCTAAAACAGATTTCATTACAAGGCTAACATGTGTAGTTCGAAAAATAATCATATTTTTCAAACAATAACATACTGTTGTAGTACACTTTTAAGTATTTTATCGTACACAAAAACTCATGCCCTATACATGGTTTAAAAGGTATTTCTATGTAGGTATGCACAATACAACTATTTCTAAAAATTCTTTGCATAAACGTGTTATAAAAGTTTTTTTACAATTTGCTTGAAAAGCAACTCCAATTTTTTTTTTATATTTGTACGTTTAAAGGTAGGAATCTTAAAATGTGTTTTGTAATTGATAAAAGGATATATGAAAAGGCATGTGTTCGAGTTTTGAATACCGGCGATCAGGTTAACAATAAATGGTGAAACCGGCCAACCTTGCTGAATATTCCTAAATAACTCAGTTAATTTGAAAAATTATATTTTGGGATTAAATAAAAATATATTTGTTATGCTACTTTAACAAAATTTGTGGCGTTGTACTTTCTTTTAACCCTAGACGGAAAATTTTATTTTCAAATTAAAACCAAAAAGGAAGGTTATGAAATGTTAAGTTTTTATTAAAGATTAAAAAATAAATACATAAATGAATTTCTTTAAATATTCATTGAAAAGGGTCTATTAATGCAGAAGAAATCTATTTTGGTATTCATTTTTGCTCACGAAGTATTTTATAGTCTCTTGAAGTTTGCCGTAGTCAAAATTACGAAGGATGACGTTAGTGTATATAAAATAAGGATAACGTTCCAGGGTTAAATCCATTTTTCTATAGAAGATATTGAACCTGTTACTTTATCAGATTTTATACTTGCGAGTATACCATGATCTTTTGGATAAGTTAAAATTTTCTTACTTATTTCCCTTCAATATTAAACTTATAAAGATATAGGTGACAACTTTTATCAAGATATCATAGAACGTGTGTACATGAAAAAAAAACATTTTTTTTACTCAACAGAAATACAAATCCATACATGATCTTTCGTGTGTGCCTGTGTGTGTACACTAGTAATCATCAAATAGAGAAATTGCTTAAAAGTGAAAACATATGATTAAAACTATGTTGCAGTGACATGGTTTTCATAAATATTGGTTTTAGTTAAAACCTGATTTTGCCATATAAAATATTTGGTTAAAACCAGCTTAACAGCTTTTTTTAATTGGTTTTAAGTACAATAGCCGCTCGGTTATATGAACATCCAGAATAGTGAACAACAAAATTTAAACGCATGGGGTTCTAAAGAGTGAACACAGCCTATCTCTATTATGTGAACAGCTTTCAACCGTTAATTTTTTTTAAATGTTTGTCTTATTGTAAGTATGTTCTTCCCCGAAATAATTGAAAAACCTCAAACTGTTGATCTTGTTAATGTTTTGAGTGTTGAGTTGTTGAGTGATTATCTTACATATTAAAAAACTGAAGTCTTTAGTGTTCGTTACATAGTGCATCGAAGATGAAGCGCAAGGTGTTAATGTTATCTGAAAAAAGTGACATTTTGGCAAGTTTGAATAAAGGTGCAAGCGTTACTTCTCTTGCACATAGATATCAAGTGGCCAAGTCAACAATTTGTGCTATTAAGAAAAATAAAAATCCGATTTTGGAAGTGACTGCAAAAAGTAAAGGAAATATTAAAAGGAAAACATTGAGAGAAGCTGAAATGTCGTTGGTGGAGACGAAGCTATATCATTACACAATTTAATGGATGATGAAATTTACACAGCGGACGAAACTGCCCTACTTTGGAAACTGCTGCCAGACAAAACATACGTTTTAAGAAGTGAAAAAAGTGCACCTGGAAGAAAAACCGAAAAAGCACGTCTTACATTCCTGTCCTGTACAAATGCTTCTGGTGATAGGGAAGGCAAAAAATCCAAGATGTTTCAACAATTTTACTCCACTCGTTGATTGAAGCGAAGTTGAAGATGATGATCAAGAGCTGTGCATAGTAACAACTGTTGAAATTAGCACAACGGAGGCAATCGAAGCATCCAATAAAGTTATTGCTTGGAGTGAAAATATTATATCTGATATTAATGATATTTTGGTACTGCGCAAATGCAGGGACAAGGCACTACAAAAATCTCTTTAAGCAAAAAATGTACAATAAAATATAACCGACTTCTTTCATGTTCATTAATTATTTAAAAACATTAAAAATAAAAACTTAATTTAATAAAAGTCATATGAATTACTTATTTTTTATTCTGTCGATTTAGTGAACTTCTCCTTTTAGTGAACAGGCTCTGTTTGAATTAGGTCATATAACCGAGCGACTACTGTAGTTGTATGATATGCAACACTATTATAGTTCGAATTATTATTATTATTTTTACTCTTATTAAGCATACGACGTGATACCTTTGCAAAGGCATTTCCTTTACTTATTAAAGCTTTTTTAATTTTTTAATCCATATGGCAACACTGTATGTGTGATGAAAATTATATGAGGACAACTTTAACGACACTACAACAACGTCCATAATAATTACTCGCACATTGTCTCTGTTGCTTTTGTCTCATTACTTATGATGATTGTTGTCATGAACTTTTTAACAGAACTTTTGTAGGTTGTGCTCATTTACAATTTGCTTTTAATAAATGAAAAGTTGTTTGTTTTTTTGGAAATAAGGAAAACCGGGTTTCATTTAAAGTGAAAGTGTATTTTTGATAGAAAAGCCATTACTATTCTTAATTTTAGTTTATGAAATTTTTTACTTAGTATTTGTTCATAGAAAACTTTTTGCTCCATTGTGAAAATTCAGCAGTGTGGCACATTTGCTGTTGTTCTTTTCGTCATAGTCTTTGTCGTTCTTGTCATTGTCATCAACAGCAGGAAGTTGACTAAGTATTGTTTTGAATTTTTAATTTTTGAATTATTAAACATGACAACAAAGTTTCTTTAAGGGAATTTTGTTAATTGTTTAGAAAACTCGTTTGCATGGATATATGATTTTATAAAATATAATGGCAATTAGTTTACAGATTTTACAAAACGTAATGAAGACATGGGGAATAAATAAATTTGGGCAAATTAAATGTCTAAAATATTAACATAGTTTTACATACTTGAGTACGTACATAATTGACTTCATTTCTTTGAAGTTTACAAGAAATTTTAAGGCTCTTTAGTTGCCGAATATTTAAAGTTAGTGTTTGAAACACAAGAACAGGGGCATTTTTTATCTCAAATGAATGTAACTTGTATTTTAATTCGTCACATCAGTGTATTGTGGACCAGCATACTTCACTGAAATGTGTTGAAAAAAATTAATATTTTTGCTTAAACTTACTTTCGAACAAAAATTCCAGGAATTATAATGTGCTTCCGTAATAAAAAACTCCCTAATATTTTATATGTTTGTTTTTTTTTTTTCTTTTTTGTAACATACAAAAATTGAAGAAAGAAATCGTGACCATAATTTGATCGCTAAGAAATTTCAAAATGAAAAAGCATTTCATTTTTATGTTTTATGTAAAAAACTTAACTCTTTAAAAAAGAATTTGCAAATGTTCTACAGAAAAGTTGATTTATTTTTATTGATCTTATCAGTTTATTGTAATATTAATCAAGCTTATGATCGTTTTTTATAAAAATTTTATTTATTTTTATTTATTTATTATGGAAAAATAGTTTTGAAACATGACATAAAAAATTATTCAAAATAATGTTAGGAACACAACTGCGACGAACGACGAATTTTTGGTCGCGAATATTCGTCGCCAAAAATAAAACACATTCGGACGACTTTTTATTAATTTTGAACACTTTCTATAATATAGTTTTTCTTTCTATTTATCACTTTTTCATATGGTCACCCCATCAGCTGTTAAATGAAAATAATAATTTATTTACAGACAACAAATTTTTCAGAAAATATTTACAAAAAGGAATTTGTTCTGAACAAAATGGAAAACACCGGGATAATTATTGAGTGTGTAAACAATTTGACTGGCATCAGAGGATTACAATGATTTAAAAAACAAATATTAAAATTTTGTTTGCTTAGTATTTTAATTTATTCGTCGTTATTGTGTTTCATACGACGAATTTATAGAGCGATTTTTTATCAACGAATTCGTCGTACTAAGCGAAATTCGTCGTTCGTCCCAGTTGTGTTCCTAGCATAATTGTTTACCAAATAGATATTCTTTGTAGAGTTCTTGATAAACTTTGGAATGATTCCAGCATTCCTGCATTTTATCAAAAAAGCTATTGATGATCTTGCCCGTACAATTTCGTTCCTAAGTGATTTGATCTGATTGATGAATCTCCTAGTTTGAAAATTTTTCTTTAAAATATTGTATTCCATGTCGACGTGCTCTCCTTTATAAATGTTGATTTATTTTTATTGACCTTATCAGTTTATTGTAATATTAATCAAGCTTATGATCGTTTTTTATAAAAATTTTTTTTCGTTTAATTTTTATTCAATATTTTGTTAACAGCTTGTTAACATCTTCAGGATATATAAATTATTAAAATTTTATCGAAAAATGGTTTTGAAACATGACATAAAAAATTATGCCAAATATTTGTTCTTCAAATAGATATTCTTTGTAGAGTTCTTGATAAAGTTTGGGATGATTTATAAAATTGTTTGTAGGAAAAGTTATCCCCATTTCTTTTCAAAAAAATATAGTTTCCAAGGTTTTGTAATATCTTCAATATTTCAGATTTTTGAACTGAGACTGCGAAGTTTTCAGAAAATTTTTAAAAAATTCCTAGCCTTATACTACAACACGCTATCCATTATTTAAAAAATATATTTCAAAGAATTTTAAATTTTTTTTTTTTTTTAGGAGTAGGACCAGCACTCAGGGGATGACCCCTATATATGCAATGCATTGCGCCGGAACTGAAAACGAGGGGATAGTATTGAGGAAACAGATTAGGAAAGATGAAAAGATAGACAGCTTTTTTGTAGCTATTTCAACCTTTTTTACTTCGCCGGCTATTTTTTGCTACAGGGCCGACGAAGGTGGGTGCTGTTACTCTGCTTTTCAGTACATGATAGTGTCAGTCGCTGCCAATTATGTTCAGTGACCAGTGACTATGCATTCATCATTGAAAACAGGTCGGCAACAACTAACACAACTACGCACTAATGCTGATCAGAAGAATTCATCACAATATTTCATGAATCAGCACGGGCTCGAACTCAGGACCCTCCTCTTTATAGTCTCGTGTTCTACTACTTCAGCCAACAGCACCCTTGAAGCAACAAAATGAACATGAATAATTTCAATGAATGGACTCTGTGAAATTTAGAACAGTCTTCTGGGAACTTAGGATTAAAAGTAAAAAAAAAACTTGATTTTAAATTAAAAACATTTAATTTAAAAATATTCGTTACCGGGCTTTATAATAAAAGTTGTAATAACTTTTCAAGTGCTGCAGTGACACAAATAATAATTTTTACGAGCCACTGCACAACTATTTATGTATTCGTAAGAAAATGAAAAGATTTATGTACTTAGTAAGTGTCATTAAATGCTCATTATGAATTATTTAAATGCCTTCACAAAGAGAACATATAAATAACTTTAAAAAAATGCTAGATCTGGCTCCGTATTTGTAAACTTATAAATATTTTAAGCCTCTTTTAGTCTAATTCCACGAATACGTTTGCTCATTTATATATAAATTCATATATATATTTTTTTATTATTATTCTTGTAGTTTTCCTTGTTTTGTAATCTTTGTTATGATTTTTTTATTCTGCCGGTTTTATTTTTTGTTAGTATTTCATACTTAAACGACACTGTGACTGACCTATTTATTATTATAGTTTTTATGCTGGTTTTATTCATGTGTTCCAAGTGGCGCACAAACTGCCACTTGCTCTTTCAAGTTGTCATAAATTGTAAAGCAATTCTACTCGTAAATACACTAAAAACCCATTCAAACACACATCCATAAACTTTTTCTACTCTATTTTCTACATATATATTTTAGAAAGTAGCAAGAGCTAAGTGGTAGGGAAATCTAGAATTAAAAACCATTTTGTAATTGCCTCTTCAGAAAAATGGAAAACTGTGCAAAAAAAAAACAAACGCTAAGCAATTAATACTCGAGGCTGTGCGGTGTGTTTTGTGTGCAAAGATAAAAATTAACCTTTTGGCGAAGTTTAAAAATGAACATGAATAGGAGGAGTTGCGTTGCATTAGGCTAATTGTATCTCAGAAGATTATGCTTAGTTCTTTTCTTTTTGGGCTGAAGTTGTGAAAATACATCCCAGTGAACATTTCTGTAAGAGATGGTACAGTTTTCAGGAACGCCGTTTTTTTTGCACATTTACTGATTTGTCTTAGGAAAAATGTTTAAAAAAAATAAAAGAAAAAAATCATATATTTTAATAGTGAACCTTTATTTATGTAAATTATATTACAGGATGTTAATTTTTTCAACAGGCTATAAGTTCAGATCTGCGAAACTGTCAATTATTTTTTATTTTTATTTTAATAAATGAACGTGATTACATTCTATTTATTTTTGATAGTGGAATATTAAGAATATTTTTCATAGTCATTAAACCAGCAGAATCAAATCATTTAAATTGAATCGACCCATTTTGCAATATATGTATAGGGTCCGCCAAATGACTTTTTTTTAAAAAAGCTATAAAAATTAAAAAATTAAATTTCTATTTGAAAGTACAATACTTCCGGTTCATAATGGAAAATAATTTCATTCAAATGGCTGCATGGCCCGATAACGATCGCCATTGACTGTAACGGCCACTCCTTGGTCATTTTTGAAGAAAAATTGCCCAATTATGCCTCTAGACCAAAATCCGCACCAAACAGTGACTCGTTTTGAGTGCGTCGGCTTTTCAATGTATGCGTGCGGGTTTTCTACGCCCCAAATGCGGCAATTTTGCTTGTTTACATACGCGCCAAGATCAAAATGAGCTTCATCTGAAAAGATGATTTTTTTGGCAAAATCGGCATCTTCTGTAAATCAATCGCAGGCCCACTTAGCGAAGCGAAAACGCATTGGATGGTTAACCATATTCGTTCAGCGGAAGGATAAAACTAATTATCTGTCAAATCAGACATGAGCTAAGTGTTACCATTCACGAAATAAGCACTAGTTGAAAAAAAAAACGTTAGATTGCGGACCCATAGCAAATACGGTGTTAACCCATATCGTCCCAGAGATTTTATTTTCGAATCAGTATATAAAACTTCGTAGTTAAATGGTAATTTGGGTCCAGAAGATACGAATCAGATGTCCGAATTTTTTTAAAAACATTTATTAAAAATTTTCATCAAAAATTTTTATTTTCATAAAAAACATTTTTTTCAAATTTTCATTAAAATTTTTTTTAAAACTTTTCATTAAAGATTTTATTAAAAATGTTCATTAAAAATTTTTTAAAAATGTTCATTAAAAATTTTCATTAAAATTTTTTTTTTAAATTTATATTAAAAATTTGTTTAAAAGTTTTCATTAAAAATTCTTTTAAAAGTTTTCATTAAAAATTTTTTTAAAAATTTTAATTGAAAAATATATGTTCTTTCCTAAAAAGATTAAAAAAAATTTAAATGCTTGAAATTTACTGTTCGAAAAATCGAACACTGGGTCGAAATGGGTTAATAGTGTATTAAATCGTTACGCATACTTTGGGGATTTTAGCCTTATTCCTTAATTATACGATTAATAATTTTTCTATCGTTAGCGGCATTTGGAAATTTTAAAAAATATTGAAAAATACTGAAAAATATTTACAAATATATGACAAAATCGTACCTATTTTTTTGTTTATAATGAATGTAAATTTTATTATTCGAACTTAATAATTTTATTGATTTTTAATCTTGACTGAAGATTTGAACTAGAGTATGTCCCGGTTTACACTATGCAACTTTTGTTGCAGCAATTCTTATTTTTTGGTGAGAGTGCTGAAATAGGAATATATACCATTTGTTTTCCTTTCTCGCTCTTCTTCACTAAATACTCAAAAATTGTAAACGGGGACTATGTTTAAAAAATTCTCAACAATTTTTTGCTTCTATAATTTTTACTTTCCATTAAAGTTAACTTAATAACAATAAATTAAATTGCCTTTAATTAGAATTATTTAAAGTTCTTTTTCACGCTCGAATCGCAGTCGAACTTTTCTTTTAAAACTAAAACAAAACTCGGTTATTGGCTGGCATTCATGTTAATTTGTCATCATAGAATTTTACTACAAATGTGTTGATGTGCTTGTAAAAAAAAAACAAAAAATTCTGTAAAACTGTAAAGAACAACAGCAATAAAGCTACATAATGACGCACTATGTGACTGCGGTTTCTTTTTAGATTTTAATTAGAAACGTACACGAAGTTTGCACTCGCCAGAAAAAAAAACATTTAACAGCAACAAACTACATACAAGGGTATCCATACGAAGAAGGGCCTGGCTGACACACAACCAACTAACTAACTATGTAATTGACTAATAAGCTGTGACATGGTCTGACAAAAATATATTGCTTAGAAGGCAGGCATGCCAATTTAAATTTGATTAAAGTCGCAGCAGAACCAGCCATATAGTAAAATAGGTTAATTAAAAATTATTTACAAAGTTTTGATGGCAAACAGAAAATATATTGTTGTTATTAACACGCTACGAGACTGAAGCAAAAGAAAAAACTCATTAAATTGATTCAATTACTGGTAATAAGAGCAAAATTTGCTAGAGTTAAAGGATTTTATGCTAGAGGAAAATAAAGAGTTTCAAAGCAAATACAGTGGGAGACTGAAGTTTAAGTACACGTTCAATAATATAAAGTTTAAAATAAAGTATATTATTATATAATTGAAAATATGCAAACATTTAATAGTTTTTTGGAAATTGTTAAAAATAAAAACCAAATATATTAAAAGGGAATAACAAAAAAAATATGCAGAAAAATGGAACATGAAGAAAATAATTATTTTGATTGTAATCAAAGAGCAACACAATGTGTGTTAAGGCAGGCTGTCATTCATTATCCTACACAATCGTGCAATCTGCCAAATATGACAATATGGCAGTGTGGTCTAAGTCTGTGTTCAGACGATGCATGTCTTACTGACATGATTGCTACTTTATACGAGTAGGCAAGAGGTAGGAGGAGAAAAGTAGCGAGTACTCATGTGCTTGTACTGTCAGTACGTTTTGTTTTCTCATGCGTAATTTTAAGCCTAAAGATAGTTTCAAGTAAATTTTGACATTTTCTTTTATTTTAATGTCAAAAACGCACACATGCATACACACAGCTATATGTACATAAAAAATATGTCGTCAACAAGACATGCATTGTGTGAACGCCAATGAAAGTTCAAAGAAGAAAAAGTAAGAATCATGTCAAAAAGACATGCATCGTCTGAACACGGACTAAAAATATAACAGTGTGAGATATTTTTTGGGGCAAGTCGTGCGATTGGGAAAATTTTAGTTAAAATGCGATCCGATTAATATTTATTGTCAGCCAGCGATTAATTTCAAATATTATATTTTTATTCATTACAATTTTTTTTTTGTTCACTTCTATTACAATCAAAGTGTTTTTGTTAATATAAATGATTATGCAGCCAAAGAGATGTTTATGCATTATTGTTGTATAATAATGTGTCACCTAAAATGCCATTTTGAAGACATTTTTTAAAGTCAGTCAGACTTCTGTAAGATTTTTCTATGAATGAAACGTGCTATTGTGAAGGATAGAAAGTGCAGCATGGCCTATAAATAACTAAAATTTGGTTTGATAGTGTGAAATCGATATGATTTATATTCGGACCAGTTTTCCTTTATTCCACGACATATTTAGTTTATAAAGAGACCGGTTTCACCTATATGCCATCTTTAACGTTTATTGTCCTGCTATAATTTGCCAGAGTATGCAACATTGTTTTAAAAATATGTATGTTTTTTTTTTCAAAAAGTTCACTTCAACTTAAATATTCCGTAAACAAGAATTCAAGAGAAAAACTGTTGAGTTAATATTACAAATTTCATATTTAGTAGAAAATTAATTTTTATAATATTTCAGTTAAATCAAAGATTTTCGTAATTGAATTTGGGCATGTGAACAAGTGTCAGGTTTATTTATGTTTTTTAATGCTTTTTGTTTCCAGTGAAATTTATTTAGGAATTTTGCCAAATATATCAGAAACACTTAATACACATACATACATACATGTGCTTGTATGCATTTGGGTTATAAAATTGTAAAAATAAAGAGCCATTTTCATTTAAGTTCTCATTTTATTACATAATTGTTTACATAAAGGATTTACATTATTATATTTAACAAACATACTCGTGTTATAAATTTATCTAATTTTTGTTCCACTAACCCATATTTCGAAAATATTTATTTATCATCTCGTATTTCTTTTGTTGATATGAATTCTGTTTACAATTAAATATTATAAAAATATATACACACATGCATAAATCGTTATGAGCTCATGAACATAAAATAGTGTGCAAACTTTCAAATACATAATAAATCTCTTATGCAAACGCATCTAGTATCAGTGATATTTGATATCGATATAATATTTACATACGAGTGTAATTAAAACACGTGCCTAATAAAATATTTATTAACATAAATATATGTATGTACGAGCCCTAACCACTATTAATTCGTACACCAGTTATTTTTTCGCTCTTTAGCACTAAACGCCAGAATAAAGATTCAATTATGTTAATTACACCAACAAGCTTATACTTTTCTGAAAGGTCGTTTTATTTCCTATAAACGGATTTAGAAATATTCTTAAGTTCTGCATCAAAATGTTAAAAAAATTAACTAAACTAAAAGGCCTTTATTATTTATTAAAAATTATTTGACCACTATTAATTCGTTCAGTGTATTAATTGCGCTCAAGCTAAATAAAAAATCAAAATGCAAACAAAAATTTTAAATGTATAAGAGAATAGGAATGTAAAGGAGACAAAAAAAATTTATAGTTAAAATAATTTTCATGATTTTAAAAAAATGACACGTGGTAAACCTGTTTGTGAGGAAATTCGAATTTTAATCGTCGATAAATTCAAATCGGGAATGACATATGGGCAGATATCGACAGACTTTAAAATCCCAAGATCTACAATACAAAGTATTGTTAGAAAATATGAAATAAGTGGAAATTCCAGCAATAATGTTTCAAACAGAGGCCGGACTTCCAGAATAAGTCATCGCGATACAAGAGCTTTGGCAAATATCATTAAACTAAATCGTCGAAGCACAGTTTGGGATATAGCCTTAAAATGGTCTGAAGCAATTGGAAGGCCCGTAAAACGTGAGTGGACCCGACTGCAAATGAAAATCATAGGTTATAATTTTTATAAAGTAAGTTAAAGATTAACCCGGTATTTCGAAATCAACTTGATAATTTATATAATTTTTTTAGGCCAATGAAAAGCCATTGCTTACCGCACTTCAAATGAAAAAGCGTCTATTATGGACTAAGGAGAGACGCTCTTGGGTACAACGGCAATGGGACAGCATTATCTTTACCGACGAATCCGAGTTTGATGTAAATGTTGGTGATGCAAGAAAAAGGGTAATACGTAAAAGCACCGTGACATACAACAAAGACTGCTTAAAGCGTAAAGTCAAGTTTCCAGCTAGCGCTATGGTATGGGGATGTATGTCCTCAAAAGGTGTCGGTCAGCTCCATTTCATAGATGGAATCGTAAATGTAGACAAATATATAAAAATCCTGGAGGAAAATCAGATACCATCGACATCGAAATAAACAGACTGCGGGGAATACATATTCCAACCGGATGGTGCTTCTTCCCATACTGCAAAAAAAAACGAAAAAGTGACTTGAGGAAAATGGAATCGCGGTCCTGGATTGGCCATCTTCTAGTCCAGACCTTAATCCGATAGAAAATTTGTGGGCTATTATGAAAAGAAAACTTCGAAATGAATCCCAACGGATTGTTGACAGGTTAAAGTCCAAAATTCAGGAAATTTGGAACTCGATAACCCCAGAAGACTGCCAAAAACTAGTCAGTACCATGCCAAAGCGGGTCGAGACCGTTTTAAAAAACAAAGGTGGCGTAACAAAATTCTAAGTATGAAAATTGGCGATTGTACGAATTAATAGTGGTCACAATATTTTTGTTTAAAATAATGAACTTTCGTTTTTGTTTGTTTTTTAAAAAGTCCTTTTTTTCATATGTAACTTTTATAATGTATGTCTAGATAGACTGAAATGATCTTTAAGAAAAGTACAAACTTTTTTGTGTAGTCATTATAGTTCCGAAAATATACATATATTAATAGCACATTCATGAAAAATGCTCAGTGTACGAATTAATAGTGGTTAGGGCTCGTATGTGTGTTCATATTTGTAACACATGTTTATGATTATATTTATAAATATCATACATTTGATATATTGAAAATAATTAAACAAACAACAAAACAATGGCAGACTTCAATATTTTCTATGACAATGGAAAATTGCATTTAAGGGAGCGGAGTCAATGCGAATCTAAAAAATTTTTTCCAATTTTCAATATTTGCGTTGACGTTTTTTCGCTAAGTCTTTGTTTTGACAATATTCGTAATATAAAAACTTAAGGTTTAGTGACTTCTGTTAAAAATTTGTTTAAGAAAAAACATTTATGCTAAACTTTGCCTACTTACGCCACCGGATTTTTAATTTTTAACCATTTTATAAAAACATGTTCATTTTGCGAAACATCGGAATTTTGTTCATTAAACTATTTTTCTATATGGTAATATGCAACCTCTGTTATGTTTTTTCCGACTTTAGTAATTCTTATAAAATAGTACAGAAAAATCCTAAGCAGATTCTCTTAAAATTGTCACTGGAATGACATTTTGCCCCTTCCCTAAGAAACAATTGTATCTATAGACAAATTGTTTTAGGTTATTGTGCTGCCTAAGAGCAGTTCAAGTGTATGAAACAGTCCTACGCCATAATGAATTTTTTCTATCAAATTTTTAATTTTTAGCTTCCCTGAAAAATTAATGTGCATACCCACTTCACCAGGCTATTTTACTACTTAGCAGCTGTCTAACTGCTGTATTGAACAGTCCTATGAAGGCATTCTAAAATTGCTACTGTAATGAATTTTTTCTATGAATTTTTACTGTGGGTGCTGATGGCTGAAGTAGTAGAACACGAGACTATGAAGCGGAGGGTCGTGAGTTCGAGCCCGCGCTGAGTCATGAAATATTGTGTTGAATTCTACTAAACAGCATTAGTGCGTGGTTGTGTTAGTTGTTGGCAGCCTGTTTCAATGACGAAGGCATAGTCACTGGTCACTGAACATAATTGGCAGCGACTGACACTATCATGTACTAAAAGCAGAGTAACAACACCCACCTTCGTCGGC
This sequence comes from Linnaemya tessellans, assembly GCA_951800035.1. Classification (NCBI taxonomy): domain Eukaryota; kingdom Metazoa; phylum Arthropoda; class Insecta; order Diptera; family Tachinidae; genus Linnaemya; species Linnaemya tessellans. The sequence goes on along the minus strand of OX637532.1, from coordinate 154,260,711 downwards.
CCTGTAGCAAAAATTAGCCGGCGAAGTAAAAGGTTGAAATAGCTACAAAAAAGCTGTCTATCTTCTCATCTTTCCTAATCTGTCCTCTCAATACTATCCCCTCGTTTTCAGTTCCGGCGCAATGCATTGCATATATAGGGGTCATCCCCTGAGTGCTGGTCCTACTCCTAAAAAAAAAAAAATATTATTTTTTTTAGGAATAGGACAAGCGCTCAGGGGATGACCCTTATATATGCAATGCATTGTGCCGGAGCTGGAAAGGAGGGTATAGTATCGTGGGGACAGATGAGGAAAGATAGAGAATTTTTTTTTTGTTGCAATTTTAACCTTTTTTTTTACTTCAGCGGCTAATTTTTTGCTACAACGCCGACGAAGGAGAGTGCTGTTTCTCTGCTTTTTAGTACATGATTGTGTCAGTCGCTGCCAGTTATGTTCAGTGATCATTTCTAAGCCTTCATCACTGAAACAGACTGACAACAAATAACATACCAATGCACTAATACTGATCAAAAAAATTTTACACAATATTCATGACTCAGCGCGGTGTTGAACTCAGGACCCTCTGCTTCATAGTGTCGTGTTAACTACTTCAGCCAACAGCATCCTCATTTTATATGAATATGCCAAGCTCGACACCGTATATACTATCTTTATTAGCAAACAATTTCAATATACCAATAATAAAATTGGAAAACGTTCACATGTACTTAAGTATAAAATTCAAACCAAAAAAGTTTGACTTAAGTACGATGGAACAAAAACTTCAGAAAAATGAGACATGAAGAAAAATAATCAAACGGTAACACGGGTATTAAAACAATAACATGTTAACATCAGGTTGATACAGTTCTCGGATTCTTTTTCACAATAAAATTTGTGTAAATAGGAACTGTTATCAAATTCAACTAAGCCACCTAATAAGTGGTGATAAACACAATACACATGAGCACTGATGATGAAGGTGTTGCGGCTTTCGAAAACAGCTGTTCTGCTCTGCTGTGCAAGTTGAATAAAACTGATGTTGACTTTCGTTTGTACCTTGGAATATTTATCATGTCTTTCTGAGATTTAAAAACAAATTTCGAACAATTAGTCCATGAATCTTAATTCAATTTAAAATTTCAATATACTATTGCACTAGTCAATAGCTTTCCAAGGGTATAGAATATTCTTACGCAGAAAATTTACACTTTAATGAATTTTTATGAAATTTTGGATTTTCAATGTACAGGAGAGGTTCCACACCGAATTTTGTACACTATTCTAGTATCCAAGAGGTTTCCAATAATATGCTGTGGATGATTTAGAGTTATTGCCGTTCCAGGTCTTGTCTGATGCGCCACTATTTTTTGTTATTAATTTTGATTCAATATTATCATTCGCGAGGTATACTAAAACATAAGGTGAAATTTCATAGTTCTCAAAAAATATTCATTTTCTCATCCATATCTATTTTGATCCCTTCAAAGTAGTACCTCTCAGTCTCATGTTAACTACTTCAGCCAACAGCACCCTTTTGGCCAAACATGCGACGTTTTTTTAGAATGAATTTCGCTGGCACATCAAAGCTCAGCAAGAAGGTCGAATGTCCCCAAGATATATCGATTATGGAGAACTCATTCTATGTACTCTAAATGGTATCCCTCTTATTATGTGAATTAAGAATCACAATTATTCATTATGAAATGTTTTCCAAAAGCTACTTTCTTTATCAGATTAATTTATTAGACGACGTTACATATTTCGGGTTTCAAAATTTTTAAAAGTTTGTCGCCCTCCTGGACTTCAAAAAGAGTATTAATAAATTTCGGCATGTAATTTTATGGATTTATTATTTTTTTCGCAAATAAACTTAGAAAGCAATAAAAATCATTAGGTTCTCGTGAAAAGTTACAAAACTGTCATGATGTTGCCATATTTTCATACAAATGCGAGGCATACATGCGAATTTAAGTATTTATATGCACCTACGTGTATTTATACCAGAACTAAGTGCAGATTTAACACTTTTTATTGGCTAACCCTGTTTTTAAAGCTCTTTATAGGACTTTATATATATAGAAATGTTTCTTTGTTTTTATGTACTTCATCCGGTAGCTTCCATAAACACTAATGATTTTATTTCTTTGTTGATGTCTTTCTGTATTTGTTTTCAGAAGCAATATTACATACATACTTCCATAAATACTACGAAAACAAATAAAATACTTGTGTAGTTTGTAAAAAGTGTTCAAAAGTCAGAGAAATAAATTTCTATAGACCTTCAGAAAAGAAGAGTGTGTACGGGCACATGCGTCCGGCAATGCCATTTCCACATGAAACTTCCACAACAACAAAAAACACAAAACAAAAAATCATGGACATTTTAACACAAGTAACAAACTCTACATACACAATACTTGGATTTAAAACTCAATCTGAAATTGAACAATTCCATATGTATTATATACTAACGTAACGCTCATTTATTGCAAAATAGTCATATCTCAAAAAATATCAACTTTCGAAAAAGAGCGTTTAAAATGTTTCAGATACGATTGCACAAAATATATTTCGCTATAATTCCGTTTCAGCTTGAGCTATAATGCTGAAGTTAGTTGTTACCTATGCAGGTGGTATGAAAAGACACTTTTGTTTAAAAAACTAAAAAAGTTAAGTTTTTAAGATATGACTATGTTGCAGTAAAGGAGCGATATCTATATATTATGAAGCAATACAGGAACTTCCATCTACATGGTGCATTATTATACGATAATATGCCACATACATATACTTGCATGCTGCTCACACACGTACATATGTATGTACATATGTATGTTTGTATCTATGTGCATGCATACTTACTATTCAATTCAAAGAATATTTGTAAAGTTCGTTTGTACCCCCATGGCATGGCATAAGTATGTTAAAGTATGTTTGTAAATCGCTTTTAACAAATTTATATATAAATGAATGAATGAAATTTTATATTTATAAAATTATGCCGCCAAGAATATTAAATAATGAATTAAATGTTTTTTTTTTTATTTATTTATTTACTCACATTTATTTCTTTATTCTTTCTTCCTCATGAGTATAAATAATGAATAAATAAATAAAAAAAATATGAAAATGAAAAAGAGGTTCATGTTTAAACTTGTACTCGCAGTATGCAATTTATAAAACGCTGTTTAATTTGTGCGCGATACTTGTATAAACATTCATGCATACATACATCTGTATTTATATACAAACAACGACCCTAAATAAAATATTAAAATTAGCTGGAATTTTAATTTAAACATATCTCTTTCTTTTAAATAAACAAAACAACTATTTCCGAAATTTCTATTACATTCATACGAACAATAGCAATGAAGACTTCATTGAAATCTAATAAATACTTAAAAAAACGGTGTATTGATATTTTTATTGTACTCTAAAAAAAAGAATTGGAGGTTATGTTCTCTTTGTCATATTCCGTGTGTAACGCAGTGAAATATCCCTCTAAGACCCTATAAAATATAGATATTCTTGAACAGTGTTGAAATCTAAGACGATCCATGCCATGTCCGTGCATCCATGTGAGGAAATCACGTTACAGGCCGAACGAAAAGAGCGAAACCGTTGAAATTTGGTATAGATAAATTTTAAAGGATAACACAGATCAAGTTCGTAAATTTGACTGAATCGGGCCAGAGGGGAAAAAGTTCCCCTAAGAAGAACTAAATCAACCTCTAAAAAACAACAAAATTTTTAATTTTTTTTGTAATTGTGGAGCACGAAAATCAGAAAAATAAATTTTTGGTTCCCGCCCCCTTTAGTGGCCTTTAGTGGGCGTTGAAGTAATATATTACATGGAAAAAGAGTGCAAATATTTAACAAATTGTATTCCTTAAGCCTACATTCTTTATAAATGAAATTTTTAAGCTTTTATGACGAAGCTGAGGTGTTCTATGATCTTCCCCTGCCCTACCCATCTACGGCCCCTAAATGACCCCATCAAAAAAAAACATTTTTTTCTGCACTTTATAATTTCAAAAATTTAATTATTAGTGTTTTATGGCAAAGCTGAGTTGTCTCCTCCCCGGCCCTAAAGGGAGCGACACCTGCACAAAATAAAAGTTTTTCTTTAATAAATATTTGGACGATATTTAAGATTCGTCCTGGTCAACTATAACGTTCTTACATTTTTTTATACTAAAATCGGCATTCAGGATATGGACCCTATTGTGCCAAAATTTTGAAAGTAGGGTGAACGTGTTGGAAGGCTAGATGAAAACAGTTGAGAAGAATTTTCGCTACAGTGCCGACGAAGGAGAACTGTATCATCATATGATAGTGTCAGTTATAAGCAGATCTTTCAAAATTGTCATCATGTATTATGAATTTTTTTTACAAAAATTTTGCGCTTTCTAAATGTCACATTCTACCCCATTTAACGGCTTCCCTGAACAATCATTGCATACTTTACGGCACTACTCAAGAGGTTTCCAAAATTTTGAAACAGTACGACTAAGATTATCAGTGTTAGAAATATTTTTCTTTAAAATTTCGAACTCTATGGATATGAATTCGGTACATTAAATTTCCAAAAAAAATTTTAATATTCCACAAAATTGCATATACCAGTTTCGGTGCATTATAGTACTGCCCAAATACGAGTACATGGGAGCAGAACGGTCGTGTTTTTACATGTCGTTTACAAAGTTTTCAAAATAATTAAAAAAGGTGATATATAGTACGAAAAGGACTCTATACTGAGTGACTAAAATTAAAAAAAAAGAGCTTTCTCAGAGCTTACCCACACTTTATGGCAGGAAAAGTGCCATGTCTTGTACAAACATAAATAGAGTGGTACAAATATTACTGCAGTATTTCGCATAATTTAATTTTCTTTAAACTATTCCACAAATATAAAAATATTGCCTCAACGTTTACCATAAGCGTCCAACTACACAATAATATATTCTTACAATTTTATTAATTCAATATTTACATCCATATAACTGAGTAATAATTTTAACCCTGACCTCGGAGTTTGAACCTCCTTCCACTTCATACGAATATAGATATGGAACAATAACGAATAAGGAAATTATTAAAAGCCATCATACTCGTATGCACATCTGTATGACAATTTATTTGTGTTTATATGTTCATGAATATGGCTGACACTAAACATAAATCAATTTAAATTGAAACAATAAAAAACTGAATGCATTTAATGTCACGTAGTTAACACCAACCCACCATAACAAATCGGGCCGGGCCGGGCTGGGCCATCCAACTTAACAACCCCAAATGGGAAAACACAAAAATAAAATCTTTATACGATTATTTACTTTTCTGTGCTCATCTAAGTAAATAAAAAATGAACAATGAACATTTGTCATGTTCAACATAATCAGCTTAATAGTGGAAATTCCCAATTGGATGAATCCAACAAAAGAAGTTTTAAGCAGCATCAGCAGCAGCAGCATCATCATCAGTATCAGCAGCAGCATGGACAATCAAGGGTGCAAGTAAGAAGAAAAAAAATTCAATGATTTTAAAAATCAAATTAAAAAAAAGTTTACAGAAACAAAAGTGCAGCGAAAAAAATCTCTTATGCTTACTGAATGGAATTTCCACAGAATAAAAATAAATGAAAGAAAAAAAATAGATCTTCCGCTTTTCATTATAATGCCATTATGGAAGGGTGTTTGGTGGTGGGTGATTTATAGGCAATTGCACATGAAAGCTTAATGTTCGACAAGAAAGAGAAGAAAATTTCATTGCGACTAGTTACTATTCTCATCGCTGGATCTGTGGTAAATGCTAGGGTTTGCCATGGGCTGAACTAACCATTGGCTGTCTATAGGTGCAATACTACCAAAGCGGGAACTTTTCTCACGAAAATTTTACAGACACACTTTTTCTGTAAATTGTCGAGTAATTTCCTTACGTGAAAGCTATTACTCGCCAAAAAAGTTACAGACACAGTTTAGTGAGAAAAACAGCTGTTTGTTTCAATTTATGGCATTTTTGTTTCATTTCACACATTTCAATCGAAAAGTTTCTCGACGCGGGAGTTACAGAACATGGGCACAGGATAGGATAATATCGTAACACTATATCGGTATTATTCGATCCAGCAACGAAGTGTTTCGTTTTACACCGTCTTCCTTAAGCTGAGTCACAAACCCTGTCTGTTTCATACATGTCTGCTGCCAATATTTAATGTCTGTAGAATGTAGCGACTGAAAGATCTTATTCCATCCCATTTCATTCCGCAATTCTGGATTCTATCGAGAAAATTATCATGTAGATCGTTCTTTTATTCAATAATCAAATGTTTCGTTTCGCACCTCCGAGTCACAAATAAAGAAAAAAAAAACACATTCCTGCACAGATTTCCTTATCCCCAATAAACATGAGAGCAGAGAGGTATGTTTTAGGGTGCCCTTTGCCGCAAAACGAATTTTTAAGGTTCCACTTTGTGAATATATATTTTTTGTAGAGGTGACTTTTTTTTTTGTTGCTTTTTTAACGTGTCATGCACGTGAATAAAAATGTGGCTGTCTGTAGGTCCAACACTATACAGGGTTGGATAACCACGCACAACGTATTGTACCCTTCAGGGTCCTATTTCAGTTAACCAGACTAGAATTCTTCGATTATAACTCGAGCGACTACCTTTATGTTATTCCATCCCTCCTTTTTTTAGTAGGACTAGTTCTCAAGAAATGACTCCTACACACGCAGTGCATTGCGCCGGAACTACAAAGAAAGGGATAGTGTTGAGAAGACAGATGAAAAAAGGAGGGAAGAGAGAATATGTTGTAGCTATTTCAGAGAGAATATTTGTAGCTACAAGTAGTTGTCTCCTGCCAATATTTTAGGTCTATGGAGCAGTGTTGTCAGATAATTTTATTTCTTCCCCCCAAAAATATTTAGGAACCCCCTAGATTCTTCACTTTTTCTTAAAAAACCCCCTAAAGCAGAAGAGTTTAAGTAGTAATTTGGTTTCATCATTCTTATCTCTATTAAATTTGAATTGAGGTACTATCATTCTTACGCAAAAAGTACGAAAACTCCCAAATTTTTATTTAATTTTTTTATAAAAAGCCCCCAAAAAATATATCTGCATTCTTTCTTTCTTTTGTAAGAGACGGCTTGAGGAAGTTTGTTACGGGTACATATACTTCTTTTGTTTAGAATGCAAATCCAATATGTTTTTTCGTATTTTGGTGTGCAATAAGGTCTCCTGTTAGCCACCATAATGCTTTTACAATATTTGCATAAAGCTTTGTAGTTCTCTCCCTGGACAGGGGCTAACCAATCTGAAATTTAATTTTGCATTTATTGTGTTTAAAATTTTATTTAAAAATACAATACCTCTAAATTGCTGATCTGCTTCCCACTCCTTTTTACATTTTTGTTTATATATGTTATCCTTTTTTGGCATATTGGTAATAAATTGTAAAGATGAACAACTTTTTAAAATTTATATTTTGCAGTTCAAGGAAAACCAACAAAATTGATTTAACGAGAAAAATGTTTTAATGTTTGTATTTGCGTGATTACTTTCTAAATCGTCATTTCGATACAATATCTTCGATATGCTCAGTTGTTAAATTATGTACTATTATGTACCAAACTATAAATTCGAAAATCCCCTAAAAATCCCCTAAATAAAATTTTCTTACCCCCAAATTTCCCCTAAAGAATATTAACCCCTAAATCTGCCCCTAAATAGAAAAAAACCCTAAATCTAGGGGGAAACCCCCTAATCTGACAACACTGCTATGGAGTGCATCAATTGCAAGATAATAACTCTCCTTTCAAGAAAACTAAAACTACCTAGTGGATCATTCTTTACCAATTTACTCAACCATTTTATTTCATATCGTGTTTCTTAAGCCGACCCATAACCGAAGGTTTTCAAAACACATTTCAGCACCCTTTACCGATAAACACAGGAGTAAAAATCTAAACCTTGACTTGGCGGTTTTTAAAGTGTGACTTTAGAGCAGTGATGTCAGCCTCATACACAATTGTGGAAGCAAAACTCACATGTACGCTTACGCTCTTTTATTTTGAGAGCGTAAAATATAATTGTTTACTGAAAAACACTCTCATTCAGCGGGAAGTATCGCAAGTCCTGTTTTGAGGCCTCTAAACAGAAATAATATATTTATATAAATATATATATACAATACATATAAGAGGTTTGAAATAAGTTGGATCCACTGTATGTAGGTACATCTTTTCGAAAATTTCTTAAAGTAGCTTTTAAATTAATTCATAAGTAAGACTTTTTGTAAAAATTTTTTCTCTAACCAAATGTTCAGCTTAAAAATGGAGAAATATTTTAAAATTAAATATCTGAGCACTTGGCAATTTTCGAAACCCTTTTTTGCAACTTATAAAATTAGAAGATATTATTGGTAAATAAAAGGATACCCTTAGAAAAGGCCACTAGTTAGGCCTCGCAACCGCACATTTCTCCCGCTGGGAATGTAAGAGATAAGAGTGATCTTACCAACACAATCACATTTGACATCACTGCTTTAGAGGTAAACTCATTCTACCGCTGAACGTCTCATTCACATGACTTAAACCCTCTTCTTTGCCTCCATCTCTCTTTTATTAAAGTATGTGCTGCGTATGTAAGCACTTCCTTTCACTTAACAATAGATAATTGAAAAGTTTCAACAACCCTAACAAAAATTGTGTTTAAAATGACACACACACACAAAAAAAGGGAAGAATAAAAAAGTTAAAATTGGTTTAAAATAAATCCCTTTTACCACAAAATCGTTCTTTTTTTATTATTCGTATGCATAGCAGAGCAAATAAAGAAAAGCTAACGAAGCGAGTACAACTTGTGCCACAAATGCAACAACATAGATCAACATATTTATCCAGTATGTTGGAATAAAATTTGCAAATGGCACAATGTCAAAGCCCCATGGCATAATGTGACAAACCGCACACAGTAACACAGTAAAATGGAAGCAAGTCATACGACAGTTAAGATGTCAGGAGAGGCAACGTTGGGGAAGTTAAGAACAATTAAGCGTATGAGAATCAATGTTCACACTTTGTTGGTTAAAGCACATGTCGTGTGTCGGTGTTTTTTTTTTCTTCTTTTCTTTTATTTATTTTGCATGTAAAGGCTGTTTACATTCGTATTTCAAACTGCATAAAATTATCTAAATATTTAAAAGAACTTATTTGTATTTTTGAATCGAAACATTTGTATTTTTGAATCGGTACATAAAATTTTAACTTCTACAGAAAAAAAGACACGGCCATTTTCATTAATATTTAAGGATAAATAATATTTACTTATTTTACAAAAGAGTGCCTTTGTACGGATAGTGTGCTGGTTATTCACTGTGGAAGTTTTGGGTTCAATTCCACAGTTTCGGTGGCTTTCATTGTTTGAAATTAACTTATAATATATTTTGTAATTATATTTGTAACATTTCTGGAAATGATTTGTTGGCGAATTTTGTCGCTTCCTTAAAAGTTGTATGATAGTGTGGCTGGCGTGGACAGCTCACATGTTGTCTACCAAACTCGCTGAAAGAAATGTTGTGATGATCGACCAGTCCTAGTGGCTGGTTTCACATTGAACCAAACATATAGAAAAATTCTCTTAAGGCGGATTCACCCATGCTTTCTGAAGATAATTAATTTCCGGAGAACAATAGAGAGTTTTCCGCGAAACGATTCACACATTTCAAAAAATTTTTCAAGAATATGAAAGCTGCCGTATGTAAACAAAATGTATTCGTTTTAAAAATAGGCAGAACTGATTTTAATTTTGAGTTAAGATTTATAGGCTAATTCTTCGAAATTAGTTTTAAATCTCAGAGAGACATGATAAATATTCCAGGAAAGTCAACATCAGTTTTATTCAACATACACAGCAGAGCAGAACAGCTGTTTTCGAAAGCCGCAACACTTTCATCATCAGTGCTCATGTGTATTGTGTTTGTCACCACTTATTAGTTGATTTTACTTTTATTTTTTCTGGGCGATATATTCATTGTTCTTCATTTTAAAATATATTTCTTTACATTTATTAATTATTTTATATAGGAAATTGTCACTCACAACCACTATGTAAATTTTAAGATAGGGCAACTCAATTCAACTTCTATTTAGTTTATTGGCATCTCATTTCAAGTTTGTTCGGAAAAAATATAAAATTAAACCAATTGAAGCTGAGAGTTCTCCGGAAAAAATAATTTGTCTCCCCCTCTAAGAGAGGCGTCAAACTTCATATAAAAAAAATACTATTCGAAACAAAATTTTCTTCAGAATGCATGTGTGAATCCGCCTTTAGTGCCACGGAAGCAGCATCAGTGGTGCTGCATAGCTCGGTACTGTACATTTCTAGGTTTGAAGTTATTTTCTGGTCACTGGCTGCATGACCTTATACAATTTTAAAAGGATCCAAGACCTCGGCAGGACGTTTGCACGTGAGTGAAGGAGTCTTACACAAGAAGTTTCTAATTATGGGTATCTGGTAAGTGATACTGGAATGACTTAAGGATATTCTTCGGGGTGCTCGTGAACTCTCAACTTTTAAAAACCCTGTCGACTTAAACAGTGTTAGCAGTTGCAGGCGCTAATCTCTCTAGAGCGATGCGTTCATCATTTAATCATACCAACAATAGTTAAAAAGACAACGCCCCAATGCAGATTACAAAAATTTTATACCACATTCTCTATTTGGCTGAGAACGAAGACGAAACTACGAATTTCAACTTCATAGTCAACACGTTAACTGTTTCAACCCACAACACCTACATATTTGAATTTGGCAACGTGCAATCTTGATTTCATGTGAATATGAACCGAATTGATATATTAGAAAAAAGTGATTTTTTTATTATGACTCAAGTTCAGTCTGAATAAAAAAAATTCTTATATTAATAATGAAATTATTAACTGCCTATTTCTCATTGTCGAATGAATTCTTTCTTTCGTATAAATGCATTTGGAACAAAAACAATTTATAAAATTTTGTTTTTGGTTTAAGTATATTTGTACGAAAGAAAGAATTCGTTCGACAATGAGAAATAGGCAGTCCGTTGGAAAAATAAGAATTTACAATCATGTTAAAAAAAATTTTTTATTTTGAACCATCCAACCCTAAAAATTTATGAAAATGAAAAGGCGGTAGTTTTGAGCCCCAAAAGTTTTTATCAAATCATTGTTTTCAGACTTTCAAATCATTTAACTGGTTCAAGGAACAATGCTATAAAATACATGTTTTTTTATCACTGGAACATCTATAGTGTTATTTGGGCTTGAAATTAGCAGAAAGTTGTTGTAAAGTATTTTCAATATTTTTCAGCTGCATGTCTTCTTTTTCAAGTTATATTTCAGATGGTTTTCTTTTCTATTCAAATATGAATATGTACGAGTATGTATTTACATACTTAAGTACATAGTGTGTATAGGAAATACATTTGAAGTAGGTTAGGCAGTTTAATCGACTCTTTATTGTTCGATAAACCAAATGAACGTAATTGAGAATTTAAAACTTTTACATTTACTATGCGTTTTGTAAATATGTACTACTAATATGTTTCATTATACATACATATTTTATAAATCCGTTTTTTAAGAATACTCTATCACAATTCGTACAACTTATTTAATATAATTTGTTTGAGATATTGTCTCCGTTAATTTGCTAAACATACATGTACTTTGTTTGTTGTGGATTAAATATACCAGCATTTCATTGACTCTTGCACTAAATTATCCGTAGATTTTAAAATAAAAATTTTCAAAAATAACAAAACTTTTCAGCTTCTTTACAAACTTTCAACAACCATTTGAGAATTATATTCAATTTTACTCTGCTGTGTGGGTTGAAAACTAGGATTATTCATCATGTCTTACGAATTTAATAAAAGTTTTCAAATTCTTGTTAAAATACCTTAAAATATACAAATAATGGAGATTAACAGAAACAATTTAAATTTTCCGATTAATTTTCGGATGAATACCCTAATTTTTAATATTTATTCAGAGTCGTCCATGATTACACAAATACATGTTTAGATATTTACGTATTTCAAGAGTGCTGTCATGTCATGCTATCCAAGAACTACTGCTGTTGATTTTGGCTATTTAAAAATTAACCCAGCTAACCAAACATTAACACTTAGTAAATTGTGAAAGGAAATTAATTTCAAAACAGCTGTATTCATATACATTAACAGCAATCAAATGGAGAAATGTTTAAACAATGATGAATTGTTTGTATTCAATTAGAATTTTTTTTCTTTTTCAAATAATTTGTATACAGTATTTTTATAGAATGAAATTTATGTTTTTTTTTTTACAAATATTAAACTCGTCATCGTCTATTGAACACTACTTGCCTTGAAAATTTAATAACATTTCAGCTTGGATAAATACTTAAGAAGCTATTTAATACAAAACTTTGGAAATAGTTGTTTTTATACAAAAATGGATCGCTGATGGGATAGATTTAACTTATGAAAACTGCGTTTCGCTGTGTTAGTTTACGCTAATTTCCAAAATACCCCAAACAGTGTTTGGAGTCGAATAAAAAGTATTCGAGTATTCTAGAAATTGTTTTTTTTTTATTTTATTCGAACAAACAACATGCTTTAAATGATTTTTATTTACTTTCAACCAAAAATATGATATTAATTAAAATCTGGATTGAAATTTAAAACAACAACAACAAAATTCATTGCACAATAAGGAACCCTAAAAATTAAAAAATGTTCCCATTTACAAAATAAACTCTAAGTAGCATTCACTTGGTATACAATCATATTTAGTTTTAAAAAAAAGTCTGGATTCTGAATCTATGTGGAATCAAAATTCATTTCGACATCACTAAAATACATACTTTATGTTATGTATCAAACAATTTGGGAAATATTTGTACATAGAGAAAAATGTGATTTTCGCAACAAAAGAAAGGACATTGTATTTAGTCACACAAACTCTTACATCTTTATCATCATTTTGATATGCCTCAGGGCACTTTTACATTATTTGTTTCATTTAGTTCATGTTATTGTTCTTGGATGATTGTTGAAGTTAAAATTGCTTCTGTTATTCATATTGTTGTCATACATTTGACTTACGTTTTCGATTGTTCTAGCTGTTGTTGTTGGCTTTTGTTTTCATTTCATGACATTTATTTTCCATTTCTAACTCTAGCCATCATCTAATTCTTCAGTTATTTTCTCCTTCCTTGTAAATTGGAGCACAACTGGCTGCCGTTCCAGGCGTCATGTGTTTATTGAAGAAAATTGATGTTTTTAGTTGGTTGATTTGTACAATTTTGTTCTTCTTCTTGTGAACTCGTATTTCATTGCTAAAATTTTTTTTACTGCTTTTTCTTAATTTGTTCTGCTTATTCTTCTGTTTATTCAAGTGATAAATTGGCAAACAAATAAATGTAAATATATAACGACAATGACAATGATGCTGTGAATAGAATCATGGAGAAATGGTAAACATTTACTGCAATAGCTAAGAATTTATTTTGACGAATGGACAGATCGCATCTCTATCCGAAAATATTTTGCTTTATATCTATAAGTATCTGTTCTGTGAATTGAATCGTTCTAATACGACTTCACATCATTGAAAATTAACTCAAGGCCACACTACGTCACTTTCTATGTGATCTATAACTGCATAAAAATATAGATTATGAGTTTTGATAAAAATATAGATTATGATGCTCTCACCACCCACAAACAAAAACCACATTCAGAATTCATGAACTACAAAATTTTGTAGAAAAGGAAATTTTCTAAAATCATTTTTTAGAGACATTTTTTAATTTTGAAATTATTGAAGAAATTATTCGAAATAGTACATTTTAGTAGTTGTTGTGGGCAATAATTGGCTACTGCTTAAAAGCCGCTGACTATTCAGCAAGCTCTAGAGAATAGCAAAAGGATGTCAAGAGTACTCAATAAAGAAGAGAATGAGTGTCCTGTTGTTATAACCTTCACGTGAATGAAATTGACCAATAACTATATAATAAGGGGAATGATTATTTATTAAATAAATATAAGTATATATTTTTTATTTTGCTATTTTTTATTAATAGAAATTATATTTTGAATTTATGTAAATCTGGAAATTCAAGATAAAGCTATAGTTATATACATATATAAAAAATAATATATGTATATAATAAGGGCAATTGTTGTTTAAACAGAGTGTTGATTTATAAACAAACTCACTTCACATATTAAAATGCACAGAAAACAGTAGTTAATTAAAAATAAAAACTATAACAATTGAAATTATTAATACAAATATTCAATTTCCTCATAATAAAGAAAAATCTTATTAAATAATTTTAAGCCAGCGTTACCAATTTCGCATTTTTTGTATATTCTTTAGCGCGATAAACTATCTACATGACCAGAAAATAGACATACGAGTATTTTTAAATATTTTTAATATGTTCTTGGTAATTTTAGTGACAGTGACCAACATAATAATCAGTAAAAGACGAAAAAGACATACAATAAAATCTTGATAATTCGGATAATTGATTGCAGACCCTAATCCGGACTGTCAAATTATACGGATTACCGAATTATAATTCTAATACATTGTTTTGATATCAAAACAGGGGGTAAATTATGGCATTCGATATCGATCGAAATTTGTATTACAATTGTATAGAAATTCCGTTCGATATCGAATGCGGTAATTTGCCCCCAGTATTTATTGATCATTTAAATAAATAATTAATTTAGAAAAACCAAAAAAAAGTTTGCATAGAATATATTTTATTTCTAATACACATATATGATATAGTTTTTGAACATAGCTTTGCATATGTTTTACAAAAGAACATGGAATTCTGTAGCAAGACAATTTCTTGCAGCACAAAATTAAAAAAAATGTGTTTTTTAACTCGGACCTGCAATCAGGGGATGCCTCGTACATATGCAGTGCATTGAGACGGAACTAGAAAGGAGGGGATTGTATTGAGAGGACAGATGAAGAAAGATGAGAAGAAGGAGATTTTTTTTTGAGTAGCACTTTCCCTGCAATCCAAATTATAAAATTATAAAGTTGCAATCAATCTGGATTATAGGGTGCACAATGCTATGAAAAATGCTATCCGGATTACAAGATAGTGCTGATTATCAAGGTTTCATTATATTAATTAATGTCATAATTCATACAAAATTTTCTTTTCAAAATGGCAATTTTTTCTAAATTCCGAAATAATTTAAAATATACATAAGCCCATAATTCATATGTATTTAGTTTTACAAAATACGTAGGTACGCATAAATCTGCAAACTGGTACAACAATTTCTTAGAAACCTTAGAAAGATCATACCTGCATCTTCTTCCATCAAATGTTCAAGGTCAAATGCATTTTTCATAATGTCTGCATTCTTTTCGAAATACCTGCCTGCATGTACAAAACTATATATGTATGCACAGACTCATGTATATACATTTGTACATTTAAGTACATATGTATGTATGTACATATATACATACATATGTATATACCACTGCCGATTACCAACTCTATACAACTACCCGCACCTATAACTGTACATACATATCTTCATTTATTTCATAGAACTAAGAATAATAATAAGTACATTCATACATATGGAAGTACGTACTTGCATACATATTTGTGTTTATACATAAGTGCGGATGTAAATATGTATGTATTCCTAACAATTCTAATAGTCAGACTATTTCGCACGTTTGCAGCCACATAAAAACTTGCCGGGTACAATAGAATTATAATACTTGGATATAAAGATCATAAAAACTCCAAAATGATTGGACGCTAGTTTTCCGTCGTTTATCATAATTAAGTAGTCAAGTATCGTTTACTTTAAAATTTATTTTTTATTATTGACAATAATGATGCCCATAATAATTATGTTTTTTTAGAATTGATATCGAATGGAGAACAATGATTTTACTTACCGACACCGTATTTGTTGTTTGATGGTATCCACATTTTGTTTATTTGTTGTTGTTCTATATGTAATTCTAATTGGAATTTATGTGTATGTATGTGTGTGTATGTGAATTATTGTAATTTTTTATTTATGTAAAGTGAACAACTTTACTTACAAATAAAATTATTTTGTATAGGTATATTATTTCAGCTTTTTAATGCATATTTTCTGCTTAATATTTTTGTTTAAACGATTTTTTGCAATATTAATTAATCAATTAAATACATATTTACTTGTTTCATTGTAATATTTTTTATCACTTTTACTTTTCACTTTACTTATTATACACTACTACACGCCTTTTCTGTCAAACTAATTTTCCTTATATTATTTCTGCAGACATTTTTGTAAAGTATGCACTTTAATTTTCTTCAATTTTATAAATTTATTGCATAGTTGAGAATTTTGATTTGCTTTATAACAATGTTGAATTTGTTTGCATGAAGTTAATCATTTTTGCAAGTAATTTAACAAAATTTAAGTTATTTTAATACATTTTTTCACAACCGCTTTAGTCGTTTAGTTGACTACAACTACTGAGTTTCGTTTTAAAATCGATAAATGAATGCCTCTTCTCAATTTTCATATAGGATTCAGTTGTTGTTTTTTTTCCTTTTTCTTTCACTTCATTTTAGTTTCAGTTGTGCTGTTCGTCGTGTGCCGTTTTTTGTTTTTGTCCATGGCATTAAATATCTTTTGTTTTCAGCTAAACGTTGCAGTGCAGTCAATCTTTTGCTGTTACAGCACACTTCCTATTTTTCACTTTGTTGTTATTGTTAGTTTCGCTAGCATCCTCTTGCACTCCTCCACCACAACAAAGTTCCCTTGTTAATTAAATCGCAGATTTCTCACTGTATGTGAGTAAAATATTTCATTTCCAATGCACTTGACTAAATATCTATTTGTATATTTCTTGTTGTTATTTTGTCCGATTAACCACTTACAAGGCCGTTCGCGTCCGCACACCACGAGTTGAGAAACGTAACTAATTGGGGAGCAGTTTTATTTCGCTGGTTGCCGTTTTATCTTTCGTTTGAACAACTCATAAAGGAAACACAAATAATTGTTATTTGGTAAATGTCAAGTTGAAAGAAATATAAACAGAGGAGAATTCTACTTAAAAAGAAACCGTAAAAAACATTTGCAGTGTTGAGTTTTTAAGCAGTACATATTAATATTATATATCCCTTTATATAAGTTATATACTAAGCAAGGTACATTGAATTTAATTATAATGATTTTCAATTTTCAAACGCTCCTATCTTAACCGATAGTTATATTTCTTCAGCAACATTTTAAATATCTATTTAACGAAACCCAGGGATGGGGCTAGCACAATAACAAATGGTGGCACCACTGAGTATCTGCTTTAAAGCAGGCACTGTCAAAAGCAAAAATTATGAAGTGAGGAATCAAAACATAAATAAAAATTTTACAATAAAATCGTTTATTACATTTACATCCACTTTTTGAAATAACATTTACATATTTGATTTAAAAATGTCGGATTCTGACTGCGACTGGTTTGATAAAGACGATGACGATTTAATTAAAGATGTGCAAAAAACAGTTAAAAGCAAACAAGAAGCAAATACAGAATATATAAAGACCGCAACAAATTCTATTGGTAAAACTTGTTCTTGGTGGAGTGGGTGGCATAAAAACCAAGTAAGCTAATTTCTTTTACAGATGACTACATCAAGGAACTTACCGTTAAGGCAGCGGCCCAACCTGGAGGAGATGCAAGGAAAAGCAATAAAGTTAAAATAACCGATTTAAGAAAATTGTCTAATATGACATCTCTCGACATTTTCCTTTATGCTATGACCGTGGAGTATGACTTCTATACCGATCAAATTTACTTAAATGATAGCCCAGAAAAGGTTATGCTCTACACAGCGGTTTTGGTTGCAATATGTCGTCTAGAATTGCCAGGCTTTCATAATGATTTACTTAACAGTTTTGCCCGCAATGACAATTTACAGGAACAATATCGCATGTTGGTGGCCAAGTTAATGTGTAAGCGATTTAAAGATATGTGGCTAAAGGAAGAAGAAATGACACAATTTTTAAATAATATCGAGCTACTGATATTACAGTCATTTAAACTGAATAGAAGAGAAGAAAAAAGTAACTTGCTTTTAAAGGATATATTAAATATTTTGGATAAAACCGATAACAATTCAGTAAAGAAGAAACAGATTATTATCCAACTGAAAGAAAACATTTCGCAAGCTTTGAAATTTTGTGAAAGCACTGAGGATGCTATAGAGATATATCCCACGTTAGAAGATTTAACTAAAGACCAAACATTAAATAACACCCCCGACTCCATGCAATCAACCTCACAGCAGAGTGTTCAAGAATATTTGGGCAAACATTTACGATTTCTTAAACAAGACTTCATTTTACCTTTAAAAGACTGCGTTGCTTTATTGAAGAAGAAACGAAATACAACTGATTTAGCAGATAATTTTTATGTTTATGAGAATGTCTTAATAGTCCTGAATGAACAATTTTTAGATGCATATCGTCATGAGTTGGTATTTGTGGATGTTTTAGGTTCTCGTAGAAACATGGACACTGAGGATGTGCAGATGCCTTATCAATTGCAGGAAAAACTGAGAAAAATCAAATCTGGTGCTCTGTTATGCTTTACCACTAGCTATAGCTTTGATAGTTTGATATTGGCCACGGTCACGTATACAAGTCATGAGTGCATGAAGGAAGGATTTGTAAGTATTGAATATTGTAACGAAACACTCATTTTAATGTGAAATGTGTCTGCAAATCTGCACATACATACACATCCTCATTCGTAGACTAATATTCTAAAATATGGTGTTGCTAGAATCTCACAAACACATGTACCGAATGAAGGGAAACGGGTCTAATTGTACTTAAGACATCTAATCTAAATATGATGATATTGAGAATGATATTGATATAAATAATTTTCGTATTCAAATTTCAAAGGAAAATAAATTTAAAATAAAATTTAGTAACCTCTTTTGGATATTGTCTATACGTGACGTAAGATTTTGTATTTTACCTTCATATGTATATGAAAAAATAAACGTACACAACAGAAAAACGTACACAACTTTTAAATTCAATAATTAATTTTAAATCTACTTTTAGATTGGTATTGAAATTGTACGCCAGTACAATATTGGCAACATTTACAATCGCAAATTGTTGATGTTTGAAACACCAGCATTTTTTGAACCGTACAATAATGTTTTCAACTATTTGAAAAATTGTACCATTACCAATTTCCCCATGAAGGATTATATATTAGATATAGAAAATTCAGATGTAAAAATCCCAAAGTATTTAAACGAAAATACGGTGTATCGATTTGCGGGAGACACATTTAAACCACTTAGCGCAGAACTACCACAAAATGCAGTAGCTTTAAATGAATCACAATTGCAGGCATTTGGAAAGTCCTTAAGGCAAGAATTTACTCTCATTCAGGGTCCACCGGGTACTGGCAAAACATATCTGTCAGTTCAAATTGTAAAAACATTAATTGAAAATGCTGAAACACCATTGGTATTAATAACATATACAAATGAGTCATTGGATAAATTTTTAATAAATATATCTGAACATACAGATAAAATAGTTCGATTCGGCAGCCAATCTAGAGATCCTGCCATTGCGAAATATAACATTAAAGATGTAGTGGAACATTCGCAAATTAATCCAAAATTAAAAAGACTGTACCATTTAGTCAATATTGAATTTAAAAGTAAATTTCAAAACTTGCAATTAAGACATAAAGAATTTGACGGCACTGATGACACGTATCAAGAGATTTTGACGGCTCAACGAGAATTGGCTGAAGTAACTAAAAAATTGCAAACAATAAGAATAATGTTTCAGTATTATGTGGCCAAAGAAAAATCAATCATTGCCCTAACTACCACTTGCGCGGCCAAAACAAACTTTTTATTTCGTCTGTTGAAAAGTAAAATCGTTATATTTGAAGAAGCTGCAGAAATTTTAGAATCTCATGTTGTAGCCTGTTTGACACCCTACACGCAGCATGTTATAATGATTGGAGATCATCAGCAACTGAAACCTTATAGTTCCAGCTATCAATTACAACAATATTCTCATATGAATATCTCATTGTTTGAAAGGATATTTACCAAACAAAAAGATCCGATACAATTGAAAACACAATATCGTATGCATCCAAAGATTGCCGATTTATTATGCAATACAATTTATAAAGAGTTATATAGTGATGTTTCAGTCTCACAGTATCCCGCTGTATGTAAAATGACCACGAATTTATTCTTCATGACTCACAATATGAAAGAAGCTAAAACCCAATATGATTCGTCGCTTTATAATCCATTTGAAATTGAGGAAATTATAAATTTGTCGTTGCATTTAATTGAGAATGCTTTATACGCCCCAGAGGATATCCATATATTGAGTCCGTATGCTAAACAAGTTGATTTAATTAAGAAACAGGTAATTTTGAAATAAATTAACATGAACTTTTTTTCAATCATGTATTTCTTGCAGCTACAAAAGTATCCCTCTCTTACTACTCTGAAGGCTTCGACGGTTGATAGTTTCCAAGGCTTGGAATCCAAAATAATATTACTTACACTGGTACGAAGCAACACAATACCACAAATTGGTTTTTTGAAAGAACCAAATCGCATATGTGTAGCTCTTTCGCGTGCCAAACATGGCATGTATATTATTGGAAACTTACAATTACTAAGTCAATGTAGCGCCACATGGATGGAAATTCAAGGAAAGTTATTGCAACAAAATGCTGTTGGTCCCAAATTTCCCATAGAATCTTAATTTGTGTAATGATAAATTTATATTAGCGAAGACGCAAACCGAAAGTTGTACGAAACCTAATCTGCAGTTAACGACTTAACATTAGGAGTAAAAGTTGATTAAGTTCATTTGGAAGCCAAAATCTAGGAACTGGACCCAGTTCTGCCCTTATATTTATTAAATATTTCTTGGGCCATCATTTCTATTCACTAGTTTGGGCAATCGATAATTGATGTTTTCAAAACCTCTACGTTCTTTCTACAATATTTTGAATTCTAAGAAAAAAAACATTTTTATTTTTTTTATTATTATAATTTTTATGTTATATTTTATGTTTAATTTTTTATTTTGTTTGTAAACTACAATACATACTTTTTTCAAAAACAAAATGTGAAAAGAAGAAAAAATATATTACTGTGGCTTTTTTTAAGATTCGTTTCCTTATTTATTAAAAATAAAGAATAAAACTTATTGGACAAAAATTTAACGACATTTTCTTTTAAGAAGTTAAGGTATTTAATAAATTTTATTAATAAAGTAGACAATATTCACAATGCCTTTCAAGCACTTGCAGGTTTCTCTTTTGTAAAAATAAAATTTCGTTAAGAGAAAGAACTCATACTTAAATAAAATGTTTTTAATTAAACGTTTTTGGTTTAAAACAGTGTGCTAAGAAAAGTATACAAAAAATCACCTAAGCTGCCGAATTATGTTTTGAAAGGATCAGTGAGGTTTTCCCTATTTTATTGATCTTATACGTATGCGAAACCTCTCCTAATAGTACGTTTTCAATATAAAACTTTAATATCTGGGAAGAAAGCTTTTGATCGAGTAGCATTACCCGCTTGAAATTATCCCATAAGTTTTTCTTATCAGCAACAGTTAAATAGTTGTTCACGTTGTTCAAAAAATGGATACGTGTAAAAAGTAATATTAAAATATATTTTCTGCGTATTATTATAATAATTTGGAAATGCAAAAAGCAAACGAAATATATGAGTGTACATAACCGTATTCATGGACGAGCCAAATATTGTTTTTTTATTAAATTCTATTGACAAAAATACCTGTACAAAATTTGTCAAATAAGCAGTTAAATATAACATCGACAGCACATTTCCATACTCATATACATCTGTATAGGGTGTACGTGAACATGTACATAAATATCTTTGACCTCAAGGAGAAAGGCCTCAACTCTACTACAAAGTAAAACCAATGCAGGATGTAAAACCATCATATATACTTACGCTTGACCTGGGTGTCCATTGGATTGTTTACTTTTTTAAGTGTAATATGCCTAACGAGATCGGTGCTGCCTTTGTTGTTTGTTTTTAAAGATGGCAGGTTTCAATCATCTGAAATCGGTTTGTAGAGATTGGCTTCGGTTAGGTGCAATCCTCAGTGTTCTCTTTCTTATTAAATTGTTTTCTCGGGTTAGGGTCTCTCTACATGAGATCAATCGGTGTAAGATCTGTATTTAAATGTATTAAAATTTGATTTAGAGCAATTTATAATTTTCCTGATCTTTACTAAATTATATGAACTAATTGAATAAATGTTTAATCGAATTTCACAATTATTTAACTAAAATTATTCGATAAATCTAACATACTGTATTCTAATTAATATCGTACGTAATACCATTCTTTAACATAAAAACCATGTATACATTTTCGATATTGCCAAAGTCGAGTTTTAAGCTCTTTTTCCTAACTCTGCCAACAACAAAAAAAAAAAAACAAGTTTGTTGAAATTAAAAATAAAACAAACAAATAAAAATTTTAATAGTACATGCCTAACAATTTTTTATATGAATTGGTTGGTTTGATGTTAATTATTAGATTGTTAGGTCAAATGTTCATCGTTTTAAAAAAAAGAATAGTAGTGTGATTGTTCTTTTCAAATATAAATTGTAAAAAAGAGAAATTTAGTGCCGACCAGTCAATGTGGACGGAAAATTTTTTGCTGAAAAAACAAAGCTTTGTAAACATTGTCCAATGTTTTATGTAACATATTTGTTTAAAAGCCAATTTTATATTAATAATTTTACATATACTGCAAAGAGAAAAATGCTGCTTTTTTTATAAAATGTTAATTTTTAATGAAACAAGTAATACATTGCAGTGAGCTTAATTGGTTTTGATTAATGCTTTCGAAGTTCATTTAAACCGTTTAAATAAAGTTGAGAATATCAATATTAGAACAAAATAGTTCTTTACATATGTACATATACATACAGATAGAAAATTAGCGGTTGCCAACAAAAGGTAGTTAACAGTTGGGAACTATTGCTATCTGGCAACAGAAATTTCGTTAGATGTCATGTCCATTGACATCACAACCTTCAGCAGAAACTAAGGGAATATATAGAAATCTTATATTTTGAGATGTTTGTTTGTTCACTCAATGGGTAGTCGATTTTATTACTTTTTTTTTAAATGAAATTGGTTCAAAATAACGATAGTGTGAATTTAATTTAAAACTATCGACTTAAGTTTTATTTCAATTGATATTGACAGCATAGAGCTCACTGTATCTCTTGTTCCACAAAAAAAAAGCATTTATAATAATAAATATTACGATTAACATTGCCAATAGAATTATAATTTTATTCACGTATTTATATTTTTAATTAATATTTTTGTTTTAAATTAATTAGATAATTTTTATTGTTTATATTTTCGAATTTTTTATTTTATTAAACTTTGTTCATATTTAACGTTTTATTCTTTTTTATTTGTTTGTAATACTATATAAAAATACGCTAAAATTTTCAATATGATTCTTTCCTTTTTGTGTTTTTAATATGCTAGAAGATGAGAAACAACCAAAACCGATATCCTTGAGAAAAGTAAACTTGAAAGAATTAATAAAACAAAATGTTTAAAATTTGTTATGCTTCTTTGTTGTTTGGGTTTTTAATTTTATATGTTAAGAGATGTTTTTTGTTGTTATGATTGATTCTTTATATATCTTACGATATATTTTCTATATTTTATATATATTTTAGTTTTTTGTTTAAAGTGCATATTTTACAAATGTATAAATTATTTATTACTTAAGAACTAAAAAGAAGAAAATATTTAGAAACGGTATTGTATGATGATGGGATGGGAAAATTTTATGTGAGGAGTCTAGGTGGGGAAGAGATAGAGAGAATATAGTTGTAAGATGCATACAAAATAATGTCTTTGTGGTTTTTTCTAAAGCAAACTATTTGAATATTATATGTATATCATACTTTTTAGATAAAAAAACATAATAAAATTAGTTTAGGTGTATCTCTATTTTAAAACTTAATATTACAATAATCATTTCTTTAGCTTTGTGTAGTGAAACGTATATAAAATTAAAAAAAAAACATGTTTGTATATAAGCAAAGAATTTATTAGGAATATCTATAAAACTTTTGTTAGGAATATCTATAAAACTTTTGAAAAAGCCAGCTAAAATATAATAAAATAGAACGTGTGCGTGTCAGGTTAAGTTTTATGTTATTTAGTTGTTGTTTTGCAGATGTGAAATTAACTTGAATTGCTTTTTGCCTGTCTAAAAAGATGTGTATTGCTTTTAATATCTATGCAAACTGAAATATAATATATATTACGAAAATTATTGAGATGGACAAAAGCCTACAAGATGATTTTTAACATATTGCAGTTTTAGAGATGAGTTTAACAGCAGTGATATATTATATAAAACTTTATCGAAAATATGAAATTTCTTACTATTCATTGTACACATTTAACGACTTGCTTTAATTTTTAGTACACAAACAATAATAATATATTCACACTTGAATACTTTCCTCTATCGAAATGTTGCTGAAAATTTTTAAAATTATTTCCCACAAACATAAGATATAATGTAAATGAATAAAAGAAAATTCTCTATTTAAAATATAAATAATTTATGTAAGTGACATTTTAAGAGACCTTCCCTACAATTAATGCTTTGTACGCAGGTAGTAGCAGCCATTCTGATGAATCACTGATGGCATTTTGTGCCAGAATTTTTATACATTTATATGTACATTTATAAATATTTTAGTTAATAATTGTTAACTTTATGTTGGCTATTTAATGTATTCAAGTGTGAAAGAGGAATTTTGTTTGGTAATAAGAAAGCATGGTTAATTTAAATTTTAGTACCAAAAGATGTATGTATGTGTGCCATATGTTAAACAATTTTAATTCGAAATTATATTATCTTAAACACGATTCTTTTAGTTGGAATTTTACAATTAAAAGAAATAGTATGTAGCAAGAGGTGCCATGAAACCAGACGTTTAAACAAAAGCTTACTATTAAGTGAATAAGGATAAAATAGATTTGAAACAGAAGAAGAAGATAAAAAATATCCTACTTATTAGTTTCAGTTTTTGTGTTGAATTTGCTTTAAAACTTAAGAAATAAATTATTTATGATCATGACATCAGTTTGTTGAAGATTGTTCTTGTGGTCCTTGTGTTGGTGGTTGTATTTGCTTTTGTTGTTGTTATTGTTGTTTGTATAATGAAGACAACGAAGACAGATACTACCGATGTGGCGGCGATGATGACAACTATGACGACGACAACGAATAAGATTTTATTTCTTGTATGGACAACGGCAGCATTAATCTTGTTTAAACCTCTTCTCCTACTTTTTCTCCTAATTCTTCTTCTTAACTCCAAACACAGTTGTAGCAGTATCAGTATCAGCAGCAGTAGCAGTAGTAGTAATAGAAGAGATATTAAGAGGTTTCTTTGGGATGACGTTGTCTTTTTACGGACGTTTTATTGCTACCGCCTAGCAATGAGGCCATTTGGTGGGGCTTGTTGGCTAGCCGTATGCATTAGTTCCAGTTCCACGAGCAATGGAAAATGATCGGAGGGTATATGCGGGTGTGGACAGCCCACGACTTTATTTTCTCGCAACCATTCGTTGGAGATCGGTCCCAATAGACCCAACGGTACCATGCCAGTTTTGGTATAGAATATATAATCAATTATGCCCTTAAAGTCGAACGTATAATTGGTGTGCGGCATTATGTCTTCACTATAAGCAGAGGCCAGCTTAAAGGAATGCGTAAATTCACTAGTATCATTCGATAGCAAACGTTGAAGGCATGCTTTATAGCCCATATCTTTGAAGTCGCAATGATCCATGTGAACGCGACCTTTGCCCAAAAACTCAATAACACCAGAATCAGGCAAAGAATTAAAATCACCACACAGCAATAGCTGAACACTATTTGAGTCATTCTTATGGCCAGGCCTAAAACTGTGACTAGCCTCGTCTATAATTGATTTTAATTCATTGCTTAACATCATGGTCTGTATAAGTTTAACGTCACAAAATTCTGGATCCCAGTGAATATGAGCAGTGCAGACCAAAAGTGCCTGAGAAATTTGTGTTACTTCAGTAATCGGATCCCAGGCCGTCTCTTTTACCTTAAGTAAAGCAGCTAAGCCAATATTATCTTTGGGCATAACACGATTTAACATGTTGTCTGAGCCCTCAGCATTGGCCATGGCTAATTGATTGAATTCAACCAGATGCTCTTTAATAAGAGAAAATCTAAAATACAAAATTATCAAACATAAATTTTAACCCACTTGCAAATTAATATAAAAGAAAAAAATATGTAGCATACTTTGAGGTTCTAAAGAAAATTGCGCAACCATCCACATATTTACGTTCCATTTCAGACATCGTTTTGGCTCTTGACTTGGGTGAGAATATGCCCTCGTAGCCGTCATTCTTTAGTTCAGGTAAAAAGAAATTGTAAAACTGTTCTGTTTCAATTTCCTGTAGACTTATTATGTCTGCCGAATAGTGGCGTATTTCATCGAGTATGGCTTTTTTCCTATACTCCCAGCTGAGGGCCCACGATGGACAATAACCATACATTTGACGTGTAGCATATTTATCGCACAAAACATTGTAACACATAACGGTAAAAATGCCTACATATACAAAAAATAATAATTTTTCAATAATAAATCAAAGTTGTTACAGGTTTGCACAAATTGAAATAAAAGTGTGCATGTGTGTGTACTCACAGGCTGGTCTAGATTTGTTAGGCTTTGCCAATGGTATCCATGGCCGCTGAGGTGGTGGAGTTACAGATACTGAAATGGAAAAAAGAAAATTTCTATATTATTACCCGCAACATACGTAAATTTGTTTTAGAAAAATAATTTTTGTTTACTCAAATTTTTACTTTTAGAAAACATGAAAGCATAGCTTTCTTAAATTGTTAAAAGAAAAAATCCAAAAACAATTTCATTAAAAATCCATTAGCATCTTTTCAACGTTGAAAAACATCTCATAAACATGAATGATGCCGTTTTAAAAATAAAATCTGTTAAAATGAAATTATTAATAATATAAAAGTTAATACTATATTATATGCAGCTGTTGCAATAATGTTGTTTGTTGAACTCAAGGTGTATTTTTAGGTAAAACAAACGGTGAAAGTAACCCACAAATTACTTCCGTGTCACAACAACTACAAGCAACAAAAACAATAGCAACAAACTGTTAACAGATTTCAAAATAAAAAAAAATCAGTAGTGAACGCATCATAGTAAATGAACACTGTCATTTTAAAAAGTTTAAGTTTAACAAATTCGACACGATTTTATATGAAATAAAAAAAAAGTGTAAAAATGAAAAACAGCACGGCTGATGATATTTGCATGCTTTGGCAAGCAGATGTTGAATATTTCCATATTGAAGCCAGAACTAAACAAAATTGCATTATATATTTATGCATATGAATATATTCAATCACCTAAAATACATTCATACATGCATATGTACATAATTATACATATGGCAGATATTTTTTTTACTTGTACACTGCGAGTACTTTCATTATTAATAAACAAATTTTTCAACTTTGCAATATTAACAGATATCGGAAGATAACATATACATACATTATCAGAAGACTACTTTGTTGACAATTTGTATATTTACAGCATTTTATAAACTAATTTAATAACGAGTGTTTAAATGCTGATTTTTTCTGCAATGCGTACATTTGGTTATATATCTTTTTATTTATTTAAAAGAAAAATATTGCAAATTTGTTTTTTTTTCATTAATTTTTCTAAATCTTTGTTAAATTAAAATTTCTTAGAATTTAAAAGAGCGAAGTTAAAATGTTGATGAAAAATTTTTGAAAGAATAAAAAACATATAATTTGGTTCATTTCTTTAAACTTTTTTTTATATAATGGTTACAAAAATTGTTTGGTTGTGGCAAAAATGCATTGTATATTCATTTTAACAAATTGGTGTTAGGTTAGGTTAGGTTGAAAAAGAGGGGCAAATTGGTGTTACAAAATTGTTTAGCGAACTGTCAAAGGTTTCTGTTTAAGGGCTCATAGCTAAATACATAAAAAAGAATTATTAAATTAATACAATTATTCATCAGCACTAGGATTTTATTTCGAAATAAAAATTATTTAGATTTTTCATAAGTGTAGTCCCTAAGTGCTACTGTTTACAACCAAAATTTTAGATTTTTTTATTTAGATTTTTTATAGAAATATGTGTGTAAATAAATAACAAAAAAAAGAGATAATTTTATGCCATTAAATTTCGGAATAGGATTTTAACACACTTTCCGCTGTTATATTTGGCCTATGTTTCGCCGAATGTTGTATTGCAAGTGTTCATTACACTCTGGCTTAACATCCGGGGGGTTTCCGGTTTTAATACACAGAATTTAGTAATTTATTTAAAGTTCTAAATATTCGATTCCTTATGTAAATGAATTGCGGTGTTTGTTTACATATACATACATACATATTTAGTATGCATTTTAGCAGTGAGTACGTAAAGCAAGTGCAAGAGTATAAACAAGTTGGTAAGGTGCTAACAGAGCAACATGCAAATCATACTTTGCACACTCACACACACACCCAAAGTCACATCAATGTGTAAGTCTATAGTAAATCAAACCAATATTGAACAATTAAAATAACCTGTTGCCAGCTCTTAAGCACGTTATACTCGTAGTTGTACATTTTCTTATTGATCATAACAAAGCACTACTACAATAAAACAACAACAAGAAGTAACCCGTTTTTTCTTTTGTTAGTAAACAAAACAATATAAAAAAATTTAAAAAAAACCGAAACAAAAATCAAATGAAAACGACAGTGCTAATCAATGATATTTTTTGTTGAAATTAATGTTTTATATATGTATATTATGTACATACAAGTATGTACGTATGTATGTATGTAGCTGCATGCTGCAAAAAATCTTAAATATCAAAATATTACATTTAAAGCCATGAGAAAGACAGACCCCTCAACGATGTGAATTTACTAGCTGCTGCCATAATTGTTAATATAATAGTCATTGCTATTTTTTGCTACTACATACAACTTATGTTTTTCTTTTGTTGAGAGAAAAAATCAGCATGATCAACTATTGCTTTTCCAATAAATTTTCATATGTGCAGAGAGGGTATACCAAAATTAACGCCAGATATTCATTTGCCCCCAATTTCAGGTGATAATGACAGTCCCATAAAAGCAATTTATGGGGCTGTAAATAATGAAATACTGCTCGGTCATATTCTGCTATCGAAGGATCATGGATGTGTTTCGTAGAATAACATTAGCCAAATTAACCTGAAAAATGTCATATTATGTTGTAACATAACATACCATGTTATGCCGTTTGTGGATACTGTTGGCTGAAGATTTTTATACGAGACGGAGGGTGCTGAGGTGACTCCGAGGACAGTCATGAATATTCACTGAACATAACCGGCAGCGATTGACACTATTATGCGCTAAAGAGCAGAGGAACAGCACAATCCTTCGTCGACCGGTAGCAAAAAATTAACTGGCGATATAAAAAGGTTGAAATAGCTAAACAAAAATTCTTTTCATCTTTCTTCATCTGTCCGCTCAACACTATCCCCTACTTTCTAGTTCTGCATATGTAGGGGCCGTCCCCTGAGTGCTGGTCCGAGTTAAAAAAAAAACAAATACCATGTTATGTCATAGCATAACATACCATGTTATGTCATAATATATCATAACAAACCATGACATGGCTTAACGCAACGTAAAGAGAGATCTTTGTTAAAGAATACATTTTTACTAAGTGTTTAAAGGATTGTTTCCTATTTTCTTCCTTCAGTAACATTCTAATTGATGGAAATTAATACCCCATGTTTACTTACATACTCTAGTGTGACTTTGCCCCAAGTCTTTCAAAAAGTTATTAAAGCATACGAAAGAAAGACTTGAATTTGCATTTAGAAGACAATAAATTTCAATTTAGTTGTTAAGTTGGCTTACTCGAAACACAATAGTTTACACACCCAAGCCTTTTGTAAAGCCTTTTTTATTTTTGTTTTATAATTTTGTTTCCACAATTATTATTACGGCATTTAACTCTAAATAACAAAAACTCAAAGAAATAAAGCGATTATTATTATTGTTATTATTATCATATTTGGAATAAAAGGAAAACATTAATATGTTGTATAATTTATTATTGTGGTAAGACTCTGTGTCTGTGTATGTTTATTTGTTTTTTTTTAATACATTGAATTATTTGGTTTTATGACTAAAAGTTTTATTTGTTTCTGTATATGAATATTTATAATAATTTCGATTTCAATTCTTTTTTAAGTGATTGTTAAGAAAATGTTTGCTCATATTTTATTTTGATTTTTCTGGTGGTTAACCAGTAGTTACACTCTGAGCTGTGCTGTCTGTCTGTCTGTGGTGGCTTCAGCCGCTTGCTCTTGGTGCTGGAAAAACTTTCACTTTTATTTCGAAATGTCTGTCTGCCTGTATTTATTCAAACTTTATTTTGCCTTCTCTTTGTAACGGTTGGTATATACTCGTACTATTGTATTTTTTTATAAATTTTTCTTCAAGACAATAATAAGAGAAAAAAATTATTAAATGACAGCTTGATTTATGTAACTGCTATTGTTTTTTTTGTCGTTGAACGTAATTACTTAAGTACATCTTGTACAAATATATGAATAATTATAGCAAATTCGATATAGACAACATCCAACGGCGAAAGTATATCTCATTCTATAACAGCAATCGTTGGCGATCGAAATAAAAAATTCTAATTAAATATGTACAGGGCATATTTCATACAGCACTCTGTAAATAACTTTTTATCATGTAATTGCAGTTTAAAGATATCACTTAATTTTATTTAAACCCGGGCCCGAGATGTCACCAGATATTTTTCTGTCGAACAAATACATTTGAAACAAAAACGAAATTTCAGAATTTATGGGCCAGACACTTTTTAATTGGCTTGTTTGTTACGGGTTTAGTATCTACATGCCTGCATTTCATTAGCTGATTCCAAAAAAAAAATCCACAACTCATGCACAAACTTTCTAAAACCAATTGAGAATTACATAAGAAAAGCAAAGCTTTTTTGAGAGAGATTGTTGCATAAGTTAAGAGGTTTGGTGATTGTTTGGAATTGGATTGAAGGTCTAGTGATGATTTTGTGTAAGGGCTAATGAAATGCACGCTACAAACAAAACGAAAGTTTAATAAATTAAATTAGACTTTATGTCAAGTAAATTATATTAACTAATTTTATGTTTTTTTTTTATTAATGTCAAAAAAAATTAAGAATATCATCAACTCATTTGTATTTGTCTGCCGTCAGTTCCCACCAAATTCCGATATTTATTAAACGATTTGCAAAAATGTGTGTAGTTCTATTTATTGTTATTTTCACTTAACTCAGATACGATTGAAGGGCTTATTGTAGTAAAAATTTAAACCACACGTTTTGAAATATTTGTTTTACGTGTTCACTTCATTTATTGCTGGCTGAACATGTAAGAAATTTTGAATAAATTCTGGCATTTCGCAAATAATTTATTGTTTCGTTTAAAAGTTTTGTTTTAGTTTTTTTTAGCATCTAATTAATTTTTGTGATGGATATAACGGACAACGATTAAATGATTTTTGTTAATTGTTCAATATACGATAATTTCAACTTAAATCTGGTAAAAATGACGTATTTGTTAAAATGAAACTTAATTAAATAGAAAATCGCTACAAATGTTCCAACACATTTCAAATCCAATCTAAAATATGAAATCTACAATTCCTTAAAGCATTTTAAAACTGAAAGATGAAGAAAACAAAACAAAAGAGAGAAAGTACTTTAAATTAGATCAAACAAATTTATTACCACAACCAAACAAACAAACAGAAATTTTAAAAATAAAATAAAAAGACAACCAAATATGCCACCAAGTAAGAGGTCTCCTACGTAAGCTGTGGAAGATGAGAAAAGCAAAAAAATATATGTATTTTCTTAAGCAGTGCAAAAAAATAAAATAAAAAAGAAATACAAAGTTTAAAAAAATAAAAACTCAACCTTTAAACCTACGCCAAGATAAATTTTGTTAATACTGAAAAAAAGAAACATAAATATCAAAACATTGAAATGACAGTTAAATGAAAGAAAGTCGACTAAAAACTCCATAAATTTATCTCAAGAGAAGGGAACCGATGGGACGGACATGTGGCACAATGCAACAATCAAATTGCTGCAAAATAAAAATGTTTATAAATAATAATAACAAATAAAAAAAAAACACCCGCGCTTTCTAAAACTTTGTACCTTCAAAAAATATAATCGAAAAAATATAATAAAGATTGAATGCACATTAACAAAGACAGAAAAATAGACGGATATTTAAAGACACACAGAGCAGTTGTTGCGGCAAAGAAATGTTGTGTATTGTGTTGCAACACCCAACATACAGATGCGAACAATGACGATTGGAACAAATATCTGATCTGTCGTTTTAAATGCATTTCAAAAAATCATTCATAAGCAAGTTTACACTGAATTGTTGTGAATTGGATTTTTTTTCCATTTTAAACTCGATTTAATATTAAATTTAATGAAACTGATTGCATTTGTTTTAACTTGAATAAGGCACGCGATCTGATTAACTTTGGATAGAAATAAAGCGAAAGGTTTGTGTTTACAATGTCTGCAAAGAGTTTTCTTTTCTTTTTTAACATTTCACAATTTTCATCAAATTAAAAAGCGAAAAACAAAACATGTTTTCGAAACAAGGTAAATGAACTGAAAATCATTAAATTAAACCAAGGTTAACTACCGGCAATAGTTAAGTATCTTAAGTGTTGCTATATTGCAAAGACATATCAACGGAAATTGAGAAAAAAAATTTTATTAATCATATGTAAAATTAATGGAAAATACCAAAATCATTTATTACACATTTTTAAAGCAAGAAAGTAAAAGTTGAAATATTAAATCGTTAATGTATTTTTCTCAAGTTTTCAAACAGGGCCATTCTCACAGCAAGATGGAAAATGTGGAAATATAAAAAGCTAAAGCTTTTTATATTAACACAAAAAAAAAAATAAAATAAATTTGCTACACTTAAAATAAATCGCCTTTGCAAGCACGAGCATGCATGAAATATATTTAAAGTTGTGGGTGGTTAATACAAAAAAAATAAAATAAAATTTTGTATTTTTGTAACTTTTTTTTAATTTCAAACATTTAATGAGAGATTGTCGTTAAGATATTTCATTGTTAGCATTTGAAATTAAATGACATTTAAATGTAAGCTTCAAACCAATTTAGGTAACGTGGAAGTAAACTTAAAAAAAGAAAAAACAAAAACTAAATGAAACTCGTAAAATATTTTTATTTGCTTTTTAAGGGGAACTTCAAATAAAAATGCAGTTCAACTGGTTCAGCGCAAGTGCAACGATTTTTATGATTAAATCTTTAATAATATTCTGCTTATGGTGCAGCGCAAGTGTTGTTGCAAACAACTTAAACTAAACAAATTAATAAAATGAAATGAATGATTAATAGTTTTGTGTTTTATTAAAAAACATTACAATTATTTATTAATTATTAAACTGATTCGAGATATCCACAGGAATTTATGTTTCAAAAATAATATAAATTTATTTATTGTCCACTAACGCACAGTGGGGCATTTAGAAAAAAATTAAAATAAAAGCCAGCTGGAAATGAAATTTCATAAATTACGAAGAGCTATTGTTGAGTTTAAATTTAGAATTTGCATTTTATATCTTGAAAGAAGAAACGGAGCCACGAAAGTCTAAATGAGTCTTTTTGATATGAAAAATGCAAATCCACGCCACCCTAATTGTTGTGATTTGAACAAAATATTTATTTCGATATTTACGTGGGTGGATCAATAAGTCCGTCACTTTTCGAACTTCCCTCGTAGTTATATGAAATGCAACACTGTTCCCATCAAGTACCACCTGTTAATACACTACTATCAAATTTTGAGCAAGTGTCTTTTTGCATATGCCTATTTTAAGGACTTCGAAAATCCTATTTTTGGAAGGGATACAAAAACTGGAGAAACCTTGGACTAAGTGTATTGAGTTAAAAGGAAATTATGTTGAAAAATTAATTTTTGTTTTGCCAAAAAAGAAATGTATTTCATTAAAAAAGTCACGGACTTATTGATCCGCCCTCGTATGTTGTTATTTGAAAATAAATATATTTTTATCAATCACATTATTCCATTCAAGAGCTAAAATAAAGCCTTATTGATCCGCCCTCGTATGTTGACATTTGAAAAAAATATTTTTAGCAATCAGATTATTCCATTCAAGAGCTAAAATAAAGCCTAATTGATCCCCCATCGTATGTTGATATTTGAGAAAAATATTTTTAGCAATCACATTATTCCATTCAAGAGCTAAAATAAAGCCTACTATTATATGGGCTGAGGAGGTATTGACTTTTGCATGTGACTAGAATTACAATTTTAATTATTTTCATACGTGGGAAGTGGGCGTATACTTGTTCAAAATTTGTCAAAACTTCGTATATATCCCGATAAATGTCTGCACCAAATTTTATTTACTTATGACATTTCTATTTCTCCTATGGCAAATAGTTCACTGTGCGACTTTGTTAAAGGAGCGGCGATTTCGCTTTCATGGCGGATGACTATTTCACCGCAAACATTCATATTCAAAGAAATAAACTCGTTAAGCGCCGTGCTCATATACGTTCAGGAGAATTTTCGTTGTTGTTTTTTTTTTTTTGTTTTTAAATAAATAATTTAAAGGCCATATGAAATTTACAATAGCAGAAAAGTAAGGAATAAGTGAATATTTTCTACTTATAAAATCACTACAACTTTTCCTTCATGGTCTATGTAAGAAAATAGTTGCTAAGACGATTGAAAGTCTGCCTAGAAAATGCAAGAAAAAACAGTGAGTAGTTAGACGCATGCGTAAGCGTGTTGGCACTTTTTTTTGTTTTTTGGGCATTGCTTATACGCACAATAGCAACTAGATACTCTTTTCTTTTTTTTTATATCTTCCAATATAAATGCGTATTCATATGTGCGAGTATGTCGGTAATAAGCATTGCATTTTTTCATATAATTTGTGTTAATCAATAATGGGCAAAAGTATAAAAGAAAAGAAAAAAAAACACAAAAAACTCAAAACCCAGTTGGCATGGCAGGCCTTATGCAGAGCTAGTGTGAGTGCGTTTGGCGCAAGGTGCCTCCAGTCTTAGGAAAACTAGTTATCTAATGGTAGTAAGCAATAATAATGAAGCACCTGAAAACATGTTATTAACGAACCATTTTAATTTTATTTCTTCTACCATTTCGAAAAGGCCCCTCCGCCCCAACCAACTACATATGTATATTGCAAGCATGTCTGTGTATATGTAAGTAAAATAATTCAGTTTCGACTTCAAACGTGACTGGCGGTTTGTCAACATTATTAAGCTTTTGCTTACTAACTGCTACCACAGGATGACTAACTGGCAGGTTAATGCTGAATATAAAACAAAATTAAAATTAAATAAAATTGAAAATGATTTAGGCAGACAGACAGATATCCACACATAAATAATAAACACTTCTATGTTCATACTTCTATGCATGTATGTGTATATGGCGGATTTTATTTTGATTTTATACACCCATATTTTTTTGCTTTTCTGACATTTGAATTTCACTTTCTTTTTCGTTACGCTTGCCCAGCTTGGAATATATTTTTAGGAGTTTACATGTATTTTGCTAATAGATAATATACATAAAAATTAAACAAAATCTAAGCAAAAAAAAAAAATTATAATAATAAAAATAAAATTACTTGTGCTGCAATAGGGGGATAACTTTTAGTCTTTTATACAATGGAACAGCTTGAAAAATAGACCTTCTCACTGAGCACAGAAAATTATTAAAAAAGATTATATATTTTTTTTTGCGATTTTTAGGAAATATGATTTACAAGGTAAGCGTAACTAACACCCATCCATGTCACAACCTCACGCATTACAAATTTTTGTGGGTTCTTCGTGAAATCTGTCCCATGGTGCAATAGCGACCATGCTTAAATTACACGGTGGAAACTGTTAAGAATACACTGTTGTTTCTTTAAACTGCATCGAAAGTAATGGAAAATTTTATTTGTGCAAAATATTTCAAGGTTATATATTTATAATCCCCCTTATTCTGTAACTATTTGTCAATGTCACGTCAAAACAATATCAAATATATGGGGAGACTTACCTACTTTTTGTGGGCAACAATTAGCTACCCCTGACAGTTTATGACTGCTCTCTAAGGACTGCAACACCCTCTTAGAAATTCTCAATTGCTGAAGAAAAGGAGTATAGAAATGCCATATTTTTGATATTGTCTTGATGTGACATAGACAAATAATTACAGAATAAGGGGAAATATCATAGTAACATTTATTTTTCATGCTGTTTTACAAGACGAAGAATTTATGCTCGGCTCGCAATCACGGTTGCCACTGAGTAAAAAAAAAATGTTTAACAAATTTTCCGAAAATTTTACCAAAAATATTTTTTTATAATAACAAAAATTTCTATTTTTATTATAATAAAAACAACAACTTTTATTAATAAAAAACCATAACATAAAACGTTTTAATTCATTTTAGAACGTAAATATACATATATTTCAATTCATTATGCCTACGAATTCCGTATTTAATTTAAATAAATTATTTAATATTGCAGTCATTTAAAATAATATTTTGCTGACCAAACATAATGACATTTGCATATTACGCCGTTGAACAATTTAGCGCACATTCACACAGTTCTTTTTAATGATTTTTTTTCTCAGTGTTGAGTAATGCGGATAAATGATAAAAGAAAAGCAATAATTTGATAGTTTGTCAAGCCTTAAAAACAAAGTTACCAAGTTACCAACCCTAAAAAAAATTACCAATTTTGGTAGAATGTTACCAACTATGGCAACTGTGCTCGAAATATATTTTGAGAACATATGCTGTGTTATACAGTGTTGCCATATCGCATCAAATGAGAGGTAACCCTCGTAGAGCAAACATTTTACATGGAAATCGTTGTTTTTGGATATCATTAGATCTTTCAAAAAAATTTACTAATTTGCCGACATCGTATTTTTAGTAATGGTTTATATTCCTAATCACTGGTATGAATCTAACAATTGGTGAGAACAAATATTGAGCAAAGAATGCTTATGAAGTATTGACGACACTGATTACACTGTACAATGAAAATAAAAAATAACAGGGACTGATTTTGTAGAGAAAAACAAAACAAATATGATATTATTTCAAAGGCTACATGTGTTGTGGCAACGTACAATTTACGGGGAAAGAACTGAGATATTGAAGCGAGAACAGAGCCATTTTCAAAGAAGCAAAACTCAATGATGTCTCCAAAAAACAGTGCTACATAAAGAATGAGTTTTTTTTTCTAAAATACCTCCGTCAAACTTTTAGTATTTTGAAAATGTTCAAACTAAGTTCTTCTAAACCTGCAGTGACATTTTGTATCAATTGCTTAGTGGAAGTGGGAGTAATACAATATTATTGTGGCTGGTGAAAAATTGACATATCACAAAACTAAAGCAAAATTTCTAACAATTTTAAATAATTATCACTCAGTGTCATATCGCCAAATTTATATTTTTCCAAGTAAAAATATTGTCATGTATATTTTACAGACTTTTAATTTACACTTATGTTTTATGCCACGGAATAGTTCTGTTATTATATTTCAACGAGACCGGTATTTAGGCCTACAAATAAAATTATACCAATTAATTGCCAACAAAAACATCGTTATTTAAAAGTTACCGGTCATTTTCACATAAAGTTTCGAATCAGTCTTGTCGCATGTCTGGTAATAGGATCGTTTATTATTAACAATTTAATGATAATCAGTCAATTGGTTCTACCTTAACGCAACGCTACATGAAAAACAGCATACAATACAATTATATTACTGAGGAAACATTTGGCGAACGATTAATCTCACGATAGAGACATAGAGTTGTTAACTGGCCACCTCATTTGCTGAGGTGTGTGCTGCATAATTTATGAACCAGGTGGAAATC
Organism: Linnaemya tessellans; assembly: GCA_951800035.1. Lineage (NCBI taxonomy): Eukaryota > Metazoa > Arthropoda > Insecta > Diptera > Tachinidae > Linnaemya > Linnaemya tessellans. The sequence continues at coordinate 154,222,460 of OX637532.1, read as the reverse complement.
AAATGGCCTAAATTTGATTTTATATATGACCGAAAAATTTGCACTTCAATTGTAAAATTGTCCAAAATATAACTAATGATATTTTTAAATGTAAAATATTAATGCATATTTATACACGTACATTTGAAAATAGTCATACACAATATAGGGACAATGTTTTTTTATTTTTTGTTTAATCTATCTACGCTTCGTTGGCTTAACTAATTTACATAACAAACATATATACATGCATAAGTATATATATGTACATACGTAAATGTATATTCACATATGTATGTATGTAAGCATGTAGATATTTAATTTTTTTTAACATGGAAATAAAGACTTACTTTTTGTTAGTCATTAACACAGTCATCATCCATAGATTACTTATAAATATGTGGATGATAATGGCGTTGAATAAAATTCGTTACATAGTTCCGATTTGAGTTATTATTATTTCTTAACGTTGTGTGCTGATGTTTAGCAAATATCTACATTACCACATCAAAAATAATACCAATATAAGCCGACTCAAAACCAGGTATAAGAGGGTCAGAGGAATGTATAGACATATTTGCACTTATTTCTCTGGAGAGTCAATTTAGAATTAAAAAAAAAAATTGTTTTTAATTTAATCTTGCTGGGCTTCCCAAGATTATAGCTATACATATTTAAAAATAAAAATAAAAACACGAGTGATTGTTTAAGCTTTTATTTTAACTTAGATATTTTTTAAACTTAATCAATTAAGTGGAAGTTTAAAAAAAATATTTCTAGCTTTGGGCTTAAACTCAGGGTATTCACTTTTTAATATTGGAAAAATCAGCACGATTTCATTAAAAATTTTTTGTTAAGAAAATTTCCAAAAATAAACTTTAATTAAACTTTTTCAAGATATACAGCGGTTTGTAAATTTTTAATTTGGATATTTTTCAAGCAGTAAGTGCGAAATAAAGACTCGGCTATCATATAAAATAAACCTTTCGTAAAGTTTGCTATAACATTTTTACTTTAATTATTATTACAAAAAAATAAAAAATAAATATATAAATAAAAATATTAATATTAAATAAAAACAAAAATAAATAAAAGTAAATAAAATATTATTATATTCAGATATTTTTAAGCTTAAGGTCTCTTTATTTTAATTTAATTCTTAATATCAATAATTCGTTACTCCTTTTTGTGACTTCTTCAGGAAATTAATTATTTTATTTATTTTTTTGTTTATTCATTTATTTTTTTTGCAATAATACTTAAAGTACAAAAATAAAATAATTAATTTCCTGAAGAAGTCTGACAAAGGAGTGACGAAATATTTAAATTAAGAAATAAATTAAAATAAAGAGACCTTAAGCTTAAATTTATAAAATATATAAATAAAAAAAATAGAAATAAAAAACAAATATAAATAAACAAAATATACAAAATTTTTACTTTAAGTATTATTAAAAAAAAAATAAATAATAAATAAAAAAATAATAAATAAAAATATATAAAAAAATAAATAAATAAAAATAAATAAAAGCTATAAATAAAGAAAATTAAATATATAAATAAAAATAAATAAAAGCAATAAATAAAGAAAATTAAATATATAAATAAAAATAAATGTATAAAATAATAAACGTATAAAACAATAAATATACATAAAAAATATATAAAAAAAACTATATAAAAAATATACATAAAATATGTATAAAAAATACATACAATATAAATATATGTGATCTTCTCCGAGTGACCTAGTGCGTAAAAAAAAGCATCTCCCAACTGAAGGTGTGTTCAAAGTGATAATGCGTTATGAAACTTTAAATGCGTTTTTCTCAAAACTCCATTTTCACACACTAGATCCCCCGAGAAGAGGGTGCAGTGTCACTTCCATACAAGGTACTAAATTATGTTCCAATTTTTCCACACACTAGATATTTTTTAAAAGTCTTTATTAAACCTATTACAAGCTAATACTTGTTTTTTTTTTCTATTACATTTAATTAACATTTCTGCAGAATTATTAAAATTAACGTCAAAACAAAAACCTTGATTTGTTATAAATAAAAAAGTAGTCTTGTATTTTGATTTGAAGGCAATTAAGTTTCATTAACTTTTCAGGCCTAGAAAAAAACCTGAAAACACAATTAAATTCAAATAAACATAAACATGTACTTAAGCCCGAAAATATTTCTATCTACATTCAGTGTTACCGCTGTGCGAATAGTGTATTATTTCCCCTTTTTTATGATACTATTTGTTCTCAAATAATACAAAAGGGTATTTATTATAGTTATGAAGGTATAAAGAAATATGTATAATATATTTAAAATATGTAGAGAAATTTAAAACTTTTTGGTACGGAATAGGGAATTACAAAAGAAAAATTGTGGAAGACAATTTTCATTTACATTTCTAGTTGCTTGTCTACGGATTCTCTGCCGCGAATCGAACACATGAACATCGGACTAACAGCATTGCTAGCTACAATCTGTAGCGCGCCCTATCATGCACTAGGCAATTGCTCTTGGATTTTTAGAAGCTCAAATACCTCAATTTCGTTTGCTGATGTCAAGAAATTTACCAATTCTGATCCTCTTCAACACTAAAGCTGCACGTGGTAGAACTTGCGTTAGAGTTCACTGTAGCATTTATAGACCTATAATTTTCATAACGGATTTCAAACGAGATTTAATTCATTGTGGCAATTGTCAAAACTTTTACAACTGATGTGTCAAGAAGTTAAATGTCAAAACTGTCATGTTATTCCAATATGCTCCTGTTGGAAAATAGTTGTTACTATTGCCATAGAGCTAATGAATATTTTTTATATTCATTATTTTGTATTAAATTGTATACATATACGAGTATTTTTATTTATTTATTTTTTGTTCGTTTATGATTTTTTGGAAAAATCTCCTATTTGTGTAAAAAACAAATTCCAACGGCCACCCTGTGTACATTAAAAATGTATAACAACTGTCTGATGTATTTAGACTGGTATTTTATTTTATGTAAAAATTAGATCTTGTTGTTGATTTTTTACTCTAATAAACTGGTGAAATCATAAATGAAACATTTTCTAAAACATTTTAACAACTTTTCAAGTGGTTGTTACTTTTTGTTTTAAAAAGTTCTGTAGTAAAGGTGGTTTTTATTATCTCCCTCTAGTATAAATTGTGAGTTGCTGCTGACAGTTTACATTACAGGCGTGTGTTTACTTTTATTAACGTTTTTTTTTACATTGATTAATTATATATTAAATAGGAACTTTATATACAAAAACATATAATTAATTAAAATAATTAAAAGTTGTTACAAGCAGAAGATATTTGAAAAATATTTCAAATGAGCAAATTTTTTTATTTTACACAATTTACTTTCTATTTCTGTTTTCGCAATTTCATAATTCCTTCATTTGACATGGTTTTATTTCAAATAAAACAAACACCACAAAACTATATATGTATTAATTTAATTTCGAAAATGTTGCAAGAAAAAGAAAGAACTCCAGTAGAAAAAAAAATCTCATACAAGTTTGTTAACTTTTGAAATATTCGTTGGCCCACTTTAGTTAAATTTATTTTGATATGCACATAATGGCAAATAACATGTGATAAATGATATATCTGTGTACACATACATAGATATCGTCACAGAAAATGCAAAATGCCCTATCTAACATTTAACAAAATTTTACAAGACAAGCAAAAGTCCCCAAATACCAAAAAAAAATTCTACAAATTTATTTCTGCCAAAAATAAATTGTTATTTTTAATATTGAAAAAGTTGCGTCAATTACGACCTTTTGGTTTGTTATTTTATGAAACAAAAAGACCTATCTAAATCAATGTTTTTAAAAAAAAAAGCCAATATTTCACGCGATTTCAATTAATTTTATTTACATATTTTTTATATGCTCTTATTCAAGGTTTTATTATTAATCAAGGCGCAATAAATATGTTGTTTCAAACATCAATTTGTAACAGCTGAAGACTTCAAAATTTAAAAAAAAAATTTCTGTCGATTTTATGTAAAAAAAAATTAATAGCAAAAACAAAATAATGGAATTTAATTTTGTTATGGTATAACATTATTGATGTAATGATAATAGAGGTTGTTCCGAAAATTTAAATCTCTCAAGATGTAATTTAAGAGGGCTTACAATTACAAATATTTAGTACATGTAGTATGTGGAACTTATTTGTAATTCTCATTTATGTCTCTTCTATAATATATTATAATACAATTAATAGCAAAAATGTGAAATCAAGTTTCAAAATAAATTTAAAGTTTGAAACTAATACATAGTCGTATAAAAGCCATCGTTGGCAGCAAATGCCTTATGCTAGGAACACAACTGGGACGAACGACGAATTTCGCTTAGTACGACGAATTCGTTGATAAAAAATCGCTCTATAAATTCGTCGTATGAAACACAATAACGACGAATAAATTAAAATAATAAGCAAACAAAATTTTAATATTTGTTTTTTAAATCATTGTAATCCTCTGATGCCAGTCAGATTGTTTAGACACTCAATAATTATCCCGGTGTTGTCCATTTTTTTCAGAACAAATTCCTTTTTGTAAATATTTTCAGAAAAATTTTTTGTCTGTAAATAAATTATTATTTTCATTTAACAGCTGATGGGGTGACCATATGAAAAAGTGAGAAATAGAAAGAAAAACTATATTATAAAAAGTGTTCAAAATTAATAAAAAGTCGTCCGAATGATACATTTTTGTGAATTAGTGAATGCATTTTTAGTATGTACTGAAAATTTTAGTGCTACATGCAACAATACAGTAGTGAACTATGTTTTTCCACAAAAACCCAGTTTGAGTATATGAAACCTGGTCACTTTATATTGATTTGTTCGTCGTTCGTTGACGAAACAATTAGAAATAAATGTATTTCAACTTTCGCTGAGTATGACGAATTTCGCCCAACGCCACGATTGTGTGCATTTTCATATACACCAATGTGTTTTATTTTTGGCGACGAATATTCGCGACCAAAAATTCGTCTTTCGTCGCAGTTGTGTTCCTAGCATTATGCATTTAATAAGTAATCTCATTTGTAGATAGGGCATTTTGTTACTAAATCGTCGACTATTGTCGGGAAATGTTTAAATTTTAGCGACATAACGTATTTGTGGAACTGACAGACCACAATTCATAAAAAATACTTCTTCTAATTTCTTTGATCTGTTTATTATATTTTTATGTTCTATTTTTTGAGCAAGAGATCTACTTCATCTATATATATAAAAATAAGTTGTCGTATGTTCGCGATTTTATAACTCGAGAACCATTCAACTGATTTTCAAACGAGTACATGCGTTGGAGAGGTCTACTTTCACTGATGGTTTATAAATTAAAACATCGACAAATTTCTATGAATGTACACTTTTATGATGGTGTGTTGTCCCTATATAAAACGTATTTTTTTATTCTTATGAGAATAAAATAACATTTTGTCGGTATAAGGCTTTGCTTATTTAATTTCTGTGTTTATTGATTATCTTTTAAGTTTACAGTGCGAGCATTGACATTTTTTAATTCATTTTTATTTTCAGTTAAAAATAAAATCTTTTGCATCAAAAAAAAAAAAATATATTAAAAAAATTATTCAACAATGCCACGACATGGTCAACTGTATGTTGCATGTTCACGCGTTGGGAAGCCGTCGCCTTTATTAATTTTTTGTGAAAATGGCATTACTAAAAATATCGTTTACAATTGATATTATTTTGAACTTCTTTTTCAGGAAAATGTGTATTCGTTCTAGAAAATTTAATTTTTCATACAAAGATGTTATTGTATTGTCCAGCAACGCGGGCAGGGTTACTCTAGTTTTTATATAAAAAAACATGTAACAACTTTTTTTGGTAACAAAATATTGGAGAATAGTAAAAAAGTTGTTATAAGTTTTTTATATAAAAATAAAGTAGATCTTTTGCTTAAAAAATATTAGAACATAAAAATGAATAAAAAAGTACATTTTGAATTTTTTTTGGTGGATAGGGCGTTTAGCATTTTCTGTGACGATATGTACATATGTATGTATCTATATGAACATGTGCATGTATGTGTAAATGTATTCAAATTTCAGATTTGCAATTAAAAAGATTACGTAATAAATACCTATCATTTGAAAGCACTGCATATGCAGATATGTATGTTTGTATGTATGTATGTACAGTATATTTGTATGTATGTATATATGTATGTTGTAGGTTTACCAAAAATTTATTTATTTTCATATTATCTATTCATTTTAATACAACTCAACTTAATAGCCATTTCATCAATTGGATTAAAAAGATATAATGAAATCTAAATGCATATAATTGGGTTCATTCTGTTTGATTAATTTCTTTTAAAAACTTTTTTAAATGTTTTTCGAAAACCTAAATATATGAACAACAAAAAAAAATTATAAAAAATGCAAAATAGCTATGTACCTATATATTTGTCTTTTGTTAATTTCATTTTATTTTTAGCTTTTTATTTATTTTTTTGATAAGGCAAAGTTGAGGAAGATTTCGAAATAAATATAAAAAATACAACGGTTTTTTTTTATTAAAAATAAACAAAGCTGAAAATACAAGTTAAATTTTAACAAAACCAAAAGCATTAACGGAGCTGAATACGGAAAACTGTATAAATTGTTGGCTCCATTTACAACAATACAACAACAGCATTTAAAAGAATTTGGTGATGGCAACAAGTTTTTTAGAAAAAGTGCTATGAATTTTTCATTCTCCTCATGTTTCAAAATTATATAGTGAAGTTGAATTTAAATTTTGAAGTTTCTTTCATTAGTGCTATCGGTTTTCCGTAATTGAGAAGTTTTTAAAAATCAATTATCAGTTGCTTAGAAAACGATAAACGGAACAATTTTTCAGAATGAAATAATTTTTAGTATCATGAATCATTCTTTTTTTTGTAGATTTATATCAAATAAAATTTGCTTGTTGTGATTGTATTCTTCAGAAAATTAATCATTTTATTTCCTGAAGAAGTCACACAAAGGAGTGACGAAATATTGAAATTAAAAATTAAACTAAAATAAAGAGACCTTAAGCTTAAAAATATCAGAATACAATAATAATTAAAAAGAGGTCAAGAAACCAGAAGAATTTGCTTGTTGTGGTTTTAAAAATTTCAAGACCTGCTCTGCTTTTTCTTTGGTAATTCTCAAATGGTTTTGGAAAGTTTGTGAATAAACGAAGCCAAGTTTTGTTATTTTTTAAATGAAGTTGAAGTCCACTGATGATCTCGTGTAAGAGCCAATGAAATAGAATAAAAGGATTTACAGATTGTGCTTATTATAAGTTTAATGTTTATAAGTTTAATGTTTATTAATTACACAACAAATAATTCAAAGACATGTTATTAATAGACAGATTTTCTTCATGTTAAAATACGATCCAAGATAAAACCAAAAAATTTTAAACAAAGAATTACAAATTTTAAAGTTCTGCACGTAAAAGGCTAAGTACCAAAATAAATATGCGGTTGATATTCAACAACTAAACGTTATAAAATAAAAAAACTACCAGACAAAACTACTTTAAAGAAGGTTATGCAAAATGTCAGACAGTTAAGAATCTAAATGCTTCAAAACAAAATAACAAAGTAACAGAAAACATAAAAAATGAAATAAAATAAAATAAAAAAACCCGAGAGTGACTTCTATTAAGGTATTGTTATGTCAAAAGTTTAATAAAAACCTTTATTTTGGTAAAATAAAAAATATTACCAAAAATATTAAAAGTGTAAAATGTACACAAGAGTAAAATCTTGCTTCTAATCTAAAAAGCCATAAAATGTGAAGATATAAAGGAACCAGAAAACATAATAGGTAGTAATCTAACAAAAGTCAAGTCAAAGTTATATAGGTAGAATACAAACATACGAGTGCATACATACAACATATGTTTTTACGTACTTACATATGTACATAGGTAACACAAAAATATGTAAAAAGAAGATTAAGGTTGAACCAAAAATGAAAAAAGAACAAGACTATAAAGGTTTATATGAAAGCACTTACAGAAAAAGTTTTGTTCTGATTATTAATAAAATTATGTTAAGATACAACCACTATTTTGATGTTGTTAAAAACGTATGTGCATGCATACGAGGGCGGTCAAATAAGTGCATGACTTATTGAGCTTCCCTCCTCTTAACCACTCATCTGTCAGTTGACTCCTGTCAAAATTATAGCCTAATTGTGTAAATCACAAGTATTAGACTAAGTTATATACGGACAGCGAAATTGTAAAGTTTAAAAATAAATGTTTTTTATTTCAATAAAAATTTGTTTTTAATTTCCAAAAAAAAATTTTTTTTTTAATTTCTAAAAAAAATTTTCATTTCCAAACAATTTTTTTTTTATTTAAAAAAATTCAAAAATTTTTTGGATTTTTCAAAATCCAAAAAATTAAAAAAAAAACAAAAAATGTGAAAAAAATTTCTAAATTTTACAAGTTTTACATATTTTTAAAAATTTAAAAAAAAATATTTATTTCCAAACATTTTTCTTGTTTTTCGTACAAATTTTAAATATTTCAGAAAACAAATTGAATGAAAAACAAAACACATTATTTCAAAAATTTCCGTTTTAGTCTATAAAAAGCCATTGATATCAGACTGACGCGATTTGAACTGAAAAAACAAATGAAATGAAATGAAATGCCCATAGAGAATTATATTTTACGAAAAACCCTGATAAACTTGGCAAATAATATGGAAATGTTACACCAACAATCTAAATTTAAAAAAAATGTAGATGATTGAATTTCATTATGGCCCTAAAAGATGAACGTTTTGGAATAATTGCCCTGGAGACAATAAAAAAAACACGTCAACGTTCTAAGTGTGTGCGTGCAGTCGTGTTTTTTCGGGTACACCTATAGGTTTAGGCTCTGATTGATGAAAATCAAAAACTTTTGATATTTCATTTTGACGTATAATTATTTTGATAGTCTCCAATTGCAATTGACGATAGAAAATGTCAGTTGTTTTGTTATCGAAGTAGAAAGCTGGTAATTTTTGTGGAAAAATTTCCATAAATCATACTTGCAGTTTAATCTCAATTTACTTAAAAGATTTTCGTGTTTAAAAGTAATCCTTTTTTTTTTTACCAACTTTTCATCTATATTTCAATGAACTAGACACGTTTTATTCATTGGAAGGAATGAATAAAAAATTGGAGAAAATGTATAGTCAAAATTGTTCACATTGCTCCTTTATTGCAACATAGTCATATCTCAAAAAATTTAAATTTTTAGTTATTTAAACAAAAGTGCTCTTTCGTGCATTTGAAAAAAAATCCAGCATTATATCTCAAACTGAAACGAAGTTATAGCTAAAAATAGTTTGTGTAATCGTATGTGAAAGCTTACATTTGAAAAGTTTTTATTGCATTTTTTCAGTTCGAAGTTTTCTGAGATATTTTTTATTAAAAAATATCTGTTGAACTGCCCTCGTAGATACATGTGTGTTCGTATATTTGTATGTTTATATGATTTATGTTTATTACTTGTATGATTCTGAACAATTTTATAACTGTTTGACAGCAACAAAAGAAAAATATTTGATTGTATCCATTGTTGCTTGACATAAACATACGAGCACATTCATTTAAAAAAAAATATGTTACTTAACATTTTTGAGGATTAATTAAATTAATCTACAAAATATTCCGTATGATGAACTCTTTTTTATACTTTGAGTGTCATGATATTTCGTCATTACTGATCTTCATATTCATCAAAAGCTTTTTATTATTATTATTGTTTTTTATATCATAAAAGAAACCCGTTGTAATTTATGATTATGTTTTTAATGTCCTCAAGAAACTGCATGAAATAACACGAAAGATAAGATATTTTTTATTATGTAAAATGCTACGTGTGTCTCTCATATCGAACGATGTAGGTATTTAATAAAAATTATTTAAAATTTGTATTGAAGTTTTATTACCCAGATATGCTATTTATTAACTACAAAATTCAGCTGCCTATCTCTTTTTATAAACACCATGTTTTCTCATAAAAACCCATCATAATTTTTATTAACTCAAATTCAAATTAGTCATTTTAACGCATCAAGAAGAATTCAAAAAGAGTGATTTAAAAGCATTGAATTGTTAGCGGTTGTCGCAAGTTAAAAAATAATATGTAACTTCTGAAATAGTTACTGAATCATTTTACGCTCAGGTATAATTTTTATAAAAATCGTAATGGCAAAGAACTTGATATTTAAACTTATTACTTATAATATTAGCTTTAATTTATTTATTTTTCATTTCCAAATTAACTATAATGGAATATTGGCTTTTCGTATGCTGTAACTATTTGTCAATGCCACGTCAAGACAATGTGCCGAATTTTATATACCCTCCACTGTCATACGTTTGGAATATATACGAGTATGTCATTCCAACCCTAGAAACATTTTTCATATTTCTTATTTTCAATACTAATTTAATTCTTTCTAAAGCAAAAAATATGTTTGATTACCAAAGAAAAATGTTGGTTTTGTTTAGTTACTTTAATATAAAAAAAAAACTTTAGATGGTTTAGTTTCGTTAGTTACTTTAATATAAAAATAAAAACTTTAAATGAAAAAATTTAAATGAATCTCTTCTAAAAATATCAAATAGGTTTAATTTACGAAGGAAAATAAAAAAAATTGTTGAGTTGTTTACTGTTATGTATGAAAAAGCAGCTTCAATTGTCCAACCCTGTAATCTCGTCTTTTTGATTTTGTTTGATCTTGACTACCAATTTAATTCTTCCTGAAGTATAAACTATGTTTAATTAACAACAAATAAAATAAATATAAATTATATACCAAAAATAAATTTAAATTTTCCAGCGCTGGAACTGGATTTTGGATTTTGCTAGTTTTCAATAGCAAGGACTATTTTCAATAAATCAGTCCAGGACACAACTTTTCTGGGGCCTTCGGAAACCCGATTTCACATACAGACAGTTGGATAACATTTATTCGACTTCCCTAATCATAAGGACCCAGAATATATACAGGGTATCCGCCGGGAAGGTATACTACTTTGTTTTGCCGCCATTTTGGTAAACATTAGTCTTGACAGTTCGTATTTGGCAGTCGTGAACTGGACACGTGGCAAATTTATTATGAAAAATATTCGATAAACCAACGTGTTTTAATCGGATTACAATGGAATTACTGCGAGACCTCTTTCCACAACAAGTTATTTCAAGAAATGGTGATGTTGATTGGAATCCACGGTCGCCTAATTTGACTGCTCTGGACTTCTTTTTGTGTGGGGATATCTGAAAAGCAAAGTTTATGCACAGACAAACCAGAAACGTTTGAGCAACTAAAAAAATATATTCGTGATGAAATTAATGAAATACCGCATGAAATGTATGAGAATGTAATGAAAAATGTGCTCAAAAGGGTTCGCATTTGTGAGGCTAACAGAGGCGGACATTTATCTGATATTTTATTCCATACATAATTGCCGACATTAAAAAAACAGTTATCAATATAAGATCCATTCTCTTTTATGTAATTAAAGATTAAACAAAGTAATATACCTTCCCGGCGGACACCCTGTACTTTATGGAGTCGCATATTACACACGGAATGACAAACCTATACATACTCCTTAACATTTTTGGCAACAAAAAAACAAGACAAATACTATTTTCCTGCAGCCTTCTTTTTTTTTTCTTTCTAGACCTTCGACAATAGCCGAAATATAAAAAATGGTAGTCAAAAAGATATCCACAAAGACTTTATGAAGTAATTAGTCTAAACCGAGCGCACTTGACACGGCAATATTTTTTTTAATAAACTTTTTAAGAATAAATACAGAATTAGTTACAAGTTTTTCTAAAACTTGCCAAATTGCAAACTATACAATTTTCTTTCACTTTTATTTTCTAATAAGCAAAGAAGAAGTATTACAATGGTTGATTACTCATTATAAAACTGAAGTAATCATTAGCAAAGAATTTATGAACTTTATACGAATGCATGATTGTTATTAACAAATTAGCTTGGTTTGAATAACAAAAAAAACAACAACAACTAAAGTGTAAATCATATTATACTTGTAATATTGCACAATTACTGGTGTTAAATTGCAATTATATCATTTTGCTTTGGAGTAATGAAAATTCGAAAAAAAAAGAATTTTATATCATATTATTTCCTTCTACTTATTAGAATTATATTGTGAGTCATCATTAAAACACCACACCATAATTATAGCCAATAAAGATATCATAATTTTTAAAATACACTCAAAATAAGTTATGCATCATTTTAGGAAAAAAAAATCTATTTCTTAGTTACTCTTTTAGTAGAAAATATCGATCGTATATAGTAAGTATTTTCACGAACATTTATATTGCTATATTAAATTGAATTAAGATTCATAGGCTAATTGTTCGAAATTTGTTTTTAAATCGAAGAGAGACATGATAAATATTCCAAGGCACAAAGGAAAGTCAACATCAGTTTTATTCAACTTACACAGCAGAGCAGAACAGCTGTTTTCGAAAGCCGCAACACCTTCATCATCAGTGCTCATGTGTATTGCATTTATCACCACTTATTAGGTGGCTTAGTTGAATGTGATAACAGTTTCTATTTACACAAATTTTATTGTGAAAAAGAATCCGAGAACTGTATCAACCTGATGTTAACATGTTATTGTTTTAATACCCGTGTCACCGTTTGATTATTTTTCTTCATGTCCCATTTTTCTGAATTTTTTGTTCCATCATACCTAAGTCAAACTTTTTTGGTTTGAATTTTATACTTAAGTACATGTGAACGTTTTCCAATTTTATTATTGTTAGCGTACTGCTACAAAGTAAATATGATCATTTTTCAAAGTATTAAATCTTTAGCAAAAAAAATTTTTTTTTGTAATACCCAGTTTTAGGTACGAAAATAATTCTCCCAAAATCCGGAGATGGGCTTTACTTTTAATGATTATCTTGCAAAACTATGGAGTACATACATATTACCTATTTAATACAGCTGTATGAAGGGGTTCACTCATTTACTCCATGTTTTTTTTTATGTGTTAACATCTACATATATGCGCGCCTCTAGGGCAGTAAACTATCAGTTTCAATACATACGCAAGTGTAAGGTGTAAGATGTAAGAGTTTGTTTGTTCGTTGCTTGGCAGTCGGTATTGAAAGTGATTATTGGGCGATTTTCATATAATTTTCCCACGCGATTTTCTCCGGAAATTCATAGCCGATTTTATTAATTTTTGGATTAAAACGCTAGTGCGGGTTTCGACGAAGAGTTTAGGCCAAAAATTAAGGCGATCCGATATCGGCGAGCGGAGATTTAAGTGTTTTAATTCGGCGTATTAATTTGGAGTAATATTAAAAAAGTGTTTTATGTTGATCTTCGGTTTTGTCTTATGCATAGCAAAGAGAATAGTGACGTGGTTATACGTACATATATAAAAATGAGATAGCAAGACAGCAACGTATGTAGCTTATGTACAAACATAACAATGTATGTATGTACATTTGTCTGTTGCTTTGCATTCTCTTTGTTTTTTGTGGGTTTAATATAAAATAAATAAACAAAAAGGTGTTAACACATCGCCCGTGAGTTCGAACACTCATTGATTTTTTTTCAGTGTATTATTAGTGTATGTCTTTTGCGAAGCTTTAATAGAGACTGCTAGTATAGCGACAGAGTTCTCATTCAATTTATTAAATTGTTTTCTTATTTTGTTAAAAAAAATAACTGTCATTTTGCAAATGCAATGATTCAAGCTCAATTTTTTTTTTAACTCGGACCAGCAGTCAAGGAATGATTCCTACATATGCAGTGCATTGCGCCGGAACTAGAAAGGAGCGAATAGTATTGAGGGGACAGATGGAGAAAGATGAGAGGATAGAGAATTTTTTAAAGCTATTTTAACCTTTTTACTTCGCCAGCTAATTTTGTGCTACAGGGCGGACGGAAGGGGGTGCTGTTCCTCAGTTCTTTAGTACATGATTGTGTCTGTCGCTGCCACTTTCGTTCAGTGGCCAGTGCTTTGCCTTCATCACTGAAACATACTAACAGCAACTAACACAACCATCCACTAATGCTGATCAAATAGATTCGACCCAATATTCAAGACTGAGTGCGGTTTCGAACTCAGGACCCTCCGCTTCATAGCCTCGTATTAACTACCTCAGCCAAGAGCAGCCTGAAGTGCACAAGATTCTGAATGAGTGGGGCTAATAATTATACCAGGCGTGGATACATGGTAGGGAGGGAAAAAGGAATAGTTTAAAAATCTCAAAACTGCATATATGTGACAAATTATCCTGATTTGTTCCAGCGTTGTCACATTTCCTCATTTAACAAGGAATCTTCTTACACAACCATATCCCAGTTATAAGAAAAAATTAGTGTTCATCTCTAAAACCAATTATAGAAATATCTATTTCTTATATATATTTAATATACCTGAAAAACAATAATAATAATTATACAAGACATGCAGTTTACATTTAGCAATACAATAATATAATAGACACAGATTTGTCGTGCGATAGTATGATATTGTGAAACTATTATCTTATGCAGTATGCGTGTTTTTGTATAAATGTGAGTGGCGTTTGTACCCCCATTAGCACAAATTTAGTTTAAGTTTAACAAACTCAAATTAAAGTAGTTTTTGTTTACTTTAATGGCTTTTTTACTTAACCATAATTAAACATTAAAATGTAGTATGTTAACGGTTAAAGTGTTACAAAATGTATTATTTTATTTTTAAAACTCATAAAACCATTTGCTGTTGTTGTTGTTTGAGGTTTTGGTTTTAATTTTCATTTCTTGTTATATATTTTATTTGGCTTAATTTAAACTTTTAAGCTTTTATTTTTAACGACGACTTACGCCCCACTTTTATTTGATTTATAGCAGGGAGTTATAAAACCTTTTGGTTCAAATAACACTACATTTAATTGAAAAAAACCATAACACGTTGAAGAAGGCTTGAGAGTTCTGAAGGTCAAGAGTCACATGATTAATTTTTGGTTTATTTTTTTTTTAGGAAATTGTACCAGTTGTATTGTTTGAATGATTTACTTTTATAGCACGTATGTATATGTTTGCCTGTCTTATAGAAGTGAGTTTGAAATTTTTAATTTAGGAGCGCTTTCCCCAAATATACATTTAACGTATTTGTTACGAAAGTTGCTTAGAAAAGTGGATCAGTTCTTTTTAAATTTCTTTACAGACTGCTAGTCGAGAAGTGTGAAATCACGACTAGAACCGCTATTGCAAACCACATCAAAGGGAGTAGGCGACAAGTTAAAACTAAGCAACTGTCTAGTAGAGACTGCAAATTCAAATAAAAAGTTTTTTAGGTCATGGCAGACAAAAATAATTTTTTTTAATACAAATATATGTATATTAAAAAAATTCCTTTATTTAAGTATTTAATCCTAGATTTTTAATTTATCATTAAATTGTTTAAGAGCATTTTTAGGAATTATTATAATTCTTTCAATATATTGATTAATATCTTCACGATTTCAGATTTTTTTCAAATAATATTTTAATTACATGACACAAAGAATTTAAAATTCTACTAGGACCTGTAACATAAAGTGCATTTAACTTTTTATTTTCAATAATTTTATAGGATTATTCCCTTATATTTTTACTAGATATTATCTGAAATAGGACACATGCGACAGCCTGCGACTACTTTTTAGCATCCTCCAATATAGCAAGAGATATTATCAATTGCTAAAGAAAAGATGTATGAGGTGCCATATTTTTAATATTCTCCCTTATTCTGTAACTATTTGTCAACGTCACGTCAACAATTGAGTACTGGTAATACTATCCGCTCTGTCTCTGACTATCCGCTAAGGCCTAGAAAATAATAACGGTGAATTAAAAGTAATTATATGCCGAGGAAAACAAGCATGCACATGCCTTAGTTTTGATATTGTCTTCACATGACGTTCACAAATAGTTACAGAATAAGGGGGATTATCTTGACGTGACATTGACAAATAGTTGCAGAATACCGTGGAATATTTTTAAAATTATATATTTAATGTTACATATCAATACTAGTTATTTGAATTAAGTTATTTTATTTATAAGAAATTATATTTTGAAAAAACTTGGGAGTACATTTTTTTTGCGTTCGTTTTTTTAGTTCTTCTTTCTGGATATTGTTTGGGAACTATATTTGATGGATTATGCGCTTCTTCCATAATCATATTTACCAGTAATTCTTTTTCTTATTGATTGTTTTTATAGTTTCAAAGAAAAACGAGTTTTTAATACGCCTAGCCTGCGACACAGCTTTAAAAATATGGCAACGCTGTTTGGGTTTTTCTTTTTTGGGTCATTCTACGCATTCTTGAAATTCTACAAAGGATGCACATTTATTTCTGACCTAACCTTGAAGCTTGCAGTCTCTCTTAACGCATAAAATTTGATAATAAAAATACGAATGAATATCAGCAATATTTAAAGTGAACAAATAAATTTGTGGTAGTGCCACTGTGCGAAAAGGAGCAATAAAATAGGTTGTGGTGTCAAAACAACAATATCCGATAAGGTCGTATGTAATCTTTAATTGCTCGATATTAAAGAAGTTGCCCATTATTTCGATATCAGCTCACCATGGGTTATTTGGCAACAAAACAGCTAACAGTGTTGCAATGAAATCTAAACAACTGGCAACAGTACCCATCAAAAGTGCTGGCATGGAATTCAATTGTAGGCGTCGTTCAACCAGGACGAAGGTCGCCCAAAAACGGTGTTTTGGATGAAAACTTTCATGTGGTTTTAAGATTTTTATTTATTGTTGTTCCCCTCACTATGCCAACTTGTGTGTTTTGACAAGTAGCCAACCAAACCAATACATTTAACATGATCAGTTGGGAAGCCCTGAACTGCAATGTAATTTGGTTTAGTGCGCGACTGTGAGTACGTTAAATCACATTAAAAAGCCTCTAATTTAATTTTATTTTATTGTACATTTTATTTGTTTAGTTTTTTTTTTTTTTTGTTCACTTCAATAATTATTGTATATTTCCAGTCTTTGACCATATACGGAAGTGGTAAAAAAAAGAGTTTGAAACCATGAAGGTTTTTGGTTAACGTAATTTTTTTTTATGTGCGACTTTGCAGCGTTGAATAGAGCCCAATGGTCTAATATTAATTGGCATTAGCTTTTATTTGTGGCACACTTTTGTATTTCAAATATACTCGTATTTTATTAAAATACATAACTTTTGAATTTGAAAAAATTTATACACGTATTTACAAAATATATGAATGTATTTATAATATTGATCATTTGAAAGAAAACAAAACTATTATTTCAAGTCAAGTGTTTCATATTAAATATGTGAAAGAGTATAACACATTATTTTATTATTTTGTTATGCCGGAAAGGGAAGTAATAAACAAGAATTATTTAATATAGAACTTGAAAAATATACAATTTTTCGGTTCTTTGCACAAATGGAAGTGAATAAATTAATAAAATTTTACTAATTTTTTAAACGGATGTAATATTATATGCATAATGATGGCATTACACAAAAGTACATTTAAACTTTAAATGTACTTTACATTTTAAAGTCTATCCTCTCACTGAGAACGTTTTCGTTAGCCTGTCACTAAACATCAAATACCCGATTTGTTCAACTCACTATTCTACAGTCCTTAGGATTATCGATCAAACGGGATTTTTTAATGAGGAACCGCTGCTATTTATTATTCAATTCCAGGTTTTTATTAAATACACCTATTTTATACTTTAAGAAGAATTAAATTTGCATTAAAAAAACAAACCAAATCAAAAGGTCTATTTCAGGGTTGGACAATTGAAAATTTTTTGGAACAAATTTCTTCCTTTTCCTTTTATATTAAATAATTCTTGTTTAAAATCGAACGAAATCAAGGTGACAAATTGCGGCAATCGATATCAATCGAAGTTTGTATTTTAAATGTATTAAAATTTC
Source organism: Linnaemya tessellans (assembly GCA_951800035.1). Taxonomy (NCBI): domain Eukaryota; kingdom Metazoa; phylum Arthropoda; class Insecta; order Diptera; family Tachinidae; genus Linnaemya; species Linnaemya tessellans. The sequence continues at coordinate 154,204,452 of OX637532.1, read as the reverse complement.
GATCGATATCGAATGCAGTAATTAGGCTTCAGTTCTGTTAATTTCTATTAAATTTTACTGCAGTAGATATTTGAAAAAGGATCGTGAGTGAGTGGGTCCTGTTGGCTGAAGTAGTAGAACACGAGACTATGAAGCGGAGAGTCCTGAGTGCGAGCCCCCGCTGAGTCATGAAATATTGTGTTGAATTCTTCTGATCAGCATTAGTGCGTGGTTGTGTTAGTTGTTGCCAGCCTGTTTTCAGTGATGAAGGCATAGTACTGGTCACTGGGACACTTACTGGCAGCGACTGACCCTATCATGTACTAAAAGCAGAGTAACAGCACCCACCTTCGTCGGCCCTGTAGCAAAAATTAGCCGGCGAAGTAAAAGGTTGAAACAGCTACAAAAAAAAAAAAAAAAAAAAAAAAAAAAAACTGTCTATCTTCTCATCTTTCCTAATCTGTCCCCTCAATACTATCCCCTCGTTTTCAATTCCAGCGCAATGCATTGCATATATAGGGGTCATCCCCTGAGTGCTGGTCCTACTCCTAAAAAAAAAAAAAAAAAAAAAAAGAGTAAGTTTTCTTCTTCAATCATGCTGAAATCGTTTAGCTCTCATACAAATAGTTCTGGTGTTTTATTTTCATATTTAAGAATTCGTAAATTTAGTTATAGAGGGTGCTGGTGGCCGAACTGGTTAGCACGAGACTATGAAGCGGAGGGTCCTGAGTTCGACTCCGCTCTCAGTCAAGAATATTGTGTCGAATTCTTCTGATCACCATAAGTGCATGATAGTGTGAGTTGCTGCCAAATAGTTTCAGTGATGAAGGCATAGCACTGATCACTGATATAACTGTCAGCGATTGACACTATCATGTACTAAAAGCAGAGCAACAGCACCCTCCTTCGTCGGTCCTGTAGCTAAAAATTAGCCGCCGAAGTAAAATGTTGAAATAGCTACAAAAAATTCTCTATCTTTTCATCTATTCTCTCAATACTATCCCGTCATACGAAGAGGTCATCCCCTGAGGACTGGTCCGAGTTAAAAACAAAAAAAAAATCTTTTCCACCTCAACCCTCTACGCCTTCAAATTTTTTAATTTACTCATTTAATATTCTGAAGAAAAAAATATCTTAAGAAATAGAAATCGTTTTTTTCCTCTTAACATTAATTTGAAGTGTTCGTTAATTATTGACTTCTGAAAGTTTTTTTTTTTGTTACGAATTAAAAAAACATTTATCTTGCTATGTAAAACCTTTAAACTAAAATATTTTCTATTTAACACATTTAAGATTCTGATATTGCGGCCAAAGGTTTTGGACTTTTCAACTGCACTTTCATTTTATCACATCCTATTAAGGCCAGCAGCTACAACATCTTTATCTTCACCACACTTTAATATTAACATGTCATTAATTTTCTGTGAAAAAAAATTTTTTGTTTTTGAGTTTAACTTCAAAAAAACTGAAAAGACTAAGATCACAATTAATTATGACACTTTCAAAAGAAAATAGCAGTGATGAGGAAAAAAACACTAAAATAGATAGTTGACTTCAAAAACAGACTAACGTCATGTTAACAAAGAGTGGCCACTATTTTTTTTTTTTTTTTTGGCAACTTCGCTTAATCAAATAACTGGTTAAACTTATTTCGTCAAATATTTGCGCCGTACGAATGAATATTTCTTAACCAGCTGCAAAACTATAGGGAAAATGATAAATTAGTTTCAATTTATTTAAAACAAGTAAGAAATCATGGAAATTTCTTTTGAAATTGTACAACGCTATAGGTTATACATGACAAGAGGTGTTAGTTGGAATATACACTCCTATTATTGTAAATAAAAAGGATAAATAATCACATTTTATTTTAAGAATTAATAATCTTAATTTTTGCAGATATTTTATTTTAAACCTTGTCGTTTTCTCTGAGTCAATTTGACGCTTATCAATTATTTCATCACAAGTAGCCATTGTTGTTTTTAACTCGGACCAGTACTCAGAGTATGACCTCTACATATGCAGTGCATTATGCCGGAACTAGAAAGTAGGGGATAGTATTGAGGGGACAGCTGAAGAAGATGAGAAAAATTTTTGGTAGCTATTTTAATCTTTTTACTTTACCGGTTAATTTTTTGCTACAGGGCCGAGGAAGGAGGGTACTGTTTCTCTTCTCTTCCGTACATGATAGTGTCGGACGTTGTCACTTATGTTCAGTGACTTGTGTCACTGAAACAGGCCGACATGCTGATCAGAAGAATTCGACACAATATTCATGACTGAGGCCGGAGTCGAACTCAGGACCCTCCGCTTCAAAGTTTCGTGTTAACCACTTCGGCCACCAGCACCCTAATTTAGAAAAATATGGTTCAATTCGAGAAATTCATTGGAGATTATTATTCGATTACTTGGTTAAAGCAACGGTGATTACTCTTCGGTTTTTTTTTTTTTTTTTTTTTTTTTAGGAGTAGGACCAGCGCTCAGGGGATGACCCCTATATATGCAATGCATTGCGCCAGAACTGAAAACGAGAGGATAGTATTGAGGGGACAGATTAGGAAAGATGAGAAGATAGACATTTTTTTTTTGTAGCTATGTCAACCTTTTACTTCGCCGGCTAATTTTTGCTACAGGGCCGACGAAGGTGGGTGCTGTTACTCTGCTTTTAGTACGTGATGGTGTCAGTCACTGCCAATAATGTTCAGTGACCAGTGACTATGCCTTCATCATTGAAACAGACTGCCAACAACTAACACAACCACGCACTAATGCTGATCAGAAGAATTCAACACAATATTTCATGACTCAGCGCGGGCTCGAACTCACGACCCTCCGCTTCATAGTCTCGTGTTCTACTACTTCAGCCAACAGCACCCACCCATGATTATTGTGTCCTTTGATTAATAAATACCACATTTTTATATATTTTTTTTATATCTAATACACAAAATGTTTTTCTATCTGATTTTTTTATATTAAAATTTAGCAAATATTTGCTAGATTTTCTTACTGCATAATATCTAGTTGTTTAATCATTCGGTTTTTGTTCTGTTCTTTTCTATTTTTGTCATACGTGGCTGAAATCGTTATAATTCAAATCGCGATTAGAAAAAATAATACGGATTCTCAGTGTCCTGAAATTCAAATGTCCTTGCATGTGCAACGTTTCAGCCATCTTCTTAGAATAAGAAATTTCATGGCAATATATAACCTTTAAACATCAAGCAATTGAGAAAGGAAATTATGCAAATAAAATTTGGCGAAGAACCCTTTAAAACAGCAACTAAATATATTGAGTTCATAATCATTTGTAACAACAAGCTCATAGTTGTGTTCCAATTTTTGACAATTTATGATTTAGCAGTCAAACTAAAAACGAAAATTGGTGCCAGCAAAAACAGACAAGCAAAAGTAAAAGAAATGTCTAGACATAAAAGGAGAAATAGTTACTATGAGTTTGACACAGAAAAAAAAAATAAAACAAATAAATAAAAGGCAACGATAATTGCCTCTTAACGTAAGCAACAAAATAACTACAAATGAGGCATAATGCATGGAGCATGCCCCATGCGGCATGCATTCATTATAACAAACACACACACCGTGCAGCCATATAAAAATTACTATCCAAAAGATTTTTGTTTAATTAAAGCATCACGTTTTAAAGGTGTTAAACAACAAACATTGATTTATACATAAATTAAGAAAATGAAAGCGATACAAGCTTTTTTGAATATCATTTTATTTAATTCGACCTTTTTTTTGTATACTATACACATAAAGATATTCTTCATCAATCGATCACCGGATAGATAGCTACTTTATTGTCTTTCGTATGTTAAAATACCATAACAAAAAACCAAATAGTTATTTATACCTATTCGTAGTTAATCAAAAGCAAACTAAAAGAAGTAAAACTTGAAACAAAATTTACTTTCAATTTCTAACAGGAAATCAAACACGCTTTGAAAAAGAAAGACACACGAATGGATGGATGGATGATAGCGATAAAAAGAAGTTGAATTCAAATAAAATAGATATAAAAAAAGTTTATGTGAAGAAAAAAGCCTAAACAGCAGTATCGAATCAACAAGATATCAATGCTTAAGAAAATTGCATAGCATGTTAAAGGTGGTACGAGTGTTTTATAAGACACCTACGAGGGTTGTTCAAAAAGTGCAAAATATGCTTATGTATAGAAAATTAAATGTTTACTGGTGTTGGTAGAGAAAATGTACTAAAAATGTGAACAACACATTCAAATACAAGGTGGGCCAAAAGATGCTTCGTTCTCTTGGAACCACATGTTGCTTCGTTCTCTTGGAACCACATGTCCTCCAGTCTTAGTTCGTTAAATTGCGGCAGAAAAAACTCGGTTAACTTGGCTCTATAGCCCGCACCGTTCACTGTTGTTGTTTGACCAGCGGCGTCCTCGAAAAAAATGGCACGATAAACCTCATCGTTCATTATGATTTTGATCGAAAAATCGTCCACTTCGTTCTAGACACGATTATTCCGTGTTCTTGGGGAGTGTATTGTTCCATGACTTGTTCACTTGTATTGTACATAAGGAAATGTGATTTTAGGTTATGTTTATAATAAATAATTGAGGTTATGTTTATTATAAATAATTGAGGTTATGTTTATAATAAATAATTCAGTCTTGAAAGCACTTTCAATATTAATTAATAATCAGGACGCAAATTACGGTATTCGATATCAATACAAATTTTTATTAAAATTGTAATTGGAAATTTCGCTCCATGTCGAATGCGCTAAGTTGTCCACAAAATTCTGATTTTTTATTTAAAATTAACAAAAAGATGGTGGGTTCGATCACGCACTGATTCATGATTACATCGAAATTTCCTCATTCGGTTACGCAACAATACCGAAACTGATTGACACTATCACATTCAAAAGAGCTCATTAATGGACCCTCCTTATGGTTTGTTTGCATAAACCTTGCTTTTCAGAATATCCCCACAAAAAAAGGCCAGAGCAGTCAAATCAGGCGACCAATCAACATCACCATTTCTTGAAATAACTTGTTGTGGAAAGAGGTCTCGCAGTAATTACATTGTAATCCTGGCTGTATGCGATGTGGCATCGAATATTTTTCCATTATAAATTTGCCAGGTGTCCACTTCACGTTCACGACTGCCAAATATGAACCGTTAAGATTACTGTTTACCAAAATGGCGGCCAAACAGAGTAGTATATCTTCCCGGCGGACACTCTGTATTAATAACAAAATTGTTATATAGACGAATTTAAAAGGGGCCTACAGTACAATTACTTATTTACTCCGGAATTTTTCCATTTTAACTCAAAAACTTTCCAAACAAATCTCGGTATATGTTATATATAAAACATTGTCTTATATGATCTGGTAATAAAGTTGCAACGAAGTTAAAGCAAGAAAGAAAAACAGACAGATTTTAAACACTTTGAAAAGCACGTTTTTTTTCTTTTATTATAAATTCAATGTAAACAATTTTCTTTTCATGGAAAACTTTTTTTCTCTTTCTTTCATTTTAATAAAATAAAACTAAAAAAATAAAACACCAGACCCACCAACTTCAGCAACATAAAACATAAAACAGAGCGTTTCTTAGCAAAGACCATGTTAATAAAATGTAAAACAAAAAATATAAGTAACTTCACCATAAAACATAACGAAGAACTTTAACACACTATTAACAAACAAACAGCAATAACAACTGTTGTAGATCTTACAACAAACAGCCTGTTAATGATGTTGCTGCTAGATAATAATGATGATGAAAGACAGAACCAGCAACAGGCCAATTTAGACACCGACTAAAACAAACTTAAACAACACAACTAACTACTTTAGTTTATATCTACTACTTAAAAAGTTTGACTGGGTCTTCTTGATTCGATGGGTAGATGAATGGATGGATGGATGGTTGGATGCATGGTTGGTTGGTTGCTTGAATGGATTGATGGCGCAAACATATAACAACAATAAAAAAAAAATAATAATAAAAAACACAAACACACATAGGTATCCAATAGCAACAGCAACAACAACAACGCCATTAACAATAACAACAAGTAGTAAACGACCCAATTATCTACTGACCCACTGCCGGTAAAATAAGTTGTAAGAAGCAAAAGTTGTTAAAGAATAAGAAAAGAGAATGAACAAAGTAAATTTTGTTTGTAACAACAACAACGACAACAACACCAAGTAGCAATAACAGATGATAGTTTTCATAAACCTTCTAATTCGCCGAAAGAAGTCTAAATTTAAAAATAATTTTTCTTAAATGCAGACACCGGCGAAAGGCAACTTCTACAACTCGTATCATTGTAACCTGTTACTACATACTACAACTATTTACAATATATGTAAGTGAGTAGATATAGAAATAGATATTAGAAAACTTGGCAACACTTTATATCTTCTATTTCTGATCGATACTTACTCGTATTCTAATCGGAAACTAAAATTGGAGAAATATTTTGCTCATAAACCGGTATCTTGTAAATACGATTACTAAATTATATAAATATAAAGGCAAAAGGATGGACTTTATTTTTAAGTAAAACACTTTTTTGGCAGACCTGTTGAAGTACAATATGAGCTACAGGGTGTCAAAATCGACCACATATACTTTCGAAAAATTTCAAAAATTTTAAAATTATATACTTTTGTAAAAAGTAATCAAGACATGATTTGAAATGAGTTTTAAAAGGGTTTTAATTTTCACGAATGAGAAATATGAGCATATCATAACATCCAATAGCTTTTTAAATAAACTGCCCGGGTTACACTATACACAGGGTGCATCACATAACACTTGTAAAAAAATAAGTAAGAATGTTATTTCGACAGGTTGGAGTATTAAATATTTTCCAAATGTTTAATAAATAAAAACTCTATTTTGTAGCGGTCACTCCGGGAGGGGCCTTTGGCGGGGACCTCACCTTTGCTATAAAACACTAAAAAGTAAATTTTTGAGATTAAGTGAAAAAAAAATTTTTTTTTGTTTTGATAGGGTTATTTAGTGGGCAAATATGGGGAGAGGGTAGGGCAGAGGAAGATTAGAGCACATCTCAGCTTCGTCATAAAATCTTTAAAATTTAATTTTTATGTAGGCTTAAATTATAAAATTTTTTAAATATTTACACAATTTTGTGATTATGTTGTTTTTTAGAGTTTGGTTTAGTTCCTCTTAGGGGAGCTTTTTTCCCTCTGGTCCGATTCAGCCCATTTAGGCACATGACCAGTGATATCCTTCAAAATATATTTATACCAAATTTCAAGGGTCTGGCTCTTTTCGTTTGCACTGAATCGTGATTTCCACAGACGGGCAGACGGATATTGCTATATCGTCTTAGATTTCTTCACTGATAAAAAATATATGTATATACTTTTTGGGGTCTTCGAGGGATATTTCACTGCGTTACACACGGAATGACAAAGTGAATATACCCTTCAATTCTTTTTTGGAGGGTATAAAAGTAAAGATTTATGTAGACAGGACCATAAATATAAATGAAAATTGTCAAAAATTCTGATACTTCTTGGATGAGATAAGCAATAGAGTAATATTTACGTATTTTGAACGAAAGTTCAAAATACGTAAATACGACCAGAGACTTAATAAGCAACAAGGGATCCTTATTTATTTTATTTAATCCCTTCATCTCACCCATTAAACAAGTAGGTCACATGCACTTTTGTTAATTTGTCTGGGAAGTCACCATCTGTTCTACACTGTAATTAATTACCTAACGTAAGAACTTGTGTCTACACAGTGAATACAAATTAATAATAAAAACACATTTTACTTTCTTAACCCTTTTAAAGTCATATTCCTTTTAATGCCATTCCTACAAAATACTGAACCTTTTGGAATATATTATAAATTGTGCACATCAGTAAAGAAATAACTTTAAAATTGTACATTTTCGGACTAAATCGGTGGTCTAATACAAGTGCAAAAGGGTAAACAAAAAGACGTCGCTTATATAGATATGAAAAATAATAACTTCTTCGGAAAAATTTTATTTAAATGCATAAAGTTTTTAAATGTAATATTCTGCCTGGCCCACGATGTCACTCGATATCGTTCTGTCGTGTAAATATATGTAAAAAAAAAGCGAATTCTAAAATTTTGTTTTTGTTTTAAATATATTTATTTTCGTGGGCCAGGCAGATAATTTTTTAAACTTAGTTTGTGTTTTTTAGTGAAAATTTTTAAAAATGTCATTACAATATCTTGTTTACGGCTGATTTCATAATGTACGATTAAAAATTAAAGTAGACTTTAACGTCAAGTTTGGCATACAAAAGTTGTCGTTAAAGTAAACGTTAAGTCTTAATCATACATTGTGAAAATGGCCGTTAGTATTTAAACTAATTACCAAACACTTTTTACCTTTCACAATTCGTTATATATTACTCATAAGAATTTTTCAAGATGTAACAAACAGTAGTAAATCATGAGTCATGACTATGAGCGAAACACATAAAAACATCTTTTTGTTCTTCTAATAAATAAATATCATTGTTTAAAAAGTATATAAGTTGTTTCTTTAACAATTTGCCGATTCGAATTTTTATCACATTTCAATGAATGGTAATTGCCGGTATCTCTTACCAAAAAAAAAACTATTTAACAAACATTCTACACAAAGTTAAGAATTAGCAATACCCTCTCAATAGATATTTATTGGCATATAGCAAAAAAAAGCCATAATTTAATTAGACACATATTTTATATTTTTGACACCCTAATGTAAAAACTTTATATTTAATACAGCAAAAAAACCCGAACATTTTTAAAATATTAATGCTATAAAACATATACACATATAAGTTTACGATTGAAAGTTAAAAATCAGATTAAAGTTATAAAAATAAATAAAAGGAATAATTAAATGTGATATACAAATACAACAAAGTCATTTATTTAATGATCAACCAATTTAAATAATTTTTATTGGTTCTATTGGTTTATAAGCACAACCAACGAATTGATAAAATCAACTATTGACAATAAACAGCAGGTTTAGATACTAAATTTGGTTAAGGTAATAAAGATATTTAGTTTTTAAAAAAAAAAAAAAAATTTCAACAAAGTTGAATAAAGTAGATAAACCAATTTCTTTTTTTTTTGTAACTATTCGTTTTTCCAAAAATACATAAGATTGGTAATAAATGGAACTATTTTCTTTTCTTACCAAATATTTTACTGGCATTTTTTATATACCTTACATTTTCCACCCTAATTTTTAGTCAAGGTGATTGAGTCACTCTGTTTTTAAAGCTTATTTAATTATGTATTATAATTAAAATAAAAAGAAGAATAATTTGGTTGTTGTAAAGCGTGTTTGTGGATACAAGTATAAATTTAAATTATTTAAAATGGAAGTAAAAACTTTATATGTTTCTTAAAAGAAACCCCCCGACATCAAACTACATGAGTGGACGAACATACAAGGCCAAAATTCCAAAGGCCCAACTAATAAAAAAAATATTTTATGTTTATAAACTGTTTATTTGACATATTGTATTAAAATTTGTTAAATAAGAAAATTATAAGCATGAAATATTTTTTATGAAATGGGTCTTAAACATTTAGCAACAATAACAATCGGACAAGATCTAACTTGATAAATAATCGGTTTTTAAATGAAGGATCATAACAAAATAAATGACCAGAGCTGTCCTGCCGCTCCCGGTATATTCTTCAGCAATGAAATGTAACGTAAATCTAGATGATTCTCCTTTCACAAACTAAAGAATTATTGATAATGATATTTTGGATATTTTATAAATTTTGATCATTTTCAAGTCTCGTTTTGCGAATTCTATATTTTTTGTGAATCTGTATATAAGTGTTTCTATTTTGTTTTTTTTTTCATTATTTGTATTGTTAGTGAATTCTTTATACATGTTCGTTTTTTTAAATTATAAAGGCCGTGTTTGAGGGACGGGGATTAGCTTTAAACTTAGTTTAACGTAACCTGAAGCTCTGATTGTTCTGGCGAAATGTAATTTTTTTTATTATTTCACTAGAGACCAAAAATGTAAGCAAGGCCAAAATGTCCCATCAAAATTGTTTATGCGAACTTGGTAATGGCGGCACAAATCTGTTATGAGATTAACTAAACCTAGTCTAACTGAGATCTCAAAACCCCACCCTAAATAGATCACGAATTGTTCACGAATTATTAATTTTATTTTTGTATTTTATTATTATTATTTATATTTTTATTTTATTATTTTTTATTTTATTATTTATTTATTTTTTATTATTATTATTTATTTTAAATTGTTAATTTTCAATCATACATAATTTATTATTTATTTTTTTATTTTATTATTATTTTATTTTATTAATCATATTTATTTTTTATTTTATTATTATTATTTATTTTTTTATTTTATAATTATTATTTATTTTTTTATTTTATTGTTATTATTATTTATATTTTTATTTTATGATTATTATTTATTTTTTATTTTATTATTATTTATATTTTTTATTTTATTACTATTTATTTTTTTATTTTATTATTATTCTTATTTTTTTTTATTTTATTATTATTCTTATTTTTTTTTATTTTATTATTATTATTATTTATTTTTTTATTTTATTATTATTTATTTTTTATTTTATTATTATTAATTATTTTTTTATTTTATTATTATTATTTATTTTTTTATTTTATTATTGTTATTTATTTTTTTATTTTATTATTGCTATTTATTTTTTTATTTTATTATTATTTATATTTTTTATTTTATTAATATTATTTATTTCTTTATTTATTATTATTATTATTAATTTTTTTATTTCATTATTATTATTATTTATTTCATTATTATTATTATTATTATTATTATTATTATTATTATTATTTATTTATTATTATTTTTTAGGAAATTTTAAATGGAATATAAAACGTATATTTCTAACTGCCTATTTAAAATGTCACTCTAACGAAAACAAAATAATTAATATTGTAGAAAAATAGATTTTGACTTGAAAATAAATAAAAATAAAAAAATACGTACAATTGAAACCTGAACATATGTTGCATATAAAAAAATCTGTTCACGTATTAGGACAGTAAAAAAAGTCGAGACCATTTAAAATGAAGAGTTGAATCTCTTTTTCTTTTAAAATCAAGTAATTCCCACGCACATTGTAAAAAAAAAGTAAACTAATAAATATTTCGAACAAACCAAACAAAATAATAACGAACAACATCAAACATTAACAAGAAAGCAAAGCAAACAACTATCTAACAAAACAAATAAAAAAAAAAAGACTGGATTACAAACCAACAAGTTTTTTACAATAAATGACAACAATCTTACAATGATTTTAAAGAAAAATAAATTACCAGGCAAACTTCAACGTATGTTTAAGAAATATATATAGAAATTAGGTCGAATCGGATTTTTAAATCTTATTAGTAGATTGCACAATTCTTCAAAATAACAATATTATTTTTTTATTTCATTTTATTAATTTAAATTAAGAGCTAACACTTCCTGTATACTATAGTGGCAATAACGATTAAGTTGGAACAATTATGTCCTTTTCAATACAAATTAAGCATTAGTTAATATTAATCGAATGGTTAAAATAGTCCTTACTTTATGCTGTGAGGCAGCCACAAAAAGAATAGCTCTTGAGGGTTTAAAGAATTTTAAGGGTAAAATACAGGCATTTAATATATGGCAGTGAATACTTGAATTATTAATTTTTCCTTATTGATGACTGAGTGCAGGATCGAATCAGTAACTTTAGTTCCGTGATCTACAAGTTAACCACATTTGAAGAAATCAGTTGCAATTCACATATAAATCAATTCATTTATTCAAAAATCTCCAGTTTCTAATTAATTCATTCCTTTAAGCACCACAACGGTGTCTATTAAATGTATAAAATTTATTCTTTTTTTTAATGTGAAAGCATTCAAAATTTTGCAGAAAATATTTTATTATTTTTTCTTATTGTGACCATTGCAGCGTATAGTTGGAAAAATCCCATTCTCGCTTTTTATTTATGCACGCTGAAGCAACAAACTTTAAATTGAATACATGTTATAATTTATTTATTATTCTTCATAGCCAAAAAGTGTGTTTTTAATTGAAGTAGCTTTAAGTGGTATACAGTGTTGCCATATGAGCGGTTTTATATACATATATGTATATATATATATATATATATATATATATATATGTATATATATATATATATATGTATATATATATATATATATATATGTATATATATATATATATATATATGTATATATATATATATATATATATATATATATATGTATATATTTTTATTTAATTTTTTTGTGGGGTGAAAGAGACAACAAGATTTTTACACAAGAAAACCCCATATTTTTCGTCACGCAAAGGAAAGGCGGAATATGTGGCGCGCAAAATAGAAAGGGACCTAAGGGTAAAAACCGGTTTTGTTCAGGAGAGCCATTTTAAAGATTTAAATACCCTTAGGTCCCTTTCTCTATGCGCTGTCACATATATAAAACTGTATTTGAAATGGCAGATAAAACAATTCCGATGACACATTGGCGAATTGCTTGTGTTTATAAAGCAACTTTGACGTGTGGCTTGTAAAAGAAGAAAATCAAATTATCAATTCAACATAAAAATAAAATCCTTTATATTTATTTTGGCAATAATTGTATATTTCGATCTTGAATATTTGTTTTCTTATCTCAGCATACAGAATATATATTAAAGTTATTTTTTTGTTTTTTTTAATAAATAGTTTGTTACAATAATAAAAATAGTAAATAGAAAACATTCGAAATGCGAACATAAATACAATAATATATAAACATTATAGACTTGCACAAAACTAATCATTTGTTTTTTCAAATTTTATTTATTTTCTTCATTTGTTTTTTCGCTAATGAATAGAAAACGGAAAAATAATTTTAGCTTAAAATTCAAAAACATACACCTAAATTTCTTTGTTATATAAAAATAAATAGAGAAAGCTTCAGTTTTGTTCAACTCAATACAAAATTATTAAGATTATTAACAAACAAAAAAGAAATAAAATTATAAATAAATAAAACTTTAAACGATAAAATGAAAATACTTGTAAAATATATAGAAAATGAAAGGCTTGTTAATTGTGCATAAAATTAAATTGAATGTGGTATTAAAAGAAAATTTTAACAAACAACTTATTTGTAGTTTTCCATTTTTTCCATGTTGCTTCTTTTTTTTCAAAGCCATAAATAATTGTAAGCCAAGTTATTTCTTTACATATAAGAAGAGATAAAATCGCATTAAATAAATAAATAAATGTATGTATTTTATACACATACATACGTATATGTATACAATAAAATGTGATCGTGTGAAAATTCAAGTTGCATGCCACCGTGAACATAGTTGCAAAAAATTAAAAGAAATAAATAAATAAATAAAATAAACATAAAAAGAGAATTCTCGTGCACCATTGTGTTGTTTAATATGGTTAAATATTTTTTTCTGGTTGGATTTCTTAACAAAACCCACAAATGCGAATAATGCTGAAAAATCTGTGACATTTCAACTTCTTCTGTTTTGGTTTTAATTTTCCATATTGTTTTGTTGTCGCAAGAAATCATTAACTTAAAAAACTACATAGTTTTATTTAACAAAAAAAAAAATAAATAAAATAAATTGAAAAAAAAAACTAACAATAAGGCGAGATATCTTAAACTTTGTGTTGCACAACTATACAAAAAGGTTGGTAACTCAAGTTTTCACACAACTATATATTTGTTATAAGTAAATAGTAAATAATTAAAGTCATAACATATTGTCTTATACTAAATATGGTAAAATTATAAGAAAAATAATTAATTAACTGCTGAGCTTGAAAATACACACATGTAAGAAGAAACATATTTATTTAAAACTACACAAAACAACACAACAATTTGATAATTTTGAGAACTGAATTAAAAACACCTTTTTATAATACGCATGTTTTAAGAAAATACCTTTCAAACAACTGCCTTTCTAGCATTACTCTTAAAACTACAGGTTAAAAAAGCATCAATATTTAAAAAAGTAATTTTAAAAATAGTAGTTTTAATAAAAAAAATTTTAGAAACATATTTTTTAAAATATATAATTACACAAACAAAGTACCTCTTTCTTACTAGGAATCTTCAAAATAACACGTTTTAAAAAGGTATCTTGAAAAGTAACCCTTTTAAACAAGGAACAAACGCCCTGTCAAAAATTGTTTTAAAAAAGTAAGTTTTACATTTCAGAAAAATTCTTTTAAAAATGAAATATTGTTTCAAAAATGTTCCTTTGAAACACCATTCAAATACGAACATTTGAAAAAAAATTTCAAAAACATATTTATAAATTTCATTAAAAAGAAGTTTTTAAAAATATAACAAAAAAAATTATACTTTTTAAAAAATTATAATATAATAAATTAGTACATATTTGTAAAAATTTTAAAATAGAGATATTTTTGAAAAAAAAAAAACGTTTAAAAATAAGTAGCTGTCAAAAAAGTACCTTGAAAAAAATGTACTTGCTAAAAAAATGTACCATTTGGGAGAAAGTACTTTTAACAACTACATACATTTAAAAATATTGTATCGTTTAAAAATATATCTTTCAAAAAAGTATACTTTTACATTTTAAAACAAACATATTTTTTGAAAAAAGTAAACTTTAATTTTTTATAAAAGGCATATTTTTCAAAACAGCAGCTTATTAAAATAAAAATAAAAAATAAATAACTCTTAAAAAGTTTACATTCAAAAGAACATTTTACTATTTAAAAGATAAAATTTCAATAGATAACATCTCTTTAAAAAACGCACTTGCTTTTTGTAATTCTCAATTGATTTTGTGCAAAATTTTAAATTTTTTTCTATTTTACTAAAAATAATGGCAATGTATCTGTATTTTTGAAAATAATTATTTACAGAGGAAAATCAGAAAATTAATTCAATGGTCCTCAAGATAAGGACGGGTTGGCCAAGGTTGACCACAACAGGTATCAAATAAATTTTGTGATTAGTAAATTTTCTAACATAGACCGGTTTTAATGAAATTTAAAGGTGTACATTTTTTAAAACAATTGAGAAAAATGTGTAAATTGTTGCCAAAAATTTAAATTATTTGTGTGTTTTCGCAAGTATGTAGAAGCAACATTTTCATTATAATTTTTGTATAATAAAGATACTGAAAATAATCTGCCTGGCCCACGATGTCACTCGCTATCGTTCTCTGTAATAAATATATTTAAAACAAAAACCAAATTTTAGAATTTGTTTTTGTTTGACATGTATTTACACGATAGAACGATATCGAGTGACATCGTGGGCTAGGCAGAATTTTTTTTTTCTTTGAAGTGGGTTTGTTAATAGAAAAAAGTTTTAATATTTTAATACCTATTTTTCAAAATAAAATAAAAACTAGCGTCTTAACAAAATTTCCATTGATACAGTAATTGGTTTTTTTGGAATATAAACCTCCTAAGGAAAGTTCTTATTTACAAAAAATAGGAAGAAATTTTCCAACGAAATTTACATGTGTGTTTTCCACAAAATAAACAAACGGCTAATGAAATTTTAAAATAAATTTATAATGCTCGGTACGTCTGGCATTAATCAAAGTGCTAAATCGTAACTCTAAAAGTCGTGAGTCAAGAAAATAATAATTATACCTATTGATTTGCCACAAAACTATATGCCTCTAGCTTAAACCGTGAAAATAGTAAAACATTCGGAATTATTTTCATATATTTTAAACTAATTACAATGCAATATAATAGCAAATTTTTATTTAAGTTTTTCGTAAGATTTATAAAAAAATATACAAGACATACGAATAGAAATTGTTCAATATAATGCCTACATTTTTTAAATAAAATAAACTAAACTCTATCCCTCGTATTCAAAAAAAAAAAATTAAATATATTTGAAATCTGCTTTAAGGAAATTTTGTATAAAAAATTATGAATAAAATATATTTCAAACTCATTTTAAATTTTATAAATATGGGAGATGATGTGTATGATATAATTAATATTTTTCGAAATAAATTAGTAAATTGATCCAACTAAATGAAAATATGAAAAATAATTTTTCTTATCATTTTATATTTATTATTATGCTAAAAAAATTTTCTCTGTGGTTTTATTGTTTGCTTAATTTGTTTTTCACTCTAATGTTGTCCTCTAAAACTTTTCAAACCAAATTGATGCCATATTTTCAATCTGATAAAAACATAAGTATAAAAGAAAGTTTTCTCAGTTTTCTTTAAACTTTTGTTTTCGAATCTCTACTTTAATGTTACTTTTATAATTTCACCCATCTTTAATTCAATTCATTTTTAATTAAAACCTTTTTAACCTTATATTAAAATCATAATTACATACTTACATACAATAATAATAATAATAACAATACAGAAAGAAAATAGAAACCAACACATAGATAGAGATAGACCTTTTTTAAAATGCTGTAGCAAAACACAAAACCTGATCCCCTTTCTCAAGCCAAGAAATTATATTATAAAAGAATATAAATTAGAAATATTTAATTTCATTTTAATCTACACTAATTACTTTCCTAAATACACTACACAGCATAATGATAAAAACAATAATGATCATGGACATTATCACTGAGTTTTATCATTACAACAATAATGCACAGTGATGCTAATTATGCGGAGAATAATTAATAATATAATAACAATAAATAGCTGGACAAGTTAATCACTTGTATTAAATTTTATGCACAAAAAACAAGCTATTTCTCTTTTTTTTAACTTAATACAACTTTAAGTGCTAAGAATAAAAAAAAATTTAATAAAATTAAATAAAAAGATATTAACATACTAAGTAATATTTAATGCAACTTCATGTATTGGTTTGAGGAAAAGTTTAACTTCTTTTAATAGGCTTTGCGAAATCGACTGAAACTTTTTATAGAAACAAAAACATTTGCTGAATCAAATAAAGTATTATTCCAGACAAAACTATTTTTATTTTTCAATTAATTAAAACAAAAAATTAACTTACGAAATAATTTTGTAAAATCAAATACATGTACAAACAAAAAGCCGGGTTATACACCAGGAGGCAAATTACGGCATTTGATATCGTTGGAAATTTTGCCTTTAAATTGTATTGAAATTTCGATCGATATAGAATGCGGTAATTTGGTCTCATAGTTTTGCTATTACTTTTAGTGTAGAATAAGTTAAACATCGAAAAATTATTGTCTATTTTACAATTCTTTCTTTGTACAATTATATTTTAAACAAAAACAAAATTTCATCAAGTGTTTTCATTTCAAATGTAACTGTACGAAAAAAAAGAATTTTTTCGACATCATGAAATAAGCAAGAAACAGAATCAGGCAAACTTTTTATTAAACCTAAAGAATTTTAAACATATTTGTTGCTGATTTATATGATCCTTATAGGATCGAAATGATAATGATAATATAGTTTTGCTTGAAGAAATTAAAAAAAAATTCTATGCTTAAAGAAGTGTATCTAAATGCTACATATCGAGCAATGAGACTAGCAATAAATATCTCAACAATACTGTTTGTTGATTTATTATGTTCAACACATGGGAACACGTGGTTACACAATGCAAACATAAATGTTATGGTGCATTTTTTATAATACATTTCTTGTTAATTATAAACATAAGAAATTGTTTGGAATACGAAAAATGTTTTCTACAGAATTTTTTGCAAATATTGCTTTAATATACTTATTCATTAATTTTTATGTCATTAATTTTATAAAAACGTCAAATTGACTTTTTATGTCTGCAATAATTGCTAACGAAAATTCATATGTTAACATATTTATTGCTAGTTAGATAGGTTGTTATAAATGCTAAATTCCAATTTAGCATTTAGCCGAATTCAAAAAGTTTAGGAAATTACTTTTCCCCAAACCAATACATCCAGTTTGTTTAAATCCTAAACATCTTATGGATATGTAGACTTAAGAGCTATTTATTTATAATAAAATATAAATCCAAATAACATAAACATTTTGAAAATGAAAGAAAAACTGTATGTTTAAATACTTTTCTTAAGCAAAAAGTTTAATAGTTAAATATGAACGTGAGTGTGAGTATAGAGTACCATGGAGTGCATGGTAAGTATCTAGATACAAGTAACGAATAAAATAAATTGTACATAAAAAAAATAGTAATAATTTGCATACACATGGTAGTAGATGATGATGATGATGATGACGGTGTTGATGTTGATCAAAATGAAAATAGGGAGAATAAAGCACACATTATGGAAACTAGCTGGCTGGCTGGCTGGCTGACTGACTGACTGGCTAGATGTTGCTTTGGGCTGCTTCGTTTTATGGTCAGACACAAAAAACAGCAAACAAGAAGTATGTAAAATGTTTAGCCAAGTCATTCAGTGAGTTAACTAACATGTTTGCTGCTTGGATGCCGTTCTCGCCTTCCGTTCCTCCATTTGTCTTAACTTTTTTGCTTAAAATCCAGCCTTTTGTAGCGAAACGGATGACTGGCTGGCTGGCTGTTTGGTTTAAAGTACTTTGTGGAGAGTGAAAGTGAAAGTTTTTTTTTGCAGATTTATTTTTTAAAGGTTTAATATTCCAGCTGGGTTTTTGTTTTTTGGATTAAATTTTGTTTTATTCAAATTTGCGTTCGTAAGTTATAAAGAAAAAAAAAACAGTTTTACAAGCCATATTCACTGCTTATATTTTAATTTATTTTGTTGTTTTCCATAATTTTTTCGGTTTCTGTTGTCTAAGGTTTGGATTTTGTTAGTGCTTTCTTTTGTTTTTTATTGTGTTTAACCGTTGCAAGTCATTTAAAAATCAATTAAGCGGAAACAGGAAATCATAACATCTTTTATGAAATATCTACAACAACAGAAGCAGCAGCAGCAGCAGCAAACAAGTCTTAACGAATGATGTTGTTGTTGATCTCTCCATTTTTTTATTTTTCAGTTTTAATTTCATATAAACATTTTAAATTTTTTTTCTCTTTATTATCATTTTAACGGTTTAGGTTTTTAAAAATTATGCAATACTTTTTTCTTCTCTTTTGTATGTCTCCAGTAATGGCATTTCTTGTTTTCATTAACACTCGTATTGAGGTCAAAATTTCATAATCGTTTTTATATTTTGATTATAAAATTAAAAGGGTTGGGTTTCTTTTTATTAGCGATTGATTTATTTATGTGAATATAACAGGAAACACTTTCTTTATGTCTTCTTTGGCAAATTAAATTTATAGATGAATTTCGTGCTGATGAAGATGAAATTGTGAAATGGTTTATATTGATTTTGTTTTTAATTTATGTTGTGCCTATTTTAGCAGAGTTTTGGGTTAACAGATGCTATACGTTTGATCGTTTTAAAAATTTGTGTAAATCAGTCCCACCAAAACAAATCGAAAGTTATTGTAAAAGCTTTATAGTTCATCCACTGCGTGTCGAAAAATTGTAGTTATAGAATTTAGTGTTCTAGAACAATTTTTTGCCAGCAACATTTACTCTAGACAAGCTCCTTGAGTCATTGCCGTCCTATGGCAATACCTAGTTAAATTCCTTAATTTTATTAACAATCCTTATCATGTTTTTTGCCAGGCTTCTCGTGTATTTCTTTTAATAGTTTTTTATATATTAATATAAAATTTTAATTTCAGCATACAAATCGATGTACAGAGATCCAATACTTTTATTTGAGATGTAATAATTTTAAAGTAATTATTTTTCCAAAAATACTTTTTATTACTGCCGGTTCAGATCTGTAGTTTCTATTACGATCTTGGACACTGGAAATATATAGTTTTTATGCTTTCATTGTATTTTCATATGATTTATGGATTTGACTCTTAGCAATTGATGTTTAAATTATTATTATAATTGTATTAAAAGAGCTTTTAACAATTTATTTTTGTAAGAATTTTTTTTTAATCTACCAGCAGATATATGGCCTCAAATTGGTACCATGAAATTTATTTATTTTTTCTTGTTTAATTTGGGAGAACCTTCGGAAGTATATGAACTGGGAGTGTGAGTGGTTATACGCCTTACTAAAGTGCTGACATGTAAGCGACATTTGTAGCTGCAATAGTTGCTGTCTTATAAATTTCAGTTTGCAATAAATCAAGAGTCCCGGTTATTCGTTTCAGTTAATCTCCCAAATATCTTAAACGATATCAATGACATTGTTTATGTTCCACTTTAAAAGAGATATAATTTTATTTTTTTCTTTTGAGATCATAATTCTGTTGAAATTATTTTGCTATTTGTTTAGATTTCAAATCCAAAAGAGTTTCGGGACCACTAATTATTTTGTAATTATTCATAATTTGTTTTTCCATTTTAACATTTACATGATCACTTTTAATTTAGCCAAATTTAGTACAGACTTCCACCTTACAAAAATATTCTGCATTTCAGCATTTGTGCTGTGCTTTCTAAAGAAATCATTTTCTTTAATATAAAATTCCTTAATTTTTACACCCCATAAATCCATGAATAAAAGTTTGTATTTCCATAGCTAAAATACTTTATACTTTCAGTTATTAATTGCAATAGCTTCATTTTTAATTATTTTGTTCATTTTGATTCCATTTATACGGTAGAATATACGGCTTTTGAAGAACCCAGTGAATCGAAGAACGATGACAGTGCAACATTATTTGAAGTTAGAGCAGATGAAGTTAATTGATCGTTGCTGTTTCTGGTGTTGGTGGTGGTAGTAGACGAAGTTGCAGTTGTGGTTGTGGTAGTAGTAGTAGTAATGATGATGCTATTTCCCAATTGCCTTTCATGTTGTTGCCACATCAGATCGAAACAATTATTGAAAAATTGTTGATCATGTTGGTGTTGCTGTTGCAGTTTCTGTTGTGGAGGTTGATGATTTTGTACCAGATCATTGAACTGCGGTTTTTTTAGCTGTTGCAGAAATTGTTCATTTTCAGTAACAATCACGGCTTTTGGTGCTGCAGCATGTAAATGATTATTATTTAAATCAACCAAAAAATCTAAGGTGGGTGCTGCTTTTGTAGTTGTGCCCATAACAACATTGTTGTTGGGTGTTAAAGGAGTCGTTTGTTGCATTGTTGATGTTGATGTTGATGCAGCTGTTGCTGAAGTTGATGTTTGTGTTGTTAGAAAATTTGATGTAAATTTAACTGTAGGCGAGGAAGACATTGATAAATTGCCACAGGAAGAAGTTGACGAGGACGACGATGACGATGACGACGATGACGATAATGAAGCTGATGATAAAGATGATGGTGACAATGACAACTTTGTTGTCGTTATATGCAAATTATCGAAATTAAAAACTAAATCATCTGCTGCATTTATATGGGCACTTTCAATACCGCTATCGTTAGAGAAATCAGCACAAGTTGAATTGGCTGATGAGGAATTTGAAGAGGTGGTTGAAAATGACGACAAAGAATGGCAGGAAGACAAAGGCAGATCGCATGATTCATTAGAGCAAGTTTCGATAAGTTTCTTGGAAATTTCGTTAATAGATTTTGTAAGTAAAGTTTCCGCAGTTTCGGGTAGTAGAAGCATATTATCCGACGTTGTGAGCGAATTATCCAAATTAGAAAATGCTGTGCAATTGGAATTTTTGAACAATTCATTTGCTAAATTAATGCCACTTAGTATGTTGTTGTTGAAAAACTTATTGCCCTGTATGATGTTAACATTATTATTCATCTTATTGCTGTTGTACGAACAACTCAGCTGATCTTTGTTGCGTTTGGAGCCTATAACACCAACTATTTCGGCTCTGGCTTTTGGCCAGTTGCATTCAGGTTTAGTAGAAAATTCCGTTGATGATGTCGAGTTAGTGTCACATAAGGAACCAGTGCCACTTGTATCTGAAGCTGAGGAGTCTGAAAGAGATCGTCGTAAAGGATAGTCCCATAATGATCTTAAAGGATCGCATTCATTACAGAAACATATACCATGATTAATATTACTGCCAGCCGTGCATCTTGGCTCCTTTTTATTTGGAGGTAATACATCAAAAATAGGCCCCGTCTTATTGGCTCGTTGTGGGTGCTCATTTAATTGTGTTATTTGTGTAAATTTTTGCAAACACTTTAGCAAATCTTCCGAAGATTTGTAGGATTTTACGGTGCCAACTTGAGCACTGGCAGATTTATCATGTACAATTTTATTGTCCATCTTCAAATAGACCGCATTTGCCAAATTACTGGGAGGTTTGCGATCCTTCTTTCGTCTTTTTCGCGGCTTTATTATGCGCGGCAAACAAGTCTCATTGCTGTTGGAAGAGTCGCCATTATTTGAAGACGAATTTTCACAGTCTTTTGGATGCCTTGATTGCTGCTCCAAGTTCTCCTTAGACTTTGATGAAGTTAAGGATGCTGGTGCAGAACTTTGATAGCGTAGAGGCGTACGAGTTCTGTTCTGTTGTTTGCTGTTGTTGTTATACAGCAGTGCATTTCCTGTGAACTGTTGCTGATGCTGCAAGTTGTTTGAGGAGGCATATGGATTTGGAGACCAATATTCTGTATTTTGTTGCTGTTGTTTGTTTAGCATTAAAGGTGCTCCCTGGGCATGAGCTGCCGCATAATGGGCCGCAGCTGCATAATTTTGCGCAGTATTGCTGTGCAATATGTTTGGCCAATTCTTTCCGGGCGGTGAATGCGACTGTTTGCGTGATATTCTTTGCCTCTGGCCAGGTGTTAGATGGGCAGTGGCTGTTGATATTAGGGGAATGCCAGCACATTCATTAATTCTCTGCTGATTTACCACTGATAAGGGTGGCAGTTTTGCATAATTGGGAGCTGTCAAAGGCATACGTTCAGAGGCGGGAGAACTCATTGGTATTGCGTGTGGAAAAACGTTTGGGTGAGGATAGTGAGAAGTATGTGTAGGATGTTGGTAAACTCGGTTATTGGGAAATGGTCGACAACTTTGTAGATTTATATTGTTGGGAGAATTTATACTATTTGGGTTGCTAGTGGGAGGTTGGGAGGAAAAGCAAGGCGCACTAAGATGTGGATTCCACATATGAGGCGGCGGCGGTGGCGGTGGTTGCTGTTGTTGTAGAACATGTTGTTGTAGGTGATGTTGATGATAGTTTTGTTGCGGCTGTAAATGAGCGCCCGTCTGCTGTTGCAAGTTTTGGTGAGTTTTTGTAAAATGTTGCTGCTGTTTCAAACAATTATCCACTGCACAGTATTGTTGCTGATGATGCGACTGCTGCTGTTGTTGTTGGCTTGTATGGGGTCTCATAATCCTGGGAATGTTACTAATTGTTGTTCTTGCTGTAGCTATTCCTATTGCTATTTTATGGCGTCACCAGTAGCATAATCCGGGCGAATAGAGCAAACATTAGATATGTTTTTTTTTTGTTCAATAAATATTAAAACCAAAAAACCCAAAATGTAACTGTTTAAATTTTAATTTAATGTGTTTTGTTATTATTTTGTTTTATTTAAAATTTTTCTTTAATATTTAACTTTATTTTATAGTCGATAATTTTGTTGTTAGGCTTCGTTTTTTTTTTTTTTTGCCTCAAGTCGATATTTCCTTTTTTACATTCATCGTTAGATTTATTTGATTTCCGCACTTTTTTTGTTTAAAACAGAGTTTTTTTTTATTAATTATTTATATTAAAATTTTTTTATTCATGTAAATTTGCCAAATAATTCGTACACTCATATTTCTTGTAATATAATTTTATATAAAAAATTTTATTCCATTATTGTCATGATTGACAAATGCATTTTACGTATTTTATTTAATTGTTATTCCTCGAAAGCGGATGTTTTCTAGTTTCAACACGGATTTAACTTCTTTTCTTCAACAAACATGTAAAAGACGACCGTATTTAAACGCGAAAGTTGTTTATGTTGATTTCTTTTTCTTGTAACAAGAAAAAGAAAAGTTTTCTTGCCAAGAGCTTATTTCTAAACCGCACAACCGTTTTCAAGCCAGACTTGTGGCAGACTAAAAATTCAATTTCAATTAACTAAAGCAACTGCCTACCAAACAGCATTAAAATATAAAAAAACAACACATACACACACACACGTGACAAATAAAGCAAAGAAATAAAAAGCTTTGTTATTAACCATGGTCTAGTAATACCACAAACAAGACCAGAGTTACAGCAAAAAGCACGTTTTGGTAACAAAACAAAAAAAATTAATAAAAACACAAATAAATGCTAATAACACTCCGCAAAGCAAAGCTCACAGACCAGTGATGCCAGAATGATCCCTAATGAAAATCGGATTTAAATATTTTTCGTTTCCCACAAAAAAAAAATATATTTTATTCGGAACACAAAACCACATAGGAATAGTTTCTGGATATTAAATTCTGGAAATTTGTAAGATTTCGAGATGCTCTCAAAATAAAACTGCGTTATAACTCCTCTATAAACACTTTTCTTAAAATATATGTATGTACATAGATGTTAGAGTTTGGCCGATACCTATGATTAAGCCAACATAATTTAAAACGAGCTAATGTACGAGTTCGATCCAAGTCTACTATCTGTGCATATATTCTCCGTAAGCCATCCCGTCACAATTTTATTAAATTCCCAAAAATTCTGGCATCTCTGAAACCAATCAACAATAATACTGCGCTCAAAAATGAAAAATGTCTCACATAATGCACTCTCTCACTAGTTAATTAATAAAGCTCAGCTTTATTTTCCGCAGCTTTCAAGAGAATCTACCAATTTTTTTATGATGGCTTTTTTTTAATCATGCGTTAGAAGACATGATTAAAATGTATTTATTGTATTTTGTGGTTTAAGAAGCTTTTCTTACAATAATAATAATAATACAACTGCAATTGTTTTTGTTGTTGCTATTTATGTCGAGGCCGGTAAGTTCTTTTTTTTATTGAGTTTCATCCAAAAGGTTTAAAGACTTTATGTTCGAGTTTTTGTTGTTGCGCTGTAAAGTACAACAACTGCAACTGATTTTACAACCACTTCTCATATTTATGTTTTTTTTTTTGTTTATGACCAACACTCTTCATCCGTTTAAGACAATATTATCTTTGAGGTATATAAGCCCACAAATACACACGTACACAACACATGCATACGTTTGTATGCATTTTATTTTATTTGGTTCTAATAGTAATGCATAGAACTTGACAATGTTTTTATGGCGTTTTTCCAAAAATTGGTCGTAGATTTCTAGATATGCATGTCTACTATAGGGTGTCTTTTTTTGTAAAAAGCTGTATTTTTCCCAAATGGATTTATTAATATGTTTAGTACAGTAAACTGTATTGAAGCTTTTTGCGCAACCGCATTACATCTGGTGCGGCTTATTAGCTTCTGGCTCGATATTACAGATGCCAAGAGGGAAATTTCGATAAATCCCCAATATTTATTTTTTTATTTTAATAGCTGACTGTAAATAATTGTAGTGCTACAAAATTATATGTATATGTACGCAACTTTAAAAAAGTGAAGAAATTAATTCAGCTAATGGAAGAAAAAACTTTCCCGGGAACAGGTTCCCGCTTATGGCATCTTCCACAACGTTAAAGAAAATATATTAAAAGTTAACGGTCAGAGAAAAGGACTATTTCAATTATCAGTAAACAATTAATGCCTTTTCGACGATGTCGCCAGCGTTCCTTTGATCTAATAAATAACTTTTAAAACCAAAACAAATTCTAAAATTGTTATTGTATTTATTTTTTTCTTTTTATTTTTAATTTTTTCAAAAACTCCTAAGCTGGCTTTTCGAAGGTTCTGAATTCTAACTCCAATCCTGTGCTAGTTATTACAAAAACCAGTACCTAGTCTATAGACATTCAAAAATGATTATGTTCAAAACACTACAGGTAGCGATGACGGACCTGTATAGCATCATGGCTTACAGTTGGACTTTATTTGTTTATAAAATTTATTTCCTAAATTAATCATTTCACGAACGATTGCATTTAAAGTAGTCTTCCTCTAAAAATAACACCTGGTGTACAAACATGTATAACCATCAATTTAATTGATAAATTGAACACGTGATTTGAATAGGGAAATATAACAAAATTTTATCAATTCGTTTGTAAAAACGCAAGCGCAGTATGTACTTTTTTAATTGTTTTATCGTCATGTTAAACGTCAAAAATATAAAGAATAGGAAACCTAAAAACGGTATTTTTTATTTTTATTAAATTTTAATGTTAATTAGTAATATATTATTTATTTACGTTTTTTTTCATTTCAGAAAATATGCATTAACTAATTTTTAATAAAAATAGGTATTGATCTGAATACATTATGAAATAAATAAAAATTAAAACTTGAAAAAATTAATAAAACTCCAAACCACGAATATGTAAAATAATAATTAAAGTTGTTATCGTGATATTTTTTCAATTTATTCCAATTACTGTAAAGTTTGTTGTTAATATTTTATTAAAAAAAATAATCATTGCAAGCATTATGATATTTTAAGAGTTAATTTTTTATAAAATATTATAAAAGTTCAAAAAGCTAATTTTCAAAGTATCCCCTATGATTTTTCTGATGTGATTTTTGAAAATATTATTCTCAATTGGTTTTTGAAAGTATGTGCATAAGATAAGAGGTTTGTAATTTTTCGAAACTATGGTTGAATTCTACTGGTTAAGCACCAATGAAATACATGTAGACATTGCTTAACCATCAACAAATAAATTCCACTTAAAATTTTTAAAAAATTAATCAAGGCAATGCGCGGTAGCAAAAATAAACTGGCTTGCAAAAGTGCGATTATGAACTTTTTTCTAAAAGTAAATTTTTTACCAATTAGCACAACTTGGCTTACATTATATTATATTAATAAAGTTATTACTTTTCAAATATCAACGAGTGTGTTTCGGAAAATGTAATTGAATATATAAAATAGCCCTGAGTAGAGAAAATGTATTGAAGGTTTTAGTTTAGTTCTTTTGATTGTGTTATTCTTCATAACTCGTTTAAAATGTCGTTTATTAATCAAATTTCATTTCGACTTTATTTCAATAAAATGTAAAACAATTAAATAAGTAGTGGCGATGTCAAGTCCGACTGGTGGAATTCATATACCATGTCACAGACTCGTATGTATGTAGGCAAGTACACACATACGTAAGTAAATTAACACAAATTATTTTGTATTTAGAGCTAGTCTTAATTAGCAAAGGTATAATAATTACATATGAAACTGTAGCTAAACTACAGAATTAAAATATATATTGACTTCTTTTTATTTAATTTTCTTTTAATTTTCTATAATATAAATAAATTTAATAGTACTAATATTAAAAACGGTCTCAATCTTATAACAAAACAAGCAGAGCAATTCCTACACTTATGCATTAAACACAACAGCAGGCTACCAACTACACGACTACAGAAATAGAATATATGTATGTGTTTTTAAAGCCGGTAAAATTTAAAATCATTTAAAATTTTTGAAATTGTTGGCACACGCATGATCGTGAGTGAAGCGTTAATAACAATGACATCTCTAGTTTTAATAACAATTTTTAAATAATTTACCCAGCCATTGGGTTGTCTAGAATACAAAAACAAGATTTTAATTTAAATACCATAACAACTTTTTGCATAATAAGTTTTCGTAAAGATTAAGATGAATTTTGTCATAAAATAATTGAAAACCACATGTAATTATAAAACAGGTGTGGCAATTTAACAAAATATATTTGAATGTTTAGAAAAATCAAGGGTAATACTATTTGCCAATACAATTCAAGCAGACACTTACTTATATCTTTAGCTACAAATATTAAATTCATTTTTTTAAACATTATTTTTTAACTCTTAGTATAAATGATGGCAGTTAATAACGATAAAAACTTCAATAGAATTCCAATGGAAATTTTTTGTTTAGGTTCAAAAAAAAATTCTAAAATAATTTATGACATTCGCACAAACATTGTATAAAAAAACACTGGTTTTTGTATGGCAAAGGAGAACTTGAGGGGATTTTAGTGCAGGTTTTGACGAAGTGTCCGTATAGTTATTGCCCTGTTATATTTTTATTAGGACATAAAAAGATATACTCTTAAAGATGAGTACTTGCTTTATTAATAAATCATTTTTCCGCTATTCATTCCAATTAAAAAGTTATCCAAAAACAAAACCGATGTGGAAAAGCTATCAATAGATATTTGCTTGATTTATGGCAGAAAACTATCAGGTGAATCATCCACGATCTCTGTGAGGCAATTCGTCAAAAACATTTCGATGATAGAGACAAATAAAAAAAAATTATCTAAAAGATATAAAATAAAAATCTTCCATTTTGACATGAAATAAGAAAAAATACAATAAAGTAAAACAATACTAAAATACTCATAACAAAAACGAAAATAACGAAAAATGTGGCATGAAGTAGCAATAACAATAAAAATGAAACTGAATGAAAAAGTAAGTACATATTTTATTTTAAGCAAACTTTCAACACGAGATGATAAAAGAAGAAAAAGAAATTTTATGTTAAGTTGGTAATGAATTTTTTGCACCCTGTTCAATGTATGTACAATATTCGTATGTACGTTTCTCTATTGTTTTACACAAAGAATTTTAACAAGCGAATTATTTACACAACAGAACAGATCCCTTATGGGTTCCCAAAGTATCTGCATAGACTGTGTTTCTTCTATACTTTAAAAGAAAACTTTTTTTTTCTTTGAAATACTCTATTACCCTAGAACTGTACCAGTAGCTCGAAAATCCTGCAGCTGCTAGAAAATCGTTAAGTCTGTACGAGTTTAAATAAAAACTTCTTCCACCGAAAGCTAATTTGATTTACTTTCATACGTAGATTGTTAGTCCAAAGATGGACTAACAATATGTTTTAACTATTGTCGGGTGAGGACAACTTTTGCGTCTCTTGAACACCATAATAAAATTATTTCCCGCAAGCCAAACAATAGCCCAGTTTTATATGAAAACTTTATTTTTTGATTTAATAAATATGTATATCAATCTGCTCTGTAGCCAATGAATGCTATGCCTTCGTCAACGCGTTAATTTCTTCAGTTAACAGCATCCGCAACAAGTCTAACAAAACCATTTCCGGTTTTGTTGTGATTTATGTGTATGTCAAAAATTTATTTAAAATATTACAATATGTATATTCCTTGCAGAGCTCTCTCGAACGATCGTAAAACCATCTTCTGAATTTACTCCAAGACAAATGTACGTTTTCTTACAAACATTCTGACGGAGTTCACCAAAAGAAAAAAGAATCACTAGGTATTAATTTAAATTTCATTGCATCAAAACAAAATACATTTTCGTTTATTGTTTGTTTGTATGCATGTTTTCAGGCTATAAACATGCACCAGCAAAGCAAACGATAAAAGAAAATTCCAACTTTTTTCCTTCTATACTTCTATATTTCATTTCAAATTAACTTAATCTTGCTCCAGCAGAGTAACACAATACTTTAAATAAATTTTGTTATTGTTGTTATTACTTGATTTCCTACGTAGACGTTAGTACGTCCATCAGCGTTGGCTGTCATGTGGTTACGTACTCACTGATTTGAGATACACATACAAATAAATATACATATTAGTACACATGCCCAGAAAGAAACCTGAGGACAAGTGACCCCAACTTACTTTTGTGGTCACTTGTCTATTTTGCCGACTGTTTGGAGACAGTGTCAATAGAGCGTGTAAATTTTTATATTTGCCTTAAAAATTTGTGGCGGCGGTACATGACTGTAGTGAATTAGTACCTCATTTCTCCTTTAATAGTGTCTTTTAATCCTTTAGTTTTTTTAATAAAACGTCAAAAGCCAACAAATTATGCATTTTCATTGACGGCATCTATTTTTTAAAAGTATCAAAAGCTACACAAGAATTAGGAAAATGTACTAGTCAATCACACCCACATGTAAAAGTTCACGGTAAATAGCATTGTCTGGGGTAGTATAAGTCACTAGTACTGGTGACTGTGTCTCTAGTACTGGTGACCGTGTCAATAGTAAGTCAGCACATTTTCCGCATTGACATTTCGTGCAGGGTTCTTATGCATGCACATACATACATACATTCATATGTATTTATTATATTGGCAACCAAGATATCAACGATGACAATTGCTGCTGATGTAGATGGTGTTGATGCTGTTGCTTTTACTTGCAGTGGTTGCCGGAGTAAAAGATGCAATGCAACACAACAAATATGGTACAAAAAAAAGGAAACTTTCTCTTTTAGTTTAAATTTGTTGTAACTCGTTGTTCAGTATTTTAATAAAAACTAGTAAATGAAACAGCTACAACTAAAATTCATCTTGGTCACTTGCAACACCAACAACAAAAAGACTCCTTGTCTGATTTATTAAATTATCTGTCCGGACTTTTCCAAATAAACAGCACACCAAATTACAAAAGCAGTTTTTACATTACGTGTATTTGTCATACGGACGATCGCTTCAATTGTAAAATTTTCATCAATATTTTTCATATTTTCTTTTTGTCAATTGGACTTTTATATCAAAATAGATCACGCTGCTATTGAAAAGTATGCCTTATGTATTGCGCACAAGATATGTTTAACAGGACACAAAGCGTATGTTTTTTCAAGTGGATACATGTCGCATAAACACACTTCAAGCACACTTTGTATGCCTGTCTGTTCGGACGTCTGGTCATTACATTATTTAGAGCTTCTTTTTCTTTTACTTTTCTCCAATATGAGCACAGTGTTTTGAAGTTATAAAATATTACAAAATACTAAAAACTCGAATTATAGAATAACACAATATATAAGACATGTAAAGTAAAATTTTAAAGACTGACACAAAATACTAGAAACGTGTACAAAAGTGTAGTCTATTTTTTCAAATGTATTTCAATGCCGAAAAAAGTAAAGATTCTGTCAGGGTGTAATTTTAGAGGGGGTTCAAATTCTCTTATTGCAGTAGTTCCTACCCCAATTGGAGATCTTTCGAAGCTTTTAGTTAATTTTCGGTTAAAAATTTACAATTAAATTTTCATACTTTAACCACTGTGTAATGCTAGCAATGATAACGATGGTTGCTGCATTTTGTATTTTCTTCTTTCTTCAGTTAGTAGCATAATTGGTCGCGTCTTATGGCTATTGTTGGGTTTGGAAGGCGTTTAATTTAAAACTGTAATTTAAATACTACTTTAGCCACTTGAAAAATATTGCTTTACAACATTTTGCTGCTGGTGTTTAAGCATGTTTTATATTTATTTTTACTTTTTTCAATGTTTCTTTAAACCGCATAAGCTAACTATAAAACAATTTCATTTTCATTTCACTTTATACGGGAAAATTGCAGTTAATTGAAGCGACTATTTAATCGATTTACTTATTTTTTTCTCTTTATTTTAGGAAAATCGCCTATAACAACCGAAAAGAAATTTACAAGACATTTTATTATACTCGCAGTTGACTATGGAAGATGATTTACAAATCTATTAGAGTTGTGGCAAAGTCATCAATTATTAGCACCTTTTAAAACATTTTGCCCATTGCAAAAAAAAAAATGTTTTTAATAATATAAGAGAAAAGTAATTATTGAAAAAACAATATTTTCAAAATAACAAAAAATTTAATTTAATGTTTTACAAGTTTTATTTAACGATAATTGGTAAAAATATATTTACCCAACAGACAATTGCGAAAATATTTACATGCTTTAATTTTTATGTTTTATGACGGTTTTTGCTACCTAATGATCAACATCATGATAGCATTTTACAGTTCTATCTACCTCAGAAATTATATTATCATTTCTAACGACTATGGCAGTGGCTAGAAGAAGGGTAATGTACTTGGCAGTCTATCAACTTTGTTTATATTCGCAAGTTCGTTTGTAATTACAAAAATCCTTTTGGATATCATACTAAAGAAAATAATAAATTTTGTAACGATAAATAACAAATTCAAAATGGTGGTCAGAGAACAAGAACACGAAAATTCAAATCACTAAAACATTTAGGCAAAAAATGGCTATTAAAAACTTTTAAATAAAAAATAAATGTAAAAACTAAGACGCGACTATTTAAAAGTGCAGAACAAGTGCGTTTCGGTAGCCATATGAGACGTGGCATTCGAGCGAGTATACTTTAGTATTTGTACTTTGCAGAACTTCATTTCTAAGTAGTCAAGGCTTAATTTTTTCAACTTTTGTTTATTAAAATATAGAAAACCTTACAAATTTATCTTCGTTTGGTCTTAATGATATTGTTTTTTTTTCAATTAATCTTTATAACAATTTTATACATTTTAATTGGGTTTTATTACGATGCATATAGTGAAAAGTACTGTTCGTAACTATGAATTCATTAAAAATTGTAAATAAAAAATAAAGGAACAATTTATGTCGAGCCGACATATACATAAATAAGTATTCACTCAAAGGCCTGGACATGTGTTTGAGTTTTGCAAATTTATACTTGTGCTATTGTGATAAAATATATTTTCTGATATTTTATTCTTCTGCGTTGTCGATATTTTCATCAAAACTTTATTTAACATAAGATTTTAACTATATAAAAACTGCACTTACTTGACAAATTGTCCAACATATACGTTAATAGTTTTTGTGTACCATTTGGTTCGTTATAAATTGATAGAAATTCCTTTTGTAGAGGATTGCCCATCAAACCCAAAACATGCAAATGAAATAATTTGCCAATTTCATACGGTAAAACACGAAGAAAATTATTATTTAATAAAAGTTCTCTGAAAAGAAACGAATAAGGAAATTAATATCAAGCACTTTTATAAAAACCAAAAAAGAAATTATTTTATGAAATAAAATATAGTTTAATAATAATTTTTTAAGCTATTACATGTACATATAAAAAGATTTATTTTTATTTTAATATTTCCCTAATTGTGTGGATCCTATCAATTTTCAAAACTCAATAATGAAAGATATATAAAAATTATTATTAAAATATTATAAAAAGGTCAACAATAACTAAAAATCAATAAAAATGTATAAAAATTATTTTTGCAGCAATAATAGTTAATAAACTCCATTAACAAGAATATCAATTATTTGCTTTAATTTTATTCGAATTTTACTCTCTTAAGTTTTAACTCAAAGAAGATTTCTATTTTAAATATAATTATAAAAATTGGCTTTATTTTTTTGCGGATTAAGTAAATAAATTCATATGACTGCATTTCATTGGCTCTTGCTGAAAATCTGAACGAATAGAGTTCAAATTTGAAAACAAAATTTTATATATCCTCTGCCTTTAAAAGAAGTAGATTTCATATTGTAAAGCATAAATATAAAATGATGTGATATTAAACATAAGATTATGTGTAAATATTGTGTCTAATTTCTAATAATGAAAAAATAATGAAAACAAGTTTACATACAAAAATTTATTTTATAAGTTTCTTATTAATCAAATTTTGTTTTTATGAATTATGCTTTACGAATATATGTAGTATTTATAAAAACACGTTTAATGTTCAACTATATATATTTAAAAGATCTTGATATATATTCACAATTTTCACGGAAATTTGTTTACCGTGCTATTAAATATATAAGCATCAATTGTGATTCTTGAAATTTCTACTAAATACATATGACAGAATAATTTGAAAATAATCTCTCAATATAGAATTTACTTTATTCAAACAGACGTATTTATTTTCGGAGTTTTTATTAAATCATGACTACAAAAAATCCATATGACGAAAGCCATATGACGACAAGAAATTTACAAAAACTCTTTTTAACAGGAGCGTTCGCTTAGCCATGTTGGTAAATGTAAAAAATATTAAGAGCTGCTTAAGTTAATCCTTAAAAATGTGTTCTAAATTGTGTAATTGAATCAGAAATCTTTTTTGCAGGAATTTTATAGGCTAATTGTTCGAACAATCTTAATTCAATTTAATATATATTTTATTGTATTTTAGAACTGCAGATGAGTATATATTTTATTTTTACTAATAAGTTAAATTATATTATTGATATTTCTATTTCATTAACTCACCTTAATTGTATCAGTTCACCCAATTCAGCAGGTAAACTACGTAATTTATTACTGGATAGATCTAGTGTACGAAGATTAACCAATAGTCCAATATCGGCTGGTAAACGTAACAAATGATTATCATTTAAATATAAAGCTGTTAAGTGTTCAAATTCCCATAATGAAGGGCTTATATTGCGCACGCAGCCTGTAGGAGAAATAGCAAAATATTATTAAGCATTCTATATAATAATATATGTATGTAAATGAAAAATATTTTCACCTGTTATCTCAATACCAGTCCAATTGGATTTTTTACCAGCAGCAACATCTTCGGCCGACATAAAAACCTGTTGTCTACGATTGCCACTTTCATATTTGTCCTTGTTACGAGACATTTTAAACAGGTTGCCTAAATTTTAATGAACAGATCAAAATTTTGAAAGAGATAAATACACAAATATAGGAAGGCTTAATGAAGAACTTTGTTTTCAAACCATTATGTTATAATTATTGTATTGAAAAAAATAAGTCTTGACAATTATAAAAGAAAACATATATCGGACAGATGTTCAACACGGACGCGCTTGTACATACATGTAAATTCTTTTATCCCATTAGCGTCTTATAGAATTCAACGTAGCCTCACAAAACATAAACGACTGGTTTTGACCCGCATGATCGCAGCAACCGATTAACAACTAGATCCCATGACATTGTGAAATTTTGAAATTGTTAAAAATAAATTTCGATGATATGCATATTATCAGAAATACGCAAAAAAAAGTCCAATCATTGACGAAATGTGATCTTCTTCAGTACATTACATGGACCAAATTTTTAACAATGATAGAGAAGGAAGATTATGCTGACTGATAATATTAGACGGACCTAATTTTTTCATATTCTTCGACTACTGATAAGTCATTAAGTTAAATGCCAAAACCTTTCATTCCAATATCTAAATGTTGGAAAACAAAGTTCTTGCTGAAAACCCCGTTGCATCAATACACTATTTTCATTTCATTTTATTTTTTAATTGCAATGCAAAGAACAATTAAACTGTAATTTAAATAAAAAGTATAAATTATGGTAAAACATAAAATTAAAACTTTGCTTTAAAATTTAGTTAATAATTGACAAATAATAATTGTAAGTATGAAAAAAAATTATAACCTTTCATAATAACCGCCTGATGATAAGCGTCTCTGCAAAAAATATTAATAAAGTCTTTTATTTGTTGATTATTAATTTATTAATTGTTGTAGGGTGGTTTTGCGTTGCTGTTTGGCAGGGTTTTGACTCTTTTTTTATAAAACAAATATTTGTTTATTTTGGATGTTTGTCTTAAATGTGTTTTTTTATTTTATTTATTATTTTGTGATAGACGAATAAGTGTATGTATGTATTAATGTTTTTTATGTCAACTCAATTGTGTATTAATACGCTACTTGAACAACTTTTATATATACAGACGAACTAAAGCACATTAACCAAACTAATGTTACAAATTATATATGATATGTAAACGTAATAGATGTAATACAATTATTTTAAAAACTTCAATAATGCCGGTAGATTTGCGGAAAGACTTCTTATCATTATTTCTTATTCACGAGATGAGTTATTGGCATGCAGTAATTAGACAGAAGTAGCAAGCAAGCACATATTAAACACAAATGGAATACAACTTTGCAATTTCCAAAAGAATTTTTTCTTTGGCAATATCTTGTTTAACAGTATAATTACAGTTAAGTTCGTATTTATGTTCATTAAATTTAATACAACTTTTTAAAATTAAATTTTGCACAATTTGTGTTGAAAGTGCGATATGTATTTACACATTTATTTTAAAGTTTGTTTCAAAATATTAGTTCAGTTTAAAAGCTCACTCGTATGGTTTACAGTTAAAAAAATATATTTTATTAAGCGTTTGGAAAGAGACAGATTTGTATTTTTATAGTATTTTAAAGTGTCAGAAATTGAAAAACTCATAAAAATAATTCAACCAGGTATGGGAGTCTGAACTTGATGCAAAATATGTAATAGGTTTATCGCGATAGGAAATTTTGATTTGATTTGATAGAAAGTTACATTAATAATAATGAATATGTTTACTATTTTTTACTCCATATAGCTATAAAAAATAATTTACTAATAATAAAAGAGGAACATGATAACCATATTAAATATACATATATTTATCATT